>OX621260.1:5000000-6250000 GCA_951640165.1 Pseudoips prasinana
CTAAAAACTATATTTTTGGCTTCGATATCGATTCTATATCACGCCCCAAGTATCCTTTTCAAAAAATATTCAATTTACAGTTTTGGCTTTCCTACGATTTCTTTATATGTATAGATTTAACTTTACATGATAAATAATAAAAAATAACAGCCGTGTGGTTGCCGGTCCAGAAAAAATAACAGGCTCACCTCATACCATTCCGTGGTAGTCGTAAAAGACGACTAAAGGTCCAACCACACCAAACGGCCCGCATCGGCCAGTATCGCACCGCACGGACGCGGTCGGATGCCGCCGCATCCGACCGGATACGGTCGAATGCGACGGCATCCGACCGTGTCCGGCCGGATGTCGCGTCGTCACATACTACTACCTTCCCCAGCGCACCCGGCGGAATCCGAACGCAGGCGGATAGCTCCGAGCGCATTTGGCGGTATTCGAACGAATGCGCTGGTATCCGAACGCATGCGGACGGAGCCGATCGCGTGTCGCGGCATGTCACCGGCTGTGTTTACCCTTGACTTGGTAATATAAACTTTAAACACTGTATACAAGATTTAATTTCGTTTAAAGATTGTAAAATTCGTTTCGATGCGGGCCGATGCGGGCCGTTTGGTGTGGTTGGACCTTAAGGATACACCAGCTAATCGGGCAGCAGCGCCATCTGTGTACTAGTTACCACCTAACTGCGGTCACCTACTCGCATGCCAAGATCGGTGACTACTAAATGGTAACGTTATAGAAGACTTTGGGGGAGGCCTATGTCCAGCAGTGGACAATATCAGGCTGATGATAATATAAAATGATAGGTGCATGTTTCTATTTGTAGCATCTGCCTTAGTTACGTCAGTCGATATTGACTTAACCAAGACAGATGCTACAAATGTCAAATGTGAAATACTAGTTTTTTCTTGTAATTTGTATCAACCAGCGATCTTGCCCTTTCAGCAATTAATAAATAAAATGGGGTGAATAGAATTATTATTTTAAATTATGGATGTATTTGTATTTTGTTTGTATGTATGTATATCATCCTACACACTCAGATCTTCCTCTCTTCCAAAATCTCCTCTTGCAGGTCTACTGGAAGAGATATCTTCAGAAATAAGTAGTACCTTTGTGCAATGTCTTCTCTTGCTTTTTGTTCTTTCTTTCTTTTATACTTTCAGTGCGTACATAAATTTGAAATAAAATAGAATAAATAAAAATAAGGGGATCGGGACGGAATGAAAATTTGACTAATTTATGAAAAAAATCCTGTTCTTTTCACCACGGAACGTCTTTTCGCCCTGTTGTACCGCTAGCAAGTTATTGTTATATAAACAACCATACAGTAATGTGTGAATGCCTATGGTTATCTTGAGAGGCACAAAGCACGTAAAGCAGATGAATTCATGATACAAAACTGCATCTGTTCCAGTCTATACAAAAAGTATCATTGCATTTTTACTAACGAGCACTTAATAATTGCTAGACTGAACGTGTGGCGCAGGGGTTAAGACTGTCGCCTTACCACCTACCAGGTTCGATTCCCGCACAAGACGGGATTTGTGCGAACCATTAGTAGTCGTTCTGAGTCTGGATGTGTGTATTTAGTGTCTGTCAATTATATGTGTGTAAAGTATCCCGCGATACAGGGATTAATTTACCTAATGCGGGCGTCGTCTTTTTATAAAAAAAATACACATTCTGTACGCCAGAGCCAACCTAGGTAATAGACACGGCAACGCGTGACTCTCAATGTGAGATGTGACCCTTGCGCTGAAGTAATGACAGAAAATATTTGCAAACAGTCATATCATGTTCTAAAATAGATCAGATTCGTATCATAAATATGAGATTTCAAAATATAATTTGTGGCTGCTGTAACTAAGCATTGTTACAACAAACAAATTAGATTTTGAAATATCTAACGTAAAATTAGATCAAGTTTGATGTAAAACGTTTTGAACTGACAGATGTCATGAAAGCATTCTTACAGCGGCCTCAGATTAGTGTCATTATATAATAATACACAGAATTTGTGATTTGAAATATCCTATTGCTAGGGTTGACATTATGCCATTATTGTTGAGAACTGATACGGGACTTACGTACATAGACTCACGCCTGTTTCCCAGAGGGGTAGGAGAGACAACGGATTTCCATTTGTCACGATCCTTGCACACCTCTTTCGCCTCGTTTACTGACATTATACGTATTCTTCATACATGCTCGCTGGTTTAGGGTACTTCTCACCTGGTAACGGGACTTAGGTATTAGTGGCAAATAAATGAAATGAGGGTAAAAATAAGGGTAGTAACGGTTTATTATAAAAAGAAAATCAATGGAACCAACGACAATTAAAACAATTCACTCCCATCATGATACATTAATCGAAAACCAGTTTCTTTACTTTGTGTTGAGAAGAACCACCAAGAAGAGGTTCCTGTTTCTTCGCCCAGTCATATTTCGATGTAGATTTTACTTTATATTGTAATATGAAAAAGCGGGACAAGTTAAAATACGGGACGCGATACTTAAATACGGTGACAGTCCCGTATACACGGGACGTACGGCAACCCTACCTCCTGTTCCGTTTTGTACATCGTGTTAATGACAGGCACAATTATTTTATCGTGTCTAGGCAATATAGTCTCTAAGGATTCCGCACAGTGGCGTGACTTGGTGCTAACTAGAGCGGTACTGCGCAAGCGCAACGGCGCACGCACCCCACTGAGATACACGACCGTAATGTTAGCAGCGGATTGATATTCAAATTGTTCTTAAATTATCTAAGTTATCTCATTTAATCGCGTAAATACTTGATATATTTGCAAATTTGGAAGCTGTTGATGTTCATATTAATAGAAGTGGCAGTGGGCAGGTCACATAGCTCCTAGAGCCGATGGCCGTTGGGGCAGAAAGTATCTCGAGTGGCGACCTCAAACCGGAAGATGCAGCGTGGGCAGGCCCCCTACAAGATGGACCGATGATCTTGTAAGGGTTGCTGGAAGACGCCGGATAGCGCAAGACCGGCAATTGTGGAGATCTTTGGGGGAGACCTTTGTCCAGTTGTTGGGTGTCTTTCTGCTAAGATAATGTTGATGATGTAATTGTCAAAAGAAGTTCACGATATATTAAAGTCTTCTTGGTCAAACTGGTCAGACATGGTGGCCAGCCTCAACGAAGACTAGCCACCTATGCAGAACCATTATAATAATAATAATATATATGGACAATGTCACACAGATCATCCTAGCCCCAAACTAAGCACAGCTTGTACTATGGGTACCAGGCGACGATATACATACTTACATAGATAGATAGATACTTAAATACATATAAAACATCCATGACTCAGAAACAAATATTCGTGCTCATCACACAAATATTTGCACTTACCGGGATTCGAACCCAGGACCACCAGCTTCGTAGGCAGGAGCACTACCAACTAGGCTACGGTGACCGTCTGGTCACAAGTGTATTCATGTGTGGCTCATGATACGTTAGCATGATACGTTAGCTTTGATGGATTAACGCCTTCTTTGAGACCCAGGGGTGTGACAATATTCTAACTCCGGATTTTTGTAGCTCCGCCCGGGATTTCAACCCAAGGTCTCTTTATCAGCTAGACCTACGAGACAGAATTATGGCGATTTCGAGTCTTAGTTATTAAGTACTAGCTGTGCCCCGCGGTTTTATTCGCGTTAAACTTTATAAAGTTAATCCAGGATGTCAGCTAACTCCATACCAAATTCGATTAATATCGCTCCAACCGTTTAAACATGGAGAAGTAACAAACATACACACTCTCACACTCATCATCATCATCATCATATCAACGGAAAGACGTCCACTGCTGGACAAATGGCTCCCCCAAAGATCTCCACAATTGCCGGTCTTGCGCCATCCGCATCCAGCGATTTTCAGCGACCCGCATAAGATCATCGGTCCACACACACAGTCACAAACTTTCGCATTTATAATATTAGTGTTATATTATCAAGATAACAAGAATGCTTTTCAA
Source organism: Pseudoips prasinana (assembly GCA_951640165.1). Classification (NCBI taxonomy): domain Eukaryota; kingdom Metazoa; phylum Arthropoda; class Insecta; order Lepidoptera; family Nolidae; genus Pseudoips; species Pseudoips prasinana. The sequence goes on from OX621260.1 coordinate 5,004,007, forward strand.
TTTCCTCACTCATCGGAATTTCTATTGATTTTCCATTTAACTTATTATTCTACACGCGTTAACACCAGCCACCATTTCACCACACTCCACCATAGAATTAAAATTCAAACGCTAGGGCTCCGTGCAACACGCTCTTGACATATTAACACCGATACAATGCTAAGTCTTTTCGAAATCTGACCTTTACACTACACAAGTTGTTAATATGGTTTTTTTTTACTAAAGAGAAAGACTAGGATTATTTGGTATGTATGAATGAAGAAGAACGAGACGTAGCGTAAGATAAGGAAAAAAGTAAGGTCTTGTTCCTCTTTAATAAATTTTTCCATTGGATCACAGGGCAAACCCCTTTGTACAGCAATATAAATCAACCTCACAGCGCTAGAGACCCTACTTTGCCAATTCTATTTCAGAATTTATGAAAAAAAAAGTACCATGGGCACGCCGGAATTTATAAGAGCTGTAGTGTTAAGTACTCGTATATACTAACTAATATTACATACAAATACCATTAAGTACCAAGACATTTTTTTATAAAGGTCAGTCTTAGATTTTGTGTTAAGTACACATAGAAAATCATTAAAATATACAGTTGAGGTACTAATATTTTTGATTGTTACAATTTGTCAATAATAACATTAAATGTTGATTGACACCGAATTTATTTAATTAGTACTTGAATATTTTTCTGTACACTTTATGACTAAATAACTCCAAATCTCAAGCATTCGAGCTTATGAGGCAGTTAAAATGTTTTTCGAAACAGCGTCTTTCGCGACTATTTCATTCGAGTGCATGAGCTTTCGAACCTGTGAGGCAGTGGAAAAAAAATTGCAACAGCGGCGTTCGAAACAACATACGAAAACCCGCGTCACCGCGCTTGGCATGCGAGTTGCTGACCGCCGTTAGGTGGTAGCTAGTACACAGGTGACGTTACTGCTCGACTACCTGGTGCATCCCTTAGCCTTAGTGTAAATACTAGATATAAGAATAATCTCATATTGTATACTACCCGTCTCCACAAAATAGTAACTCTTTTATGGGGCAATGTATAAGATTCTATAACGAAAAAAAAGCATATTATACAATAAAGGACTGTTTTATGGACAAAGAAAGAAAAATTTACATTTAACCATATTTTATTTATTATATCTCTTGACATTGTTTAGGTTTATTTTATATCTTCTTAATAAATGTATTTTATGTCGTAATTTTCATTGTAGTAGTTTTTTGTTAATTAAAAAAGTGTAATAATTTCACATGTCTTCTACTACAGACAAGATAGGCAGCATGCACTTTCTAGATTAAGACCTATAGTATGTACCCTATTTTTGTGAAATAAATGATTCTGAACTTCCCAATGATATTAGATATAATTGTGTAGCAGGGCATATTACAAAATATCAGATTATTTAAGTGATAAAAGTGCTTGGGATTGAGTTGTTCTGAGTCAACTCACATGATTGTAATTAATATTAAGTATATTTTATTTTAAAAAAGGATTCCTACTGAGTTTAATGGCAGTGTTTCTCAGTAGCTGCCACGTCATGCACTGCACGGTAGGGTAAAAAATATGACAATTCCACATAAAAGTAAAATTTATACGGAATAAATAATTTTTGATTTGATTTGATTTGAGTCACCTTTTACCCAAGAATGGTATGGGTCAGCCCCATATAAAGTCTTTTAATACCATACGGGCGTTGACTTCTCTAAATTAATACATAAGTCTTAAACTGACTGCTTCTGTTAATTGCCAGTTCAAACGACTGGTTCTGATGTTACAACACGTTAACCAATCAGTTTAACTTGTTCTTGGAACATAATTATGCTGCGTTTTACTGCATAATGACGTAACAATGTTAATTTGTAACAGGAGCTCCAGGGCAAGGTCGGACTCGATGCAATGTGTTACAGTTATAGCAGTTATAACGAGTAACGGCTATTATCCTACTAATATATGACACTAATATTATAAAGGCGAAAGTTTGTGAGTCTGTGACTGTGTGAGTGTGTATGTTTGTTACTTCTTCGCGTCTAAACGGCTGAAGCGATTTGGTGTTGAATTTGGTGTCGAGTTAGCTGACACCCTAGATTAACACATAGGCTATAATTTATAAAGTTTAACGCGGGTAAAACCGCGGGGCATAGCTAGTAATATTATAAATGCGAAAGTTTATGAGTATGGATGGATGTATGGATGTTTGTTACTCTTTCAAGCAAAAACTACCGAATAGATTTTGATGAAGCTTTGTAGTAATATAGCTTATATATCCGAATAACACATAGGCTATAATTTGTAAAGTTTAACGCGGGTTAAACCGCGGGGCTATTATTAGATAATTGCAGTTAGTGATATTTCTATTAAATGATTTTTTAGCACTCAGCTAACCGAATCACACACATAGGTTCGACTATTATATAGGTTTGCTGGAACTCCTTGTTGAATCCGGTTTAACCCTTAAACAGGAAGACCACATCAATGTCTACCTTATTACATCGAAATAAGGTCCAGAATCAATTAAAAAATGGCAAAGCCTGCTTAAAACAGCTTGTAACAATTTAACGGCTATTTATTTTGAAGTCGATTTAAAAACATAGAACTTCAACTTCAAATTTAACAGTACCTACATGAACCAACTCTAACAAGCTTTTTATAGGACTATAAGGAAAATATAGTCCTATAACAGCTTTTTCTTCGATTTATAAAAGAAGTCGGATAACTATTAAAGTACATTTTTAATGTGTGTTGTTTTCGAAGTTTTTAGATACTGACACTTCAATGTCGAAATACTTACCCTGCTTATGCTTTCCACAAATAATTTAGGACTCAAAACAAATAGTCTTTATTACAGAATATCAACACGCAAACTGCATCAAGAAATCTATGCATTTCAAATTGACATAATACCTTTCCATTTCATCCTATGAAATCGCAATACCGTGCCATAGACAATTAAGCCTACAAAAAACCCATCATTTCATAATCGACCTCAACAATAATTATACGCAACCGTTTAAAAATAGAAGAAACAGGTAGATTGAAGTAACGGAAAGCGATGTGACGTCACAGCCTCGCAGGTGGATACCAGTCTGGTTCCGGTACCACTCTCACTTTCATCGCATGTATAGAGTTGTTGACTCTATGAGTAAGTACCTAGCTACATAGCAAGTTGATACGCCGTGATCTATGGAGGCAAAAATAATTGACAAACACAAGTAAGAAAACTTATAGTAAAATTAAATGTTCGAATATCGCACAAGACTATTTGCCGGATCCAATTAACACTAAGGTTAACTATAACTATATTGTTTTTATTCTAGCACTGTCTGCATAAGTTATGTTTAAAAAGAACCATAAAGTTATTAAAAAAAAAGAACCATAATGTTCTGTTTTTTAATCATATGTTTAATATGTGAGAGAGATACGAGATACGAGAGATTGTGGAGCTTGGTTAAAAATACATTTTATATTTAATTTCAGTTTTAGGTCAATTATCTGCTAAAGACATTAAATAATTCAATTAGATTTCTAAATAAAACGTTTGACTACTATCAAACAATCTTTAAACACCAATATATAGGTTCTTATTTTATGTACTTTAAGGACACACAGGATGTAAGCAGCGAATATTATTACGCCATCTCATCCCATGGGTGATACAGAAGATATTCTGAGGGAATATCCACCAGAGAACCGGAATTGCCGCGTCGTCAGGCCCCCCACAAGGTGGCCTAATTGTGATGGTCGCTGGAAGCCGTTGGAAGCCGCTGGATGCGACTAGAGCACGACCGTAATTTGTGGAGAACTTTGGGTAGGCTTTTATTCAGCTGTGGACGACTATCTGCGGATATTAACACCATATTTGTATTGCAAAAAAGAGCTGTAAGAGCCATATATAAACTTGGTCCGCGAGAATCTTTAAGAGAGAAGTTTAAAGAGATTAACATTCTGACTGTAGCATGTCAGTATATATGTGACAATCTAATTTTTATGCATAAACATAAACACACCTTCTGTAAAAGGAGCGATACTCATCATATAAATACTAGATATAAGCATAACTTTGTGTTACATACTACCCGTCTCCACAAAGTAAGTAACTCTTTTATGGGGCAATGTATAAGATTCTACAACAAACTTCCCAGTGATATTAGAGAATTGTCTACGAATAAGTTTAAAAGAATTATTAAAGCCAAATTGTGTAGCAGGGCATATTACAAAATTTCTGATTATTTAAGTGATAAAAGTGCTTGGGATGGAGTTGTTCTGAGTCAACACACATGATTGTAATTAATCTTAAGTATATTTTATTTTAAAAAAGGATTCCTACTGAGTTTTCTGGCAGTGTTTCTCAGTAGCTGCCACGTCATGCACTGCACGGTAGGGTAAAAAAAATTAACGATTCCACACAAATGTAATATTTTAACGGAATAAATGACTTATGAGTTTGAGTTTATCAGCTAACATGATAATGATGATGAAATTATCGCCAAAATATTTTTCTGCGTTTTCAACTTCAAAGGCGATGCATTTTTATGCGTGGTTCTCACATACATTGTTGCCTCATTTTTGTCAAAATTCTATGTCTAGACGCCAGCACATCCAGCTACCTAGCTATAAGGTGAAAGTGAACCTTATACTTAAGTGATATAGTTGATAATCTATAAAAGGAATTTGACAGATTGGGGTAGCTTGATGTGCTGGCGTCTGTACTAAAGCTATTCCATTGCAGTAACTAACTAGGAAGAGTTAACTAAATAAGTTCGGATAGATTAACGCATAAAAACGAACGTATCGAATCAATTACAGTACTACTTGGCTAATACCATAACGAAACTACTAACCCATCTAAACCGATCCAAAAGCTTCAATTTGTCAACTTGTAGTACAACTGATCAAGGTTAATTACATCACGCCTACATTTGGACACCGGTCATGGTCAAATAGACCATCCAAATGTTAAGCTAATCTAAATTAATTTACTATTGCAAGCATGTACTTAGTCGATAAATCGACTACATGTTTCCGAATTAACGGCAGAATAACAAGATTGTCCTTGCAATAAAAAAAAAACGAATGGCGCTTTGTTGTCTATGTCAATGTTAATTCGATTTTATTTATTTGGCATATGAAATGTAAATTATATTTGTTGCGTAAATGTTTTAGACTAAATTAGGTGCTAATAATTTAATTGAAGGCTGTCTGAGTTTAATAATGCTATTATTACTTAATAAGAATGCAGAAAAAACTAAATGTTTCTAATAATATTTTATAAGTGTAATCTTAGAACTATAATGCTATGCTGAGATAGTCATTAAACTATACGTAAACGTTTTAACCTATTGATGCCATAATCGCATTTGTAGTTTTTTTTATTATAGTATCATTATTTCTTTGCAATACGTGGGCTTGATTTATTTTTAGTAATTTCAAAGCACACATTTTTATCAATTATTCATCTCTAGGAAATTTTAATGAACAAATGACTAGCCGCCTCTACCACTATCCCTACCGCACTACCAAGAGGCGCTCATAGCTGGAAGCTCCCACTGGTCATTAAGTGATCATCGAGGTAAAGCAACTAGGCTCGCGGTCAATCTTACTACAAGCTAGCTAAATATGACTACTATTATAAAATAATATATTTAGTAGGGCACAGCGTGCTTTCGCTCGAAGAGCAGCCCGACTGGGGAAATAACCTGGGGAAGAAACCTTACAGAAAACATTCCTTAATAATAACTCAATAATTTAATGTTGTGTTTCTGAGTGTGAGTAAGGTCGCCAGAGCTCAACGGGGTTGGGGGGAAGGGTCAGCAACACTTGTTTGCTAACTCTTAAAGGCCGGCAACGCACCCGCGACTCCTCTGGTGTTGTGAGTGTCCATGGGCAGCGGTGACCACTTACCCAGGATCAGATGACTCATTTGGTCGATTGTCGACCTCTGACATAAAAAAAAAATTATAAATGTTTTAACATTCCGTGTACCCAAATATATGTAATAAATAAGTAACTAGAAATAATAACTGTATTGCTACAAACATGTTCTGACTATTTACAAGCGCGTTTTTAAAGTCTACTTGAATAAAAACCTTTATTATTTAATTTTTATTTTAAATCCTTAGATGGGTGACCAGTTAAGTGGTTTAATTTATGAGCGTCTCCGTGCTTCGGAGGGCAAGTCAAGCTATCGGTTCCGATTGTAGCCATTAGATAACTAAATAAGTCGTAAAGCCATGCCAGAGGCCTACTGGGCGGCTTGAACAACTCTTACACTAGGGTAACCACTGCCCATATGATAAGTAAGTACCCCTACCACTCCCCTAACACAATCCTAGTAATCGTTGTGATTAACTTGAGATACATTATCACATCTAATTTAAATATGTGCTTGTAATTTATCAAAGCTTACGGTGAAACTAACTTAATAAATCATCCAAAAAGAGCTTTCTCGTGCTTAGTGAGTGTAAGCTTCATGAATAAGTCATAATAACATTGACAATAGCATTCTACCACGAGCCTCGAAGTAAATAATTAATTTACTGACAGCGCTTTGACATTTCTTTAATCGTGATTTAAATTTCAGATAAGAAGGGATTTTGATTGAAATATAGTAATAGTGTTTGTTGATTGATCGTAAGATTGTGATAATTTAAGGATTTGACGTTATAAAATGACGCTTTATTAAATTGTAAGTGTGAGTTCTTGGGGGAAAAGTAAAATAACCATGCATAAATAACATATGGTGCCAAATAAATCCCTCGTCTCACCGCTGGGGACATGCCCATCCAATATCACCACACTGGATGGCAAAGCTGATTAAAGTCTGGATTCTGATTGTGTTATCACTTACTCAAAGCAATCGCTAATAATACATAAACTATTTTCGAGATCACACTCAATCGATTCTCTATCTTGGCGGGAACATTTTCTGTCATAGACGTAAGACACGTAAAAAAAGAAAAAATAATGCTTAATTTTATTACGTATATAATTTATTCTCAAAAACAAATTGGGACGGTGATTACTAATTATCTAAGATCCTGCACATACATATCATAAAACAATAGTCAAATGATCTACTATGATAATGACTGACGTTTGACATTTCTTTGTAAGTGATCAACGATGGCGATGTGGTACAGTGCCCTTTGCTGGGTTTTCCCGCGCAATCGTACAAACCAATCACAAATTTATAAACATATTATCCTTGTATTTTGTGTATTCAATTCTCATGAAGGCAATATTTTACTTTTATATTTGCACTCACTCCATTTTACTGGACATGTAGAGTTGAATAACATGTGAAGAATGCAATAAAGTGCTTTGAGAGAATACGCAAAGAAAGACAGAGACAATGGATTTCAACTTGATACTATCCTTGAACCCCACTTTTGCTTGCTTCACTCTCATTAAATTTTTACATAGACTCATCGGCTTAGGGTGCTTTTAACCTGACTTTTTTGGGAAGATCTCCGACTAGGTGAGAGGACGTTTGACGTAATCTTCCCCAGTCAAGTACATCTCTATTCTCTTATACTTGCTTTATATAATCAAAGATACTTATCTCGTAATCCTTTGGGGTTATGTGAAAGACTCCATGACAAACTACCCAATGATATCTAAGAATTATCTATAAAATAACCATAAAAATGAACGATTAAAGCCAAATTGTGTGGCATATTACAAAACTTCTCATTATTTAATTGACAAAAGTGCTTGGAATTGAGTAGCACTTAGTTAACAAATAAAAAAAAGTAATCCTAAGATAAATAATTTAAAAAAGGAATCCTATTGAGCTTTCTGGCTTTTCCCAGTAGCTATATATATGTAGTTCCACATAAATGTTAAATTTTAACGGAGTAAATTCGAATTCATATGTATGAATGAATTCGAATTCAAAGATGGTTTGGATAAGAGAAGATAGCTTCTTCATATATTCAAACCATTTTAAGATTCCGTGATCTATCTTTCTCACATCATCTATTTCTCACCCCAGTGTTTTCGGACTACAATTTTTTAACACTTTCAAAAGCTCTCATCTTCACTACATTAATTCTACTTTCATTTTTCATCTGCCGAACTCATAATTTTACATAAGTCATTTGCAAAACTATTACGATAAAAACATAATACGAACAATTATTATTATTTCAAAATTAGAACAGAGAACACGGCACAGACAATACAAATAGTCGGTTACAAAATGGCGTTTCCCAATACATTTTTCGCACGCAGACAATATCATGACAATTTGATACCAGCCTTTACAATATCGAATTTTATAATAAAAACTCAATTCATTGTAGGATTTTTAAATATTCGTGATTTGGAATAATGGTAGAATCGACTATTAATAATTGACTAATTTAAAACGTAATCGATTTGCAACCACTTTACGCGTAAAATTATTTTATAATCTTTATCTTTAAGTATCTACGTCATCTCAATGTAATAATAATGTAGGTTAGCTTTTATTGATTGAGTTATCACGAAGTCTTATTTCCTGTTGAATCTTTTAACCTTTAACTAATGTAATTATGTAGAATAGTATCGTGATACCTCAAAAGAAGAGTTTTTTATTTGATAGATTTAGATTTAGTAGGGCTTATTCAAAAACTTATCTTCTGATCAAATAGGTAGGTAGTAGTTTTCGAAAAAAAAAATAATGTCTCGTGCCAATGTTTATACCGCGTTGGTGCCAATAACTCAATCTTGGACGTTCTTGTGATCAGTGTTTACCGGCTATGAGATTCGAATATCATTTGTGTGCTCAATAACTTTTGAGCTCTCAAGCGCAGTCAAGCCCGCGTTTAATATAGCCGAACTTTGAGCTATTGCCTTCAGGCAATGCAATGCCAAAGTAATTTCAGTTACAATTAGTATCACGTAACATTTTAATTGAAATTTCGGGCCGTACAATATACATTTCAGGTCTAATAGTTAACAAACGAAATCTAGGGCGTGCAGCCATTTTAATAAGATAATAACTAATATTATATTCGACTAGCAGTACCTGTGGAGTTCATTCCGCGTTATAAATATTTTTGTCCCTGCCCGTTTGTCCCGCGTAATACTTCGGGTTAAAGTTCGGGATTAATAAAAATTATGATGATGAATCATGGCCTATGATACTCCACAAATAATTTTGAAAATCGGTTCAGTAGATCCAGAGATTACCCCTTACAACGTCACAACCTCACAAATTCACAAACGTTACCTCTTTATAATATTAGTATCTATAGATAGGAAATACTATTTAATGAGCGCGCACTTTTGCAATATTTTTAGCGTCAGTTTTGTGGTCCCGTCTGGCAAAAGTCCCTTTTTTTACCACATGTTTTCCAAACATTTTCTGTATTTTCGTAATTTGAAAAGTAAATAACCTAAATCAAGCATATATTCGTCCAATTTTGGTGATATATAAATAATTAAATCAATTTGCAACATTAATGTCAGAGAAGTGTCCTCTAGTGCCGTCAATTGCAAGCAGCTCCGGGAAGACAGCGATCTGTTTGTGGCGCAGTCGCTGTGCCAGACTGGCAGGAGTCGGCAAATAGGAAGGACAATCCAAAGCCCTCCCAGGGTACGTGTCCACCATGTACCACCTGAGACATGACGCACAAGGGGGGCACCGGGGCAGCACTCGTGATCATTAATATATATTGATGATGATAATCTCCTATGTTTCACTAAATTACCCATCAGTTCCATGCTGCGAAGTTCGCATTTTTTCCTTAGGCCTTTTATTACTCCCGAACGTACCTGAAAAGATATAAAAAATCAATAAGATTATAATGTCCAGGCAATAACAACATAAAATAAAAATATCAGGTACCAAATAAAAAAAATATCGGTCGGTTATATAATTGTATCAATACTTAAACAAATAATATACAGAGCCTTTAGTATAGCGACCAGACAACTGATAAACATACTCCTAAATACATATACATTCATATTATAGATAAATCACACCTAGACACATAATAAATAATCACGCTCATAATATAAAGATTTTGTCCTGGGTGAGGATCGAAACCAGGACCTCATCCTTAGTAGTCAGGGTCACTAACACTAGACCAACAAGTCAGATACGAACCCAGGACTTCATGACCTTGAGTCATTAATCGACCATTACGACCTCTATAAGACCAATTATATAACAACCAATAAAATCCTTTAATTTTGAAAATGGAAAGCTATTCGGGCGCGTTCGACTCATCTCGGCACGTTACGTCACCATATCGCTTTCTATAATACGTAATTTTGTTAACATAGCCGCTCCTGCGCACCACGCACGCAGGTGTTTGAACAGAAACCTGTCTGTGATTTAATATGAGGTAAAGACTTATGATGTAAGTCATTTTTATTGACATTTATGAATTCTATTAAACTTAAATATATACGTGTATCTATGTATGAATTTATAAAAAGAACACCGGCCAAGTGTGAACCGGCTGAGTACGGAAGAGTCGAAGGGTCCATCGTGCAAAACTGTCTGCAATCCAGGAAAAAAAACAATTTCAATATTTTGGGAATTTTTATTATTTTTTGTTAAATCGGCAATAGAAAAACACAATTTGAAATAAATAACTGTCTAACTAACTAGTACGGTTACTAATGTAAAACCCTCTGTTAAAGACACAGACGGACGGACGGACCATAGACACCCATTATTTGATTGTAGTTTATTGACCAAGTAATAGAGGCATACATCATATCTTAATTTGATTTTGGGGTCAATGTGCTTAATGTTCTTTGAGCTTTTAGGCAAAATGCTCGAAGTTAATGTTTTGTCCTTCAGAAGTTAAAAGAAGTAAAAAAAAAACATTATTTCGTTCATTTTTTTTATTATAGCTGAACTTCAGCCCAAGTTATATCTAATCCACATTAAGATCAATTTAAATAAAGTAGTTAAATATATTAAAGCACACTCCAATGATTAGCCAACATTAAAATAGCTATTCAAATAAGGAGGATCGTTATGGCAGTATTTTATAATCTATGGTCTATGGTATTACAACAGGTAATCAAATATGGTCCGTAATACAAATTAAATAAAGGCGTTACTTCAATAGTGACGTAGTTGACGCTTAATTTACTTTTTTTATTGTGTACTATATAACCTATGGTCTATGGTATTACAACAGGTAATCAAATATGGACCGTAATACAAATTTAATAAAGGCGTTGCATCAATAGTGAAGTAGTTGACGCATAGATAATATAGATTTTGTTTGCAACGTCGTCGCCTTCGTCTTTAAGGACATCACTATGCGGTTGTGTTACGAAATCTCTGTGACACGGGCTATAAGAAGTTAGCGTTTTTAATCATGCTTATAAATAGCATAGTGACTATTATTTCACGTGTTATTTTTAATAAATTATAATTCGGTCGCTGTTAACTAATAAATAAATACATTTAAAGTTTTGACATCAAAGGAGGAGATTCTCGATGCGATTCTCAATCGATTTTGATAATTCTTTTTTCAACTTATAGGAAATGGTACCATATAATTTTAATTCCTATAGATTGTCGGAAAGGTAAATCTATATGGAAGAAGAAGATCTATATAAAACCTACTAATTTTTTAGTTTCTAGTAATATTCTCAGTGCCCCACCAGTACCATTTCTAAACACATTTATATTATTAGGTATTTATAAATTTAACAGTAGTTTAAACCGGTGAGCATGTGTGAAGAATATAATGACAGTAAACGAAGCAAAAGAGTTGTGCACTGTGCAAAAATCCTGTGTGACACATTGACCTATATGTATTCTACTAGACGCGCAATCCCATATTGAGAATTTGCTCACCGAGTTGCAGCGCGGGCGCGCTGCAACTCAGTAAGCAATTTTGGCCGCAGCGCGCGCGCCCCTCACCTCGCGCACAGCCGGACTGGGAAAGAGTTTTTATTCGAAACAGCGTGTCTAGTTATACATATAAGTCAATGGTGTGACAAATGAAAATCTGTTGTCTCTGCTTACCTCAATGCGAAACAAGCTTGAGTTTATATTAATATTATTATCATTTAGAAATGTAGTACAGACGCCAGCACATCCAGCTACACCAATCTGTCAAATTTCTTTTATAGATATTCAACTTTATCACTTAAGCATAAGGTTCACTTTCAATTGGGGAAATTTGACAGATGGGGGTAGCTTGATGTGCTGGCGTCTGTACATAGTATGTTTATCTGTTGTTGGTTGCTTTAATACAGGCTCTGCAAAGTTTGGGATCAGATGCCAGAGTGTTACTTGCCCCAAGATATTTATATAATAGATACTTATACAAAACAAAAAAGTAAGAATGTACAGTTTGTTGTAAAATGCAGTTCATGGCAGCTTCTATGTAAACGTGAGTTAATATATTCAAACATGTGGTTTATACCAAAACAATAATTACTTTACGTAAATGAAGAGAAAAAGGGAAAGTAAGGTTTTTTGTAATCATCCGAGTATGGATCAAACCACATTCTGTAGCTAGTATGGCAGTCATGATATGTAATTCATTATAAATTACGCATATATTTCTACAATTCTTAAATTTAGGTCTTGATGTAATTATATTGATCTTATAAATAATGTTAAATTGATGTCATATTATGGACTATATGGTCTGAAATAAAGTATTAGTATTGTTATTTTAGTTTTTTTAACATGACCTTTACAATTAGACCAGGGTTTAAATAAAATAAATAAAAAAGGTTTTTATTCACGTAAACTTTAAAAAAGCGCTTGTAAATAGTCAGAACATGTTTGTAGTAATATAGTTGTATACATTATTTCTAGTAACACAGATATTTAGGTACAGATTGTATGAAAACATTTATAAAATTTATTTAGCAATGATATTTAGCTAGCTCGTATCAAGTTATTGTCAAGAGATTATGTTTAATTATCTAGTTTAAGTCTAATATTTTTACTACATATTGTCAATGGTTCTGTCTATATTAAGGTATTATTATTATGACGGACCTTGCGTTAATAACGACGGTCGCGCTTTAATGCTACCACCGGATCCAATGCGCCCCAACTGAGAAGACCCAGCGAAACAAACTCAGTGGGTTCATCTACTACCGGTTTCAACACGACCCAGTTGAGACGGTCCGGCGAAACATACTCAAGCGGGCATGACACGGGATTTGTTTTGTCTGATACACCGGAGAATTGAGGTGTGCGTGAGCTCTAGCCGTTTAGCTAATAAACCTACAAACTAAGTACCCGCGCCGGAAGGCTGCCCCTTTGGGGTTTGAACATCGACGCTGGACGGCGCATCTCAGTTCCTTAAAATTTTAGTTTTAAAGAATTATTCGCAATCCATAGAGTAAATCTTAGTTTTTGTCATAACTTGTGATATTATTCTTCTAAACAAAAGTGTATTTCGAAAACTAATAGTGTTATAATTACAATTATTTGTCAACGACAATTATTTGATAATAATATGATGATGAATGCATGACTATAGTGTGAGTATTGGGGAGCCCTAATCCCTAATTAGTCTCTGAAAAATACTATGCAGTTTTGTATCCGAAACTATTCGAAAGCATTTTTCGTTAAGAAATTTTTGGTTTCATGGATATAGTTTGGTACTTAAATCATATCAAAACTAACAAATAATAACATATTTTTAAGACAATTGCTACTAACACAATGGAGTCTATTTAGTTTTGAGATTAAGAATTGTATGAAAACTATTCGAACTAACTTGGACCGCAGACCAACTTTCGAAGAAATTAATCATTGGTATTCTCGACAGTGGTCAAAAAAGGGCTGCGTCGAGCAGGTGACTAATTATTACTACACTTCGATACTATATCGTAACTAATAAGACAAGTGCCAGTGTTAAGAAATGCGACTTAACGTCGTAATCCGATTGTAATTAACGTGCCGTACATTACTCTTAATGCAGCTGTCTAAAGATCTATTACACTAGTATAAGATAATGGCGGTGTAGACAAAAGGTTAACTAAAACTTTTTACCAATTTAAAAGCAGAGTTATAAGTCAAGAGAAGATAGTTCATTTACCAAATATGGGTACAGTACATAGCATTATTTATGTACATTCTTTTTGCTTCCGTCCGTGCCTCACTATACCTTGGTTGCAAACTGAAAACCAGCACTAGGTGTATCCCACTTAGCTGATGCTGAGGTGGTGCCCCTTTCGGAAGAACATGCATGTTATATATCATATCACAGAACAGATGAGTCTTTGTTACCTTCTTTCTTTTCCTTTTCTTCGTATTTATGTTGATTTTACCTAACTGTACTTCTTGTGTGTTGTGCTGAATAAAAATGTTACATTTCTCATTTTATTTCATTATGTGGCTAATGGCAAAAAATGTGACCATCCCATTTCACCCAACCCACATATCTCACAGCGCCATCTCGCTTAAACTAAGCAAAGCTTGTACTATGGATACTAGACAACGAATAGATACTTATTTAAATTTTACTTGTATTTTTAAAAATAACGAAATATTTAAACATCTTGGGATATGTAACACACTGCCATCAGATCCCACACTTGTATGAACCTGTACTAATGGCACCAGATAACTGAACCCACTTATATATTTCTAAATATAGATAGAGAAATTACACCCAGACACAACAAATAATTGTGCTCCTATTTCTGGAAGCCTCTAGTTCTTATAGTAGACGGGCGCGACAGCGACATCAGCATAAATTAGACAGACCTTTTACTAGACTGACTTTGACATCTAATAATAGTTATATAATGTGTATTAAAATATTCAATAAGATTCCTAATAATTTAAAAACAATGACATTTTCTAAATTTAAAAAAGAGTTAACGCGGTGGCTTGCTGAAAAATGTTGTTATAGCATTCATGATTTCTTTGAATTTAAATTATAAATTGACATTATATTGTTAGATTGTGCTTTTGGAAAACAGTATTGTAATTAGCGTCATAAAAACATTTGTACGCTCGTAAGAGCAAAACATAGTGGGCCATGTTTAATTTATAACACCTTTAATGTACCTGTGTTTGTTGTTAAATAAACATTATTCTGTTCTATTCTCATCACACAGAGATTTATAAGGAGCCGGTTTTCTTACCACTAGACTCTTTTTAAGTAGAGTTTGAAGGAAATATTATACATTTAAAGAATAAAAACTACTTAACATTCTTGAAAATAACATCATTTGTTTATTAGCTTTTATATACATATAAATTTTGCCGATATTATCTTGATAAATTGCTTGACGTTCGACAGGGACTATATGCCTCTACATCGTAAAACTCAGTTGTCGAGTCAGTTTTAAATTTCAATGTAGTTGGCAAGCTTTCAAAAACACGCAATCTAGTATAATAATATAAACATTTTACTTTATGTGAAGGTATACACTGATTGCTTTAAGAAAAATATCCAGCGATTTATTTTAATGCCGAAGATAAGCATTAATAGGTAGATAGATAGATAAACTCTTTATTGTACACCTAAAGAAACAATACAGATTTTAACAGTGCAACTGCCGGCATTAACACAAAGAGTTAAATAATAATAATGTTACTATCCAACTGGCAAGTACAATTTTTCAACCTCATCTACACATAAATGCTCAATTATGTACAATGATGCTTAAAGAGATAGTGTAAAAAAAAAGCTTTTTATTCACGTAGACTTTAAAAAAGCGCTTGTAAATAGTCAGAACATGTTTGTAGTAATATAGTTGTATACATTATTATTTCTAGTAACATTTAGTGTGTATGATCGTATTAAATGTGTTACAGACGCTGGTGCCTTCCTCTTACAATTTATATGACATATAATAAATAGTCGTAGTATTAATGAGTTGCTCTTTTATACATAATTATAAACCTTGAATTATGAACCTTTTTTGTAAAATTTAGTATATAAAACTTATGATTAAAACAGCTTAAAAAGCGTACAAATATAATATACATAGATGATTAATAGTGTGTTTGAGGTGTGTGTAAGCTTATATATCAATTTGTATTCGCACGTGTGTGTGTGTGTGAGATCGTGTGTGTGTTTGTGTATATTTGGTGAGTATGTATATCACCGGGCTAATGTTCAATTTAAAATAGCAGTTATGAAGGTTTTTTTGAAAATAATTGCTCAGTCTCCTCGTAAGTTAACTTCTGTAAGTAATCATTGACCACAAGTTTACTTTTCACTTTAGGCAAAGGATATATATATTGCATAATCTGTTTATAGGGTTGTATAGAGGAGCGCTTACAGTTGGGTAACTTTGGCTGCTTAACGAAAGACACAAAAGACACGCTGCGACTTCCAGTTCCTCCACTCGAAAAACTTTCTGCCCCAGCGACCGTCGGATAATAAGATCTAATGCACACTAAACGGATAAACGCGTGATTTAAAACTCTCTTTCTCCCTCGACACAAAGCAGCAAAGATCTAGAGTAAACCGTAACAAAGTTGCTTCTCAAAATGTACCTTAACACCCATTCGCTTTTCCCAACTCCAAATTAACACGTGGAGCCTAAGAACTATGAAATATTACACATGATGCTTACAAAACTGAGTGTAAGGGCTCTTACACCATCTATTACCATGACAACGTGAATTATGAAATGCGTTAAACCACGCTAAACTGATTGACACAAGTCTACAGCATGCCTAATTGTTATGTTAGGAGAAAATTGTATGGATTTGAACTGGGATATTTTGTGTAGGGTCTGTTGGCGCGGTTGGCAAATGCATGCTTTTCACGTCGGAGGACGTGGGTTCGATTCCCACCCAGAACAGATATTTATGTGCATGAACTGGTCGACGATGTCTGTTTGTCCTGAGTCTGGGTGTAATTGTCTATATAAGTATGTATTTACAAAAGAAAAGTAGTGTATGTAGCATATCAGTTATCTGGTTTCCATAGTCCAAGCTCTGCTTAGTTTGGGACCAGATGACGGCTATGTGTAAACAATGTCCCAGGATATTATTAATATTTGTTGCAATCATATACTCTTTAGAGTTTCGTAGAGTTAGTACCGTGTATCAGAGCCTGTATGTATTACAGGTCTCTGGGACCGTCCCGAAGCTAGAAGACAGCTATATTGTGTAATTAGTATGTTTATCAGTTGTCTGATTGGGATCAAATGGCAGTGTGTTAGTTGTACCAAGCTATTTATATTATCATCATCATCATCATCATCATATCAGCCGAAAGACGTCCACTGCTGGACAAAGGCCTCCCCCAAAGATCTCCACAATTGCCGGTCTTGCGCTATCCGTATCCAGCGATTTATATTATATAAGCTGTGCCCGCGACTTCGTCCGCGTGTTAATTAGCTAATTTAGTTAATTTTTTGGTTTTTCTAAAATAAAACAATTTTTCTAAAATAAACGTAGCCTAAGTTACTCCTTATTACATCAGCTACCTGCCAAAAAAAGTCCCGTCAAAATCGGTCCAGCCATTTCAGATATTAGCCGTAACAAACAGACAGACAGACAAAAATTTTAAAAATGTTATTTTGGTGTATGATCCATATATATACGCATATACATGTAGTAAAAAAACGGTTATTTCAATATTACAAACAGACACTTCAATTTTATTTATTTGTTTAGATTATATTTAATTTAGTAATATCTTTAAAAGATGTAATACTCCTAAGGCAGTAGTTGAAGACTTTTAAAATATTATTACATTTATACGTGTTATGCAGTTGTTAAAACAACATTCTTTTGAAGTTAACGACAACTTATCAAATATTGAGGTCGCCATTGACCATTTTAATGAAACCATGTCACTTCGATTAAAAACCTTAAGTTTATTAATAATAGTGGTGAAAATTGTATAAATTGGAATTTATAAATTATACTCAAGTTCTTAATTACATCAGTTGCAATTTCGAAGCGTGTTGATTGATTTTGTTTTTGTACATGTTTGATTGAATAATAGAATAGACTTAAATTATAGATTTAATCAATTATTTTTAATTTTGAGCTGTTCATGTTTCTGCCTATTTATGCTCAATTCGTATTATTTTATTTTTGCGTAGTTAGTTTTTGTAGACGGCATGTCAAAAAGATAGGTTTATCAACCAAAATGATTTATTTATTTCACGAATTCTATATTAATGATATTATATTTAAACTGTATAAAATTTCGTGACAGTTCTTTGTCATATTTTTTTTATCATTGTCAATGTTAATTTCTTAATAATAATTATGCACTTCTCAAGTGTGCCTAAAATTAGATTTCAATTTAAACCTTATATTTTGAACAACATGATCTATGTTGAACATTGTAGAACTATACTACAATAAAAATTATTTCACTACTCTGTAACCTATATTCGACCAAATAATTATCTCATTAATACATTTATTTAAATTTTTTTGTTAAGAGTTAATTTGGCAAATTAATTAATGTGGTTTTTTTTGGAAGTGACAATTAGTAATTTTTAATGAATGAAACCCCCGTTTGTTAAACACAAAATAAATATTAAATAATAAACACAAAATCAATATGTAGTGTTAATTCCGCTAATTATCAGTTTAAACCGACAATTGGCGGAATTAACACTACATATTGATTTTGTATTTTGATTGTTATAGATTTCCGCAAAGTAACGCCTGATTCCATTACTTAAAAATCAATATAACAATATTCTAAGCAAAGCAGACTTTAATAACACTACGTAGTTATATATTTTGTAACTGACAAATGGCCTACATTTTTCACTATTCAAATACCAAAGTTGTATTGTCAACTTACCAACAAAAACATAAACAAGGTAAAAAGTATCGTTTTGTTTACAATAATTAATTTCTTCTTTTCCCTCGCCACAACTTTACAGATCATTGGCTATCAATTGTGAAATCTATACTCATTTTAATGCTTGAAATCTTGGGTAGAAACCTTGGATCTTTATAAATAAAAGTAATATTTCATGTGCAAAAATATGCTTAGAGTTTTGACTGAAATGGAGACGTAATAAGAAATTACGTGAAGTACTAGTTATTAACTCTTAAATATAGGTTGAGTTAAACCACTTCTTACATATTCTTTATATCAACTATTCCCGGTCGTTGTCTGCGTGGCGACGGCATAGAATATCTTCACCCCATCTCATCCCGTGGGGGGCGTAGAAATCGACTGAGGGAATACCTACTAGAGAACGGGCAGCAGCGTTTTTGAACTATGACCATCAAACTGCGATCGCCAACCCGCCTGCTAAGCGTGGCTGTTATGGCATATCCCCCATTCTTTGGGGAGGCTTTTGTCCAGCAGTGGACGTACTTTGGCTGACATGATGATGATGATGATGCCCGATCATAGAACTGATGGCCGATGGGACAGAAAGTTGGTCGAGTGGCGACCACGATCTGGAAAACGAAATGTGGGCAGGCCCATAAAGACTGACGCATCGCATCGCAGTCAGATGATCTTGTGAATGGTCGCCGGAATCTGCTGCATGCGAGTAGCGCTAGATTTTTTTTTTTTTTCAAATTTCATAAGTATATTATATATTATATAGTAGCGAATTGTCTACGAATAAGTTTAAAAGAATTATTAAAGCCAAATTATGTAGCAGGGCGTATTACAAAATTTCTGATTATTAAGTGACAAAACCGTAGCTTAGTTGGAAGTGCTCCTGCCTACGAAGCTGGTGGTCCTGGGTTCGAATCCCGGTAAGTGCAAATATTTGTGTGATGAGCACGAATATTTGTTACTGAGTCATGGATGTTTTCTATGTATTTAAGTATTTATCTATGTATATAAGTATGTATATCGTCGCCTGGTACCCATAGTACAAGCTTTGCTTAGTTTGGGGCTAGGATGATCTGTGTGACATTGTCCCTAGATATTATTATTATTATTAAAAGTGCTTGGGATTGAGTTGTTCTGAGTCAACACACATGATAGTAATTAATCTTAAGTATATTTTATTTTAAAATAGGATTCCTACCGAGTTTTCTGGCAGTGTTTCTCAGTAGCTGCCACGTCATGCACTGCACGGTAGGGTAAAAAAAATGACGATTCCACGTAAATGTGTGTAAATGATTTTGAAATTTGTACCTTATTTAATCTGTATTACTTGACATTTTACTAATAGAAAAAAACACAGATTCACTCGTGTCTGTGGAAATAAAATAAGAACAAAACAACATCAGGTAAACTGATCTGATCTGGTGACTTCAAACAAAACAAAAAAACGATCGAGCCTTTTTCCTCGTTCTTCAACCATTGAGAAAAGAAACGAATAAAGTTTGTTTAGAAGTAGTGGAAACCTCGATTGTAGTATTGTTTTTTTATACCCATGCTTGGAGAGAGATATTCTTGGTAGTAGGAATTCCTCTCAATTCTGTTATAATAACCAATACAATGAAGATGGCACTGTTATGGAACGATTGAAAATAAATGTTACTCGTTTGACTAAGGAATGAAGAAACTGACCCGGTGGGAATCGAAGCCACATCCTCTGGCTTACCAGTCAGGGACACAACCGCTCGACCAACATCCCAGTCATTATACCTGCCTAGTAACTCAATGGAAACATTGCGACAGCCGATCAATTTATACGCCGCCGCATCCTAAAAAGGGCCGATTTTACGGTTTGACGAGTATTTAATAACCTACTTTGAGAGCAAAGCCCTGCGGATCGTGCTTCTAACCATACTGAAGTAACCCCAGCAAATTAAATCACTTGTGAAATGAAACAAAACAAGTGCCGGCTTATGCAGTAACTGAAATTGTTACGGTTATATAATATTTTGTATTTTTGCGGTCAACTGCTGTAATAAAAGAAATATGTAGTTTGCAGTTGAAAAAAAGCATTCATAGCAATTCGCAGATGACATGGAATGTTATTGTGTACGTTATGTGTGTGTACCTAAGTAATTATATCATTTTAATGTAGACTAGCTGTGTCTGGGCGCGTTGCTACATCATCATCATCAAAACAGCTATTAAAAGTCCACAGCTGGACAAAAGCCTCCCCCAAGAATCATCTTGGGGTATATGCCTCTATGGTCTAGCAGTAGCGTGTACACCCGCAGAGAACAAGGTCCTGAGTTCAAATCCCGGGTCGGGCCAAAAAGTGATTTTGGGACTTTTCTGTAAAAAGAAAAAATCTCAGCATCAGCCCGAAGTCTGGGAGTTGGCGGTATTATACACCCGTGCCTCGGAGAGCACGTAAAGCCGTTGATCCTGTACCTGACCTCTTTCCGGTCGTGTCGCATAGGCGTCCCATCGGATCATGAGAGTGATGGAATAGAAAATGCTCCTGTGTTTGCGCACACACTTGAGCACTATAATATGTCCCGTATGTCACAGCCACTTTTTTCCGAAACTATAAGAGCTGAACTGTTGAAACTTAGTAAGTAGATGTATTTGAAAAATTAAAATTTTTACACAAAAATAGAAAACGAACAATAATTTTGGGGGGTCCCATACATAGAACTGAAACTCAAAATGTTTTTTTTTTCATCGTTCCATACATGTCTAAGTCTTTAAAAATGATATTGAGGTTTCTAATATCATTTTTTTCTAAACTGAATAGTTTGCGCGAGACACCCTCCCAAAGTGGTAAAATGAGTGCCCCCCCTGTAACTTCTAAAATAAGAGATTGATAAAACTAAAAATATATATGATGTACATTACCATGCAAACTAACAACGAAAATTGGTTTGAACGAGATCTAGCAAGTAGTTTTTTTTAATACGTCATAAATCATGTCTAAAAATCCACCATATTTACACATAAAAACTTGAATTTACACCAGTTTTGAAAATGAAACAATGCCCTGATGCGTCTTTTTCCGCATTGGGCCAAAACTCCGGCAATACATACATATTTCAATGTTGTGAGCACTATAAAGTGTATTCTATTCTATATTTCTGAACCCTTATTGATGCATATTCTTTGCCTTATTTCCCTTGTGAAATTGAATACGATCACGTTGCTTCATCTCATTTTAAAATTACGTAATTAAGAATGTTGTATTTAAATGTAAAAGTATTCTACCAATGGAACTGGTTCATCCAGTTTGTATATACGCCTCTTCGTGTTAATTGACTGCCTCATTGGCTTGTGGTAGCTTGTCTAAATGCAAATTATGAGGTAAATCGTCAAATCCCATGTCAGTCGTCTGTAAAAGAAAATTTGTTGGTAGTAGCTTGATATATAAATATACATATAAAGAAATAAATAACAAAATATAGGATAATCATCAGCAGGCAAAGAAACAAAAAAAAGAACAAACCTCATATCCACAAATAGGTACATTGAAAAAATAAACGAAATTGAAATCGGTACAACTAAATGCTATCAACAGCAACCAACATAACGACTGCGTTACGTACGATACGTAATACGGGCCATAGCAAAGTCAAAAGTCAAAGTCAAAAATTCTTTATTCCGTAAAAAAAATACATTTATGTGGAATCGTCATATTTTTTTTACCCTACCGTGCAGTGCATGACGTGACAGCTACTGAGAAACACTGCCAAAAAACTAAATAAAAAAAAGATTTCTTTTTTTTTAAATTAAATATACTTAAGATTAATTACAATTATGTGTGTTGACTCAGAAAAACTCAATCCCAAGCACTTTTATTACTTATATAATCAGAAATTTTGTAATATCGATTAAAAACAAAATAGAAATTTTGTAATTTGGCTTTAATAGTTCTTTTAAACTTATTCGTAGACTATTCTCTAATATCATTGGGAAGTTTGTTATAGAATCTTATACATTGCCCCATAAAAGAGTTACTAATTATTTTGTGGAGACGGGTAGTCGCTTCAAATACACAAATAGCAGCGGCGGTAGTGGGTACTGCGGAATATAATAATTATAAAATACCCTTACTGGTTTAATCCTAAGGTTACATAAAACTGTAAATATTAGTTTAGATTTGTTATGTGTTATTATTTCTTAAGTTTGATCATATTCTCGTTCCCTAAAAACGATCGAAATCACATTTTGTTATTTCTCATTTCAAGTGATATTATTCTGTTTAAGAAACAAATATTGTTAACCCTAATATTTAGAAGATGGCGGTCTTACGCACTAAGTACTGCACGCTAGGGATAAAAATGTAACGATTCAAAACAAAAATGTAATTTTTTTTTGAATAATATATACATATACCTATTGACCTTGACTATTATTATTTTTTGTATCCTGGGACATTGTTATTATTCATACCAGTTTTAATTTAGGTAGCTTTATTAATTACTAACACAATTTATTAAATTAATAATCTTGCCTGAAATAAATAAAGAATTTGAATTATTCATACACGGCCATCTGATTCCAAACTTAGCAGAGCTTGTACTATGGAAACCAAATAACTGATATACTACATAATACTACTTTTCTTTTGTAAATACATACTTATATAGATAATTACACCCAGACTCAGGACAATTAACCAACCACGCCAACTTTATTTTTTTATCAAAACTGAAATGCAAATCTTAAATTCCTTTTTATACTACAGTGCCCGCGGACTTTGTTCCGCGTTATAAATATTTTTGTCCCTGCCCGTTTGTCCTGCGTAATACTTCGGGTTAAAAGTTATGGATAAATAAAAATTATGATGATGAATCATATCCTATGACTCTCCACAATAACGCTTTCTATTGGTGAAATAATTTTGAAAATTGGTTCAGTAGATCCAGAGATTACCCCTTACAAGCAACGTCACAAACTTACAACCTCACAAACTCAGAAACGTTACCTCTTTATAATCTATAATATAAAAATCAATGCCACTTTTCGTTGTAATGTTATAACTCAACAACGCCTTAACCGATTTGGCTAATTTTGGTCTTGAATTATTCGTGGAAGTCCGGGGAAGGTTTGTACGTAGGGAACATTTAAAAAAGGTCTTTCAAAAGTGTAAAATAAACATCTTTGTATATTTTTTTGTTTGAATAAATGAACTTAATAATCATTTTTTTATTACTATGCCTTATACGTAGCGAAGCACGTACCGGGCCGCTAGTATTAGTATAGATTACACCCAGGCTCAAGACAAACGGGCATGTTCATGACATTCAGCAACCACGCTAACTTAATTTTTTTACTAAAACTGAAATGCAAATCATCTATTCCTTGTATATACTTAGTGTTGAAAATGACTAAAGTGACTGAATTAGACTGACTGTCATTTACGGTCAAATTGGTCAAAAATGGTCATTAACTGTCAAAAATTGTCATTTTCAGACAATTTGATTTCAGTAATATTTTAGTACTTTTTGTCGTTGATAAAAGTCTACAACTTCTAAATTGAAAGAATAAAGTGGTTTTTATATCTTATAGTATTATTATATAGTGTTAATCATTTTACATTTCTAATCATGCGTGCATTTAAGATAAAATGGCTACGTCGCATCGCCTCTCGCATCGACTTTGATGTCGTCTTATCCTCTCATGATATAATACAAAATAAAACGTTGCTTCATTTAAACTTGCATATAAATTGGGTACCTTAATAAATAAGTAATTGGGTGGTAGTCGAGAATAGACAATAATATTTAAGTCAAATTGACTGAATTTGACAGTAAATGACCGGTCATTTAAGGTTTATGACAATTGTGACTAGTCATATTCAGTCATTTTACATCTCTACTCATGACAAACAGGCACGTTCATGTCATTCAGCAACCACGCCAACTTAATTTTTTTACTAAAACTGAAATGCAAATCTTAAATTCCTTGTAATACTACTGCTATACTGCTTAAAACAGTTAACAAGAACAAGTATACCTGTGTTGAGTACTCGCTCCTAATTAGTATAATAACAACGAGTACAGATTCCGTCGATTCGTTTCACAAGACGCGTCCGGAACGCGGAGAGCTCGGAGTAACAGTTTCGCAATGCGCGCCCGCTTTCACACGTTGTTGGCAAAGTGTTAAATGATTGTGATGTTAAGGTTTTCTTATCATATTTAGGTATGACAATGTAGGTTTTAGCTTTACTATTGGTTATTGACATAAAGACTCTCTCAATAATCTATAGTCTGTGGTGGTCAAGCTCAGAGACAATTAGAGAAGAACTTTGAATTTTATAAAAAAATGACGTGCCTGTTGGACTGGTTGGTAAAAGGTTGCTTGTCACGCTGCAGGTCGTGGGATTTTTTTTTAAATAAAATAAATATAAAATAAAATAAAAAAAGGTTTTTATTCACGTAGACTTTAAAAAAGCGCTTGTAAATAGATTCTATTCCCATCCAGGACAGATATTTTTGTGCATGAACAAATCTTTTTGTCCTGAGTTTGGGCGTAATTATCCTATATAAGTATGTATTTACAAAAGAAAAGTAGTATATCAGTTATCTGGTTTCCATGGTACAAGCTCTGCTTAGTTTGGGATCAGATGGTCGTGTGTAAATAATGTCCCAGGATATTATTAGTATTGCTGTCGTGTCTGTAAGATTCAATGACTTAACATGTGACCTCTGAACAGTACTAAACATAAGCAATTTTCAATGAAGTAGGGCAGAGCGTTCTTTCTTTTAGGAGGAGAGAGGAGCAGAGGAGAATCACAAACAGCATTCCCGCACAAAACGTGTGACCTATAAGTAGTTGCTTTGAGTCTGGAATGCGGCGCTACTATTCTTCACGCGGCCGGATCTGCGCGTGCGCCAGCAACTCGGCGAGCAGATTACACGCGGGAAACAGAGATCACGCATGGTCTCGACTCGCTTATTGCTTGGCTCAAGGTGTACTTACTTTGGGGCTGTCAATTATATTTTTGTAAAGTACCCCGCGAAACAGGAATAATTTCCTTTGGGCGTTATAGTTTTAAAACAGCATCCATACAAAGGTTGCTGATTATAAGACCGCTTATTGTACGATTTTCTTTTAATCTACTCTGCAATTATATATCTTCTCTGTACTTTTTTCTTTAGATGTATTTTTTTAGATCAAAATTAGCGTTACACACTCTTAATCCGTCCACTTACTTACTATTTATACTAAGTAATTGCCATACCAAGTGGGCATTTCCTGTTGTCTATGATTAATTTGCGACAAAATATTACAAAATCAGTCGAGCCTATCTCTTGGCTTAATTATGTGTCTATTGGAGCGCACCCAACCGCAACCATAGACACCGGCAATTTTATAGACATTAATCTAATAAGGTTTAAAAATAAATGAGAAAAAAAAGAAAAGCGTGAATAAACTGTGGCAACAAATAAGCAAATTGTAGAATTGATTGCAACAATGATTGACATAATTTAATTGAACTTAATTATTCGGTCTTCATTCATTACAATCAGTTCTTTTTTAAATTGATGATTACAACCAGCCAGTTAATACTTTCCAAAGAGTAAAGAGTAAAGTTTTTTCATTACCATAAATTAGTAAGTTAAAAAGTTAATAACAAATTTCAAGGCGCGCATATTTTATTTGTCGCGTATATTAGAAGGTTATAGGTATTATACATAGGTTGTTTGCCGAATAATAATAAACTATTGCGTGCAAGTATTATTTCAATGCAGTATTAATGCTCCAAGTTGAAAAAGAATATAGGTATGTTGTAAAATTAAACTTTTATTAAATCAAAAGTGTATTTCGTCAAGCGACTAGTGCTGTTCGGAAGCCTAGAATGATGAATTTAACTCTAGTGTCTAATCTTTAATAAATTCGATACTACAAATGACTGGATTGTGGCAAAATAATCAAGGATTTAAAGAAATGGGTAGTATAAGGTAATAAGTAAGTGACTAAATAACTCATGTTCACAAGATTGTATAAATGGCGGGCTTATCACTAGGTGCTATGTCTTCCGACGACCGTTGAATGGACCAGAAGTGAAGGAAGGCAGTTAGATATTTGTTAGCATATTAAAAGAAAGGACTTATTGATATAATTAATGCTAAAAATTGAAAAGGAAACCATAAAATGTAAAATTACATTTGTTCATCTTAATTAAAAGTGTATTTCCGCCAAGTGAAACAAAGAAGAATAGAATAGAATATAGTTTATTTGTAAGAATATAGTACAATAAAGGAACAGACGCAAAGCATACTCGTTTTTTTAAATAGAACTGTCAATATTAATTCGTTTATACCCATAAAATGACGACACGTATGAATGCACCACAATAACATATAGTTTTCGTGACGTATAGCAAAATTGAGAAAGCCTTACATAATCACATTTAAAATTAAACTTTCGTCCGAACAACGCTTACTCATACGGCCTTGGGCGTCTTTTTAAAAGCTTTGTCAAGTGGACAACTTATACATGGCCACTTAAATGATACAAGATATAGAAAACCAGATGACTTTGTATAATAAAGATATTATTTAACAAAGAATGTCGTCTTATAACGAGTTTTCGATAGCTTTGCTATATATAAATAAATCCTAATAATATTATAAATGCGAAAGTTTGTGAGTGTGGATGTATGGATGTATTTTACTCTTTCAAACAAAAATTGCCGAACTGATTTTGTTGAAACTATGTACTAATACAGCTTATATATCCCAATAACACGAAGCCCATTATGTTATATTTATAATGTTTGATGCGGGTAAAACCTAGGGGCACAGCTAGTGTTAAACAAAAGGTGTAAATTGGTGTAATGAATACGTATTATAAAAGAATGTAGAGGTATATATTATTCAAAAACATTGCACAGACATCAAAATACAGCAAACAGTGAAACCGTGAATGCTCCAAGGTTCAGATTAAACATAAACTTTAGGCTTTAGAATTGAGTTCATTAAGGACCTTTTTAGCGCTTAGTTTTAAGGTAAAAGCGGAAAATGTCTAGTTGTACACCACTATATAACTATTTAAAATTATTAGGAAAAAATAATAGTGCACGGAAACGAGTTTGTCCGTGTCTATGGTCATAAAAAATAATAATTTAATTTTGGACGCTTAATTTCCTCATTTACTCAGTATCGCGACCTTCTCTATTCTACTGCTACTGATAGATTTTATTTCCCCAATAATTCCAAAGCCACATTTATTACTGGAATAGATGTTGACCTCACGTTCTAGAATGCGCTCAAGACCTCCATGAACTTCTCCCTCCTTTCCCCTTTTTTCAACTACCAGACGTCGCGTCAGGAGGAGCGTCTCCACCTTTTTGTTGTTGACATCCCAGGATGCCGTATAAAGCGCTTTGTTCCTTCTTTCAACAGACGCACGGCTAAGCTGTGGAACCCCCTCCCGAACGACGTATTTCCAGACATATGTAACATGAGTTTATTCAAGGCTAGAGTGCACAGGCATCTAAGGCGCAGTTCAATTCAAACCCATCAAGCATAAAAATAAAAGTGGAACACGTTAGTACTAGACCAACATAGCAGATTCCAATAAGTACAGACGCCAGCATATCCAGCTACCCTAATCTGTCAAATTTCTTTTATAGATTTTCAACATTATCACATAAGCATAAGGTTCACTTTCAATTGGGGAAATTTGACAGATTCGGATAGCTTGATATGCTGGCGTCTGTACATTAGGAAGTCGTAATGTATGTAACATTATATACATTATTTCCGTCGTAATAAGCAGTTAGAATTTTTATTAGTACTTCAAAAGAGTTCCAGGCTCGCCATGCAGCAGTCACGTGACGGAAACTCACTTTTCATTTATATTTATTAATGAAAAAAAGTGTAATTTCACATTGTGCGGTTACACATATTTGACTGCACGTGTGTTGCAGCGTTTAAGACAGTCGCGTTGCCAATTCGTGTCCCGGGTTCGATTACCACGTAGAATAACTATTTGTGTGACCCATAAATAGTTGTTCTGTGTCCTTCAATTATATGTTTGTATAGTAGCCCGAAATAGTGATTAGTTACCATAATACAGGCGTCTGAAGCGTCTGAAAAAAAACTATTTTATTCACCCATCTATAGACTAACCGCGACCCCAGTTGCTTAACCTTACAGATCACTTATGGGGCGGTGAGAGTATCTATCGATTCTATTAATACTAAACTTTCTGTTTCTTTAGCCTTTTCGAAAGAAATGGCTTTAAGTTTTATAAGAAAGAAAAAGGTTTATTCCCCACAAGCATAGACAATTTATTAGTTTTCATCATTCAGTATTTTTTAACTTACTGGGGCTGCCTCAATTTACGTAAAAGGATCATTTTTGAGACACAATAAACATTTTTTTTTTTTATTATCATAATTGAAGGCAAAATTGAGGC
The DNA here is from genome assembly GCA_951640165.1 of Pseudoips prasinana. NCBI lineage: Eukaryota > Metazoa > Arthropoda > Insecta > Lepidoptera > Nolidae > Pseudoips > Pseudoips prasinana. The sequence goes on from OX621260.1 coordinate 5,033,158, forward strand.
AAGGAGAAGGAGAGGCAGACCGAGACGTAAATATTTGGACCAGATGAAAGAAGTGTAAAAATGGAGGCTTATAAGGAAGTCAAGGAGAAGGCTTACGATCGAGAAGGCTGGAAACTGCTACACCGACAAGTGCACAACACTTAAAGAAGAAGTAATTCGTTAATTATAGACAAAACCATTCTGACAATATGTAGTAAAATATAAATTTCAATAATTAAACCTAAACATAATCTCCATGACAATAACTTAATACAAGCTAGTTAAATATCACTACCATTATAAAATAAATTGTATAAATGTTTTAACATTCCGTCTACCTAAATATCTGTAATAAGTAACTAGAAATAATAACTGTATTACTACAAACATGTTCTGACTATTTACAAGCCTTTAAAGTCTACGTGAATAAAAACCATTTTTATTTTATTTATAATTATATGTAAGTATGTATTTATAAATATATAAATATGTTTATCAGTTATCTGGCTACTACAGTACAGGTTTTGCTTAGTTTGGGCTTATATGGCAGGGCATTAGTTGGCCCAAGATATTATTAATATGTGTTAAAGCGAGGCGCCTACCTTAGCAAATGCTACAGTCAATAATAACTGTAACACTCATCAATTATCTCAACATAGCACCATAAAATGATGACAGGGATATGGCAATAATTAAATTGCCGAAAAACGAGAAGGAACACATTATTATCCTGGGTGGAAAGCAAGAATTTACCAACTTCGCCACAGGCTCGTCTAAATCAATTATATTATTATGTATGTATGTATTTATAAATATATAAGTATGTTTATCAGTTGTCTGGTTGCCATAGTACAGGCTCTGCTTAGTTTTTGCCAATGTAGTAGTTGTCCCAAGAAAAGGCGCCTACCACGGCATATGCTACAGTCAATAATTACTGTTACGCTGATCTTCCGATGGCGCCACAAAGTGATATCACGGATGGCCATAATCAAATTACCGAGAAACGAGTAGGAAAACGTAAACATACTGGATTTACTAACACTTACGATTTCAATAAATTTTAACATTTTTTAAAACAAAAACCAATCGGACAGGTGACCCAACAGGTTGCTTTGCTTAAAATATATAAAATGACGACTATTATATTATCCATTTACCTACTGAAAAATCTAGAAATACTCGTAGCTACTTCTTATTTTTTATTCTTGTCTGATAATAAAAATCCTCATCACAGATCATCTTCTCATTTGCAAATCAGTCGACCAGTTCTTTAAATGTTAAAGTTGACATATGAAACATCACAACCTTGCCAAAGGCCACAACCCTATTAACATAATATCTTGGTATTAAATTCTAGAACTTAAATCCGAGTAGTAAAGTCTATTTTCTTTTGTAATTGTCTGTACTTGTAATAACGAACTTTCAGTGATTATCATAAGAATGTGACATTTCCTTATTTAGTTGATCCCCAACGCTGCACACGGCTTCTTGTTTACTAGTAGCCGATTAATGTCTACTAGTCGAAAATTTCAACTATCTAGTCTACTTCCAGTATTTTCTTTTATAATTTAACTAGTAATAAATAACTTTTAGTGATTATCATAAGAATGGGACATTTACTAATTAAGCTGAGCCCCAAAACTGCAAAAGGCTACTTGTTAACTAGTAGCCGATAAATGTCTGCTAGTCAAAAAATTGACTAGCTAGTCTACTTCGAAATCTGCAGAAGTATATTCTTTTATGATTATTGTACTAGTAATAACGAACTTTTAGTGATTATCATAAGAAAGAGTCATTTCGTAATTTAGTTGTGCTCTAACACTGTACTCGGATACTTGTTTACTAGTAGCCGCTAAATGTCTACTTGTCGAAAAATTCAACTAACTAGTCTAGTTCCATAATTCTAGTAGTATTTTCTTTTATACTAGTACTGGTAATAACGAACTTTCAGTGATTATCATAAGAATGTGACATTTACTAATTAAGCTGAGCCCCAAAACTGCAAAAGGCTACTTGTTTACTAGTCGCCGAATAAATGTCTACTAGTCGAAAAAATCAACTAGCTAGTCTTGTTCCACAGATTTTTTTTAGTTTCATTTATTATTTAAAGGTACTCTTAATCAACAGCTCTCACCAGCCCCTTAAGTGATCGGTGAGGTTAAGCTACCAATCACGCGGTCAGCTAATAGATAGGTGACCGCCAAAATGGTATAATATTTGAGCTTTTCCGCACTTCGGAGGCCAGGTTAAGTAGTCTCTTGAAATAGGTGAGTCATTTCTTAATTTAATTTAATAAATGACTCATACTTATTTCAACCACTCCCAAAATACCAAACTAACTTGTTGATATCCTTTAGAAAACATGGCAGTGGAGTTTCCGTTTCCGGTTTTCTGAGGAACCTATTTATATAATTCATAAATTTATTTATCTATTTTATGTATGTGTTGAGAAATATATTGTTTGGTTGCCATACCCCATGCTCTGCTTAGTTTGGAATCAGATGGCAGTGAGTTAGATCTGCTATATCTACTGCACGTGTGGCGCAGCGGCTTAGACAGTCGCCTCGCCGCTTCGTGTCGCGGGTTCGAGTCCCGTTCCGGACAGCTATTGTGTGACCCAAAAATAGTCCGTGTGTTATATGTTTGTAAAGTACCCCGCGACACTGGGATTAAATTCAAAACACTGCCCATACGATAAGTAAGAAATAGACAATCTGTGCCATTTCCAGCTGTTTACTTTACGCGGTTCATGAGATACAGCCCACTGACTGACAGACAGTCAGACGGACGAACAAGGCTTAGTAATAGGCTACCGTGACAACCATTTCAGTAAGGATTCCTAAAAACTACTGAAACATTTTAAAGAGTATTATTGTACTATAATCGTACTAATAATATCTACTACATGACCAAAATCGCAGCCGACGCTTCTATTAAATGTCAGGGGTAGCATGTCGCACGACTTTGACTTTAAGTAATTCACTTTAGCGCTCTGCCATCTCGCCCGCACATATTTAATATGCTATAAAATAAAATTATACACTTTCTAAAAATATGCTTCGGTCATCTTGTGCGATGAGTATTCCAAAATATTTGAAACAAGTCTTATTTTTTTTTTATTTACTAGCTGTGCCCCGCGGTTTACCCGCGTTAAACTTTATAAATTGTAGCTTATGTGTTAATCTAGGGTGTCAGCTAACTCCATACCCAATTTTATTAAAATCGCTCTAGCTGTTTAGACGTGAAGAAGTAACACACTCACAAACTTTCGCCTTTATAATATTAGTGTGATTGTAAACTTTACAAAAACAGTTTTTCCTATTTTCATGTTTATTGTAATGACCACTGTACATGGCAAAAGCACATTTTCCTATTTTCAAATAAATTTTATCAAATTGGGCTAGAAAGAGGAGGGAACACTGATTGACAGAGAAGGTGAGCGCCCCCTTAAACCAATGTCTGTGTCGCAAGCCTCAGATTATTTTCGTTCAAAAATAATTAATATTTTAATTTCCCGCTTCAATAATCTTTGTGATGCACGTAGAGTTATAAACAACTCTACGTGCATCACAAAGATTACGTAAATATACCCTTGCGAGGGCGCGGGGAAGGCGTGCACTGCATAATTTTTTTATGTATTGAGTCCTGTCTGAACTCGTAAAATAAAAGTTGTTGCTTGTGGTATCTATCTATCTGTTATCAGCGAGGTTGTTGGTGATTTACAAATACCAATACAACTTCAAGCCTGAGAATTGACTTTTTTTTTTAATTCGGGACTAGTCCCTCCCTCTTCCCCACCACTGCAACTCCTGTAAGCCAGGATCAACAGTGGCACACAATGAAATGACACTGAGCGGTGAAGCTCAGGCATGTCCCGGGGAATCGCTTTAACTGTCTTGGATCCCGCAACGAATTTAGACTGAGAATTGACTCCGAAAACCCACGACCTTCGACCACAAGCATAAGAACTAATAGGCGGTACTAGGGGAAATTATGATAATCATCCAGACAGTCGTGCCCGCCATGCAGCGAGTCTTACCTGCCATTTCATTACACAGTTCTGACCGCAATCTGTTACGAAATCACAGTATTAGATATGAATTGTGGTGAGCGATTTGAATGGTGTTACAAACATTATGTTACATGGTATAAGTGTGGAATAATATTGTCTGTGCACACACTTGTGCACTACAGCATGTCCCGGGCTGATGGTATGATTCAACCAGTAGATCAATTTTGAAGTAAAACTTCTTTTGACTTGTGGACTATGCTGGTGAATACGAGATGAGAGCGAGCGTTACGAATGTGAACGGACGAGGTAAACGGAAGTTGAGAGGCAGATATTTGATATACGACGAATGAAAATAGAAAGAGAGAGAGTTACATTCGGAAATACTGTAGGGGCAAGAGAGAAAGAAGTGTGAGTACACATTTTCTTTCTCTCATAGCCAGTTACGTTTCATTTATCTTAGATTTTCTTCAATCGTGTGGTCTAAATAAATAAATAAATTTCTTGGTACATGTATCACAGCCATCTGATCCCAAACTAGGTTTTTGAGTTTTTATGACTAACTAATCTTCGGCAGATTAATGCGGGTGATACCGCGGGACACAGCTAGTGATAATAAATAACTAACACGGCGCCTTCTGATCCCAAACTAAGCAGAACTTGTCATGTCAACCAGACAACCAGACAACTGATAAATATACGTATATATCACCGTAGCCTAGTTGGTAGTGCTCCTGCCTAAGAAGCTGGTGGTCCTGGGTTCGAATCCCGGTACGTGCAAATATTTGTGTGATGAGCACGAATATTTGTTTCTGAGTCATGGATGTTTTCTATCTATATAAGTATTTATCCATCTATATAAGTATGTATATCGTCGCCTGGTACCCATAGTACAAGCTTTGCTTAGTTTGGGGCTAGGATGATCTGTGTGACATTGTCCCTAGATATTATTATTATTAACTACATACATATTATAGATAAATTACTCTCAGACACAAAACAAATAATAGTGTTCATCACACGAAAATTTGTCACGGGTGGCAATCGAACCCACGACACGTGGCTTAGCAGTCAGTGTCACTAACCACTAGGCACATCAATATATTATTTTTTTCTTTATTACATTATATCAAGTTATTTTATAATCACTCGCGTATCAATGAAAAGTGGCCGTGGACGGCCATATTGGTTTAGTATTTGTGACGTAAATAGGTATTATACAAACAACACACTTTCACACAACTATAAAGTATGAATTATCGCAAAAACTATAACTGTTCCTGACAATAACGAAGAAGTTTATTTATTGAGACCGACCGTCGCCGGCAGCTCTCATACGATAGCGAAAGTGTACATTCATACGCCTCGACGATTACAGAAAATAGAAGATCATTACATACTTACTGCCGTCATTTCCTCGGTTTCAGTGATTTGACAGTTTGTTATGTGTTCTTTTCAGGGTTCCGTAGCCAAATGGCAAAAATCGGAACCCTTATAGATTCGTCATGTCTGTCTGTCTGTCCGGCCGTATGTCACAGCAACTTTTTTCCGAAACTATAAGAACTATACTGTTGAAACTTTTTAAGTAGATGTATTAAAATTTTCACAGAAAAATAGAAAAAATACCAATAAATTTTGGGGGTTCCCCATACTTAGAACTGAAACTCAATTTTTTTTCTTATCAAACCCATATATGTGGGCTATCTATGGATAGGTCTTCAAAAATAAAATTATATCTTATATATCTTAAAAAATTTCTAATTAATAGTTTGCGCACAAGACACTTCAAAAATGGTCCCTCTGTAACTTCTAAAATAAGAAAATGATAAAACTAAAATAAATACGATATATTTTTACCATGCAAACTTCCACCGAAAATTGGTTTGAATTAGTAAGTAGTTTTTTTAATTAATATTTATTGTAATAAATCGTAAACCGCAATTTAACTTTTATTCAATTAACTTTTATTAATTAAAATTATGTTACTTGCTGCTACGGAACCCTTCATGGGCAAGTCCGACTCGCACTTGGCCACTTTTTTAAATATAGACAAGGCAAACGAGCAAGCGTGTCACCTGACGGTAAGTGTTCACACACAATCGCAGCTACGGTCTAGCGGTAGCGTGATCAACCGCAGACGACGAGGTTCTGGGTTCAAATCCCGGGTCAGGCCAAAAGTGATTACGGTAAAATATTTTTAAACCCCCGTGCCACATAAAGCTGTCGGTCTTGTTCCTGACCTCTATCCGGTCGTGTCGCCAGTCGTCCCATCGGATCATGAGAGTGATGGAATAGAAAGTGCCCCTGTGTTTGCGCTCTTATGAACGCAAACACAGGGGCACTTTACTTATTAAAGTGCCCAAGTATTTGTGCACTATAATATGTCCCGCGCAGATGGCTATTATAGTCTTCATTAAGACTGGTCACTGTGGCCGACAAAGTAGAAAGACATCATCAAAATGCAATTGCAAGAAAAATAAAAAAAAGAGAAAATTCTTGTAACTATGACACTATCTTGACCTTTTGCCAGTCAAGATTTTGTTTGACGCAATCATCTAATTGTAAATAATGTTAACTTCAAATATTTAGTTTCGTAATCAAGCGAACTGATGCGGTATGGCAACTATATTTAATTTAAATAAATATATACAAATAAGAACATTCTGAATGCAATTTTATCCACTTTCATACTGATATAAAGTATCTACGTATATAATGTTATGTATATTTTTAACTACTCTCGCACTAGGGAATCCCTGTGTCGCGGAGTATTTTACAAATATTTTATTGACGGACACAACGTACATCCAGAGAGCATCAATTTAACAGTGACCCCACAAACAGTCCTCTTAAATTGACTGTCTCATCCGCTGCGCCATACGTACGAAAAAAACTTGAGAGGTGTCAAGGGACACCCGGATGGAACGAAGTTATTTCTTATTATTTATTATGTACAAAAAACCTGTATACACTCAATAAAAATAATCATCGCGACACCACACTGTTCAATGCGAAATAGAAATGAAAATATCTAGCTTGCTTTCTATAAGAGAGAGAGAGAGAGAGACAGACAGAGAAACATGCGCACGCCGCACAGCTGCAAAAAGTGTCGTGACAACTTTTCGTAAGAATTTTTTCCGTCTAGCCCCCTTTCACAACGCCGATAAGGAACTTCGTTCCAATATAATAATAATAATATCCTGAGATATTATTATCACATCTGATTCTGATCCGAAACCAAGCAGAGTTTGGGAAACCAGATAACTTATATATTATATATACTACTTTTCTTCTGTAAATACATATTCATATAGATAATTACACCCAGACTCAGGACAAATAGACATGTTCATGCACACAAATATCTGTCCTGTACTGGTTGGTAATCGACCCCACAACCTACGGCCTGAAAGGCAAGCATTTACCAACTACGCCAACTGGACCGTCACACTATGCCTGAAATTATTGACACCAATATCGTTAGCTGTGCCCCGCGGTTTTACCAGCGTTATAATTTATAAATTATCCCAGCTCCTCCGGTAATAGTGTGGTAATATATATATAGCCTATATTTTGACCCGACCTCTTAGTAATGTTCATGCAAAATTTGAAGTAAATCCATGCAGTACTTTTTGAGTTTAGCCCGGACATACATACAGACAAACAGACAAAAATTCTAAAAACTATATTTTTGCCTTCGATATCGATCTTAGATCACGCCCCAAGTATCCTTTAAAAAAAATATGCAATGTACAGTTTTGACTTTCTTACGATTTTATTATATGTACCTATAGATAGATTATATACTTCTAATTTAAGACCACCCGACACAAATATTTGTCTGTTTGCCTGTGTCTGGGTGTAATTAAATCTTAAAGTATGTATTTCCAAAAAATGAGTAATATATGTAGTACATCAGTTATCCGATTTCAATAAATTGGGATCAGATAGCCGTGTGTGAATAATGTTCCCGAATAGTATTTATCTATTTATTGTATACTTTTTATTTAAACAAGAAAGTTATGCGTCTATATACTATCTATTCCGTACACTATCTCCTACCGTTTAAGTATTCCATATAAAGATTTTATCCAACAAATGCATTAGTGTATGGTTCTCACAAATAGTTTCCAGCGCGGGAATCGAACGCGGGACACGAAGTGGGGAGGTTATTGTCTTAGCCGCTGCGCCACCTTTACCAATTTACACTATAACATATAAAAAGATGCTCTCACCGTTCCGTAAGCGATCGTCGAGGTTAAGCAATAGGCAACTTTCGCGGTCAGTCCATAGATGGGCGACCGCCAAAGTGGTTTAATTTCTGAACGGCTCCGTGCTTCGGAGGGCACGTTTAGCTGTAAGTCCTGGTTGTAGTCATTAGACAACAGTCGTTAAGCCATGTCAGAGGCCTACTGCGCGGCTTGAGCAACTGTGACGATAAGCAAGCAAGCAACTATAATTTTTAAAAGTGCATGCAATACATGATATGAAGGTATCTTTATAGAATTGTTAAGTAATTGCTTGGTATGCACCGCGTTCTACCAGCAGTTGGTGTTCAATGAAACAGTGTCGAAACCTAGCTCTAGGATACAGGTTTGAATACATTAGAAACTTAAGGTTGTCTAGTTTACACCCGACGTATACTGACCACGATTCAACGAAGTAAACTAATTTAAATATCTACGTCTCCTTCTAACAGAGGTCATATGAGTAGGACAAAACATTTTTGTGTAGTCAATTTATTTTAATTAAAATAAAAAGAAATGGTTTTATAAACATATTGAAATGCAGTTTGTGCAGACGCCAGCACATCCAGCTACCCCAATCTGTCAAATTTCTTTTATAACTTTATCACATAACCATAAGGTTCACTTTCAATTGGGGAAATTTGACAGATTGGGGTAGCTGATGTACTGGCGTCTGTTCAAATATTATATAGAATACAATAGAATACTCTTTCTATACACCATAAGAATATTTTAGTCCCGCGCCGGACAATTATTTGTGTGACCCATAAACAGTTGTTATGAGTCTGGATGTAATGTGTGTCCGTCTATTATATGTTTGTAAAGTACCTTGAGACACAGGAATTAAATTCCCTAGATATAGGAAATAATTTCTTAAAAAAATAGTCAAAAGCTAAAGTCAGTTGGAAAATGTATGATATAATCTTATCTCCCTGTCTTCATGGTCATCTGTAACTGTAAAACAAAACAAACCGCCAATCTACGAACGCTGACCTCTCGTAGTTAAACAATTCTATTATTTACTACCAAAACAATTGTGGATTCAATTATTCGCTAATTAATGACTTGGACCACAGACTAGACTTTTCGTCTAGTGGTTTGCGACCCTGAATGCTTCACCAGAGGTCGTGGGTTCGATTCATTCCCAGGATAAATATTTGACGAACACGATTATTTATTGTTCTTTGTCTGGGTGTATTTAGATATATGTACATATTATATATTATATGTTTTGAATTTTATTATTATTCGCAATGCAAAGCGTTGATCTAATATCTAAAATGGGAAATCATAAATTGAATCGTGCGGCGGGTCTTGAACCTGCACCTGAATTTGATCTGCCAGCGTGTATCGTTCGTAGCTTAACGCAGAGCGCCTACCCCGCATTGGTAGATGGTGCAGGTTCGAGACCCACTGGACGATTAAATTTATGATTTCCCATTTTTTGAGATATTATATGTTTATCACTTGTCTGGATGCCATATTATAGGCTCTTGCTTAGTTAAGTTCAGGTGGCAATGTGTTTCCTGTCCCAAGATATTTATTATAATAAGATACCGGTCGGTAGGTGTGGTTGGTACATAGGTTGTTAGTGGGTTCGATTCCAACCCAGGACGGATATTTGTGTGTATGAACATGTCTGTATGTCTTGAGTCTGGGTGTTATATATAAGTGTGTATTTATAAAAGGTAAGTAGTGTATGTAGTATATCAGTTATCTGGTTTCCATAGTACAGGCTCTGGTTAATTTGGGATATTATTATTAGAATATTTTATAGAAAATTGTTTAGGATAGATTAGTAAACAAATTATGGTCACCGTGGCCAATGTTATTGAAGGTTTCATCGAAGCCCCATAGTAGTCGGTAAATTTTTTGCTGGACAATTAAATTTAGGATAGCACAGTTTTGAGTTTAAGACTTGAGCCATGTTATCCGTCTAAAGAGGGAAATTTATGGAAGCAATTCTCGCTTTAAGCGGATGCTTGAAATGTGCAGACGAAAACAAACATAATGTAATACGAAACTAATACAGGGTTGTCAGTAAGTTGATCTTAATACGTCTGTGTCTGAACGCAATGTGGTGTCACAATGAACGCAGCTGGCATACTTCGTTAATGGTAATCTGACCACAAAAGTCATTCATAACAAGAATAATATTCAAGCCTGACATGTTAAAGTCAACTTATAAGACTATTATTATTATTATCGGCGAGGTAAAGCACCTATGTAGGTGATTTACCTGTAAAAGGAAAAATAAAATAGACCTATTTTATTATTCCTTTTTTTTGAAGAACTTGCCTGTACTAGGGTAATTAATCACTGTGTCGCGGGGTACTTAACAAACTTTGCATTCTGTCAATTTAACATTCGAAAGACTGAACTATCGATTAATATTCTTTTTAAGAATCTTTCAGTCGACGTATCGTTGGGCGAGAAATGTTTTTTTTTCAATAAATTCTATTCGAACAATCGTTCAGTCGACTTTCCGTAAATCCCCTTTAAAAATATTTCTAACAGAACGCCATTTTGTTCTACAGAAAAAAACCGGCCAAGTGCGAGTCGGACTCGCACATGAAGGGTTCCGTAGCCGCAAGTATTTCAGTCGATTATATGGAACCAAATTGCGGTTTATGACGTATTAAAAAATGAACTACTTGCTAGATCTCGTTCAAACCAATTTTCATTGTTAGTTTCCATGGTACATCATCTACTTTTTTAAGTTTTATCTTTCTCTTATTTTAGAAGTAACAGGGGGGAGGGGGACACTCATTTTACCACTTTGGAAGTGTCTCTCGCGCAAAGTGTTCAGTTTAGAAAAAAAATATATTAGAAACCTCCATATCATTTTCAAAGACCTATCCATAGACACCCCACATGTATGGGTACGATGACAAAAAAATTGTTGAGTTTCAGTTCCATGTATGGCGACCCCCCAAAATTATTGTTCTTTTTCTATTTTTGTGTAAAAATCTTAATGCGGTTCACAGAATACATCAATTTACTAAGTTTCAGCAGTACAGCTCTTATAGTTTCGGAAAAAAGTGGCTGTGACATACGGACGGACAGACAGACAGACAGACATGACGAATCTATAAGGGTTCCGTTTTTTGTCATTTGGCTACGGAACCCTAAAAAGACATTCTTTTCATGATCTGTAAAAAGTTTGCGTTCGAAATATGGCTGGTAAAAACCATAAAGCCGCGAGTTTTTCTCCCATAAAGTAAAATGTACCTCAACAAGATCGACCAGACTTTTCCCTTCATTCGAGCTTCACGACATGACAGCTGAATGAAAATATGATGAGTGTACCGATGCGTAACTCGCTTATGACACGACTTTCTTGCTTCATTAGATCGGCGTAATGGACTGTTGCTTAGACCTAATGTTAGATATTACATGAGTAAAGAATATTACTAAGAGGTCGGGTCAACATATAGGCTACATATTATCAAGCTATTACCTACGGAGGAGGAGCAGTGATAAGTTATAAAATTTAACATGGGTAAAAACGCGGGGCAGTGCTAGTAACTGAATAAATGAACAAATAATCGTGCTCATCACGCAAAGATTTGTCTTTGGTGGAAATCGAACTCACGACCTCTGGTTAGCTAGATCACTAACCATTAAACAAACAACCAGTCAAATAGATATATTCTTAATTTTTATAGATTTTCATCATCTAACCAAACATCATGAAACCAAATCACGCGTTAGAAAACTGTGTCTGAGAGGGTGTACTCTCATAACGCCGATCCGCAATGTACGTGAAAGTACAACGTGATGGGGATATAAATCGATCCAATTATTTCACTTTTCACCGGATTTTTGCGAAACATTGAAGTTCATTGTCGCTCGATTCAAGAATACGTAGTTATTTATTGACAATGAAAGTCTTGTTCGAGGTGAATTTAGATTTTGTATTTGTTATTCCAACAGAGATTGCCAGAGAATGCCTTTGGCATTAAATTCGCCTTTGTACAGTTTATTTGCAATAAGTTTCAATAAAAGTAAAGATTGTTACAATGAAATAATGAAATTTATTCAGCACTTGGGTATTTACATACACTTGTACTTGTCAAGCTCACAATGTATTACATAAACACAGTTTAAAGACAGTAATTAAAGCAAAAATTTTTTTGAATCCGTCAGTGCGGTCTGTTTCGTCACATATATTTTTAATATCCTGAAATAAATAATAAATAGCAAGTTACTATTGCTATTATTGTTACATTTAGCAATAGTATATCAAATCTTGAAAACTCAGTCAAGAATTGAAAACAACGGGCAGTTGGCTAGCGCAAAAGGCTCTCAACCAGTAGCTTAATTTAAGCGACTAATACCTGAAGGCACGCTTATGGGTTTCGGGCCACAGCTCAGGCGGCCGCTGAAGTAAAAAGATGGAATTCGAAATGGGGGTCAGATCACTTGCACGGGATTACCGATCACGTGTTAAGGGGGCAACGCGATCCTCGCCGCTGAGGATCCTACCCTAGCTAGCCTGCGGCTTTCTCTAGCTACCTAGGTGGACGACTCGGAGAAGAAAGCCACAAAGAAACTCCGGGCTTGCTTTTTTCTCTCATAATTAAGTTAATAAAAGTAATAAGATTTTCTGTGTATTGTGGTATCAATTAGCTGCGGAGGTATTTCCGATCCGGTATGACATGGCTACTTTCAAGAAACAAGATGTTGTCAGATGTTGCGATCGTCCATGGGCGGCGCTGATCAGTTACCATCAGGTCATCCACTTGCTATTTTCCTTGCTGTGTGGATGGCGGGTAATAACAGAATATCATCACCCCATCTCATCCCGTGGGAGGCGTAGAAGTCGACCCGAGGGAATATCTACCCGAGGACAGGCAGCAACTTCCTTCTGTGTACTATGCCCATCTTACTGCGATCGCCAATCCGTCTGCCAAACGTGGTGATTATGGCATATCTCCTCAAGGTTTAACCAATTGAAAACATGGCTAAGTGAAAAAACCACGCAGCAACATGAAAAAGAGTGGATGGATCTAGAATCATGCAGACAGACAAAGGAAATTCTACCATCTCTGAACAAACGTCTATCACGCAGTCTACTACATCTGAACAGAAAAGATTTGCGCATGGTGATAGGCACAATCACCGGACACTGCACACTAAACAACCACCTCTTCAAGATTGGCGTCACAGACAGCCCCTTGTGCAGAGGATCCATTGAATCTGAAGAAACACCGGCACATGTACTGCTACACTGCAATAGCGTTGCCAGCCAACGGGCAAAGTTCCTAAACGATCCGAAGACACTGCAGGAAGTACTCAAGCCAAGCTTTCGAGGCCTCTTGGACTTCTGGATGGAACTAAAATGGTTTGAGTAGCCAGATAAGTTCACGTACAATGGCCCAATTAGGAGGCTAAGTGCGGAAACCAATCGCCCAACTAACTAACTATCTCCTCAAGATGATTCTTGGGGAGGCTTTTGTCCAGTAGTGAACTTTTTACAGCTGTTATAATAATGATGATGGTTTTGTATATAAAAGCCCTCATAAAAATAAAAATCTAAAATACCCTCTCCAGCTAACGAGCTCCCCGTGTTTCCGTGCATAAACGTAGAGTGACTCTTGCACATCATGTTCCTGAAAACCGACGCCCGCATGCATCTACACGTCAGTAACTGTCCTCAGTCAAGGTTCGAACCCCAAAGACAAGTAAAGTCAAATAAATCTTCTTTTTTTAAATTCAGGCGATATTTATGTCACACCTTGCATATATACCTAAAAAGTTCAAATTCAAATTATTTTATTTGCAAAAATATGGGTCATAGTTTGCAGTTGTTGTATAAGAAATACGGTTTGGGAATTATGAACGAAAAAAGATATGTGATAAATATCAGCCACGACCACGATTACAGATATCAATTGTTTCATCAAAGTTTGTAATATTTTTTTAAACAAAATGGTGGATTTTTCATTAATTTCTTCACGATTTTTGAGTAAACAATCAATATCAATTAACTGCGGAAGTATTTCTGATCCGGTATAAAATGGCAACCTTCAAGGAGCGAGCCTATTCCGACAACGCCCTTGCGGCTTCTCTGGTGTTTCGAGTGTCCATGGGTAGCGGTGATCACTTATCATCAGGTGACCCACTTGCTTGTTTGGCTTGCTATCATATAAAAAAGGTATACTGAGTTTTAATTTATTTTATCGGTCTTGTCCCTTCCTCTTACCCACCACTGCAACTCCTGTAAGCCAGGATCAACCGTGGCACAAAATGGAATGACACTGAGCGGTGAGGCTCAGGCATGTCCCGGGGAATCGCTTGAATTCTCTTGGATCCCGCAACGAATTTATTCAGAAAGAAAACTTTCCAATTCCCTCCAAAGCAAAGCAGGAGACAGAATGATACGTAAAACGAGAAAATTGCAACTAAGAAAGTCATTGCTAAGCACCGAGATAATTTTGAAGGGTCCTAAGTGTGCTGTTATATTAATTTCCAATAGTAGGTATGGCATAAGCGCTTAAACGCACGGAAATTGTTACTTGTTATAGTTGTTACATGTTTTATTATTATTTAAAGTAATTAAGTTTCACATATTTATGTCTATGTGCTATTTCCCAGTACCTATGCAAAGCTCTTTTGACATCTCCGACTATGTATGAAACGTACCTGAAACAAAACAAATCAATTCATTAGTATTTTAGTTTAGATAACACAATTTTCACAATAAATACAATCTTTCTTTCTTTCTTTATCATACGGACAGTGGTCCAAGCCGCCCAGTAGACCTCTGACATGACTTAACGAGTGTGTCTAATGACAGCTGGAATTGGCACAAGGGAGGGCTGAGGGTTTGTTAAGATGTCAATCCTGGTTGTAGCCATTAGGCAATAGTCGCTAAGCCATGTCAGAGGCCTACTGGGCGCCGTGAACAACTCTGACACTACGGTAACCACTGCTAATACGATAAGTAAGTAACAACAAACCAAATCATGTTGGTAGTAATCACACTAATATTCTAAAGGCGAAAGTTTGTACTGTGTGAGTTTATACAGACGCCAGCACATCAAGCTACCCCAAACTGTCAAATTTCCCCAATTGAAAGTGAATTTTATGCCTATGTGATAAAGTTGAAATCTATAAAAGAAATTTGACAGATGGATGTGCTGACGTCTGTACGTTTGTTACTCATTCACGCAAAAACTACCGAACAGATTTTGATGAAACTTTGTATTAATATAGCTTATATATCCGATTAACACATAGGCTATTATTTATAAAGTTTAACGCGAGTAAAACGGCGGGGCACAGCTATTAAATAAAATATAGGTAAATACTAAAAATTTCTTTTTTCTCTACGATTTTATATAACACCTCTTACAAAATTCATTAGTAGCACACTTTAACACTCAAATATTGCGTGACACCTAATATTTGATCATCACGAACACGCGAAGAATTTTCGGCTTTATTCCGTCATGTCATAAAGATGGTTTTCCCATGAAATACAATAATGATATTTGTACACTGGCCTACATACTTTGTGGGTTAAATAAAGTTGCGTGTGACAATTGGAAATAGTCGCTTATATGTTAATTTGTGCGTATGAAGTATGCATGAATGATTGAATAAATGAATGAATATTGATTGAATGAATAAATGAAATGAAAAGTTTTACTCTATTACTGATGAGGATTTTGCATTTCCCAAATAAACTTTTAGTGAATCATTCACTAACTGTGCCCGCGGTTTTACCCGCGTTAAACTTTATAAATTATAGCCGGATATATAAGCCATATTACTACAAAGTTTTCGCGTGTAAGAGTAACAAACATATCCACTCACACTCACAAACTTTCGCCTATATAATATTAGTGTGATAATGAGATGTATCCATATACATATATGCAGGTATTGTGGTCTGGGTGTGCTTTTGCATTATATAATATATGTCAGGACATTATTCACACGCGGTCATCTATTCCCAAACTACGTAGATATTGTACAGACGCCAGCACATCAAGCTACCCCAATCTCTCGAATTTCCCCAATAAGTGTCCTTATGCTTTTGTGATAAAGTTGAAAATTTAAGAAAATAAATTTGACAGATTGGGGTAGCTGGATGTGCTGGCGTCTGTACTATAAAAGCCAGATTACTGTTATACTACTTTTCTTTTGTAAATACATACTTATATACATAGATAATTACACCCAGACTCTGGACAAAAAGACATGTTACACACGATTATTTGTTCTGTGTTTGGGTGTAATTTATATATAATATGTACGTAGTTAGAAATATATAAGTATGTTTATCAGTTGCTTGGTTGTCAAAGTACAGGCTCTGCTTAGTTTGGGGTTGTATAGCAGTGTGTTACTTGTCCCAAGATATTTCTTAATTATTATTTTTTTATAATTCAAAAACACCATCTAATAACAGCAAAGAGTAATCAGGTAAATTAACGACTTTTCTTGACTTGACGATTGCAGATAGCCTAGGAGGCTTACACTGAGAGGAAGATCACATCCTCTCACCCGGCCCGCAGCAGACGCACCGGGCGTCGGCGGAGAGCGGACAGTGCCCTCTTCCGGCCCCCCTAAATGGGTCCAGGGGTGACATCTGGACCCGAGGTGGCGGCGCGACGTATTCCGCGCGCGCCCCTCTCATATGTGGCCGGGGGAGTTTAACACCTCACTCCCGCCACTAATGCGAGGAGGTTCGCAGGTATGGGCAGGCACCAGCCGGGGGTTGCGGAAGTATCGTACGTTCCCGCGATCCCCGGCGCAGGTGAGAGATGGAACACCGGGGTGGTTTTAGTAGAGTAGGAGTCTGACAGACCCCTCCGTCTCCCCAAGGCGGAAGACATCCATGCAGGATTTACCACACAAAAAAAGGAGGCTTTCACTGCTTCACCGGCTATAGAGGCGAGTGAGAGCTCAAATCGTCTAGCTAAATAAAAACTAAGTACCCGCACTACGGGCACCCCCTTTGTGGTTCAAACCTCTAGTCAGGGCGGTTCTGATTCTGACGGGGAGATGCGAGAGGGCGTAGCTTTTAATGGATGTTTTGTGTAATTTTCACTCTACGTTAATACGCGACGCAGGCCGTATGACCTTTATGATAATAAGTAAATTGTTATATTTCCCCGGCGGAAACCACATTGGCACGAAAGAAAGTAAGCCAAATTGCCCGAGATCATGCTTTCTTGGATTATGTACATGAGAACATTAATATTAATAAAAGAATGGCCCGGTAAAAGCGGAAAGTAAAAGTGTACTACGCACAATAGTCCACTGTCACAAGAAGAGAAAAGAATTTGCTAGATTTTTTTTAATACTACTATGCCAGCAAAACTATTCGACGGCGACCTAACAAATAAAATACAAAAATTCAAAAAAGCGCTTGTAAATAGTCAGATCATGTTTGTAATAATATAGTTAAGTTTCATCATCATCATCATGATGAAACTTAACTATATTAAGTTAAGTTAAGTGTTAAGTTTACATAATTATTTCAAGGTACAGACGCCAGCACATCTAGATACCCCCATCTGTCAAACGACCAACGTGTTGTTAGTCTCTGGTAGGTATTCCCTACGACCAATTCTAACTCTCCCCGGGATGAGATGGGGTGATAATATTCTATGCCGTCACCACACAGCATCCTTATAGTTAAATCTTTATAGTTAAGTAAACATAATTATTTATAGGTACGGACGCCAGCACATCCAGGTACCCCCATCTGTCAAATTTCTTTTATAGATTTTCAGCTTTATCACATAAACATAAGGTTCACTTTCAATTCGGGAAATTTGACAGATTGGGGTAGCTTGATGTGCTGGCGTACATATAGATTATAGTTTCGTTTTATTTTAACAATGTAAAACAATAAGTATGTAAACTCACGACCTTAACTATAGTAAAGAACCAAAGTTAAGATAACATCGTTTCTAACGGCTTCCAAACTAGAGGTTATAAATATATCTTACAATACCAAAATGTACAATTAAAGAATCTAAAGGGCACTAAATTCTACTACCTGTACTATTGTTTCTAAGCATATTCACTTAGAGGGCCATTTTATCGCCACTCCGTTATCTAATGCGAATTTCCATTGTGTAGATTAGAATGACCTTGTGTTAAAGCCGCAATGTATAACCTAATTACGGTATTAATAAACAAATATGCCTATTTGATATTGTTGGTTTTCCGTGGGAGTAGCCTTAGGAGCTTTTGGAGGATACGGAATGTTTTGGTAGCTGTCACCATTAATTAGTTAATTGTATGTATGATGAATTTAGCGATGTATGCAGTCTCAAGTCGAAAGTCTTCGACCAGTGTGTGTTGCCAGTGATGACTTACGGAACAGAGACGTGGTCGCTCACTATGGGCCTTATTAGAAGGCTCAAGGTCACCCAAAGAGCAATGGAGAAGGCAATGCCGAAGTTTCCCTGCGGGATCGAATCAGAAATGTCGCAATCCCCAGGCGAACCAAAGTTACCGACATAGCCCGAAGAATTGCAAAACTGAAGTGGCAGTGGGCGGGGCACATAGCTCGTAGAACCGACGGCCGCTGGGGCAGAAAGGTTCTCGAGTGGCGTTCTCGAAGACGCAGCGTGGGCAGGCCCCCTACAAGATAGACCGATGATCTTGTGCGGGTCGTTGGAAACTACTGGATGCAAATAGCGCAAGACCGGCAATTATGGAGATCCTTGGGGAAGGCCTTTATCCAGCAGTGGACGTTTTTCAGCTGATATCATGAATTTAGTGATGAATGCAGTCTATTTATGTTAAATTATTATGCTATGTATTGGTGTACAATAAAGCGTATTTTACTTTACTTTACTTTACTTTATCTTTCTATCTATCTACGTGTGCAAAGCAGGAGTGGGCTGCTAGTTCTATTAAAAATAATCATAACATCCTGAGACGTTATTCACATACGGCCATTTGATCCCAAACTAAGCAGAGCTTGTGCTAAGGAAATCAGATAACTGATATTTTATTTTATTTTATTTATTTTATTTTATATTATTTGGAAGACCAACAGCACTTAACAACATATTCAAAATAATTTAAATATTAAACAGTAGGCCAATTATAGGTCTCCACGAGTAAATGTCTGTGTTATATATATATATATATATATATATATATATATATATATATATATATATATATATATATATATATATATATATATATATATATATATATATATATATATATATATATATTCACAATTTTCTAATTTTACGGACGACTGACATTAAATTTTGAAAAGAAATCTAGGCTGAGTACCCGTCTCGCTGTCTCAGGTTTACTGCAGAATATGTCAAAGTCTAATTTTTTTATAAGTTTATTAACGTTGCTGCTCGCTCGCCACAAGAATGTATTCTGTTGATAGTTGGAAGATACCAATGGAAGGTGCATTGGCGTATAGTGTTTCGATATTTTTGTGGGAATGAAAAACCCAATTTTGTTGAGGAGGTCCGCACAGTCAATTTTACCAGAAATAATGCTAAGTAGATAAATAATATCGGATATGTCACGACGTTCGACTAGAGGAAGAATGTGGAACTTAGCACATAAACTTAGCACATAATTTTAAATAATCTTCTGATCTAAATTTGTGTTTTATACGATAGCATAGGAATTTCAGAAATTTTATCTGAATACATTCAATTCTAGATATGTATATACCATACCGTGGATTCCATACTTGGCTAGCATATTCAAGTGTGCTGCGTACGAATGTACAGTATAAGATTTTCAAAGTTTTTGCCTCCTTAAAGTTACTCGACATTCGCATTACAAACCCTAAGGCTCGAGACGCCTTCTTTATTATACTGTCCACATGTTCGTTGAACAGTAGCTTAGAGTCGTGCGTCACCCCAAGATCACGGATAGTAGAGCTCCTATTTAGCCTATGTCCTTTAAGATTATAATGGGTGTGAATAATGCTCTTTTTCCTGCTGTAAGTGGTGATTGAACACTTGGATGGATTTAGGTCCAGCTTATTTGTGAAGCAGTAGTCACACAATCGATTTAAATCAGCTTGTAGATCATTAGCATCTGTAGGTGAGGAAACGGTTTTGTATATTTTCATGTCATCCGCAAATGAAATGAGTTATATACTACATTACTACTTTTCTTTTGTAAATACATACTTATATAGATAACTAGCTGTGCCCCGCGGTTTTACGCGCTTTATAAATTATAGCTTATGTGTTATTCGGATATTTTTTTTTATTTAAAAAGTTATTGCACAGAATTGTGCAAAGGCGGACTTAATGCCAAAGGCATTCTCTAACATTAAAATATTAGCTATATTACTACAAAGTTACATCAAAATTCTTTCAGGAGTTATTGTGTGAAAGAGTAATTAACATACACACTCACAGACTTTCACTTTTATAATATCTGTGAGATAGTGTGATTACAAACATACTCAGGACAAACAGACATCTCCATGCACACAAATATCTGTCCTAGGTGGGAATTAAACCCACAACCGCGGCCTTCGTAAAAATATTTCTTTTATAAATCTAATTCGTAAGAAATTTAAATTGTTTAAGAATCACTTCAGCAAATTTTGCATTCGACACCAATCAATTACCGATTACATAGACATATCATGCACATGTATAAATATCCTGCTATTAAAATAAATGCTTGATAATAATTTTTGATTCTAGCTACCTTGTTAACCTTTACAAAGATTCAAAGAATTCTAATCAAAATTAAAAAAAAAACTTATAAATATTGGGATTCTAGTGGGGGTTAATAGTATTTATTTATAATTTTCATAATAAGTGTTACTTAATGTTTACTTGTTTCGTAATAGAATATGGAAAATAAAGGTGTGTTCATAGGCTTTGAACACATTATACAGTAACCAGACCGCTGATAAACATACTTATATATGTATATCTAAATACATACGGATCACACTAATATTATAAAGGTGAAAGTTTGTGTGTGAGTGTGTATGTTTGTTACTTCTTCACGTCTAAACGGCTGGAGCGATACGCTCTAGATAAATATATCTTTAACGTAAATGACAAGATTATTGAGTCGGTAATTTATAGTGGAACTATTTGTATACACTTACAACAAATTCAATTTAAATATAATATGTTCATCATAGGTACACATAAAATCACAATTCGAGCGATACTTATATACACCCAGACTCAGGACACACAGACTTGTTCATACACATAAATATCTGTCCTGGGGCTCTACTGACTAAGTCGCCGAACATCGATTTCTTAAATGGAGTTCAAATAAATAAAGGTTAAAAATGACTTAATCTATCGTTAAATCGGCTTCAACGAGCACATGTTGAAGCCGATTTAACGATTGATTAAGTAATTTTTAACCTTTACTTATTGAACGCTATTTAAGAAATCGATGTTCGGTGACTTAGCTGGTAGAGGCCCAGACCGCTGATAGACATACTTAACTATTTCTAAATACATACGGATTATACTAATATTATAAAGGTGAAAGTTTGTGAGTGTGTGTGTGAGTGTGTATGTTTGTTACTTCTTCACGTCTAAACGGCTGGAGCGATACTTATATACATAATTACACCCAGACTCAGGACAAACAGACGTGTTCATGCACATATATATCTGTCCTGGTTGGGAATCGATCCCCGACCTGCGGCGTGAAAGGCGAACATTAACCCACTACGCCAAACGGTACGTGAAAAAATTAAATGACAGGCCGATATTACTGCTCGATGTGAAGGTCATCGGATGGTTTTTGTGATAGAAGTCCATGACGTTTAATCAAATATATTCTGACAATTAGTTGATTACATTAATTAGTCATAGATACATGCGATTCCGTTTGTAACTGAATTCCTCCTAAACAACTGCACTAATTGTGATGATATTGATATGTGTGATCAGACACTAGATGGTTTTCTAATTTTAATGGCAGGGAAAACGTTTTCATGGATAGCTAGTAACACTGTATAGGTCAAATTAAATACAAAAAATAAAACCTGTTCGCTGGCAATACTTAGTACATACATTTTTGACATTTACTCGTTGGTATGTGAAAGGACTGCATAACTCGCTCAGTACTGTAGTGAATGTCAAATAGTTTTAAGTTAAACTTGCACCAGATATTTATGTACATTTTACGCACCTAATTGGTTTTGGATACACTTAGAACATAGTCTTTGTATATATCCACCTTTATAAGTATACATATTTATGCATTATTAGTATATGTTGTATACATACACTAAATATATAGTGTAATAGCATAAACCTACATACGCTATGTTATTTTCTAAATAGGTCACTTACATGATGTTGTGACTGTTTACCCAGACTTACTTACATATTTATCGTATTACCGTAGTGTCAGAGTTGTTCAAGCCGCCCAGTAGGCCTCTGATATGGCTTAATGACTGTTGTCTAATGACTACAACCGGGACAGACAGCTTAACATGCCCTCCGAAGCGCGTAGAGGCTCAGATATTAAACCACTTTGTTAGTCACCCATCTATGGACCGACCGCTAGCCTAGTTGCTTAACCTCGCCGATCGCTTGAGTCCCACGGTCCTAAATTAACCGAACATGATCACCAGTTTTTCAAGCTAATATCGCGCAAAAATACTCGCCAATCAACAGTGAAACTTATAAAATCGCATGCAAATTATTATATTCAAGAATTACCAGTTTGAATCTAACTTGTAAATATATTAGCACGCTCGCTGGAGGTCAGAGGTTGGCAGCGAAAGTGACAATCGCCTGTATTGCGTGTATGATTAGAAATGTTCATGGTTACTTGTGTAAAGGTAACTGCATCGTTAGTCTAGCGGTAGCGTGTACAGCTGCAGATAATGAAGTGTTGGATTCAAATTTCGGGTAGAGCAAATTTTTTTTGGCGAGGACTCCATCCAGTCTTTTAAGTTAGCAGTGTTAAATGCCCGTGCCTCGATAAGCACATAAAGCGCTCTCAAGTTGTGTTGGGTATAGTTTGACTGTCCTATTCGTATGGTTGAGCCTGACTCCTACGCCAGAGGTCGTGGGTTCAATCTCCATCCAGGATAAATATTTATGTGATGAGCACAAATATTTGTTGTTTCTCTGTGTAATTTATCTGTAATATGTATGTATTTAGAAATATAAAAGTATGTTTATCTGTTGTCTGGGTGCCATAGTACAGGCTCCTTCTACTTATATATATTTATTTATTTTAAAGCTGTCTCATCGGGCCGTGAGAGTTAAATGCACCTGTGGTTATAATAATTTGTAACAAAGCGGGTTAGGTTCCTTTTTCACTGGCTGCAGTTGCCAAAAGGAGACGGGGATATCTGGGCCTGACTGTAATAAGTTGAGATATGGTTAAAAAAAACGTTATATTTTATTATTTCTAACTGTAAAAAATTTACAATCTGGAAAACGAGAAATCTCAAAATAAGTTTAAGTCACTAATTAAATTGGTTATTGATTACTATAATCGATTAACGTTAATGAGTTCAAACAATATAATATAAATCCTCTTGCATAATTCATCATAATATCGGTTACCGTTCAAATCGATTTATTAGTTATTGGCAACTATATTTTTAATCTATGCTGACAGTGACTGGTGACAGAGTTTGAATCCTATATAATCTATGATCGGTCACTCGTGTCTCGTATTGTTTTATCTTTTTACATCCGAGCCCAATATTGTGTGAAAACGTATCCGTCTCCTTTAGGAGAGTCACCCAAAGGGCCTGGAGAATGGAAAGTAACCGACATAGCCCGAAGAAATGCCAAGCCGAAGTGGCAGTGGGTAGCGAACCGAACGCCACGGGGGCAGAAATGTTCTCGAGTGGCGACCACGAACCGGAAGACGCAACGTGGGCAAGGTCCCTACAAGATGGACTGATGATCTTGTGAGGGTCGCTGGAAGCTGCTGGATGCGGTAGTGCACGACCGGCAATATACTTATTTTTTTTTATTGTTTATTCACATTCAAGTTACATTCATGGTTCTTAACATATTAAACGCCAAACGGCTAACGCAGTTTGTAGGCGACTCGCTCTTATTCATCTGACATCTAACTTAAATGCTTATAATATTTAAGTATATATTTACAATTATTAAGCTACCCTATAAGCTACTTATTTACTACATTTCTGCCCTTATGGATATATTGTTTTGAACTTATACTACTTGTTAATTCCATACCCTAACAATTCTTGTATAGTTACTTTAATATTTTCTCCTTAGGCAGATATTACACCGTAAATTATTTGCAATAAACCTTGGCAAATAGAGAAGCGAACCACATCCCGTGACTGAGTACCTAGTAATTGGTTTTTGCTGTTAGCCCATCGGTAACTTAGTGTATCTAGTATCACATTGCCATTGTATTCGAACCTTACAAAAAATGAACAAAACATAACACTTAAAAATCAAACGTGTTTCTAGCGAAGTAATAAATCACGACAACTTGCCGGTTAGCGTGGTGGATACATGCCTTTCACGCCGCAGGTCGTGGGTTCGATTCGAACCCAGGACAGATATTTGTGTGCATGAACATGTCTGTTTGTCCTGAGTCTGGGTGGAATATATAAGTATGTATTAGAAAAGTAGTATATCAGTTATCTGGTTTTCATAGTAGAAACTCTGTTAAGTTTGAAATCAGATGGCCGTGTGTGCATAATGTCCCAGGATATTATATTATTAACTTTCAATTCATGCTCACACTCCGAAGTCTAATATTCTTTCGGCCCAAACTCCGAAGTCAATTAACTCTCAATTTTCTATTGGATATTATCGTTTTACTGATATCACTTAATTCCACTACTGGACATAGGCTTCCGCCAAAGGTTTCTATGATGTTGCTATTTGGGAGTATTTGTCGTAGTCACCGCACTTAGCATCCGAGTTAGCGAGTGCAGTTAGATGGGAGCTAGTAAACAGGTGGCGCTGTTGGTCGACTACCTGGTGTATCCCTTAGTCGCCATTTACAACACCTATGGGATGGTATGGAGTGACTCTATTATTAACCTTGCAAAAAAATTACAACACTTTAATATCAAACGTGTTTCTAGCGAAGCAATAAACCACTCCAACTTTCAATGCACGCCCACACTCCGAAGTCTAATTAACTCTCAGTTTTCTATATGATATTATCGTTTTACTAATATTACTTCATTGTAATCGTCAGCCTGATATCGTCCACTGCTGGACATAGGCCTCCGCTAAAGGTTTTTATGACGTTGCCATTAGCCGTAGTTACCGCGCTTGGCATACGAGATAGCCACTTTAGTTAGATGTCGCTGCTACTAGACTACCTCGTGTATCCCTTAGTCACTATTAACGACACCCACTGGATGGCTTGGGGTGACCCTATTATTCTTTCTCAGTCAGAAACCATACGGCCAGAACCTTGAAAAAAATAAACGAAATAAAAAAAATCATAATCAAGCGGGTTTCTAGCGAAGCAATCAACCACTCCAACTTTCAATGCATGCCCACACTCCGAAGTCTAATTAACTATCAATTTTCTATAGGATATTATCGTTTTACTGATATTACTTATAAATAAATATTACCCGTATTACAACGCCTCAAAACATGAATACGCGTGTTCCGGCAAACCCGTTAAAAATAATTACGATTTTCCGGCCAATACTGATAGAAAGTAAGATGCTTTAACTTCATTACCTAATATCAGTTCCTTTGATGTTACATATTGCAACACAACCAACAGGATTACGTCTGTTAGACGTATCCCTTGTACAAAGTAACTAGGTATAAATTAATTCAAAAAATTATGTTCTGGTGATAGAAATATATTTTGGTTGCTGAATTGTTATTTATCGTAAAAATTATAAAATAGACCAACTAGTTAAAATCTTTTTTGTAATTTTAATATTGTTTTAGTCCTTTTATGTACTGCATTGTACGTGCTTGATAAGTACAAGTGTATGTCAATACCCAAGTGCTGTATAAATTTAACCTTGAAACCTCTTTGTAGTTAAAAGAAGCCTCAAGAAGAATACTCACTGAAAGCAATTACCACACATTCTCACACAACATGTTAATTACAAACCAATCTAGGATTTCTCAAAAGTTCTCAGCACATTAACTTGTTACCTCAGTTACAACAGACTGTATCTCTAACACGAGCTACTGATGGATAGTATGAGGTATATTAATGCATTCTTTCATACGCTAAATAGAATATAAATGTATTAGAAAAATCTGTATTATTATTACTCCAAAAAAAGATAACCTTACCATGGTTAAATTCTTTTAGACTCTCTTCTAGTCTTCACGATATAAATGTGATCGATAATGTATTTAAAAAAGTAACCTCTTGTATTGCATATATAAGTGTTAAATATTCAAATAGGTAAAGACAATTAATATATCTACAGTAGAAATACCGATGTTCAAAACATGGACACTTTAGTTAATTAGTTGGGCGATAGGTTTCCGCATTTAGCCTCCTAATTGGGACATTGTACGTGCGTGTAACAAACTTGGATACTTAAAAAGTCGAATCGTTAGTTATCCGAAGTCTACAATATGGTGAAATCGTAACTTAATCGATGTCAATAATGTCAAAATCAGAATACCACAGAACCATTGGTTACACCAGGAGGATCTGGTTAAGTTAAAACTGGAACCAACTATAATATTAAAACAATTTAATTATGTGCCAAATTACAGTTCTTACCTAACGTGACCTACTGTTGTTAACATAAAATTAGATATTTGAACTTAGGTGTAATAAATATCGTGGTTGTGAATCATTCAATGTTTAACCGATTTGACATTTCGAGCGGCGCCATTTTAGATTTTAGAGGTAACGATTGTGTATATTTTGAAATGTTCGAAGTTTAAGTTTTTTAAATAACGTATTTTAATATATACGCAGTATTAATACATTCATTCCTTGTATTTCACCGAGTATTAAAAACATCTTTATATAGAAGAAGTGTACTTTATGTGTGGTTGTATCCACATAAATGTGACACGGTAATGTACAGAAGTAATCTTAACGTCAAGGGTATTCTCCATTAGTCTATTTAAGGTCATCATATCCGCCGAAAGACCTCCATTGCTAGACAAAAGCCTACTCCAAAGATCTCCACAACTGCCGGTCTTGCGCTACCCGAATCCAGCAGCTTCCAGTGACCTTCATAAGCTCATCAAACCAAATTGTAGAGAGGATCTCTACAATTTGGTTTTTACAGCTCACGCTGCGTCTTTGAGAACGCTGCGAGAACAATTCTAGCCCAGCAGCTGTCGGATCTACGAGCTGTGTGCCCTGCCAACTGCCACTTCAGCTTGCCAATTAAAGGTGATGCAAAAAAAAGCAAGGTATGTGATCTATATAGAGTGCCGTAAGGAGGTGTTCTTATGCTAATACTTAACAATTTGCAAATATCATTATCGATCTTCTAGTAAACGCCAACTAGTAGATGCCAAAGTATTTAATTAAATAATTTTTATGAGTAGTTTTGTGAACTTTACGCTCGTGACTTCCTAGATAAACTATAATTGTCATTTTTCAGTTAAAAAGTGTTTCTAAGACAGTTGAAATTACGTTAGCATACTGCAAAATCCGCCCTTATAGCTTACATAATAAAGATGCTGACTACAATTTAAAATCATGCTTGTATTGACCTTCAACTTTGCTGATTCAATTCACTCTTAACTTCTTGACAATATTACATTATTGATAACTTTTTTGACATTTGCAAAAGAATAACCATCTTCTATTACATGTTGCAATAAAATATACACCTTATTTTAATAGCATTATTAACCCATTTTAAACGAAGGATGTATTTTATTCAACCGATGTTTTTGTATGCGCCAGCACGTGCAGCTACCCTAATCTGTCAAATTTGTTTTATAGATTTTCAACTTTATCACATAAGCATAAGGTTCACTTTCAATTGTGGAAATTTGACAGATTGGGGTAGCTTGATGTGCTGGCGTCTGTACATAAGTTACGCGATTTCTCTGTTGCCATTTAATACTGCTTTTTATATATGATAAGAAATTCATTCTGTATGGTCAACCCACGTAGAATTTGAATTTATTTTAAGAAAGGAAGTAAAATAAAGTGATAGTCTATATTTTTTAAACAATAAGTAACTCTTTATTGTACACCAAAATAATAAAATATGAACATGTTCAACAAGATTGTATAAATGGCGGCCTTATCACTATTTGTTACCTCTTGATGCCACCGTTGTAAGAACCAGGATTAAAGAAAAGGCAGTTGGGTGGGATTTGGTGGAAGAAAATGTTTTATTTTTCACAATAAATGGTTACATTTCATATATAGAAGATACATTTCACATATAAGGAAGAAGATACAGTGTAGTTATGAGTTAAAGAATAAAATAGAAATAGCTCATGACTAAATTCTTAAAAATGTCCCTCTTTGCTCTGGTAATGCATTCCATAATCTGAATAGTGATTATTCTTTTAATACTGCACACAAACCATTGGATACAAAACTCGTGGTAGAGGTAACTAAGCACCTAACAGTAGGTTACGTAAGCGCAGTGGTCCCAAACATTAGACGTTTTCTAATCAATTTTGTGCAGAGAAATAGATTATTACTGAGATAGTATAAACTTTGATGAAACTGTGGCGAGTTCAAATTTAGTCATGTCCAATTTTATTATGAACAGTGTTATGAAAAATATTGTATTATGAACTGAGCAAAATATCAAGGCTTTCAACAAATTGCCTGGATGTTGAAAAACATTAAGCTATGTAAGGCAATGACTGTGGTAATCCTTGTGGCAGAAATACTCCTCTTCTTCTTAGAACTCCTTCCTATACTTCCATCTCTCATTTCATGAGGCTATAATATACTTAATAATATCTATAATAATATCTAGGGACAATGTTACACAGATCATCCTAGCCCCAAACTAAGCAAAGCTTGTACTATGGGTACCAGGCGACGATATACATACTTATATAGATAGATAAATACTTATATACAAAGAAAATATCCCTGACTCAGAAACAAAAATTCGTGCTTATCACACAAATATTTGCACTTACCGGGAGTCGAACCCAGGACCACCAGCTTCGTAGGCAGGAGCACTACCAACTAGGCTACGGTGACCGTCATATATAGCCTCTGTACATCTTTCTGTCTCCCGCTTTGCTCTGGAGGGAAGTGGAACTATTCATTATCTAACTCCTCCTTTTTCTCTTACTGATTAAATTCGTTGCGGGATCCAAGACAGTTCAAGCGATTCTCCGGGACATGCCTGAGCTTCACCGCTCAGTGTAATTTCATTGTGTGCCACTGTTGATCCTGGCTTACAGGAGTTGCATTTGTGGGTAAGAGGGAGGGACTAGTCACGATAAAAAATATATATATATATATTTCCATGTCCATGATTTCGTTGTGATGGCTCACTTATTGAACGTTCAGTGCATTTTTACCGTCAACTAGAAACTATCTAGTTTAGTATATATATTTATTTTTATATCATAGGCCGACAAACAAGTAAGTGGTTCTCTCTGATGGTAAGCGATCACCGCCGTCCTTGGACAGTCGCAACACCAGAGGAGTCGTTGCTGGCCTTTAAGAGTCAGCAAACAAGAGTTGCTGACTCTGGTTTGCTGACTCTTAAACCCACCCCTATCATCTGTGGTAACCTGACTCTCACGCAGAATCACAACATTAAGTTATTAATGTAATTATTAAGGAATGTGTTCTGTAAGGTAGCGCATAAACGCTGTCCCCTATCTCTCTTAAAAATATGTTTAGGGACACATATTTGTTCTATATATCATATTAATATTCAAATCATATACCAATATCAACTTATGTGAACGCTTGGGGTCCAAATTCCCGTGGTCTCTATCGCCAGATTGCGAACCGTTTGGTTGACGCTTCCCGTGACCAGAGGGCTGGCTTTTTCTTTGGCAAAAGAATTAGTTTAGCAATACAATGTGGTAATGCAGCCAGTCTTCTGGGCACATTTTCTCATGGCCTCGATTCGGAGGAATACTACGACGCCATCTGTAGTTAGTTTTAATTTTTTTACCAGGACCGGTTCATGAGACATTTATTTTAGTACTTATTTTTATTTATTAGTTTTAATTTATTTATGTATATAATTTACTTTTTCGTATGTTTAGTTTTTCTTTCTAATGTAGGTAGTTATGTATATTCATAAGTTTATTTAGATTCTTTGATACTAAGTTAAGTTAAATACTTATGTATAGGTCGTTATTCAACTGGGTCCAGCGGTAGAGTATTCATCCACAGATAACGAGGTCATGGGTTCAAAGTGATTTTGGCATTTTTCTGTTAGAAAGAAGAAAGAAAGAAAGAAAGAAAGAAAGAAAAAATCATTTATTCATTACCAGGACGGACATAACAATGAAATTATACAATAACAGAAAAACAAACAATGAAAATCTTATACTTAATATTAGTTAGTCTGTTCTGGGTGAAAAGGCATCTATCTCAGCATTGGCCGTCGCAATATTGCGACTGCGCTGATATTCTGATAGCGCCCGACTGTGGGGTCCACGGATAGTTAACCCCCATTACATACAATAATAAAATGAAATGAGATAACAGATATTTGATAAACTAAATACATTAATTATACAAATAAAAAGAATTTAATATAGTGAAGAAGATAGAAATATGTACCTAAGTATGTCGAAAAAAAAAAATAGCATTAAATCACAAGATAATAATATAAATGAGATTCGTACAATTTCAATTAGATAAAATAATTTAATTTAAATACTAGTTTAACATCAAATACATTTCATACAATAACATATGTGATTCTGACTGCTTTAGCGGAGACGTGGCCAAAAAAAATATAAAATCCCTACTATGCAACGGCATATCTAGTTCCTGACTGTGGACTCTGGCAATCTATACTGAAGGACATCCTCGGATTGCTTTTGGCGTTCCAACAAATATCTTTTAAACCTTTTACGAAAGGTAGATACAGTGTTTATTTCACGAAGAGGAGGGGGAAGGTCATTCCATATCTTCGAGGCTGAAAACTTAAAACTACTGCGAAATACAGCGGTCTTGTGCCGTGGGACGGACATTAGGTAAGAAGAGGCTCTTGTGCTATAGTTGTTGTAGTCTCTAGACCAAGAGAGTTTGTTTAGTAGATATTCGGGCTTTCCAGTGGCGACTACTCCGAATAGCAAGATGGCTAAATGATGATTTCGACGTGCTGACATTTTTAACATATTTCCTTGATTGAGGTACGGAGTGATATGTGACCGGGGTGGTATGTCATAGCAAAAGCGAGCACAGGCATTTTGGACCCTCTGTAAAAGGAAACTTTCTCAGTACCAGCCTGAGAGTTAGCGGTATTATACATCCGTGTCTTGGAGAGCACGTAAAGCCGTCGGTCCTGTACCTGACCTCTCTCCGGTCGTGTCGCTAATCGTCCCATGAGAGTGATGGAATAGAAAGTGCCCCTGTGTTTGCGCACCCACTTGTTCATTATTACTTATTCGGCGCAGATGGCTATTCTTCGTTGTGGTTGGCCGCTGCGGCCGAAATTCGGCTCGAGGATATTATTAGTTAAAATTATTAAATATTTTCCACGAATAAACTATCAAGAATACCGAACTCAAGTTACGCATAACCTCAAAACAAGATGTTTTTACTACGATCGTCTCCATATAAAGCACTATCAAGGAAGGCTACACTGCGTCGCATACCGAAATACCAATATGGCGGACGAAACATGTTTAAGATGTCGAAATCATAATTTATGGTTAAATATTACGATCTTTTCCTGCAATAATAATTTATTATAAGGTACGAAGTTGATGTAATTCAAGAAGAGAAAATGCATATAAATTTGCAATACGGACATAAACAATTAAATACACTTTAATATACACAAAAATAAAGGACATTTAAAATATTATACTTTTAAAATGTAATTTGACTTTCATTTTATGCCTAATTTCTTCCTACTAGTATTATAAATGCGAAAGTTTGTGAGTATGGATGTCTGGATGTTTGTTACTCTTTCACGCATGATCTATGGAACAGATTCTGATTAAACTTTGCAGTAATATAGCTTATATATCCGAATAGCAAAAAGGCGATAATTTATAAACGGGTTACAGCTAGTTGCAGATAAATAAGAAAATAAAGAATTAAATATACATATTTAATTCTTTATTTTCTTATTTATCTGCAACTAGCTGTAACCCGTTTATAAATGATTAAACTTTGCAGTAGTAGAGACGATCGTAGTAAAAACATCTTGTTTTGAGGCTATGCGTAACTTGAGTTGATAGTTTATTCGTAGAAAATATTTAATAATTTTAACTAATAATGTCCTCGAGCAGAATTTTGGCCGCAGCGGCCAACCTCAACGAAGAATAGCCATCTGCGTGGGATAAGTTATAGTGAACAAGTGTGAGCGCAAACACAGGGGCACTTTCTATTCCATCACTCTCATGGAACGATTAGCGACACGACCGGAGAGAGGTCAGGTACAGGACCGACGGCTTTACGTGCTCTACGCAAAAGTAAAGGTAATTTAACATATAATTTGAAAAGTAATTTAAATTTAATTTTAAGCTTCATTTAATGACATATAAATGTTAAATAATGAAATTACTATCTACGCCGTCATTGTCATAAACGTCAGTAACCATTGTAAGTGAATTGTTAATGTTTATGATATGGCGGTATTCAATAGATAAATAAAATAAATCCCACTTCCTTCTAATATTATAAATTTGAAAGTTTGTTTTGTTACTCCTTCACGCAAAAACTACCGAACGGATTTTGATGAAACTTTATAGTAATACTAGCTGTGCCCCGCGGTGTTACTCGCGTTAAATTTTCTTTGCTATAAACCTCACGGAGCCCGAGACCTTTCCAACGAATGCAAAACCGTGGAAATCGGTTCGTGCGTTCTGGAGTTATAGCGTCAGGAAGGAAAACCCGACTTATTTTTATATAGTAGATAGCTTTATTCGAATAACTCATAGGTACTATTTTACACAGTTTAACCGACAGTGAAACCCCAGGCACAGCTAATAGTTCTATAATTTTTGAAGAATAATCTTAAAGTAGAGACTTCATTGATTCGATTTTTCCAATTTTGTTTGGTATATCAAACTTCAGCTATTAAAAACTACCATATTAATATTTTATTAAAGTTCAATCTTTGTTGCATCACCAAAACCATTTGCAATAGCTTTATGTCTGAATCACTCAGTTTTTATTAAGAATCTGTTGCGGATTAGTAGTGACTCAGTATATTACATCCTGTGAGTT
Source organism: Pseudoips prasinana (assembly GCA_951640165.1). Classification (NCBI taxonomy): domain Eukaryota; kingdom Metazoa; phylum Arthropoda; class Insecta; order Lepidoptera; family Nolidae; genus Pseudoips; species Pseudoips prasinana. The sequence goes on from OX621260.1 coordinate 5,066,677, forward strand.
GGGAAATACAGGTAAATCGATATTATTTTGTCATTAGTTTATTCTGTCGTCTTCCGGTTTGTTGCCAATCGAATTTCTTTCTCAGGTTTTATGAGCTGTGCACCGCGGTTTTACCTTCGTTAAACTTTTTAAATTATAGCCTATGTGTTATTCGGATATATAAGCTATATTACTACAAAGTTTTATCAAAATCCGTTCAGTAGATTTTGCGTGAAAGAGTAACAATATAGTAGAGGTAACTTGTCTTTTAACCGCTGCCGTGTATGTGCAGTCATTTTCATCTAATAGTTTAAAATAGGCTGTATAACGAGCTATATTTACAAATAACAAGCTGCGCTCCGCGGTTTCACCCACGTTTAAGTAGTTTTGGCGTAAAAGAGTAACAAACATACATCTATAATCAGAAACTTTCGCATTTATAATATTAGTAGAATGTGTACCTCTAGCGCTTTTGGTAGTGCACGCCGGAATAGCTCGCAAACGGTAGATTTTTTCCTACTTACTTGACTTATCGTCATATTTTGGACAATTCACACAATATCTTTATAAATTGTAGCATATGTGTTATTCTGATGTATAAGCTATATTATTGTAAAGTTTCATTAAAATCCATTCAGTAGTTTTTACGTGAAAGAGTAACAAACATCCATACTTACAAACTTTCGCGTTTATAATATTAGTAGGACTTACTTAGCGTAGTTAGTAGTGACCTTAGTTTCAAATCCATGACATTATGTATAGTTAAACAACCTAACCGCTAGGCCATCGTGGCAGTCACAAGACAACACACAGGTTGTATGCCAGCTAGCTTGATGACATTGTGTGCTCACCCTTGAGGTCGACCGCCAGTAACCCTCCGTAATGAAAACCTGTTTGATACCGATATTGATACGAGCACTACACCTACTGTGTCTCCAATGTGCGTACTACACGGCTACATATCAAGCTATACATTTCCAATATAAGCTGACCTCTCATTGTATGGAAATCTTATTCAACGCGGCATCAGCTTATACTGGAAATTTAGCTTGATATGTAGCCGTATGTACATATCCTTGTTCTAGTAAGAATGATTTAATTACTAGATGAGAAGCTCACAATTTCGTCCGCGTTGTCAGAATTGTATCCAAATATATATATGAAATATAAAATCTAATACAATACATTGATAATACGAATATGAAACTTAAGCCTGCATTTAAAATTTGCACGTCGTCCATTGATGCAGAATATGTAGAGCATGTATAATTATGTAACACCAATATTACCATTTATTGCAAAGAAGCAATTCCGTTTCTGGTTCTAAAATTCAAAGAAATCTAACATTTTTTTCACGTGCCCTATATACAGATATGACTGTGTCGACTGTGATATGGTATGACTGTGTTTGTATAAGTGTTAAATATTTTATGCAAATAAACTATTATTATTATTATTATACATCAGATAGTGTTTTGATTAATTTCCGGTAATAAAATAAGTGGGGGTCAAACATCATCCAACTCCGGTATGTGGGGCGCCATTTATGCAAGATCCAGTAACTGATATCCAGACATACAGACTTTTATATTTATAATATTAGTACGATTTCACGCGCGGATAGCTAGTCCCCATTGAGACAGGTCGCCATGACCGACAGTCAATTAGAGGCCATTATGTAAATACTGTCGTAGTGCAATTATTTTTCTTTCTTACCGGAAGTACGAATACGTGACTCTACAATAATCTACGGAGGTAAAAAAAATTGCTTTACACCACCGCACACATTCAATACCAAATTGCTCTAGTTATCCACAGCTGCTCTAGTTAAGCTCAAGTTAATAAAAATTCAATCAATCTATCAATCAATGCTTGTAACCTATAACCAGATTTTAGGTAACTTGCAGCAAAGAGAGACCGCGGCCTACTAAATTACAACGTGGTATTTAAAAACAAATTAATACCGACTGGCAAACCTACATAACCCCAATGATAGTAAATGATATTTCCTTTAGAAGTTATTAAGCAAGTAAACAGGTAGGCAATTACTATGTATGTATATATGAATAGGTATGTAGTCAGTTAAGTAACTTTTTATGTAGCATTACAAATAATTACTGTTTAAAAAAAACATAAAAACAATTGAATTTAAACAAGATTTATATAGGAGATTATAGGGAAGAAATCAGACACAAAAAAAATATGATAATAAAAATAAAATCACATATAGTCAACCAGATACCTCTTTATTTTGAAGTTGATTAACAATTCAGTTGAATTATTTGTCATTTCAGTCGAATAACGTACACTGCTGGACAAAGGCCTCTCCGAAAGATGTGCCATAATCACCACGTTTGGTAGGCTGGTTGGCGATCACAGTATAAAGGTTATAGTATACTGCTGCCCGTATGAGGCGCTCATAGCTAGATGTTCTCACCGGTCCGTAAGCGATTGGCGAGGTTAAGCAACTAGGCTCGCGGTCAGTCCATAGATGGGTGACCGCCAAAGTGGATTAATTTCTGAGCGTCTCCGTGCTTCGGAGGGCACGTTAAGCTGTCGGTCCCGGTTGTAGTCATTAGACAACAGTCGTTAAGCCATGTCAGAGGCCTACTGGGCGGCCTGAGCAACTCTGACACTAGGGTTACCACTACCCACACGATAAGCAAGCAAACTGCTCCCCGTGGTCTGGAAGATATTTCCTCAGGACGACTTCTATGCCCACGGGATGAGATGGGATCGTGATATTCTTCGCACACAGCAGTCGAATTGGTAAATAATTAGAAATAGTCTCTTCTGAAGGAGGAATAAAGCACGATTTCTGCTCACCAAGTTTGCCGTCAATTACCTCGAATTCATAAACAAAATAAAATGCATAAAAATTGTTATGAAACATAGAATTATATACTTACTCTACTGTGTGTGTTCCAGTTACTATGTTTTCATATTAATCATTTTGATTTGATGCTCGAAAATAATTATCAAATGAAATATGTACATATGTAAGTAATAAAATAATAAGTATCATAAGTATAACTAAAAAGATGTTAATAACATTGCATATTTATTAGACAGATTTATGTATTTGAAATGAAAACTTCGCTAGGTGCGCTTAGAAGCGCATTTAGAAGTTATTACATCTCTGTCTCATATAGCTCATTTGAAAAAAGAAACAGGGCATCCATAGAACTGTCAAAACTGAAAATTCTTATAATACGCACAATTGGCGCATTTATACGCACATTGGTCTACAGGTTCTAAGATTTACAAGAAAAAAGGCTCTTATGACAGACTTATCTTATCTTTTTCGTGTGGAGCAGCGGTGAAAACGTCACCTCGCCGCTACGTGTCGCGGGTTCGATTCCCGCGCCGGACAACTATTTGTGTGACCCATAAATAGTTGTTCAGAGTCTGGATGTAAGATCTGGATGATGGAGTCTATGATATGTTTGTAAAGTAACCCGCGACGCAGGGATTAAATTCCCTAGTGCGGACGTTGTCTCAAAAAAAATCTGCTTTGCGTTACAAGTGAGATACCTACTTTAAACTTACATATATTATACGCAGTGAAATCACAAGTACAATATGTAGTTAAAATAATGCACAGCCTTTAAAGTAAGTAGTAGATAAGAATTGTTACCACAATTTAAAAGAAAATAAACTGGAAATGTCATTTAGAAGAATGGAAACTTAAATATTTCCATGTGGAATGGGACTAATAATAATAATATCCTGGGTCATTATTTACACCCGATCTAGCACTAAGCACTTATACTATGGAAACCAGATAACTGGAATACTACATATACTACTTTTCTTTTGTTAATAAATATATAGATACATCCAGACTCAGGACAAACAGACATGTTCATGCACACAAATATCTGTCCTTGGTGGGAATCGAACCCACGATCTCCGCTCCGGCGTGAAAAGCAAGCATTTGCCAACCACGCCAACAGGCCTGTCAAATGTCATTTGGAAGAACGGAAACTTAAATATATCCATGTGGAATGGTACTGCATTGTTTATGTTCGCTCACACAAGCCATCATCAATTTCCCTAACAAGCTCAGTGAAGATTCTACGAGCGCGTTGAACTCTTTTGTATGGCATAAGTTACTTGTGTCTGTATACATGGAACACTCATCTCGCTTACAACGAAAATGAAAGTGCAGTATGTACAAGTTTATAGCTCTGTTTTATGGTGATTTATAACTGTTATGGTGTCAGAAGGGTCATGGTAATCTTACGAAAGAGAAAGAAATAAGACTCAGCATAATTTTTCATACTTATTTGTTAATTTAGTTGGTGTTGTTGGTAGATATTTTCGCCGCAACTCGTGCTTTCGATTAACAACCAGGACATATATTTGTGTGCATGAATATGTCTATCTGTCCTGAGTTTGGCTACCATTACCTATATAAGTATGTATTTACATATAGTATATCAGTTATCTGGTTTCCATAGTATAAGCACAGTTTAGTTTGGGATCAGATGGCCGTGTGTGAATAATGTCACACAAATGAGGAACTGACCCATGACCAAAAATAATCTATTTAATACTTAATACAAATTTATACATCAACTGACATTCTACATATTCTATAGGTATATTTATTCCCAAGATATTTATTCGTCTCTCCGTGATAGCATAAAGGGGCGACACATTCATTCTCATACATGGACTCTTGCCTGTTTCCCAGAGGGGTAGGCAGAGACAACGGATTTCTATTTGTCACGAGCTTTGTACACCTCTTTTGCCTCGTTTACTGTTATTATATTCTGCATACAATGTTTGCTGGTTAAGGGTACTTCTGACCTGGCCTATCTTGAGAACGTCTCCGATTTGGTCAGAGAATGTTCCACGAGGTCTTTCCTTTCCTGTTGCCTTATTCACACAGGCCAGGTATACTTCTTTTGTCATCTTCTTTCATTCATCCTTTCTAAATAATAATAATAATATCTCGGGACAATGTCACACAGATCATCCTAGCCCCAAACTAAGCAAAGCTTGTACTATGGGTACCAGGCGATGATATACATACATATATAGATAGATAAATACTTATATACATAGAAAACATCCATGACTCAGAAACAAATATTCGTGCTCATCACACAAATATTTGCACTTACCGGGATTCAAACCCAGGACCACCAGCTTCGTAGGCAGGAGCACTACCAACTAGACTACGGTGACCGTCAAAGAAAAATGCCCAAACCATCGCATACTTTTTTCTATCTTTCTGACTACATCCTATTTCACACCACAACGCTCATCTGGAAAATTATTGTATTATTATTATTGTAAAAAATGTTGTACCTACATATGTTCGACAATGAATAAATGAATTATTATGAAATTTGGATAGTAATAACTACTATTTGTTTTTAAGGTAAAGATAAAAAGGTTTATTGGCAGAAAGTTTTGTACATGAATTTGTGTTACCTAAAGACAAATTCATGTACAAATTTTATTTGTAACATTTTAATTATGTATTTACTAATGGTTCTACGTAGCTAAAGCTGATACTTATTGTAGTAGTATAGGCACAAAGCTACTCGCATAGTGCCTACATAAGATAACGAGTCGACATACAATAGGCACGCCGAGAAGAGGCGGAATCCGACGGGGAATGTGCGGCACCAAGGACGTGCGACTACTCGCCAAGTATATACTTGTGAATTGTGCTATTTATATACCTACTGTGGATACTAAATAATTACTTAATAGTATATAATAATAGGTTCTCGAGTGGTGACCACGAACCGGAAGACGCAGCGTGGGCAGGCCCCCTACAAGATGGACCGATGAACATGTGCGGGTCGCTGGAAATCGCAGGGTGCGGATAGCGCAAGACCGGCAATTGTGGAGATCTTTGGGGGAGGCCTTTGTCCAGCAGTGGACGTCTTTCGGCTGATATGATGATGATGATATAATAATAAAACTTGAATAAATCGTTATAGTAAAAGTTTGTGAGTGATAACTTTTGGAACAGAGACCTGGTCGCTTATAATGGGCCTCATAAGACAGGTCACCTAAAGAGCAATGGAGAGGGCTATACTCGGAATAGCTGTGTCCGATCGTGAAATCCGCAGGTGAACCAAAGTAACCGACATAGCCCAAAAAATTGCCAAACAGAAGTGGCAGTGGGCGGCGCACATGTATGTATATTTATAAGGACAGATAGCACGTTCTAGGAATAAATCTATGTAATGCCCCCCATTACATAGATTTATTCTTAGAGAGAGCATTCTTTTTTCATAGAATAAAATAATCATATTTTCCCATTTTTTGAGATTAGATTTACGCTTTGCTTTGCGAATAATGCTATAAAACTACAAACTATATTACAAAATAAAATGGGTGTTGCCACACAACTGAAGTAAAACTTAGATATATATATGGAAGGTAAACTATAATAACCGCCTATGAGAGGAAGAGAGAAAGAAAATGTGTGCTCGCACCTCTCTCTCTTGCCTCTACTTACAGTAATTACCCAAACTCACTCTCTCTCTCTTTCTATCTTGACTAAGTTATATCCTCCTCTCAGTTTTTTACTTTTGATTCAAACGAGGTATAACCGTTCGTCATCAGTTCCTACATGTCAGATAGAAGTCGTTCGATTAATTCTGTCCCCAACAGCTCCGACAGAATGCTTTCTCCACTAGATATAGTGGAAAAGAAAGGAAGAAGAACATATGAAACCTAGATATTCAGTGAGCTAAACATTACTCGACAAAAAAATCATAGTTTATCTCGAACATATAATCTTCACTTCCTTAATATTAAAAGATTACGGTTATACCAGTTATGTCAGAACGAGCACAGAGTCATAACGATTGAACAAAGACTATACAATGACTAAGCTATTAAGAACGCATCAAAATTCATACAGCAATTTTCGAGATTACATAAAACACAGAGACGGAATGTTTATCTATACTAATATTATAAAGAGGTAACGTTTGTGAGTTTGTGACGTTGTAAGGAGTAATCTCTGGATCTACTGAACCGATTTCCAAAATTATTTCACCAATAGAAAGCTACGTTATTGTGGATTGTTATAGGCTATGAAAAATTCCAAAATTAATAACGCATCTTTACTTAAACTGGAATAATGTAATTCAAATAAGGGGACAAATGGGCAGAGACAAAAATGTTTATAACGCGGTACGAAGTCCGCGGGCACTGCTTGTTTTAGAATAAGTAGGTAATAATTTATGCTCCACTTGTAGTATATAAACTAGTATTATAATAAAATTGACTTAACGTTTATCTTGTAGAAAATCCTTGACTTTTTGTTAAATGTTTATTTATTTTATTTTAATACACTGTGATTAGTATTCAGATATTGTAGTAAATGGTACTAAAATTACACATGATTGTGAAGCTACGTACTAAATAATGGCTGGCTCGTTAGCGGTAGCTTTAATAGCAAATATCAGCGCCTTGGGTTCAATTCCCGCGTTGGGTAAAAGTGATATTGAGATTTTTCTGTATAAAGATTAAATTCTCCATATTGGTCCAAAATCTTGGAGTAGACGGTATTACATCCTAGGCATAACAAAAAATTATGGGTCCCACAAATAGTTATCCTAGAGTTATTCAAGCCTCCCAATAGGTTTTAGACATAGCTTCAAGATTTATGGGTTTAGATCTAGAACTTTCCAATTACGGACTCCAGCCTATGACAAAGTTTATAAAAACAAACTATTTTACATTCTTCGTCAGTCATTTTTATATTATTTATAATTATATTATATTTAACATGATAATAAAGTATTTTTAAAATTACATTATAATTATTCAAATAAATACATTTTAATTTTATTTTCTTAATATATTATTATTCATCATATCATCATCATCATCATCATATCAGCCGAAAGACGTCCACTGCTGGACAAAGGCCTCCCCCAAAGATCTCCACAATTGCCGGTCTTGTGCTATTCGCATCCAGCATTTTCCAGCGACCCGCACAAGATCATCGGTCCATCTTGTAGGGGGCCTGCCTACGCTGCGTCTTCCGGTTCGTGGTCGCCACTCGAGAACATTTCGACATTTCTGATGCGATCCCGCAGGGAAACTCCGAGCATAGCCCTCTCCATTGCTCTTTGGGTGACCTTGAGCCTTCTAATAAGGCCCATAGTGAGCGACCACGTCTCTGTTCCGTATGTCATCACTGGCAACACACACTGGTCGAAGACTTTCGACTTGAGACACTGCGGTATTTTGGACGAGAAGATGTTATGTAGCTTCCCGAACGCTGCCCAGCCGAGTTGGATTCTACGATTGACCTCCTTCTCGAAGTTGGACCTACCTAGTTGGATGGTCTGTCCTAGGTAAATATAGTTCTCTACAACTTCGAGTGCAGAGTCACCAACTTTCAATTGAGTGGGTGCAACATAGACGTTTGACATGATTTTCGTCTTATCCATGTTCATTTTCAGACCCACTTGTTGAGAGACTCTGCTGAGGTCATCGAGCATTGTACCGAGGTCTTCCATGGTCTCAGCCATGACTACGATATCATCGGCAAATCGAAGGTGAGTGATGTACTCGCCATTGACATTGATGCCAAAGCCTTTCCAGTCCAGAAGCTTGAAGACGTCTTCCAATGCAGCGGTGAACAGTTTCGGAGATATAACATCTCCCTGTCTCACGCCTCGCTGCAAGTGGATAGGTTTCGAGATCTGGTCCTGGAGTCGCACTGACATAGTGGTGTTTTCATACAAACACTTTATCACCTCGATGTACCGGTAGTCAATTTGGCACCTTATGAGAGACCTCAGCACGGCCCATGTTTCGATAGAATCAAAGGCTTTCTCATAGTCCACAAACGCTAAGCACAGTGGCTTGTTATACTCTTCGGTCTTCTGTATAACTTGCCGCAGCGTATGTATGTGGTCTATGGTGCTAAAGCCTTTTCGGAAACCGTCTTGTTCGGGAGGCTGGAAGTCGTCAAACCTGCGCGCGTGACGGTTCGTAACGACCCTCGAAAACAACTTGTAAACATGGCTCAGCAGTGTGATGGGTCTATAATTCTTCAATAGGGTCTTGTCGCCCTTTTTGAAGAAGAGCACCACCACACTTCTGTGCCATGCTTGTGGCGTTTGACCATCTAGTATGACGGAGTTAAATAACTTCTGAAGGGCCCGTAGGATTGGTGTACCACCCGCCTTCAGAAGCTCTGCTGTAACTCCATCATCACCAGGCGCCTTGTTGTTCTTGAGTTGTTTGAGAGCCATTCTAATCTCGTACAGGCTGACATCCGGGATGTCTTCGGTGTAGTGTTGGGTTAGTCGTGCTCTGGGATCTGAGGCATGACTTTTGACAGGTGGCTGTGTTGTCGTATATAACTGTCCGTAGAACTTCTCGATCTCTCCCAGTAACTCAGGTTTAGACGTGACGATTCTACCATCCTCAGTCTTCAGCTTCGTCAGTTGGCTCTGTCCAACAGACAGAGCTCTTGCGAACACTTTAGAGCCTTTGTTCCGCTCGATAGCCTCTTTAATACTAATTGTATTAAATTTCCGCGTGTCGCGAGTCAAAGACTTTGAGATCTGTCTGTTGAGCTGCCGATATCTGGTAGCATCATCTGAGGATGTCAGAACCATTTTCCGTCTATCTTCCATAAGTTGCAGGGTAAAGTCAGAGATCTTTTTAGTTCTGTTTGTACGACGGGCCTTGAAGACCTTAGACCCAGCCGTATGGACAGCTTCTACGAGCCTGTCATAGTATGAGTCCACTTCCTCGCAGTCTGCTAGGCATTCGAAACGGTTTTGCAGTTCGAGCTGAAATGGTTCGGGGTTTTGGACGTGGATAGATAAAGGTCGGAGCGTAGACTTTATCAGTCGGGACCTCTGGAGTTTGACATTAAGGTTCAATGAGCCTCTGACCAGTCTGTGATCGCTCCCGGTTTTAACCGCATTGATCACGGAGACATCATTGAACATCTGTCGTCTCGTCGACAAGATAAAGTCTATCTCATTTTTAGTTTTACCATCGGGGCTCACCCAGGTCCATTTGCGGTGATCCGGCTTCCTGAAGAAGGAATTCATCATAAAGAGTCCCTCCTTCTACATGAAGTCGGCCAACATTTGGCCCCGGGGGTTCCGGTCTCCAGTTCCAAATTGCCCCACTCTCAGCTCATTACCGAATCGTTTGCCCAGCTTCGCGTTAAAGTCCCCCATGGCCACAGTGAAATAGGAGTTAGAGGTATGTATGGCTCTGGATATGTCCTCATACATAACCTCGACTTCATCGTCGCAGTGTGTCGAAGTGGGTGCGTATACCTGTATAACCTTCAACGAATACCGCTTGGTGATTCTGAGTATAAGGTACGCAACCCTCGTCGACACACTCTCGATTTTCACTAGGTTGTTCACGAGGGACTTGTGGACTATGAACCCGACACCACCTTGGGATATTTGGTCACCCTCCCGGTAATAGAGCAGGTATTATTATTACACTTTAATAATAATAATTATTATTAAAACTGTTTTTCACCCCTGCAATTATATTCCCTTAACCCCTTTTTAGAAGTACCTTACTCAAAAAAGCAACCAAAATTAATACAGACTCCAGCACATCCAGCTACCCCAATCTGTCAAATTTGTTTTATAGATTTTCAACTTTATTACATAAGCATAAGGTTCACTTTCAAATGGGAAAATTTGACAGATTGGGGTAGCTTGATGTGCTGGCGTCTGTACATCCTGTTTAATTTACGTCATAAATCCTCAAACTGACATTATATGACTTGTTTGAGGTTATAAACCGTTGTGTTAGATGGCTGCAAAAGTTCAACGAATTGAACGTGTGACCTTTGCTGCCTAGTTGTATTAATCTATTAAATAACTTGACATTTCTAAAGATAGTAAAAATATGAAAATAATACTTCACACAATTAAATGTCACGAGCCCACTTGTTTCTATGGAACAATACTGGGGATAATATAATTTATTAACGGTCCTGTTGGCGTGGTTGGCAAATGCTTGCTTTTCACGCTGGAGGTCGTGGGTTCAGTGCCCAGCCAGGGGCTCTACCGGCTAAGTCGCCGAACATCGTTTTCGTGAATGACGTTCAAATAAATAAAGGTTAAAAATAACTTAATCAATCGTTAAATCGGCTAAATGGTCCGGAACCGATTGTCAACGTTGAAGCCGATTTAACGATTAACTAAGTCATTTTTATCCTTTATTTATTTGAACGCCATTCACGAAAACGATGTTCGGCGACTTAGCCGGTAGAGCCCCAGAACAGATATTTGCGTGCATGAACATGTCTGTTTTTCCTGAGTCTGGGTGTAATTATCTAAATAAGCATGTATTTACAAAAGATCTGTAGTATATCAGTTATCTGGTTTCCATAGCTCTGCTTAGTTTGGGATCAGATGGCCGTGTGTGAATAATGTCCTAGGATATAATTATTATAGTGAGAGATATATTTAATTGCCCACGAATGCAAGTCCAATCCAAAAATTTTGTTTTGAAAATTTTGGCTGCAACTTTAAAGCCGAGGGTAGCCTTTATTTTACTTTTTTGATGAGCAGAATAGAATAGAACAGAGCATTCAAACATTCACTATACTCTATCTATTCATTTATTATCTTTATGACGGATGGAAATTAGTGACGCCCTCATACGTAACCGATTCAATTTGGAATCATAATCGATTTTATTTACGAAGAACTTTTTATCAATTTGATGCCTGAAACAACTAGTACCCTAGTTGTTCAATTTATAGTTTTTTCGTAAATTATAATCTAGTTTACAGAGTTTTTTTATTGTCTGTGCTTGTTTGTTATGCACCGGTTTCACTAATTGAGCGTTATCCATAAATAAAGTACGACATTACTGTAGTACATTCCTGTGACTCATAGTTTTTTTAGCTGACAAAACATAATTAATTAATGGACACAGTATACGTGGCTTATTATGAGTTTTCTATTGTTTAGTCTCACTTTTATGAGTCAGACTGTCATTAAAAGTGTAATCTTATGCTTGTAGAGACGCCAACACATCCAACTACCCCAATCTGTAAATTTCTTTCACAGATTTTCAACTTAATCACTAAATTATAAGGTTCACTTTCAATTAGGGAAATTTTAACAGATTGGGGTAGCTTGATGTGCTGGCGTCTGTACATCGGGTGGTATTACTTAATCGTACGTATCTATATAAGTATGTATTTACAAAATAAAAGTAGCATAATATGTAGTATATCAGAATAACCACATATTTTGAACGGTGCTGCCACATCTTTCACACATTTTAAATAGAAGGAATCTAGGTGCCTAAAGTCGATTTCCAAAAGAAGTATCCTCCAACTATACCATGGTAGCGTTTCTTGCCAACGGGCAGTCTTTTCGGTGCACAAACACCTCAAGGGTAAAAAATATAAAGACTGCAGAATATATTTACTTAAGTATTTTGAAAGTTTCTACCGCTACATATTATAGAACAATTAAAAATAATATAACTCCGGTAGCTAGTTAAGTGGGTCAACTACTGTATGAGTTATGCAAAAAATTCAGCATTAATTTTGTCATATAAACGTATATCAATTTAAGTTGATTTCTTTTTAGAGATTTTTAAAATTAATTAATTTAATTTTGACTGCAAGTGTGGCGCAGCGGCTAAGATAGTCGCCTCGCCGCTTCGAGTCCCGGGTTCGAGTCCCGCACCGGACAACTAATTGTGTGATCCATAAATAGTTGTTCGGAGTCTGGATGTAATTTGTGTCCGTCTATTATATATTTTTAAAGTACCCGGAAACTTAGGGATTAGATTCCCAAGTGTGGGCGTTGTCTTTAAAAAAATATTTAAATAAAATCAAAATACATAATTAATATGTAGTGTTCATTCCGCTAACAGTCAGTTTAATCAATCCTGGATGCAGCGCCCTCTCGCCCGCAAAAAATATGCACATGCAAGATAGACAATATAAGAATGCCAATTACATGCGCCATCCACCCAACCGAATTTCTGCCACGGCGGCCAGTCTCAAGGGAGACTAGCCAATTGCGCAGGACATATTATAGTACACAAGTGTGTGCCCAAACACAGGCACTCTCTATTCAATCACTCTCATGATCCGATGGGATGACTAGCGACACGACTGGAAAGACGTCAGGTACAGGACCGATGGCTTTACGTGCTCTCCGAGGTACGGGGGTGTAATACCGCCAACTCCCAGACTTCGGGCTGATACTGAAAAATTTATTTTTACAAAAAAATCCCAAAATCACTTTTTGGCCCGACCCGGACCTCATTATCTGCGGTTGAAAACACCACCGCTAGACCAATGAGGTAGTCAAATTAAATAAATAAGTGCATGAAAGGAGCCTCCCTGAGTGAATATTTCTGATGGTTGCGGCGCACCCTGGGCAATCTGCGAGGACAATCAGTCGGTGTAACGCAGAATAGCTAATCCTTTCACTACGAAGGTAAGAAAGTAAGTCATACCATGACACTGACACGATAAGAAGAATTTTTTTTTGCAAAATGTCTTTGCACTTGACCACGATCTCACCTGATGGTAAGTGAAGATGTGGTCGAAGGTGGACCAACCCATAAGATGCCTGTTCTGTCTAACCTCGAATAAACCCATGTTATATGAGTCTGGAAACACGTCGTTTGGGAGATTGTACCACAGCTTAGCCGTGCGCATGATGAAAGAGGAAGCAAAGCGCTTCGTATGGCATAATGGGATGTCAACAACATAGCGGTGGAGAGCCTCCCGACGACGCCTTGTAGTCCGATGAAAAAAGGGAAATGGAGGGATAAGTTTATGGAAGCCTTGAGCGCATTCTCCATGAAACAGCCTGTAGAATGCCGATAAGCTGTTTACTTGATTGTATTGGTTTAAATTATGCGACAAGCTAAATTATTGCAATAGGCAGACTGCTGTTAAGCCGAGGGGAGCCTCTATTCATCATAATGCGCAGAATTCAGCACGGAACATTCAAATATTCAGTATACGCTATTCATTCAATTGTTATCTTTTTGACGGACCGAAATTACTGACAAGTAACTGATTTAATTTGAAATAGGAATCGATTTTATTTAAGAAGAACTTTCAATCGATTTAATGCATTGGAATATTTTTATTGTATTGATTTTATTTAAATTTAGGGATCGAACTAAATTGTTAATTGTACTTTGGAAAAAGCGAGTAAACTAATGAAAAAAGTTTTTGCATGAGTAATGTAGGCTATAAGTATTTTATTTAGGAAAAATACTTATAATATGTATAAAAATAAATCTTTATTTGCTTTAAACACAGTATATAAAGTTGTCAAAGTTATAATACATGCGATTGTTGTGTCTATATCTTTAGCTATGCAAGTCAATAGCATGCAAATATTACTTAACTAGCTGTGCCCCGCGGTTTTACCTGCGTTAAATTTTATAAATTATCTTAGCTCCTCCCCCGTACGTGATAATATGTAGCCTATATGTTGACCCGACCTCTTAGTAATATGCATACAAAATTTGAAGTAAATCCATGCAGTACTTTTTGAGTTTAGCCCGGACATACATACAGACAAACAGACAAACCGACAAAAATTCTAAAAACTGTATTTTTGATAACTATATCGATTGTAGTTCACGCCCCAAGTATCCTTTTTTAAAAATATTCTATGTACAGTTTTGACTTTCCTACGATTTTATTATATGTATAGATATTGCACATTTTTATTTCTGTTGATTAAAAAAGTATTTAATGTACTAGAAGTTATTTACAGTCAGCCATTCGTACAACTTCTTTTTAAATTGGAATTCGTTTAGCGATTTATATCCCAAAGTTTGAAACCCTGGGATATATATTATTATTTTAATTTTAGTTAAATGTGCTTATAAAAGTAATGATTTGACGTAAAGTAATATTTAAAAACACTATTACATATTTGCGGCTATTTACCCGTTATAGTCCCAAGAGAATATAACAAACTACGTTTATTTTGTCTAATTAAAAATGAATTTTACGCAGACAATGACTATATATACGACACGAATGCATTTTAATGTTAGTTCCTAAATAATTATAATGATGTGAGTGATTTGTATCCATTTTATTACCTATTAGTTTAGTAGTAGTACATATTATTTATTTTAAAATATATGAATTTGTCCACCGTTGTCGCTAAAATATTGTATTTAATTTATTCTAATTAATTGACTTTGACTTGAAGTTACTGTATTTATTCAATTGTATTTTTTTTGTTACATCATTCTATTTTCACAGATGTTGAAGTGCATAAGTGTATTACAGTACCCCAAACTTATCTGGCCCGCTGGCAGCGTCGCTGTTATCGCATTTAGTGTTGCTAGTAACTATTTTTTGCAATAAAGTGGGTAAAAATAATATGAACATTGTAACGTAAATGTTACTTCACTAAAAAGCAAACAAATACTGTCATTACAAATCTTTATATGTTATACAATAATTATGATCATATACATAAAATGTATGCTGAGTGTTCTCTAATGGAGATACTCCAGGTATTATTATCACCGGAATGGTTTAATTCAGAAGTCATTTCATTATCATCATTATCGGAAACACTGCTTTCGCTTTCACTATCACTACCTAAATGAATGATGAAAAGCTCAACGAAGTATCCATCCCTTTTTCGATACACATTTTCAATATTTTTTCACATGATTGTAATGCTTTTGCCATTCATTGACTGTTATTTTATCAAAAGCTTCTGCAGTCAAGGATAGGATTTCAGAATTCGATCTACCAATATTCTGATCTGTTTGCTCTTTTTCTTTCACAAGTTTCCTTACAAATCGCTCCCGGACACCTACAAAGGAAATAGCAACAATGAAATAAATAAGGAGTATTTTATAATAATAGGTCTTTACCTATGAAATTGCCGTTTTGTATGAAAAAATTTAAACGAATTTTTTTCATGAATTTTTTTATTTGTATTAATCGAAATAATCACCCATGCAATCAATGCATCTTTGCCATCGCAGTGGCAGTTTATTGATGCCCTTCTTAAAGAAATCAGCTGGACGGGAGGCAACAAATTCTTCAAAGGCATTTTGTACTGCCTCTCGGGTATTGAATTTTTTTCCCGCCAAGAAGTTATCCAAATTCTGGAAAAAGTAGTAGTCTGTAGGCGCAAGGTCTGGTGAGTAGGGCGGATGACGGAGAGCTTCCAACCCCAGTTCTTGCAACTTGGAGACCGTCTGCTGTGCAGTATGAGGTCGCGCGTTGTCGTGCAGGAGCAGCGGAGACGAGCGATTGACCAATGCTGGTTGGAGATGCGCCAGCTTCTCCATCATTGTGCTCAGTTCTTCACAGTACACATCTGCAGTAATGCTCACCCCGTTTGGTAAGAAGCTGTGATGAATCACACCGGCGCTAGACCACCAAACAGTGACCATCACTTTTCTAGGGGTAAGTTTTCGTTTAGGGCATTGTTTAGGTGCTGAACCAGGATCCAACCAACTTGCTGAGCGCTTGCGGTTATCAAACAGAATCCATTTTTCATCGCAGGTAACAATGCGGTTCAAAATTCCTTCATTTGTGTGTCTGTTGAGCAGTGCAAGGCACGTCTCGACGCGTACTTCGCGCTGGCGATCATTGAGTTCGTGGGGCACCCATTTGTCAAGCTTTTTTACCTTGCCAATTTGACGCAAATGGATCAATATTGTTTTGACGCTAACGTCGAAAGCTGCTGCTAATTCAGCCGTAGATTGTGTATCATCAGCTTCCACAACCGCCTTTAATTCGTCATTGTCGACCAAAGTCTTCGGACGACCGCGAGGTTCATTTTTCAGGTCGAAATTTCCAGAACGGAAGCGAGCAAACCAATAACAGGTGGTGCGTTGGTTTGTAGTGTTAGCTCCGTAAACGTCGTTGATGTTGCGTGCCGCTTGTGCCGCGTTGCTGCCACGACGGTACTCATATTCCATAATTACTCGAATTTTTAACGTATCCATGATGACGAAAAAGATTGAAATGCGATGAAAATGTAACACTAATCAATAAAGAAATGACTACTTTTGGAAAAAAGAATCCATGTTTTTAAAATAAAATTAATTTGAAATTAGAATT
Organism: Pseudoips prasinana; assembly: GCA_951640165.1. Classification (NCBI taxonomy): domain Eukaryota; kingdom Metazoa; phylum Arthropoda; class Insecta; order Lepidoptera; family Nolidae; genus Pseudoips; species Pseudoips prasinana. The sequence continues at coordinate 5,083,736 of OX621260.1, forward strand.
CTTAGCCAAACAAAAATTATTTTGATTTGAAATGGCCAGTACTGCAGAACGGCAATTTCATAGGTAAAGACCTAATATGTATTTTAATTTAAAATGCGAGGGGGAGTTTCGTATTTTTTCAGAAGCTGACAACACTAACCTGTAGCAGCAGCTACGCGTTCATACAACTTATTTAAGGGTATAATTGGTGCCTGATGGCGTTTTTCTTCCTTCATATAATTCAATACTTGTAATATAACATTCCTCGCATCACTTTTTAAAGCTTTCGGCATTTTTCACAATTAAAAAAACACGTAAACGAAAATAAATACGCGCAACAAACAATCAATGGCAGGAATGTCATGGAATAACAGGCCGATTGACTTTTGAAACTGGCGTCGTTAGTTCTACTTTTGGCCACCGGCCCAGATAAGTTTGTAGCACTATAAGTGTATTTTTACTAAATACAGATAATAAAATTAAATATGTTTCATTTTATTATCTGTATTTAGTAAAAATTTAAACTTTGAAGAAATATCAGGTGAAATATTAGCTACATTAATATTAACCACTTATATTATTGGTTAACCACTAATTGGATTTTAATAAAGTATAAATTTTCGGAGACGGTTGCACAATTAATTCAAGCATATCAATTATCATTCAATTTAATGATATAGTTGAGCATAGACACTATTAATTTTGACCATAAGAATAGCATGAGTCTATGAGCTAAAAATGGAAAGCGGATGCATTACACGATCATTTTCAAAGTCTATCAAGCTATCAGTACTAATTGAATATCAATTGAACGTGTACACGGTACTAAATAACGAGAACTTACAAAAGCTTTAAAACTATACAATTTATTGACGTTATTACAAAATTATGATGTCATTTTTGCTTCAAACAAGCCGCTTATTGAATATAATTAAAAGTTATCCATGAATTTCTGCAACAAACGGTTATTGCAGAATCCCGTACACAAATTAGTTCATAATTGCATTGATAATAATGGATTTTCAAATGCACATAGTATTGTTTTAGGTTTCGTAATCATTTACACAAACCTTGAAATATCTAAAATAGTATAAGCAATAATTCATTAACTATGAATTCATTTTAAATGCTATTTAATTAATATAGCCATTGAATAGACGTTTCATTTTGTTTTAATTGTGCAATGATTTAATTTCTGACTTATCGTAAGGACAGTGATTACCCTAGTATCAGAGATTTTTAAGCCGACCAGTAGGCCGCTAACATGGCGTTATGATATATATGTAGTATGTAAAGTCTTCGGTCCTGTACCTGACCTCTTTCCGGTTGTGTCGCTAGTCGTCCCACCGGATCATAAGAGTAGTGGATAGAAAGTGCTCCTGTGTTTACTCAGACACTTGTGCACTAAAATATGTGCTGCGTAGTTAGCTTGTCTCCATTGGGCGAGTCCCAATGGAGACAACCTAACTACGCGTGACATAAATTCGGCCTGTAGGACGTTTTTTGTGTATGCTGTAATAGCATAGGCCGAATTTATGTCACGGCGGCCAGTCCCAATGGAGACAAGCTAATGCAACGCAATTTCTTTGTCGTTTGTAAACCTAATATTTATAATTAATATATTTTATTTGATATGAAATACTTTCAAGGTGTTTCGTTTTTGCATAGGTATAATTTTAATGGAATGCGACTTAATTAATAATATCCTGGGACATTATTTACACACGACCATCTGATCCCAAACTCAGCAGAGCTTGTACTATGTAAACCAGATAACTGATATACTACATGTAATACTTTTCTTTTCTAAATACATACTTATATAGATAATTACACCCAGACTCAGGACAAACAAACACGTTCATGCACACAAATATCTGTCCGGTATGGGAATCGAAACCACGACCTTCGGCGTGAAAAGCAAGCATTTGCCAACCACGTCAACAGGCCCGCAAAATATAAGAAACTCTGTAAGTAATATAAGGCATATTAACGATAGAGTATATATATATATATACTCTATCGTTAATATGCCTTATATTACTCAACATACTATATAAGTATCTGCAACCCGTTTATTTTCCTAATACCTATATATATAGGTATAATATTAGGAAAATAAACGGGTTGCAGATACTTCAACTCATCTACTTATATAGAGCTTTTCCGCTAACCAGTTCTTACCTTCAATATTTTAAAACTTTTCCGTTATTCCACTTACTTTTCTTAAAATCTATTTCCCGCTCCAATCAATATTTCAATTATTTTCATATTTTTAATCTTTGGCAGCGTCTATAATTTTAATATCAACAATAGTTCTGTAAGTAGTCAAGTAGATATCAATAGTAAAACCAGAAATTTTCGTTTACGTCATAAATATATAAATACAATAAATTTTGTAAAAAATCCCGTCGGTTTTTTTTAACAATACAATCCCAAGTAGCCTTCCGATATTCGTAATTACGAATTATTTCCGAACGGCGCATAACAAAACAGAGAAATCGCAAATCAAATCGAGTGAAATTCCTAACTTGTTTTACTCGATACTACTACGATTATATCGATTATATTATCAACCAGTTTGTTACCCAACTGATCCGGACGCAGATGAGCTTAGCTAAGTAAAAGTGACCAATTTTGAACGATTACGTATCATTTATGGAAATAAAAGTCATAATAAGTTGTTATGAAACGAGAATAACGCACGTTAATTAGGCTGTAAAAATATTAACGCTTTCTTGAGAGTAATTTAAAAAAAGAAAATTATTTTTTGTCTGTAATTTCATGGATTGTTACTTTTGAATGGCACTTACCATTTTAAATATCGAATGAAACCACCTCGTCCTGTCAAAGTTCCCCATCGTCACAAAATATTACACAAAGAATCTATAGGTTTGTAATGTTTTTAAACACAGCTAGTTATTCACATTATTCACTTCATCACATGAAAAGTTGATCCAATCCACTTAAGAAATACTATATTGACACTGGCCGTGAACACGCGAAAAAAAGTAAAGAAATGTCGCGTTCGAAATTCAAGTTTTGGCGGGAAGCGTCGATTCGTGCGGGCTGCGCGCCACAGACTGGCAATATGGCGGACGTTTTTTTGACGGTTCACACGAGTCGATTCACTTTCTACGACCTTACGGCGTATGCGACTTGTAATTAAGCATAAAGATTTACGTAACACGCCGATGTAACCCATGTCAAATTTTGATTTCCGCGAATATTTGTTGGATTTTAGGCCACCACCCTGAAACATACATGTAGAAAATGTCCAAGTTTGGGGAAGGGTATAAGTATAGTAAACACTCACAACAGTGTTTAAGAGTTTCCTTTTTAATTATTGTTGTCGATTCCGTTAAGTTAATAAAAGGAGTTTATCTTTAATAGATACATTCCGGTTGGCCTGGTTGGTAAATGCTGTTTTTAGCTGCAAGTCGTTGGTTCGATTCCCACCCAAAATAGATATTTGTGTACATTAACGTTTCTGTTTGTCCTGAGTCTGGGTGTAATTATCTATAGAACTATGTATTTACAAAATAGTACAAGCTCTGCTTAGTTTGGGATCAGATGACCGTATGTGAATAATGTCCCAGGATATTATTGAATTTTTAAAGAACAATTTTCAGTCAACTCTCACTATGCTCGTAAGTTAGTAACAAAAATGACAGGTAAACTTAAAATAATCTTATTTTAAGTCCATCAACAGGGAGGAGAGGATTGAAACTGCAACATCTGCACACCAGGATCCACAATCCACAAAAGTTTGACGCCATGGGTGGTACGACCTGATGAAACAATTTTGAAAATGAATTCAGTATTCTCTATACAACTCTACATATTATATACGGTCTGTTCTAATTCCAATGAAAAGAATTGCAAAAATGAATGAGTGTTTTGGAGATTTTCTCCTTTCTACTATAGAAGAGCGAGACGAGCGAAATTTTTCAGGGTTACTTCTAAAGGTTACAATTTCATTGTCTTTTTGAAATTAATTATAACTTGGTCACATGTTTTAATAAATTCAAAATTATAATATAAATATTGCGTCGCATCAATATCAATTTACAGACGCCAGCACAGCCAGCTACCCCAATCTGTTAAATTCCTTTTATAGATTTTAAATTTTATCACATAAGCATAAGGTTTACTTTTAATTGGGGAAATTTGACAGATTTGGGTAGCTTGACTTGCTATGTAATGTTTTGATCAACACTTTGATAACTAGTATAAATGTTATGATCATGTCGTAAAAAAACATTGAACGCAACTTAAATAAAAAAATATACCGTACCAGCGAAAAGATCATTATATAAAAAATGGCGAAACATATCATTTCGAATATTTTCGAATACTTACGTTGGTATGATGATTCGTAAAGCTTTTATTTTTCTTTGTACGTCACGACTTGTGGTACATTCATATTTTGTTTTTTTTTATGTGGCAAAGCTATATAAAATAAAAACAAGCTATAAAAAAGTATCTACTCTGGAAAATGGCTTCTATGAAATGCTAACTCACATATCCCACAGGAGTACCTAACTGTGATTTACTTTTAATTGGTGAAATTTGACATATTGGGGTAGCTTAATATGCTATGTAATGTTATGATCAACATTTTGATAACTGGTAAAAATTTTATGATCATGTCGCAAAAAAACACAGAACGTAACTTAAATAAAAAAACATACCGTTCTGTGAAAAGATCGTTACGTAAAAAATGCCGGAACATATTATTTGGAATATTTTCGAATACTTACGTTGGTATGATGATTCTTAATGCTTTTATTTTTCTTTGTACGTCACGACTTGTGGTACATTCATATTTTGTTTTCTTTTTATGTGGCAAAGCTATATAAAATAAAAACAAGCTATTAAAAAGTATCTACTCTGGAAAATGGCTTCTATGAAATGCTAGCTCATATATCCCACAAGAGCAACTGTGATTTAAATGGTGTTAAAACAAGAGTTTCAAATGATGTTACAGAAAATACATGTATTTTCTGTAACATCATTTGAAAGAAATAAAAGTCAGGTATGTATACCTGACTTTTATTTCTTTTCTTTTTTTAAAGACGCCCGCACTAGGGAATTCCCTGTATTGCGGGGTACTTTAAAAACATATAATAGACGGACACAAATTACATCCAGACTCAGAACAACTATTTATGGGTCACACAAGTAGTTGACAACGCGGAACCGAACACGAAGCGGCGAGGCGACTTTCTTAGCCGCTACGCCGAACATGCAGTCGTTTTTGAAGTTATACTTCTTTTGGCGCGATAGAGAAAAATGATGAGAGTGAATTTTTACGATGCGCGCGCACACCGACACCAAAAAATTTAACAGCATGAAGTTAGTTCTAGGTGGTATGAAAATTGATAACTATGTTCAAGTTGTATATTAAGAAGTATAACTTCTAACGCGTGTACATAAGTACACACAAGTTTTTTTATTTCTATTTCCAAGAAGACAATACCTGCACTATGGTTATTTCTCTGCTTCACGGGGGTCTTCATATTAACATATACAAATCACATCCAGACTGATAACAACCATATACAGTTCCTGTGTGGGGAATAAACCCTACCTTAACCAAGGCGCCAAATGAGCAGTAAACATATGTTCTTATTTTAAGATATGGTGTACCATTGGACATGTTTATGGTAACATGTAGAGGTGTCCCAAGGTTCACAGTGCCACGCGTCTTCACGCAGTTTTAAAGAAAGGAATGCATGTGCTCACGTTTCACATGACGGTCTTAACCTTGTCATATATATCCGGTTGAATTGACCTTCTATAGAACAATATAGGACTTCAAATTGCATTCTAATATTTATTATCTATGTCCACTCTTGAACTGCAGTTGACGGCCTGTCGGTGGATAAACTGTCAACGTGGTGAAGTCTTTATTACGTAGGTAGTTAGCATCGATTTCGTACTACTTGTGTTACTACTGACTTGGGGTTTGACTATGCGTTGAACCAGAGCTAAACCTATGATTTTGATATTTTTTAAACGATATTTTGTAATATATATGAGACTGTATTGTGTGTGTCCAAATGTGATCACATACTAAGGACTTTGAAAGAATAAAATATCAGTATATTTTTAATGATTAACTATATTATTATTACTACGATCATATGAAAGTACATACAGTACTTGTAACAAAAATATTTCTTTTTGTCCTTTTGTGTAAGTATGTCTGATTATCCAGGATAATCTCCGAATTGGTTGCATCGTTTTTGATGTTACTTTTGCAGACCTATAGCTGATATTATAAATACATACACATTCATTTAATAATAGATATAATAAAAACAGTAACCAGGTGAATATTTATGCAGGTGGAAAATAGTATTTTTAGTATCCATTTTGCCGGATATTTCTTGCCCTATATGTTGAGATCTACTTCGATAACACGCCTCTACCGATCGGATGAACGGCCCGCAACTCTTATAGACGCAGAGAGACAGACAGAGTTGCACAAATATCCCTAAAAACTCACCCTCTTGACTTCGTCAGTAACTTTCAAGAGGTGAGGTTTGAACCCGAAAGGAGGTGCCCTCAAGTGTGGGTCACTTTAGTTTTTAGTCTTACTATTTTGTCAGGTGGAGCGGTGAAAGTCTTCTAGGATAACTAAAGATTATGTTAAAACGAAATTATATCTACCTCCACCAAACTGTTTTGATCAATAGATAAGGAAAGAAGAAGTGACAAACAAACAAAACAGCCATCAGACACACTTTCTCAATTGCATAATATTCATTTAAATTGAAAATTCATTTATCGAGCTTGTAGCTCTCCATAATTCCGTCATAGGTGGCTTAAGAGATACTATAAGGTAGAGTTTACATTAATTAATTATACCTGCATATAAAGTAATTGCTAAATATTCATATAAAATATGCATATACAACATGTAACTTAATTAACGCACACCCTGAAAATAGTTTGTTCAGAATCGTTTACTGAATCGATTTATATCATTTTTAGTTTAGGTAATTTTTTATTCCAAAATAATGAAAGCTACGGAAATTATCGTTATTTTAATCAACACAAAATATAGAAAAATAAACTTTATTCCAAGAAAATAATTTAGTAAATAACAATGCATGTACATGTTAAATTAATTTTTTTGTGTATGTATTATGATTACAACATAATATTCTAGTTAGGGTGTCTGAGGGTGTGCGTTAATTACGTTACATGTTGTATTTATATATATAGATATATATATATATATATATATATATATATATAAAGTCAAAATATACTATTTTCTAATTTTGTATCTAATTTATTTTATCGACATTTTGTATTCTGACATAACTTTAATATTTTTTTATTATTATATAATTTATTAATTGATTTCAATATATTATATTAGTGCAGGTCTATGAACCTAACCAAAATTTGTACGCCATGTAGCTATGGCTATTAAATATCTTTTTTTATGGATATATCACAATTTTGGTGTATGTCTTGTTGCACGCCTACTGCTAGTTATTGTTCAGCTCCTATGCATCCTTAGGTTGTCTGGAAGAGATCGCTTTATGCGATTAGACAACTTGTTTATGTAATATCCTATGAAATATGTATATATATGAAATATATATACAATAAAGAGTATTCTATTCTATTCTATGGCAAACATGACTGTTATATCTTAAGTGTACTATCTTGCATGCAAACTGAGTGTACCTATACTCATGTTTGGACAAATAAATATCTTAAGTATCTTATCTTAAAATATTTATACTAAAATCACCAAATAAAATCTTTCTGATTTATATTTATCGCTGGAAGTCGCTGGATGCAGATAGTGCAAGACAGGCAATTGTTGAGATCTTTGGGGAGGCCTTTATCTAGCAGCATCTTTCGGCTGATATGATGATGACGATGATGATAAATTTGATTTTAATGCCATAGCCGTGTGGTTTCCGGCCGAGAATCAATAATAATAATAACATAATAATAAATCTTTATTTCGCAATAAATTAAACAGTAGTTACAAATTTCCTGTGGACCCACACGTGGTATCCTATACTAGATTTACAAAAATTGATTAATTACGTATAAACTTAATTTAAAATAAAAGAATTACAGCTATGGCTATATGTATATATGAAATTTAATACAATAAAAGGAGAAACAAATATGATATATAAATAAAATATATTAAAAAAGATAGTAATAACATATTATCAGATTATTGTGCGCAATATCTTTTCGGTCTCGTTATAATCAAGACCTGCCAGCCAGTGAAAAATAATCGGTTTAGCTCTCCGGAGAGGAAGTTATTTGATATCGCATTTTTTTACAACTTTGTTATAAATAAATGGGCCAATAAAAGGGCCAAAACGCCTGACGAAAGCAGTTTTTGCTCTGACTACGGGAGCTCTATAGACTCGCGTTTTCGTTAAATCCCCGTGTGCATCAGACAACATTATGTTTTTGTGGGTTTGTAGACTCAGTTTCATGAAGTATAGTAGTCGTACACAGACACGAATATATACAGTGAGACTGGAGTGCTTACTCCAGTCTCACTGTATATTTTCACGGTGGAGAAACGAGATGGCTTTTTTAGCATGGTTTCCAAAACCGATCGTTGAGCCCTTTCAACTTGTATCAAAGTTGATTGTGCTGCACTACCCCAACAAAAGATACAGTACGTCAAGAGTGATTGGCAGAGAGCACAGTAAACTTGGCGTACGATATCTGGAGTAGCTGAGTCCCGTAGATTTTTCATAACATTAACGATTTTTCGAATTCATCCCGCTAGTTTAAATAGATACTCCTTGAAATTAAGTTTTTCATCAATTTCAATTCCTAGGTAGCGCACTGTTTTGGCGCGATCAATACTTTCACAAACACATGGCGTATCGACTTGACCATAAGAGTGAATTTTTAGTTGCGACATTTAGATCGGGGTCGTAGCAGCCGTCTTGTGGAAGCAAGTAAACTTAGTTTTATTTGCATTAAGAGTAAGTAGTTTTTGATGCAACCACTGTGATACCTTAGCCATGCCCTGCTCAGCTGTCGTAAATGCTTCAGCCCAGGATTTTCCGTGAAAGAGCGCAACTGCGTAATATATAAGTTCGGTCTTATTTAGGGGAATTATATGTATGTCATTCATATATAGGATAAAAAGTGACGGCCCAAGTATACTTCCCTGTGGGACGCCGTAATTGACAAATTGTGCTTTGCTAACATATTCTCCAATACGCACTCTCTGTTGCCGGTGTGACAGATAGCTCTCGAACCATTTCAAGGCGGTGCCTCTAATTCCAGGGGCTTCCACTTTTCTGAGCAGCAAGGGCACAGAAACCGTATCAAACACCTTAGCTAGGTCCAGGAACACCGCCAAGCAGTGCTCTTGTTTATTTAAGTGCCTTGCCACTAACTCAGTAAGAAGTGAAACTGCTTGTTCAGTTGATCTACCCGGCTGAAAACAGAATTGCCTATTTGAAAGCAGACCAACTTTTGTATCCAAATACTTTATGAGCCGCACATTAACAATTTTCTCCAACATTTTTGAAAAGGAACTCAGCAAGGAGATTGGCCTGTAGTTTTCAGGGAGGTTTTAGGACCAGACTTGTGGATAGGTCTAACAGAAGCGGTCTTCCGGCAATTTGGAAAGGTGCCAGATGAGAGGCTTAGGTTGTATATAAATGCGAGAGGTGCTACGATTTGGTACTTGATTTGTTTAACAACACTGTTTTATATCCTGTCAATTCCTGGCGCCTTCACTTCTTGTAGTTGTCATATGAGAGACCCAACCTCGGGTTGGTCAGTGGGCAGCAGGAAGAAAGAACAGGCACCCAATACCATATCGTAAAAGGTGACTAAGGAGACACCAGGTAGTCAGGTAGCAGCGCCACCTGTGTACTAGCTACCACCTAACTGCGGTTGCCAACTCGCATGCCAAGCATGTTGACAACGGCAAACTCCTCAAAATGGCAATGTAATAGAAAAGGAGATGGGTATAGGCCTTTTGAGGAGGTCTATATCCAGCTGTGGACGATATTAGACTGATGATTTATTTATTTAAAGGTACACCAAAAGCTTCTGTATATAACATTTCAAATAACGATTGGTACCAAGTTTTGGTCTTATACAGTTGCCGCAGTATGACGATTAATTTAATTGGTAGTTTAAACGTTTGATTTTAATAAATAGTACAATTTATTAAAAAATATACAACCAAACAAACACACTTCCATCTGATCAAAAATAAATTATCTACAGCATGTCTGTATTTAGAAATATATAAGTGTATTTATTCGTTTTCAGGTTGCTATGATACAAGCTCTGCTACATTTAATTCGTACCTTAATATAGACAGAACCATTCAGACAATATGTAGTAAAAATATAGCTAAAATTTAAAATTTAGGTAATTAAACCTACACATGATCCTTGACAATAATTTAATTTAAGTTAGCTAAATATCGTTACTGTTATAAAATAAATCTTATTGTAAATTATTTCCTACGATCCGTATACCTAAATATCTATTTGTACCTAGAAATAATTATAAATTAATTATATATTACTACGAACATGTTCTGACTATTTACAAGCGCTTTTTTAAAGTCTACGTGAATATAAACCTTTTTTTTTATTTCATCCTGCCTAGTTTGGGATTAGATGGCAGTGAGTTAGTTGTCACAAGATATTAATTTAAATAAAATTTATTTGTTTTTTGATTAAAGTAATTAAGTTTTAGCCCATTAACTTATTTTTGTATACGTCAAGCTCGAAATAAATAGTCTAATACAACATTAAGTTTGCATTTTTAGAAACTAAGTTAAAGGGAATGGCGGATGAAAACTTATTTTAATAAATATTGTTAAATAAATTGTAATTTTAAATAATTTATACTGGCTGTTTAACATGATAATTTGTTACTATAAGTCGCTTTTATTTGGCTTTGAACTTCATTAGGTGTGTTGAGCACTTTTGGGTGAATAAAAATCATGGAACTCGCGTCACCTAACGCTTTTCATTAGTTGTATGTAGCAACATACAGCTCATGGAAAGCGTTTTATAATATGTTCATTTGCTACAAATATAAAACTAAACCTGGAATTACCTGCTGCGGTGTTTCCTCAGCGCTACGACATGTCCTTCTTTAAACGAGGTTAAAAAGAGTATTAATCTCACGGTAGGCAGTGGTTTGCTGGCCTCCCTGGCATTGTGAATGTCCATGACCAGCGGTTACCACTTACCATCAGATGGGCCGCAAGGTCTTCTGCCTCCAAAAGCCATAAAAAGGCATAGTTTGTTTTAAATTTCAATTTAAAAAGAGTTCAGCGACATCTGGTGACGATAAGAGACACTTAGTGGTATCCACGGGTATATTTATAAAAAAAAAACAAAGAAGTTGGCAATGATAAGCTTCAGTATTGATTATTTGCCAAGCAGATTTTAATTATCTATAAGATTTTTTAATTTTATTATTTTTATGTACTTTAAATTTTTTGAATAGTTTCTAACGTAATTAATAATATTGACATTGATTTTTGTATATTATATTATAAGACCTTCTGTCGTTTAACTCATATAATAATATATAAAACATCTTTACACAGTCTAACCTAGAATCAATCAGTAGGATGTAAGAATTAAATTTTATCTTATTACTGTCCATGAAGATGTATTTTTTATGTTACATACTTTATTAAATTCTTTGGAAATACAGTGGAATAATGTTGTGTACATGTCGTTAGGGTTACTGAGTTTAGCAATAGATGTTTATGCCATCCCCATGATGTCTTCCTCAGGTTTTTACTGAACTTTCCTAAATTAGATTTTGTAAGAGGTATAAAATTTATTTTTTATTTCATCATATCAGCCAAAGACTGCTGGATTCGTCCGTCCGTCCTCCGCGGGGATGTCTTCTAGGGTAAACCGTACGTACCCGTAAAATCCTTGTTCACTCTGGCCTTGACTAAACCCATATTGGATGCGTACAACGTGAGTTTATCGCACATAACACAGCTTGGTCACAGGAATGAAGAACGACAAAGCAAAACGCTTGGTACAGGAAGATGGAATGTCAACAGAAAGCGGTGGAGACAAAAAAATAATCGAACGGAAATTGAAGAATAAGATTAACGAGTTCTTGGCCGCATTCTTCGTAAGACGTTAGATCAACAAAATTGCAATCCGACGCCAATAAACCAGGTTTTGCAGTTTGTTGCTCGTTAGGTTGATAATCAGCTATGCTAGATAAAATCCAGCCTTCTGCCCAGCGGAAGTGTTAGGACAACCTACACACTAAAACACATATTATAGATAACTTACACCCAGACATGGAACAAATAACCATGCTCAACACACAAACATTTGTCCTGGATGGAGATCGAACCCACGACCTTTGGCTTTTCAGACAACTTTAACCGCTACACCAACAGGCCAGTCGAGTAAATCATAAGTAGTCACCTCGCAACATCCCGGCAGTATTTGTTTGACCTATTTTTAAGGTCAAACAAATGTGTTGTAGCGAGGTTACTACTTTTCAGCCTTTTTAGGGTTCCGTAGCCAAATGGCAAAAAACGGAACCCTTATATATTCGTCATGTCTGTCTGTCAGTCTGTCTGTCCGTCCGTACGTCACAGTCACTTTTTTCCGAAACTATAAGAGCTGTACTACTGAAACTTGGTAAGTAGATGAATTATGTGAACCGCATTAAGATTTTTAGACAAAAATAGAAAAAGAACAATTATTTTGCGGGGTCGCCATACATAGAACTGAAACTCAATTTTTTTTTTCATGGTACCCATACATGTAGGGTGTCTATGGATAATTCTTCAAAAAGGATATTGAGGTTCCTAATATCATTATTTTCTAAACTGAATAGTTTGCGCGAAAGACACTTCCAAAGTGGTAAAATGGGTGTCCCCCCCCCCCCTCTAACTTATAAAATAAGAGAATGATAAAAGTAAAAAAAAATATGATGTACATTACCATAGAAACTAACAACGAAAATTGGTTTGAACGAGATGTAGCAAGTAGTTTTTTTTTAATACGTCATAAACCGCAATTTGCATTCTTTTAATCAACTGAAATACTTGCTGCTATGGAACCCTTCATGTGCGAGTCCAACTCGCACTTGGCCGGTTTTTTCTTTTTTTATAAGGCAGGGGGAATGCCTAACCACCTATACCAGATGGATGCGCATGCAACCCGCAAAAATGTGTCTGCGGGTGGGTATGTCGGACTCGTACCGGCTAAACCTAACCTGCCGTGGACTTCTTCTGGCGCATAATAGGGGGAGCCCCGGGAACGCGGGTATGCCGCTCCAGTGCTGGGGTATGCTATATTATTGAGCTGAATGTAAACGAAGCTCTTTGTTAGGCGACTTTTTTAGTTCATTCCTAATCGTTTATTTCCGGAACGGCTGAATTGATCTTCTTCAAATTTGACAAAGTGGTAGTGACCATACTCGTAAGTGCATGTATCTGAATTCATAAAAATCTGACATGTTTCGAAGGAATAATCACCTAATAAAATATATGCCCCACACAGCTCAATGTTTGCGAGCAGCAAGATGCCTTGCAGACTTATTTATCAATAGCTCGATCTTCATAGTTTGTTTAGATTTTTGGTAAAATTTAAATCAAAATTCATTTATTCCGTAAAAAAATACATTTATGTGGAATCGACATTTTTATACCCTACTGTGCAGTGCATGATGTGGCAGCTACTGAGAAACACTGCCAGAAAACTCAGTAGGAATGCGTTTTTAAAATCACACTAATATTATAAAGCCGAAAGTTTGTGAGTCTGTGAGTGTGTTTGTTACTTCTTCACGCCTAAATGGCTGTAGCGATTTTAATAAAATTTGGTATGGAGTTAGCCGAGACTCTCAGTTAACACATACGCTATATATCATAAAGTTTAACGCGGGTAAAACCCCCCGCGGTTTTAGCCGCGTTACAGCTAGTAAAATATACTTTTTAAGATTAATTACAAATATGTGCCTTGACTCAGAACAACTAAATCCCAAGCACTTTTATCACTTAAATAATCAGAAATTTAGTAATATGCCTTGCTACACAATTTGGCTTGTAACTCATAGTAAGCCGGTTAAAATGGACCTGCTTTCAATACTACAAACAGCATAGGCGCTAATGCGGATATTTGAATTGCCCACATTAGCCGACTCCGGTTCGTAACCACTAAGACAAATGACATTACATCATTATTTGAAGTTTCCTCCATAATAAAAACTTGATCAACATTCCTCGAAACCATTGCACAATACCATGGTATTAGTTAACCAATTACTCAATATTGTCAATAAAATCGTTTATTTGCATAAAACAGGTTATAAGTGGCTGTAACATTGTAATAAAATACATTTTATTAATCTTTTCATACAATCGCCATAGCCTAGTTGGTAGTGCTCCTGCCTACGAAGCTGGTGGTCCTGGGTTCGAATCCCGGTAAGTGCAAATATTTGTGCGATGAGCATGAATATTTGTTTCTGAGTCATGGATGTTTTCTATGTATATAAGTATTTATCTATCTATATAAGTATGTATATCGTCGCCTGGTACCCATAGTACAAGCTTTGCTTAGTTTGGGGCTAGGATGATCTGTGTGACATTGTCCCCAGATATTATTATTATTATAATCCGTGTACCTAAATATCTACTATGTAACTAGAAATAATGATGTATACTTAATTATATTACTACAAACATGTTCTGACTATTTACAAGTGCTTTTTTAAAGTCTACGTGAATAAAAACTCATTTTATTTATTACTAGCTGTGCCCTGCGGTTTTACCCGCGTTACACTTTAGAAATTATCACTGCTCCTCCCCCGTAGGTAGGTAATAGCGTGATAATATGTACCCTATATGTTGACCCGACCTCTCAGTAATATTCATGCACAATTTGAAGTAAATCATGCAGTACTTTTTGAGTTTAGCCAGGACATACATAAAGACAAACAGACAAAAAATCTAAAAACTATATTTTTGGCTTCGATATCGATTGTAGATCACGCCCCAAGTATTCTTTAAAAAAAATATTCAATGTACAGTTTTGACTTTCCTACGATTTTATTATATGTATAGATGTAACTAGAAATAATGATGTATACTTAATTATATTACTACAAACATGTTCTGACTATTTTACAGGTGCTTTTTTAAAGTCTACGTGAATAAAAACCTTTTTTATTTATTGATTTTATTTATTATAAATGTGCATTGTTTACCGCGAGGTGTGCAAATTTTTGTCATAGGACATATAATTGATATTGTAAATAATTTAAATTTCAGGTAGGCTGGAAAAGATCACTTTTAGTGGCCGCCAATTGCATAATATTATTCTATTTATGTCTCTTTTGCAATACAGAGCACTTCTTCTTCTTCTGTTGACTAGTTTGTTGGTCTACTGGTGAGAGAGATCAGTACTCTCTCAATCCCCACCCAAGAAAAATCTTTGTGCGTTTATTTGTTGTGAGGGTTTAATTTATCTATATTTAGTTGTCCTGGCAAACGTCGTATTGCCTTAAAATAGAAAAAAAGCCAGGAATCTCATCGCAGCGCCACCTATTGCGTCCAATTGTAAATCTAAATCATAAAGGGACATTACAACTTGGCTTTAATTTTTGTTTTAAATTAGTGGAATGACAGTTTTCAGATATTATTGGGAAGTTTGTTGTAGAAGCGTATACACTGTTCCATAAAAGAGTTACTGATTTTGTAGAGACGAGTATCATGTGCAAAAAGATTGATTGATGCTTATTGTATGTATGCACATACAGTATATTCTCGTATATAGCAACAGTTAGAATATTTATTTCTTTAAACTTTTCTCTAAGAGAAACTCTACTGCTATCAACTATTTATCTTCTATACATATAATAAAATAGTAGTGAAATCAAAACTGTACATTGAATATTTTTAAAAAAGGATACTTGGGGCGTCATCTACAATGGAAAACGAAGCCGAAAATATAGTTTTTAGAATTTTTGTCTGTATGTATGTCCGGGCGAAACTCAAAAAGTACTGCATGGATTTACTTCAAATTTGGCATGAATATTACTAAGAGGTCGGGTCAACATATAGGTTACATATTATCACACTATCACCAACGGGGGAGGAGCTGAAAAAATTTATAAAAGTTAACACGGGTAAAAGCGCGGGACACAGCTAGTTTATAATAAATGAACATAGAAAATCGTTATTTTTCAGGAACCTCCTACACCAGTGTATACTATGATGTCCTACATGATATTCCTACTGCGTTTTATCCATTTGAATAAGTGACCAAATCAAAAAGATTTTTTCGCAAGGCGTATCTTGTTGGGTGACATTCCAGTATTTTCGTTGCGGCCAGTACCGGTCACGCGTGATCTAGGACATGTCGAAGGCTCATACGGAGAAGGGCGCCTGGACTGGCATAAACAAGATTGACTTTAAGGCTGTCTAACGACTCATGAAAATACCAAAGGAAAAAACTTGTGTGTACTTATGTACACGCGTTAGAAGTTATACTTCTTAATATACAACTTGAACATAGTTATCAATTTTCATACCACCTAGAACTAACTTCATGCTGTTAAATTTTTTGGTGTCGGTGTGCGCGCGCATCGTAAAAATTTCACTCTCATCATTTTTCTCCATCGCGCCAAAAGAAGTATAACTTCAAAAAGTTTTACACATAGAAGACAACAGGTCTATACATATTATGTCGAAGTGGTTAAGATATTTTTTTTAAATAAAAATAAGAGAAACTTATAGAAACAAGTACAACTTTTTGTAAGGCTAGATACCTATTTCAGCAAAATTTATATAATAATAATAACAATTCACACACGGCCATCTGATTCCGAACTAAGCGGTGCTTGTGCTATGGAAACCAGATAACTGATTACTACGTATACTACTTTTCTTTTGTAAATACGTACTTATATAGATAATTACATCCAGACTGAGTATAAACAGTCATGTTTACTAATATTTGTCCTGGGTGGGGACTGGGGAGCGAACACACGACTTGCGGCATGGACGGGAAGTAACTACCAACCAAATTTCGAAAACGTCGAGATTTATTTTTACAGATCTCACAATTTCCTCACATCTGCGAATATAACTTCCGTAAACAGTAGCGCGCTATAAATAAAATATGACTTTATATATAGTTTGATTGACCTATACTAAAGAGGCTGCATAATGTAAGGGTGGTTTTCAAGGTTTACAAGCTGAGTAACGTTTAGCAGATGTTTTTGTCTTTATCGAAGGTTTTTCATTTTTTTTTTTGAAGTTATACTTCTTTTGGCGCGATGGAGAAAAATGATGAGAGTGAATTTTTACGATGCGCGCGCATCGTAAAAATAACAGCATGAAGTTAGTTCTAGGTGGTATGAAAATGTATGAGAGTGAATTTTTACGATGCGCGCGCACGATGCGCGCGCAATGTAATGTAATGTAAAAATAACAGCATGACGTTAGGTCTAGGTGGTATGAAAATTGATAACTATGTTCAAGTTGTATATTAAGAAGTATAACTTCTAACGCGTGTACATAAGTACACACAAGTTTTTTTTTTATTTTGATGAAACTTTGTAATGATATAGCTTATATATCCAATTAACACATTATCTGTAATTGTAGGGAATAAACCTTTCAAATCTCTTCATTTTTGATAGACCAACGTGTTACTAGTTAAGTAGAAATATTGATCATTTTTAGCTATTTCCCTTCCGGCTACTTTTACTTAGACACCTGCGCAGTGACTAATGACATCTACAAATTGCGAGCCAAAATTATTACGCACTTATTAATAATTCATTGTAGTAAACTAAGCATGTCGAAATGTGTTTCCTTCCTAGCAATAGTTGCCAACTAAATTGATTATAAAACTTCAAGAATTTTCCTGCGATATCAGTGGTGAGGTGTATTACAAATACGTTACTTAACACTGATCATCATCATCTTCATCATCATCATCATATCAGCTGAAGGATTGTCTACTGCTGGGGGGCTACCGCAAAATTCACCGATCGTCGTGATAGTGATCGGCGCGGCGTCCAAATAGATGAAGGTTCCAAATCCTTCTACACAGCTACTTGAGCTATCGGCTTCACCGTTGAAAACGGATTCCGAACCATTTATGACGTCACATACAAATACAAATACTCTTTATTGTACACCAAGATTTACATATAAAGTATACAGTTGTATTAAATATAGTACAATGGGCGGTCTTATCGCTGACTGCGATCTCCTCCAGATAACCTTAGGATGGACAAGATCAGCAAGAAGAATAATTAAATGACTGATAGGGGTGTAGCAACTTAAGAAAGAAATAGTAAATATAAATAGACTAGTCTAGTAAATTAAGAGTCACATGTGCTCATGGAAGCGGGTTGAACGCCGATCATGATCACCATTATCGGCACCTTAGGTGGTAGGTCGTCTGGACAAGGCCTCCCCAAAGATCTCCTCAACCCAAGGTCATACGTCCATCTTGTACGTGTGTTGATCCACCTTGTGGGGGGCCTGCCCACGTTGCGTCTTCCAGTTCGCGGTCGCCCATCAAAATGATAGACGAAGCTAGGTAGACTCAAATTAAAATTCAAAATTCATTCAATTCGTTCAAATGTTACGTATATTTATGTAGAATCGTCATTTTTGTACCCTACCGTTATTGTGGCAGCTCCTGAGAAACACTGCCAGAAAAATTTTAATTCTTTTTTTTAGATTTATTTCATAGTATTTATGTTTTAACTTAGAACGACTCAATCCCAAGCACTTTTGTTACTTAAATAATCAGAAGTTTATTAATATGTCATGCTACACAATTTGGCTTTTATAGTTCTTTGAAACTAATTTGAAGACAATTAATATCTAATATCCAGGGACAACTAACTACCATCGGATCCCCAACTAGGCAGAACCCGATCTATGGCAACCAGAAAACTGATAATCAAACGTATATAATAAAATCGTAGGAAAGTCAAAACTGTACATTGAATATTTTTTGAAAAGGATACTTGGGGCGTTATATTTAAAGGATATAGAAGCCAAAAATATAGTTTTTACAATTTTTGTCTGTTTATCTGTTTGTCTGTATGTATGTCCGGGCTAAACTCAAAAGGTACTGCATGGATTTACTTCAAATTTTGCATGAGTATTACTAAGAGGTCGAGTCAACATATAGGCTACATATTATCACGCTATGACCTGCGGGGGAGGAGCTACGATAATTATAAAATTAAACGCGGGTAAAACCGCGGGGCGCAGCTAGTTAATACATAAATATTGTAGACTAGCTGTGCCCCGCGGTTTTACCCGCATTAAATTATATAAATTACCACAGCTCCTCCCCCTTAGGTGATAACGTGACAATATGTAGCCTATATGTTGACCCGACCTCTTAGTAATGTTCATGCAAAATTTGAAGTTAATCCATGCAGCACTTTTTGAGTTTAGCCCGGACATACATACAGACAAAAATTTTACAAAACTATATTTTTGGCTTCGATATCGATTGTAGATTACGCCCCAAGTATCCTTTAAAAAAATATTCAATGTACAGTTTTGACTTTGCTACGATTTTATTATATGTATATATGTAGCCTATATGTTGACCCATCCTCTTAGTAATGTTCATGGAAAATTTGAAGTTAATCCATGCAGCACTTTTTGAGTTTAGCCCGGACATACATACAGACAAACAGACATACTGACAAAAATTCTAAAAACTATATTTTTGGCTTCGATATCGATTGTAGATTACGCCCCAAGTATCCTTTAAAAATATTCAATGTACAGTTTTGACTTTGCTACGATTTTATTATATGTATATATGTAGCCTATATGTTGACCCATCCTCTTAGTAATGTTCATGCAAAATTTGAAGTTAATCCATGCAGCACTTTTTGAGTTTAGCCCGGACATACATACAGACAAACAGACATACTGACAAAAATTCTAAAAACTATATTTTTGGCTTCGATATCGATTGTAGATTACGCCCCAAGTATCCTTTCAAAAAAATATTCAATGTACAGTTTTGACTTTGCTACGATTTTATTATATGTATATATGTAGCCTATATGTTGACCCATCCTCTTAGTAATGTTCATGCAAAATTTGAAGTTAATCCATGCAGCACTTTTTGAGTTTAGCCCGGACATACATACAGACAAAAATTCTAAAGTCTATATTTTTGGCTTCGATATCGATTGTAGATCACGCCCCAAGTATCCTTTAAAAAAAATATTCAATGTACAGTTTTGACTTTCCTACGATTTTATTATATGTATAGATAAATTATAACGAACAAATAATCGCGTTCTTCACACAGTCCTCGGTGGGCATTAAGTCCACGACCTCTGGGTTAGCACTGAGGGTCACTAACCGCTAGGCCAACCATATTGAGTTTAATAAGAAATTTGACTGCCTCATTGGACCTTTATTGTATTTAATTTTTTTGTAATGGCACAGATACTCCAGCTTGATAAACTCGAGCGTCTCCAGAACGTCTGTATAAGATTCATATTTGGTCTTCGTAAATATGATCATGTCACGGAATTTTGTAACAAGCTCAAGTGGCTGCCCATTCGCTTTCGCCGGAATGCTCCTATTCTGTCACTTATATACTATGTTATTTTTACTCCTTCTACTCCCTCTTATCTTAAAGATCGCTTTTCTTTCCTTTATGGGTCACATTCGGGGTAACTAAGATCATCGCAAAATCTTCGATTAAAAATGCCAGAGCATTCCTCAATATTTTTTGACTGTGCAAGGTGCCCGTCTGTGGATTGCACTGCCATTAGTAATTCGTCAAGCAAAATCACTACGACAGTTTCAGAATCTTGTGAAAGAACACTACTTGTCTCTTCAACAAAGTACAAATTGATTCCTTTTAATTGGTCTAGAACTTCAGCATTAAAAATTGCTCTTGTGTACATTATGGTTATAATTTTCAACAATGTATATATTTTATTTAGATATCTATATATTTATATAGTATAGATGTTATGTAATATGTAAGTTAAGTATAACTTTGTAGCGTATTAAGTTCACTGATTTTGTCATGGTACCAGTGCGTACCATGTCATCATTTTTGTACACTGACAACTACCGCAACTCTTTTATTCCATACTCCAATCCCTGCTCAGGTTGTCTGGAAGAGATCACATTTAGTGATAAGGCCGCCAATTGTACATTTCTGTAATGCATCCTTGTTCCTTATATTTTATTTTCCTTGGTGTACAATAAAGATATCTATCTATACTCACCGAAACACCCGTTTCCGGTGAGCATCTAAGTCAGCCTCCCGCATGCATGCTGGCTTCCTCTTTGGACCTAAACCCAAAACCCGGGTCCGCACCATATCGTATAATCGTAACCAATACAATAAGGAATGTTGTTGGAATGATAAACATCCTGAAGCAGCCTGGAATCTGGAAGCTGGCGGCGGACTTGGAGGACCACGTAAAGCTGTCAGTTATTCTCACCCCGGTAATGTCGAATAGCTATTACGACTGTACAACTGTCACACAATCCATTTCCAGACTCCGGCCTGATATTAAAAAGTTTGCTATACTGAAAAATGTTAACATAGTTATGTTAACATCTGTCCCAACCCGGCATTTGAACCCAGGAACTCGTTACTTACTACTTATCGTATGAGCAGTGGTTACCCTAGTGTCAGAGTTGTTCAAGCCACCCAGTAGGCCTCTGGCATGGCTTACCGACCGTTGCTTAAAGGCTACAACTGGAACCGACAGCTTAACGTGCCCTCCGAAGCACGGAGACGCTCAGAAATTAAGCCACTTTGGCGGTCACCCATCTATGAATTGACCACTAGCCTAGATGCTTAACCTCACCGGTCACTTACGGGCCGGTGGGAGCATCTGGCTATGAGCACCTCATGAGGAACTCGTTGTCTGCGCTTGAACATGCTACCGCTAGACCAACGTTCACCACTGTTTAATTAGCATATCTTTCTCCACAGGCCGTACATTAAAAACGCCAAAGCAAACGAGAGAATTTCTCCTAAGTACATACTTACGCCATTGATAGATATACTTTCATTAGTAAACGTATTCCGTTCACGGAGAACAAAGAATATCACCATGACTGTACTTACTATAGTTTTACAGCTCGAAGTTGGCCTCGTTGGTACTAAAGTGACATAGACTTGGACCTCGCCGTGGTCTCCTTCGGTGAGGCACTGCAACAAATGCTCTCCTTCTGCCCTTTATCCCGTCCATCATTCAACCCTTCCTGATATAGTTGATGTTTATATATATACTAGCTGTGCCCCGCGGTTTTACCCGCGTTAAATTTTATAAATTATCACAGCTCCCCGTAAGAGATAGCGTGATGATATGTAACCTATATGTTGACCCGACCTCTTAGTAATATTCATGCAAAATTTTAAGTAAATCCATGCAGTACTTTTTTAGTTTAGCCCGGACATACATACAGACAAACAGACACACAGACAAAAATTCTAAAAACTATATTTTTGGCTTCGATATCAATTGTAGATCACGCCCCATGTATCCTTTTCTAAAAATATTCAATGTACAATTTTGACTTTCCTACGATTTGATTATATGTATAGAAGATATATATATAAGTATAAGTAATAATTATATTATGTAAGTAATTAGTGGTAGTACTACTATTAAGTAGATACCACTATTAGTCGTAAGTACCTAAACATATTCTACATTTTTACACCATATACTACCCCTACTCCTAATTCCATACAATATAGTCCAACTGAAGGTTGTCTGGAAGAGATCGCTTTAAGGGATAAGACCGCCTATTGTATCTTTCTTTTAAATTATTAGAAATCCTTTAACTATAATGTATAATAGTGTACAATAAAGTCTATTTATCTTATCTTATCTTATCATTCTCAAGAAGGAGGCCGCTGAGCGGAATCGGGAAAGAGCCGATCCCGCTCGCAGACGGAGGAGGCTCAACTCCCCGTGCAAGCAGCTCCGGGAAGACAGCCATTTGTTTGTTGAGCAATCGCTGTGCTGGACTGGCAAGAGACGGCAATAGGGGAAGGCAGTCAAGAGCCCTCCCAGGGTACTTGTCCCCACCCCAGTGGGAGATGGCGCAAAAGGGAGGCACTGGAGCAGCATACCCGCTTTCCCGGAGCTCCTCCCATAAGGTGCCAAGAGAAGTCCACGGCAGGTTAGATTTAGTCGGTGCGAGTCCCACATACCCACCTTTGCAAACACTTCTTGCGGGTGGCATGCGTCGGAATTCCCCCTGCCTTAAAAATATTTTAAAGATCCATTTAATTTATAAGTAAAATCCAATGCTTTTAAGTTAAGCCTTATATTTAAACGATTTTAAAAGAAGGAGAAGCAATTCGACTATTTTTTTTTTTATTTTACTTTTGGTGGGACTCCAATTTAGATAATTATTTTTAATCGTTATTAATATGGAATAATAATAATATCCTGGGACATTATTTACACACGGCCATCTGATCTCAAACTAAGCGAGCTTATACTATGGAAACCAGATAACTAATATACTACATGTACTACTGTTCGTTTTTAAATACATACTTAAGTATATAGATTATTACACCCAGACTCAGGACAAACAGACATATTCATGCACACAAATATCTGTCCTGGGTGGGAATCGAACCCGCGACCTTCGGCGTGAAAAGCAAGCATTTGCCAATCACGCCAACAGGCCCGAATACTTTGAGAGTGGTCCCATACGGCTTCAGCCCTGCTCGCTTCTTTTATCCGTTGAAGCAGTGAAAGTATATCACGCTAAAAAAAAACAAAAGAAAAGAGTGGTCTCATAAAAGTTTTGTCTAAATCTGACAACAACAGTAGTCTCATAAAAGTCTAAAAGTTTGTCTAAATCTGTTATCATATCATACCATGTTAAAATAAGCTCAATTCACCAAATATCGAAGCAGATTGTGATGCATGAGCCAATTTAAAGTAGCCGAACTACACTCAGCCGCGCCTGGGTCCGTGCTTTGGATACTGATTGTATGAAATTCTCAGAAGGTTGGTGAACTTTGTTACGAAATAATGATCGAGCTATTCAATAGATCATAATTGTACAATTTGTGTGAAATTAGCGACGGAGAGACATATTATGTTTCGTACATCTCATGTTCGTATAATTCCCACCCAGGACAGATATTTGTGTGCATGGACATGTTTGTTTGTTCTGATTCTGGGTGTAATTATCTATATAAGTATGTATTTTTAAAAAAGTAGTAAATAGAGTACTATATGCACTGTAGGTATATCTTTTTAAGCAAGCTTCTGACACTAATAATAGGCTACAAAGAGACGTGCACCGATTGTGTATGCCCAAAACCAATTAGCATATGGCTCCAAAAATATTTAATAAAATTCCCAAAAAACTAAAAGGTATCGATAATTTATCAACTTTTAAGAAAGAGCTTAAGATCTTGTTGATTGATAAATGCTTTTATAATGTAGAAGACTATTTAAATGGTAAATTATAATTTTGAATTATTTTTATACTTTAATTTAATAATAGCATTATGAAAACTGACAACATTTTTTGACTCTTACACTGTGCATTGACATTATTTTTTCAATCCCATTATACTTATTTGACATTATTTTGCTACTTTTCATATAATTTTGTTACTTTTGTCATTATTTTACTGTTTACTTTTAAATGTTTTAATTAATTGTTATTTTAATGCAACGCAATGTGTGGTTTTAATGTAGGTATTTACTGATTCTTAAATACTAATTATTTTCTACTACTTGGATACTATTTAAGGTGATGTATACATAAAAAATACTGTTCGCATGCCTTATTTTAAGGTAGAATATAGAACACAATACCAACACTATAAGAACTTGTACTTTTAACCGGTATTCTGTAAATAAAGATTATTATGATTATGATTATATCAGTTACCTATCTGGTTTTCATAGTACAAGCTCTGCTTAGCTTGGCATCAGATGGCTCAGATGTTAAATAATGTCCCAGGATATTATTATTATATTGAGGCATTCGATAGGTTATTTTTGTACTGAAATCGGTAACTACTTAGATAGAAACGATGTGCCTCATTTTGTTAACAAGTAGGTTGCTTTCTAGCAGATTGTATCACAATCCTTAAGTTGTATTTTAATTATAAACTCATAAAACTCGTATAAATCTCTTGCTCAAGTTTGCTAATGCCCCGATGCCATGCAATACCAACTAAACAAATGTTTATATCATTACATTTCTTTCTCAATAGTAGTAAATGACATGCCATCATTATCTAGTTGTGACACTTTAGATATGGCGCGAAATACTGAGTGCCAATTAACGACTCGTTATAACCTGTCACCTAATTATGCGACCGGTGCGCGTATAAATGCGCAGATGCAGTTTTAGCTGTTTGGCAATTATATACGAGTATAATAATAATAAAACTTGAGAGGTGTCAAGGGACACCCGGATGGAACGAAGTTATTTCTTATTATTTATTATGTACAAAAAACCTGTATACACTCAACAAATATAATCATCGCGACACCACACTGATCAATGCGAAATAGAAATGAAAATATCTGGCTTGCTTTCTATAAGAGAGAAAGAGAGAGAGAGAGAGACAGTCAGAGAAACATGCGCACGCCGCACAGCTGCAAAAAGTGTCGTGACAACTTTTCGTAAGATTTTTTTCCGTCTAGCCCCCTTTCACAACGCGCGATAAGGAATTTCGTTCCAAAATCATTTATTTCTCTCATAAAGTTTACACAAGTAGGTTAGCAACAACAGTTAGGATATAATTAAGTCAAATCTACTTTATGAGAGCTGGTGCCCGTGGTAGGTGTAATAAAAACCTGTATTACAGGTCACCAGGGCCCACTCCATAGGTAACATATTGATATAAAGAAAATACAATTGCTGTTATACCTACATTGATTTATGACAGAAATAATATAAGTTAAAATACAATCAAAGAAAAATACAAATATATGCAGAGAATGAAAAGGTGAATGAGTGTAATGTAAGTGTGTATGTGTGATTGCTTAGGTAACAATTATATGTTAAAGATTAAATATAGGCCAAATTCATTGACTTATATGTATAACTAGACACGCTGTTTCGAATAAAAACTCTGTCCCAGTCCGGCGCGCGAGGTGAAGAGCGCGGGCGCGGCGGCTAAAATTACGCGGGCGCTGCAACTCAGTAAGCAAATTCTCAATATGGGATTGCGCGTCTAGTAGAATACATATAGGTCAATGGCCAAATTACATCCCAGTTATAGTATCATAGTAAAGCTTAACAGATTGAGGTAATTAGATAGGAATTTGATTAGTCTTGTTATGATTATGATGAGTAGGTATACCTACCTATACCTGGATGCGGATAGCGCAAGAACTGCAATTGTTGACAACTTGGGGGAGGCCTTTGTCCAGCAGATGGAGTCTTTTGGCTGATATGATGATGATAACTATAGCCTGCTCTTTTCACATGTGATATATTAGAGCGAGATGTTATGACATTAAAATTAGTACTTTAAAAGCCGGAATAGATCGATTTTTTTTAAATCATGCTGCCGATTTTGATAATAGAAACGCATATTCGGTCGCCGTAGCCTAGTTTGTGGTGCTCCTGCCTACGAAGCTGATCGTCCTGGGTTCGAATCCCGGTAAGTGCAAATATTTGTGTGATGAGCACGAATATTTGTTTCTGAGTCATGGATGTTTTCTATGTATATAAGTATTTATCAATCTATATAAGTATGTATATCGTCGCCTGGTACCCATAGTACAAGCTTTGCTTAGTTTGGGGCTACGATGATATGTGTGACATTGTCTAAAAAATGTTAAAAAAAAATTCAGCTTATCCAATACCCTTAACGTACCTACAACAGTTGCATAAAAACGTCGCTTAAAACCGTCCTATTCATGTAACTTCAACTCAGCAAAACATGGGCTGAATTTTACAGCCTCTGGCAAGGGTTAACTTAGTTTTTGTCTTGTTTTGTAGACAACCGCTATTAAGTATTTACTGTTAACAACTGTTGAGTATGTATAACTAACTGATGATGATCTATACATATAATAAAATCGTAGGAGAGTCAAAACTGTACATTGAATATTTTTTAAAAATGTTACTTGGGGCGTGGCGTGGTCTACAATCGACATCGAAGCCAAAATTACAGTTTTTGATTGTTTGTCTGTGTGTATGTTTGTCTGTATATATGTCCGGGCTTAACTCAAAAAGTACTGCATGGATTTACTTCAAACTTTGCATGAATATTTCTAAGGGGTCGGGTCAACATATAGGCTACGTACGGGGGAGGAGCTGTGATAATTTATAAAATTTAACGCGGGAAAACCCGCGGGGCACAGCTAGTAAATAAATTAAATTCTCAACAACACTATCATCTGATCCCAAACTAGACAGCCTTTACTACTGGCAACCAGACAAATGATAAACATAATAATATATTTCTGAAAACATACATATTATATATAAATTACGCCCAGACGCAGAACAAAAATCGTGGTCACCACACAAAGATTTGTCCTAGCGGGGATTGAACCGACGACCTCTAGCTTAACAGTCAGGGTCTCTAACTATTAGACTAACAGACCATAATATTATGGTATACGTATCATCTACTTAAATTCACAGAGTTTAGCAATATTCAATAGATAACCAAGTCTTTTTCTTTCGTCTGTTTTAGGTTTTTCGTTAGGTTCTTGTTGTTTTAGCTCTCATCTCATCTCATTTAGCAAAACGCTACAAGGTACCGAACCTTTGGTGGCTGGTGTGCGAATCCGACTCACACTTGGCCGGTTTAAACTAACTTAAAGAGAGGTAGAGCACAGCTTTCATTCGCTCAAAGAGCAGCCTGACTGGGGAAGTAGGTACCTCCACCTTAAAGAAGACATTCCTTAATAATAACATTAATAAAAATACTATGTTTCTGCGTGTGAGTAAGGTCGCCAGAGCTCATCGGGGTGGAGGGAAGGGTCAGCAACATTTGTTTGCTGATTCTTTTAAAGGCCGGCAACGCACCCGTGACTCCTCTGGTGTTGCGAGTGTACATGGACGGCGATGGTCACTTACCATCAGGCCACCCGCCAGCTAGTTTGTCGCCCTATGACATAAAAAAAACTAAATAAGTTTTACGTACATTCTATAATAGGTACAAACAAAAAAGATACGGACCATAGGTAGATATTTTGACAGTAACATTAGTTTTCAAAATACAAAATCAATAGGTAGTGTTAATTCCGCTAATTGTCAGTTTAATTCCGCTAATTGCCATCTAATCCGGTCAGCTAATCATGAAGGAGCTCCTTCAAGCACTCGACGAGTTAGCAGCCCTTGAGAATGGTCCGTGGAGGACTGAAACACGTGTTGGGTATCGTACTGGCGCATGTAATTTGCTTTTTTAAATTGTCCTTCTTGCATGTGCACATTTTTGCGGGCGGGAGGGCGGTGCAAATTGCATCCCGGCATGATTAAACTGACAATTAGCGGAATTAACACTCCATATTGATTTTGTATTTTGATTGTTATGGATTTCCGCAAAGTAACGCCTGATTCCATTACTTAACATTAGTTTTGTCAAATTGATTTATTCTCATGGTTACAGAGGAAAGCGTCAATTTAATTCCAACTTTTTCTTCAAGTAACGACAATGATTTGAAATGTATTTTTGAATATACCGCACATCTTAGGAAGTGCCTTAGTGGATGCGTATGTATAGGAGATAAGGTTGAAACGCCTGCAAGTTCTAGCTATTTGAAAAAACAAGTTTTTATTCACGTAGACTTTAAAAAGCGCTTGTAAATAGTCAGAACATGTTCGCAGTAATATATAATTAATTTGTAATTATTTCTAGGTACATATAGATATTTAGGTACACGGATTGTAGGAAATAATTTACAATAAGATTTATTTTATAACAGTAACGATATTTAGCTAACTTAAATTTAGTTATTGTCAAGTATCATGTGTAGGTTTAATTATCTAAATTTCAGCTATATTTTTACTACATATTGTCTGAATTAGATATAGATATTTGGCTAAATATAGGTAATGTAGGAAAATTGTGGTAAACTTAACGAGACGCCTTTTGTATTGATGTAGCAATATTGCTTTGTTGGGTGATTGCTATTTATGGGAATATACTTAGTAAAAAGTACTGAAACTGAAGGAAGTAGACGGACAGTAAACTTGAATTATATCACACTCAGCATATTAGGTAGTATAGTATTTGCATGTGTTGTTAAAGTATTGTTTTACAGTGATTAGTCAAAAATCTGCCACTGCAAAATCGTGAACTTACTAGAACACTATCATTTTTATAAATAAATAAAAAGAGATGGGTAATTTCACAATGGAACTAATAAGTACCGTGTAGTAATAATAGCTATCGTATGATAATACTTGGACATGAATTAAATTAAATTGCGGCACAAATATAAGAAATACTCAACCAACTTGATAACATCCAATTGTGAGAAACACAGCGCCATCTCTTGGAAAGAGGCAACACTTTTAAATGTAATGTTACCAGTTACAAAGATATGTGGTTAAACTTTGGAGCGCTAGCGTATAGATAAGAAAAACAAACAAATATAAAAACATCTAATATATTTGAACTAATGTTATTTATTTTCATAATTAATTATGATCAATAAAAAAAACAAACTAATCAAGATATTTTTAGGGGAGCTAGTAACACTAGGAAGATTAAGTGTCAAGTGAGATATCGTCGGGAGTAGACGGCTGCTCATGAATTTCATATAAAAATTATGAAAATAAACGAAACCAGTCGATATATTTACGTTTTACAATAACATTCCAATTGACTCAACCTGAAATGGTGTAAATAACATTATATATCAGTGACATAAGAGCAGATATCGTTCAAAATGGCAAAGTGAGTGTACACAATATTTTCTATTTGGTTTCTTAGCAGATTATTGGCGTTTAGGTCTAGTAATATAATACAGACGTGTCGCCTACACTTTGTTGTGGTTGATTAAACACGGTCGGTGCAATCTCCGATTACAGTTTGTTAGATCTTATACTATTTCAATTTACGAACCGAGGAATAAAATATAATTGAGTTGCGAGTCTTTTATTAACATAGTGTTGGGAAAAATCTGGTCTAAAATACAATAAAGTTACGGTTTTATTAATGATTCCGTATAACAATTAAGTACTTGTATATTAAATTTCATATAAGTGCTAGCCCTCTATTTGTGGCGATTTCTTTTTAATAATAGAGAAATTGTATAGAAAAAAAAAAAATAAAAAATAATCACATAAAGTAGCGTAAAGAGGTTGAATGTTAAATCAAAGACAACATATAAATAAACATTGTTATTACTGTTGCTTATGGTTATATTAAATTAGGTAAAGTATTATTATTTAAAGTAGGTGTTAACTTGTTGTATGCTAAAAATAGAAGCATTTAATACAATTAAATTTAGCTTAGAAGACAGTAAAGATAAACTGAATCCATACATGGGTAACAAATAGGTATTGTAATTAGATTTATGATTCACATGGTGATAATTGGATAAAACAATTGTAGCTTTCTTAATCTGTTAATCAATGTGAAGAGGGTAATGTTTAGTATTATGTATTAAATTTTTATGTGTTTCCTTTTTCTGTTACACAAAATCTACCTAGTTACAAAGAAACTATCTTAACCAATGACCTCTGTAAGGTCAACCATATTTATTCCAGTCTACCCAAGAAACATGTAAACTATTAAAATAAAATATTTGAAAACTGTACTAGTTACAAATGAAAGATTTTCAAATATTCTGGAAAAATAATGTGTTTGGTAAATATTTGCCTTTCAAGCTGCTGGTCATGGGTTCAATTCCCACCCAGGTGCTCTACCGGCTAAGTCGCTGAACATTGATTTTTTAAATGGTGTTCAAATAAATAAAGGTTAAAAATGACTAAATCAATAGTTAAACTGGCTTCCATGAGCACATGTGATGTTATAAATGTTCCGGAATCTATTGTCAACATTGAAGCCGATTTAACGATTGATTAAGTCATTTTTAACATTTATTTATTTGAACTCCATTTGAGAAATCGATGTTCGGCGACTTAGCCGGTAGAGCCCCAGGTCAGATATTTGTGTGCATGGACATATCTGATTGTCCTAAGTCTGGGTGTAATTATCCATATAAGTATGTATTTACAAAAGAAAAGTAGGTATATCAGTTATCTGGTTTCCATAGTACAAGCTCTGCTTAGTTTGGTGTCAGATGGCCATGTGTGAATAATGTCCCAGGCTATTATATTATTTATATCTATAGATAAAGGAAGTATAAGTATAAATAAATATCTAATTATATCGAATTAAAAAAAAATTACTTGGCCCAACTAACACACTGCCATCTGATCCCTCACTAAGGATAGTCTGTACTATGGCAACCAACTGGTAAAAAAATCTAGATACATACATATTAATGACATATAATAAAATCGCAGGAAAGTCAAATCTGTACAATGAATATTTTTTTAAAAGGATACTTGGGGCGT
Organism: Pseudoips prasinana; assembly: GCA_951640165.1. Lineage (NCBI taxonomy): Eukaryota > Metazoa > Arthropoda > Insecta > Lepidoptera > Nolidae > Pseudoips > Pseudoips prasinana. Next base: position 5,115,270 of record OX621260.1, read on the forward strand.
GATCTACAATGGATATTGAAGCCAAAAATATAGTTTTTAGAATTTTTGTCTGTGTGTCTGTTTGTCTGTATGTATGTCCAGGCTAAGCCCAAAAACTACTGCACGGATTTACATCAACTTTTGCATGAATATTACTAAAAGGTCGGGTCAACATATAGGCTAAATATTATCATGCTATAACCTACGGGGGAGAAGCTGTGATAACTTTAAAATGTAACGTGGATAAAACCGCGGGGCACAGCTAGTTAATGATAAATTACACCTAGACGCAGAACAAACAATTATTGTTATCATATAAAGTTTTGTCCTGGATGGGGATCATCAAACTCTCGACCTATGCCCTAGCCATCCGGGTCACTATCCACTATACTAATAGGCCAGTCTAAGATACACTGTACTAAAAATGTTTATTTATTAAAGTTTTCAAGTATTTATTTATTTAGGAAGACCAACAGCAAATAGTAACAATCATATGCAATTATTAAAGTTCCTGAGAGTCAATAAAAAATCTTCACGAATAGATAGTTGCATATGTAACAATAGTGTGATTAAATAAAGTTAAGTTGTAATAATTAAACATGTTTACATAATTTATTTTTAAAAAGTCTAGGCTGAGTACCCTTCTCACTTTATCAAACTGCCTGACCTCTTTCCGGTCGTGTCGCTAAGGCCTCCCATCGGATCATGAGAGTGATGGAATAGAAAGTGCTCCTGTGTTTGCGCACATATGGTTTCAGTAAAAATATTAAATAAATAAATTGTAAAATGCATATTTTACATATTTTATTTTCTATAGAAGTCTCATTGGGAACATGGGGACACTCTAAACTAAATGGTTATATATTATTTTAGCCCAAAATAAAATAAAAATTGTAAGGCCGGGTGCCTTACTAAACATTTTTTGTTTTTTTGAACCTTATTCCAAAGTGATAAGGTTGAAATTTATGTGGTCTTGTATATTCACACAGTCTGTGTTCAGGTTAAAGCAAAGACTTAAAGTTTATACTTCAAAGTCATGAGTTACAAATATTTTTATTTTTCTTTTTTCCAATATGGTGTACTTCATCTGCTTCTTATTATCCAAGATAAAGTAAAGGCATTAAAATTGAATGGTATTCCACCTTTACCATTGTATCCACCCCTAAAACCACCCACTGATTCATTATTTATCTTAACTCGAACTGATTTTGCCTACATTGTGATGCTGAATATTATGTATGACCCACTGAATGATTATTTAGCACAAGTCATATTTATTTTGCTTACCCTGCAATCCTGAATATTAACTATGACCCACTGATGATTTGCTCAAATCATACTTTAGTGGTTAGCTAGGGTAGGCTCCTCAGCGGCGAGGATCGCTTTGGCTCCTTAACGCGTTATCGGTGATCCCGTGCAACTGATCACACCCTCTCTTAGAATTCTGTCCTTTTGCTTCAGCTGCCCCCTGAGCTGTGGCCCGAATACCCGTTTCAACCCGTTTAATTTAAGCTACTGGTTAAGAGCCTTCTGCGCTAGCCAAATGCTCATTGCCTTCAATTCTTTAATTTTAATATTGTACAACTAAATTTCAAAATAATAGATTAGTTACTTGTTATTTATTTAAGGATTTAAGAAAATATATCGTATAAAACAGACAGCATGGAGGACTAATTTTTTTTTTTTGTAATTTTTATACTGTATTCGACTATGTTTATGTACTGCATTGTGAACTTGACAAGTACAAGTGTATGTTAATACCCAAGTGCTGAATAAATTTCATTATTACATTTCATTATACTTATTTTGCCTAACTTGCCATCCTGAATATTTTGTATGACCCACAGACTGATTACCTATTTTACAGAAATCATACCTATTTTGCTTGGGAACACCCAAATACTCCGAAATATTTTATTCCGAATTTCGATGTTCCGATTTTCAAAAGTCCGAATTTCATAATACCTAAGAATTATAATGTCTATTATTAAAAATCACGAAATTAATTTTACCGAAAGTCGTAAATACGATTTGTTAGATTTCCGACTTTCAAACGTTCGAAGAGTCAAATGCTCGAAGGGTTCTCAGTCCGAAAAACAACATTCCGATTTTCAATACTTCGAATAAACTAAAATTCAACAGGTTATGCTACAAAATTTCGTGACAGAAACGAATTGCTGCACAACCGACTTCACGTAGTCTTGTCTGCCCTACCCTAGAGTGTAATTTAAGCCCGCGTAGGCGCGGAGGGGTGGGGCGGCCCGCGAGCTGAGGAGCAGGTGGCATGAAGGCCCGCCGCCGCGGCTGAGGCTGGCCGGCGAAGCCGGCCAGCATGCCGAAGCTGCGGTGGTGAGCGTTAAAGCCATCTGCGACGATAAGCTCGCGTGGGCCCGCCCAAACCCCGCAGCGCCGGAGCCGTGACAGAAACAATGCCTGCTGCATGTTGCATGCCTGCTTGCTTGTTGCATGCCTGCTTGCATGCTGCATGCCTACTTGCATGCTGCATGCCTGCTTGCATGTTGCATGCCTGCTTATATGTTGCATGCCTGCTTGCATGCTGCATGCCTGCTTGTATTCTGCATGCCTGCTTGCATGCTGCATGCCTGCTTGCATGTTGCATGCCTGCTTGCATGTTGCTTGCCTGCTTGCATGCTGCATGCAGCCGCCGAGTTTCAGATCCCCTCTATTGTTAATTAATCATTTGGGTTAGGTTAGGTTAAAATTGTGACCAGGGAAACAAAATATTTTTATTCGTATTGTTGATATTTTGAATTATCATTAAGTCGGACTTTTTGTTATTCGAGCTATTGAAGCTCGGTGTTTTGAGAAGAGTAATTATGATCGTAAGGAATATTGAAATATAGGAATTATAAAAATAGGAGTTATGATAAATCGTAGATGTAATATTCGGAATTCTGAACCATTCGGGTTTATTAAAATCGGTATTTTGAAATTCGTATTTGTGACTATCGGAATAAAGTTTTTCGTATTAATGTAGTGTAGCCATTTTGCTTACCTTGTGTAGCTCAGTACTATTAATGATATAATTTGAAAATTTTTACAAGTTGTTCAGTTTTGCCGCTAGCTAGACAAAAAATTTACATAATAATAATATCATCCTAGCCCCAAATTAAGCAAAGCTTGTACTATGGGTACCAGGCGACGATATACATACTTATATAGATAGATGAATACTTAAATACATAGAAAACATCCATGACTCAGAAACAAATATTCGTGCTCATCAGACAAATATTTGCACTTACCGGGATTCGAACCCAGAACCACCAGCTTCGTAGGCAGGAGCACTACCAACTAGGTTACGGTTACACTTTGTATGTTACATGTTGTACACCTGGTTATAGAGGCTTTGTGTCTTTTTTCCAGGGAAATGATGATAGTATTTGTGTATGACACACTGTGTTGTACAGCAGAGGAAGACGATCCCATTGAGGCGGTGCTCTACTTCCATCCTGGCTGGGTGTCAGATACACAGAGGCATGCTTTAGCTGGACAGGTATGTCTCTTTTCAAATTAAATATTTATTTATTTATTGTTAAATAAAACGGTTAATAACCAATTACATTAATTAACATAGAAACAATTACATTACTTATTTTTAGGGTTACATTTAAATTTTAATACAAAATACTGGATATCCTTGCATACTTTCTTTCGCAGAAAACCAAACATATTCGCCTAATGTCTGTCCATCTACCGGCACACACATCGCATTCAGGATAGGCAATCAGGAGGGCGTTTAGCATATCTAAGGTTCGACGTACTGGAGACTTGGCTCTAGCGACAGTATGATGCAGCGGCTTCGCAAATAATTCACGCTGGTGGCGGCACTGATGATGCCTACGACCAGGCACATATAACCGACAGAATAAATTAAGGAGCTTAGGACAGTCGATTTCTCCACGAAAGGTTTTACAGGCTACCGTAAGCTGATCAAAGCCTCTTCTCACCTCCAAAGAATTAAAACCTAACATTCCTAAAAGATAGTTAGTAGGGTACATATAAGGATAGTAGTTGCATATCCTTTTAAATAGAAATCTAAGGAAGGTTTTTTGCACCTTTTCGATAATCAATATTTGGGTCGCTGTATGAGGGTTCCAGACACAGGCACTAGCCTCGAGTTTGCTTCGAACCAGACTATTGTAAAGAAGGCTGATGACTTGTGGGTTCCCAAATATTACTTTATGACACCTATGTAACTTTCTTTAATTTAGAAGACCAAATTCTTAGCATTCCATGGATTCATTCAAACCTGGTCCATCGCGTGGTTGAGAAGGGAACACTCGATAGAGTCTGAGAGTTGTGACTCAGATGCATTTATTAGTCCGTAATGAAATTTAAAGCACCAAGGCATGTGATCAGTCTATAGATGGGTGACTATGAAATCTGTTGGCCCCAGTTGTAGTCATTATACAACAATTGTTGAGCCATTTCAGAAGCCTAGTGGGCGGCTTGAACAAGTCTCACCTTTCTTTTTATATAATAGGGCGACAAACGAGCAAGTTGGTCACCTGATGGTAAGTGATCACCGCCGCCCATGGGCACTCGCAACACCAAGGAGTCGCGGGTGCTTTGCCGGCCTTGAAAAGAGTCCGCAAACTGTTGTTAATGATCCTCCCCACCCCCACCCCTATGAGCTCTGGCGAACGTACTCACACTCAGAAACATAACATGAAATTACTAATGTTGTTATTAAGGAAGAATGTCTTCTGTAAGGTCCAGCCCAACCCCAGTCGGGCTTTGAGCGAATGAATTTATTTATATTAATAATTTATTTATATTAATTAGTTAGGATTTTACTTGTGGAGACCTTTTAAAGGCTTTCTGCTGTCTATGAATATCCTAAACATTTTGTTGTTAAATGCTGTTGGTTTTCCTAATATAATCATATCATACTAATACTAAAGGCGAAAGTTTGTGAGTGTGTATGTTTGTTATTCTTTCACGCAAAAACCCCGGAGGGATTTTGATGAAACTTTGTAGTAATATAGCTTATATATCCGAATAACGACTACAACTTTTCTTAGCAACATAGTTTATATGGAGCAACTTCAAAAGCATTGCCAATAAAAACAGAAATGTCAAAATTGTTCAATAAGCAACAAAAAAAAATCATGTAAAATAAATATACAAAAAATACATACAGTTGAATTAATAATACAAACTCCTTTTAAAGTTGGTAAAAACAAAATCGTCACTTATTATGTTAAAAGAGCTAATTTACTATGTAATAAAACAATCAAGTGTCGGTATATGTAAATCCCAGATGCATAAATTTATAAACACGATAAATGACATTTGTAAATATTCACAAGCATGCATATGATTATTTAGTGAATAGTAATTAAAAAGCTACAAGTCTGATATTCGTAGGAGTAATAGATATACCTACCACTTTTTTTAATTACTTGATGAAATTGGATATGTATGTTATAATAATTTAATGTGATGTCATTACCTTCTATTAATTACTTGTTAAAATTTGACATTGAAAACACACGGCTTAATATGTTCCCATGTGGACCATAACTCAATAGGGTTGACAAAAAATTACTTGTATGTTATAATTATTTAATACTAGCTGTGCCCCGCGGTTTTACCCGCGTTAAACTTTATAAAATATGGCCTATGTGTTATCCTAACTATAATATTAGCCTATGTTCTTTCTCAGGGTCTAGACCATCTGTATACCAAATTTCATTCAAATCCATTCAGTAGTTTTGGCGTGAAAGAGTAACAGACAGACAGACAGAGTTACTTTCGCATTTATAATATTAGTTAGGATGATATCATATTTTTACGACCTTTAACCAGCGGCAGATCAAGACTCTTCCAATGATACCTTATTTATTGCATTGAGATAATTAAAAAATATCTCTGAAAGTCTGGACCACTAACACACTGCCATGTGATCCCAAACTATAGCAACCAGATAACTGAATAACAAATATACATATTATAAGATAAGTTACACCCAGTCACAGAACAAATAATCATGCTCATCACACCAAGATTTGTCCTGAATGGGGATCGAATCCACGACCTCTGGCTTAGCAGTCAGGCTCAACACTTTCATACCGGTCTGAATCATAAACAGCCCTTATCGCTCCTGAAACTGTTATATATACAACATGTAACTTAATTAACGCACATCCTGAAAATAGTTTGTTCAGAATCGTATACTGAATCAATTTATGTCATTTTTAAAATAAGTAATTTTTTTTCAAAATAATTAAAACTACGGAAATTATTGTTATATTAACCCTGTACAGTCAAAATAAACTGAAATGGACCGTAAGTCAAATAATAAGACTTTAAAATTGCAGTTTTATTTGTATTCATACAAATTCCATCATTCGATACAAAATAAATAAAAATAAACTTTATTCCAAGAAACTAATTTAGTAAATAACAATGCATATACATGTTAAATTAAAAATTCAGTGTATGTATTATGATAACAACATAATATTCTAATTGGGGTGTCTGAGGGTGTGCGTTAATTACATTACATGTTGTATATAAACCCCTCGAATTTGGAATCCGTTTTCATAGTCTAAAAAGCCTTAGAGCTATTATTTCAAGGTAAGTAGTTTGACAGTCCCGAGTTTAGAAATTTATGATGCCTATTCTATAATGCTATTCGTCACTTCTATATTATGTTTGAAACTATAAACAGCGCTAGACACAGATAATAATATAGACCTTATAATAAATCTATATGGAATAAGAACTTCCTATGTACCTATAGCACCTAAAATACGTAAGCAATAAACTACCTAGACCTATTACTATTTTGGAACATTTTAACATTTTAAGAGAGGTAGGGCACAGCGTTCTTTCGCTCGAAGAGCAGCCCGACTGGGGAAGTACCTCCACCTTACAGAAGACACTCCTTAATAATAACATTAATAATTTAATGTTGTGTTTCTGAGTGTGAGTAAGGTCGCCAGCGCTCATCGGGGTGGAGGGAAGGGTCAGCAACACTTGTTTGCTAACTCTTGAAGGCCGGCAACGCACCCGCGACACCTCTCGTGTTGCGAGTGTCCATGGGCGGCGGTGATCACTTACCATCAGGTGACCCACTTGCTCATTTGGCGACCTCTGAGATAAAAAAAAAAAAAAAAAAAACATGTTTAAATAAAGAAAAAAGGTTGTCGAGTTTTTAATAAAAAGAACTTCATCATATCTACCGAAAGACGTCCACTGACAAACAAAGGCCTCCCCAAAGATATCCACAATAGCCGCTCTTGTGCTGCCCACGCTGCGTCTTCCGGTGCAGTCGTCCATGCAGTTTCCTGCTCCTCTTTTTATTTCACCTGCCCATCATTATTTTAGTCGCCCTACAGCTCCGCCGCTCTGGCCACATAGTTACCCGTCGAGTCCACCTCTCATCTCAGGTAACTCTGCATACATACAATCCACATTTATTCTCCAGAAGCAATGTCTTAGGACAAGTCTATAGTGACGAGTCTTTCAGAGATGTTTTCAGAAAGAAGTGGTACCTTACACTAACAGGAATACTCTGGAATTTGTCTATTTGATAAAAATAAAGAGCAATATTTTACTTTTAAATCAGACCCAAAGGGGAACAATCAATATAAATAATGTCTAAAGTATGTCCACTGCTGGACAAAAGCCTCCCCTTTTGACTGGAATATGCCATAATCGCCACGCTTGGCAGACGAGTTGGCGATCTCTAATATTTTAACTAATCATGACATTTATTACTTGTAGAAAATGTAAAATTGTGTACACCTGTGTGGTTGATTTTTGTAAACTATTTATTTATATTTAAGATCCTCCTTGTACCAAATTTTACACAATAAATATTGATTGATTGATTGATCGCAGTTTGATGGTCATAGTTCACAGAAAAACGCTGCTCCCCGTCCTCTGGTAGGTATTCCCTCTGTCGATTTCTACGCCCCCCACGGGATGAGATGGGGTGATGATATTCTATGCCGTCACAACACAACAAATTAAATTTAACCAGTATAAAAAACATGATGCATTATTTAACAACTTATATATCTACTATTCGTGTATAAACCACTTACCACCTAATAAAGCAATAACATGGAAACATGTTTAAAACTAAATTCAAGAATATGTTACTCAATAATGTTTATTACATATAATTTGAAGTTTGCTTGAGTTTTTTGGAAAAGAACTCATGTTGATTAATTAATTATTTAACGAACCGGAAGACGCAGCGAAGGCAGGCTCCCCACAAGGTGGACTGATAATCTTACAAGGGTTGGGGGATGCCGTTAATACGGACAGCGCAAGACTGGCGATCTTTGATGGAGGCATTTGTCCAGCAGTGGATGTCTTTCAGCTGATATGATGATGACGCAATTAAATTACGTCAATATTCGTCAAAAATCGTCGACTTTATCAGAGAATGGGCAGCAGGGTTTTCCTGTGAACTATTACCATCAAACTACGATCGCCAACCTGTCTGTCAAGCGTGGTGATTATAGTATATCCCCCACTCTTTGGGGAGGCTTTTGTCCAGCTGTGGACGTACTTTGGCTGACATGATGATGATGACGACTTAATATAGATAAACTACACTCAGGCATAGATCAAATAATCGTGGTCATTACACAAAGATTTTTCCCGGGTGGGAATCGAACCCAAAACCTCTGGCTCAGCAGTCAGGGTCACTAACCACTAGACCAACAGGCCATTCAATACAATAATATTATACAAAGCACATGCATCTTTATTCATAATAATCGAGTATTTCTGGTCAAAATGTCATACTGTCAATGTAAATTTATTTAATGGTCTTTTATTAGAATATTATACCTACATATCTGCATCAATAAATATAGCAAAAAGCTTACAAGGAACGATATGTGATCTTGTTACAACTAAGAGTTGAAATATATACACCAGTGTAGCTAGCGCGGCGTCCAATCCTAAGGCTGTTTTCACATCACAGCATCAGCACAGTGTAAAAATAGACAGTATGGAAACTACCTATAAACGGCCTCACCCTAGACAGTAGATGGGGCTTCGAGGAGCACTTTGAGCGTCTGGCCCCCCGAGTGCGCCGGGTAACCGGTGCGTTGTACCGTCTTTTGCCGAACCTCGGGTGTCCCCGGGAAGAAGTTCGCCGCCTCTTCGGAGGTGTCGTGCGATCCATGGTCCTTTATGGGGTGCCCGTCTGGTCTGAATGCCTGACGGGCGCCTCCCGCTGCAGAGCTATCTTGAACAGCCTGCATCGTGTGGTGGCCATACGGATCTCACGACGATACCGAACGGTATCCTTTGTGGCGGCGACACTCCTGGCGCGCCTCCCGGCGTTTGATCTCCTGGCGGCAGGTGACGCGACGGTTTACACCGAAATCCGCGTCCGCCGGGAGAGCGGTAAGGCGCCAGAGCAGACGCTCATTGCCTATAGGCGGGGTGCACACCGGCGCGTACTAACACAGCGGCGCGCACGGCTGGAGTTGCGCCAGCAGTCGTGTATGCGATGCTGGCTGCCGACTCCACCAAATGGGACGCCGTGGTCTCCTTCTGTGAGGCAGTCTTGCTGCAGAAGGAGGCCGCCGAACGGGATCGGGAACGAGCCGATCCCGCTCGTAGGCGGAGGAGGCGACGGGGCGGCGGCGGCAGCAGTTAGCCCAACTCCCCTCGGGGCTGCGGCGGCAGTGTGAGAAGTGTCCTCTACTGCCGCCACGTACAAGCGGCTCCGGGAGGACAGCGATCTGTCTGTGGCGCAGTCGCTGTGCCGTACTGGCAGGAGTCGGCAATAGGGGAGGGCAATCCAAAGGAGCCCTCCCGGGGCACGTGTCCCGACCATCTGGGACATGGCGCAAAAGGGGGGTACCGGAGCAGCATACCCGCGTTCCCGGGACTCCCCCATCAGGCGCCAAGAGAAGTCCACGGCAGGTAGGTTTAGTCGGTGCAAGTCCGACATACCCACCTGCGGACACTTTTTGCGGGTGGCATGCGAAGGCATTCCTCCTGCCTTATCAAAAAAAAAAGGTATCTAAAACATAGAAATTTACAACCCTACAGCTTCAATAGAGCGTAGGTAATTATTTCATCAACTATGTAGTTACCATACTATCCATATTTATTCTCCGACATCAGCCTGATATTGTCCACTGCTGGATATAGTTTCCTGTTGTATAAATAAAATGTATACATATTTTATACGATCTACTTACTTTAGTTCTCTAATTAATACTCTGTAGTTATTGTTGTAATTCCTAAGCAGAATTTTATCTGGGCCTCTACTGGCTAACTCGCCGAACATCGATTTCTTTAATGGCGTTCAAATAAATAAAGGTTAAAAATTAATTAATCAATCGTTAAATCGGCTTCCATGAGCACATGTGACGTCATAAATGGTCCGGAATCGATTGTTCACGTTGAAGCCGATTTAACGATTGATTAAGTCATTTTTAACCTTTATTTATTTGAACGCCATTTGAGAGATCGATGTTCGGCGACTTAGCCGGTAGAGCCCCTGGACTGAAAGTCCATTATAAGTCATTTCAAAAATGTTGTGCATACCTGTTATTTGTATGATTATTAACACACTGTTGATGTGCTTATTAATAAAAAATAAAATAAAATAGACCTCCCTCAAAGTGTAATAACTTTACCTAAGTCCGACAGCTTAACGTGCCCTCCGAAGCTCAGAAATTACACTAGATTGGCGGTAATCTATCAATGATCTGGCCGTGAGGCCAATTGCTTAACCTCGCCCGTCACTGACCGGTGAGAGCATATGGCTATGAGCGCCTCCAACTAACCGAAGTCAAAGTCAAAATCATTTATTCCGTAAAAAATTACATTTATGTGGAATCGTCATATTTTTTTACCCTACCGTGTAGCTACTGAGAAACACTGCCAGAAAACTCAGTAGGAATCCCTTTTTAAAATAAAATATACTTAAGATTTATTACAATCATGTGTGTTGACTCAGAACAACTCAATCCCAAGCACTTTTATCACTTAAATAATCAGAAATTTTGTAATATGCCCTGCTACACAATTTGGCTTTAATAATTCTTTTAAACTTATTCGTTGATAATTAAGAACCATCCTTCTTTTTTGCAATCGGTTAAGAAGGAAAACCAAACAGAATTTGGCCTAATGAATAACCTAATTATATACTACATTTCCATATTTCCTTCCTAAGTCGTGAAGCTAATTCCCAATCCCTATGATGTAGTTACGGTAGGTAATGACCTACAGCCTGATTAGAAAGTGCCCATTAACGCAATATCCCGCCGGAATGCCCTGCCTCGTCAGCTATGCGGGCGTGAATATTTCAAACTTTTACACCATAAAGGAATATCGCAGAAGGTCGAATATGGAAGTAGTTTTCTATGTAATAGAACGTGTTATCAAGTACTCAATAGCCGCGCAACGGTTATGACGTAGCTGCTGTGATTGTGATTTAAGATTCGACGGTCTCCGTACCCTAGTTGGTAGTGCTCCTGCCTACGAAGCTGGTGGTCCTGGGTTCGAATCCCGGTAAGTGCAAATATTTGTGTGATGAGCACGAATATTTGTTTCTGAGTCATGGATGTTTTCTATGTATATAAGTATTTATCTATCTATATAAGTATGTGTATCGTCGTCTGGTACCCATAGTACAAGCATTGCTTAGTTTGGGGCTAGGATGATCTGTGTGACATTGTCCCTAGATATTATTATTATTATTTAATTAGTGATTATCATTTTATTAATTTCTATAATAATTCTATAATAATTTTACATGTTAAAACTATTATTAATCGATATTAGACTTTCAAATGGTTGTCACTGATAAAAATATTTATAGGGTAGGAGAATTATTAAAAAGGCATTATTTGTACGACGGTAGATGAGAACGTTACTCTGTTCGATTAAATATTGTGTGTGGAAAACATCTCGGGAGTTTTAATGTGCAGAACCTACGAGTGCGTAATAAACGTTATGGAAGTACTCGGAACTGTGATTTCATAAATGTAGGTAGATTAATTCCTCAACATTATGTGATAGTACAGACGAAGTTCTATCACATAAAAGGTTGAGAAATCCTTAAATAAATAACAAGTTACTTAAAACCCGCGGTTACAAAATTATAGCCAATGGGGTTCGGGCCATAGCTCAGGGCACCGCTGAATTATAATGACGAAATTCCACAAAGAGGATTTGATCACGGGTACGGCCTACAAGCATGGCATCACGGAACAGCGATTTTCGCCGGCGAGAACCCTAACTAACTTGCGGCTTTCTCTAGCTACCTAGGTGGACGACCCGGAGAAGAAAACCAATAAGAAACTCCGGGTTTAATTTTTAGGGTTCCGTAGCCAATGGCAAAAAACAGAACCCTTATAGATTCGTCATGTCTGTCTGCCTGTCTGTCCGTATGCCACTTTTTTTAGAAACTATAAGGATTATAATGTTGAAAACTTGCTAAGTAGATGTATTCTGTGCACCGCATTAAGATTTTCACAGAAAAATAGAAAAAGAAACAATAAATTTTGGGGGTTCCCCATACATAGAGCTGAAACTCATAATTTTTTTTCATCATACCATACATGTGGGCTATCTAAGGGTAGGTCTTCAAAAATTATATTGAGGTTCTTAATACCATTTTTACTAAACTGAATAGTTTGCGCGGGAGACACTTCCATAGTGGTAAATTTGAACAAGATAGAATATATAGATAGAACAAGTCGTTTTTTAATACGTCATAAATTGTAAACCGCAATTTACCTTTCATTCAATCAACTCAAATATTAAATTAAAAAAACATATTATTTTATTATATTTTTAGGTTTATTTAGCAAGTAACATTGCTGCTACGGAACCCTTCATGGGCGAGTCCGACTCGCACTTGGCCGCTTTTTTAGGGCTTCTTTTGCCTTTTGCTCTCGTATTTATTATTTTATCTGTGGGTATTTTACATTGTGATCAGGGACCGTCCGGATACTCGTTGAACGGGTTTTTGAACGGGTATTTTTAAGCGCTTAAAAAATAAACCCTATGATACGAGTTACACCTTCGAACGGGTGTAATGAACCGCTTCCGAAAGGGTTACCCTTTCATACCCTGTAACACTGTAACAGGGTAAGCCATTCCAGCCAAGACATTGTAATATGCACTCTTCCGCATCGAAATTGGTTTGGTAATTGCATAAACACCACCGCGCGTGACATCTAGTCGCAATAATTTGGAATTTATTATTTTAAAGTTCAATTTTGCTTGTCGCTAAACATTGTAATATTAAATTTTTCGTGTCTGTTCTTGTTTATTGTCATAATTTCTTTTAATTTGGAACTCGGTAGGTAGGTACTACAGAATTAAGTAAAAGCAATTTAGCAGTTCTTTTTTTAAAGTATGTGTTACGCTTCGTTGGTCTACTGGTAGCGTCTTTAAACGTAGATAACGAGGTCCTGGGTTCAAATCCCGGGTTGGGCCAAAAGTGTCTATGGGATTCTTGCGTAAAAAGAAAAATTTCTTAGTGTCAGCCCGAAGTCTGGGAGTTGGCGGTATTATAGCCTCATGCCCCGGAGAGCACGTAAAGCCGTCGATCCTGTACTTGACCTTCCGGTCGTTCTGCTAGTCATCCCATCGCATAATGAGAGTGATGGAATAGATAGTGCCCCTGTGTTTGCACACACACTTGAGGTATGTCCCACTCACATGGCCATTCTCCATTGAGACTGGCCGCTGGGGCCGAAATTCGGCTAGGAGGACATAATTATATTATAACAAAGAATTTGATTTTCATTCTGTTAAAGTTAAACCGCGGAGGCGTGGTGGCGTACACCGTTATTGAATAGATGCATCATCATCATAACCATCACCATTATCATCATATCAGCCGAAGGTTCTGCTGGGCAAAGTCCATTGCTTCCCAAAGATACTCCACAACTGCAGATCCTGCCTTGCCCGCATCCAGCGGCTGTCATCGACCCTCGCAAGATCATCGGTCCATCTTGTTGGGGGCCCCACGGTGCGTTTTCCGGTTCATGGTCGCCACTTGAGAAACTTTCTGCCCCAGCGACCGTAGATGCTGCAAGCTATGTACCCTGCCCACCGCCACGTTTGCTTGGCAATTATTCAAGCTATGTCGGTTTTTATGATTTGCCTCTCTTGGTTGGATCTTGAGATTTGTGATTTGATCTCGGAGGGAAACTCCGAACATGGCGTACTCCGTTGCTCTTTGGGTGACCATGTGCCGTTTTATTAGCCCCGTAGTGAGCGGCTACGTCTTGGTTCCCTAATTCATCAGAGGCAACACATACTAATCGAAGACTTTTGATTGGTATTTGGGACCAGAAGCTTAGCTTTCCGAACGCTGCCCAGGCAAGTAGATTCTACTGATAAGGTAGGTCGAATGCCTACGCATGCCACCCGCAAAAATGTTTACGGATGGATGCGTCAGACTCGCACCGACTAAACCTACCTGCCGTGGGCTTCTCTTGGCGCCTGATGGGGGAGCCGCGGGAACGCGGGTATGTTGCTCCGGTGCACCCCTTATACGAAAAGTTCCAGATGGTATGATGGTCCCACACGTACCCTGAGAGGGCTCTGGATTGTCCTCGCTATTTGCCGACTTCTGCCAGTCCGGCACAGTGACTGCGCCATAAACTCTGGCTCTTTTAGCTGGTAACATTGACTTCTCTTACTGCCGCCGCGGCTCCGAGGGGGAGTTGGGCTACCGGTTGCAGCCGCCACCCCGACGCCTCCTCCGTCTGCGATCTCTCCCGTTCGCGCTCGGCGGCCTCCTTTTGGAACATGACTGCCTCATAAAAGGAGACCACGGCGTGCCATTTAGAAGAGTCACCCACCAGCATTGCCCCTACGATTGCCGGCAGGGACAGATACCGTCCGATTGAGATCTTGAGTCGCCTTTTGGCCACCCGGGCCGGGCACTCAGCGAGAGTGTGTTGGGCAGACTCCTTTCCACCCAGGCCTTGAGGTGAGGTAGGGTGGAACCGACGGCACGCTGGCGCGCGTTTAGGCGTAACTCTAGCCGTGCGCGCCAGTGCACTAATTCGTGCCGGTAGTCATCCCATCGGTACTCAATGAACGTTTCTTCTGGCGCCCTCCCGTTCTCTTTGCGCACGCAGATTTCGGTGAAAACCACCGCGTTGGACCGCCTCCCTAGTGGGGTGGTCTGTCCTAGGTATAGATATAGCTCTCCACAACCTCGAGTGCAGAGTCCCTTACCTTAACTGGAATGGGTGCAACCTGAATGTTCAACATGATATTCGTCTTATCCATGTTCATTTTGAGAACCACTAGTAGAGAAACCCTTCTGAAGTCTTCGAGCATTGTACCGAGGTATTTCAATGTTTCAGCCATGATTACGAAGGTGAGGGATGTATTCGCCATTGAGATTGATGCCAAAGCCTTTCAGTCCAGGAGCTTAAAGACATCTTCCAATGCAGCGATGAATAGTTCTGGAGATGGAGATGTTATATCCCCCTGTCTCACGCCTCGCTGCAATCGTATAGGTAGCGAGTTCTCATACAAACACTTTAACACCTCGACATACCGGTAGTTAATTTGGAATTTTGGAAAGATACTACATCCAGGTTTCGATTCAATCAATCGCTAAGCATAATGGCTGGATATATCCACGGTCTTCTGAATAACTTGCCGCTGCGTATGTATGTGGTATATGGTACTAAAGCATTTTCGGCGACCGGCTTGTTCAGGAGGGTGGTTGACGTCAAACCTGTGCGTGAGACGATTCGTAATGACTCTCGAAAACAACTTGTAAACATGGCTCAGTAACGTGATGGGTCTGTTATTTTTCAAAGGGTTTTTATCGCCCTTATTGAAGAAAGCACTACCACACCAATATGTGCCATCCTTGTGACGTTTGACCTTTTAGTATGACGAAGTTAAATAACTTCTGAAAAGATCGTAGGATTGGTATACCATCCGCCTTAAAAGCTCTATTGTAACTCTGTTATCACCAGGAGCCTTATTGTTCTTAAATTGTTTAAGAACCACGCTAATCTAATCTTAAAAGGTCTTTAGGCATTAAGTTACAATATTTCAGACAAGGCCAAGTTAGTCAGTTAGAATTTTGCTGTTTGGAAAATGTTAAAACAACAATCAGGCGTTTTCCTAAAAGATTAAGTTTGAGAGGTGTTGAATTATTTTTCAATCACTAGTAACAATGGCAGTTATTATAAAAAAATTACAAGATTGTTGGCAGCTCATTGCTCTAGAATAATAGAAGATATTGATTGAATTGGTATGATCGAAGACTAAAATGTTGGTGACTGAGAGATATGTAAATACTATTGCTATTAATAGAAACGTCCATATCTTCATTAATGTAATCAGAAATGAACACGCTGTTAAAGCTAATAACTTGCAATTTACTTGCAAGAGCGGCGGTAACCTTCTTTTTATCGAAAAACGTTATAACATCTCAATATTTAGAAAAACAGGTCAAGTGCGAGTCGGACTCGCCCATGAAGGGTTCCATAGCAGCAAGTATTTCAGTTGATTAAATGAAAGGTAAATTGCGGTTTACGATTTAGGACGTCTTAAAAAAATCTACTTACTAGATTTCGATCAAACCAATTTTCAGTGGAAGTTTGCATGGTAATGTACATCATATATTTTTTTCAGTTTTATCATTCTACTATTTTAGAAGTTACAGGGGGGGGGGGGGGGGCACACACATTTTACTACTTTGGAAGTGTCTCTTGCTCAAACTATTCAGTTAAGAAAAAGATGATATAAGAAACCTCAATATCATTTTTGAAGACCTATCCATAGATCCCCAACAATTACGGGTACGATGAAAAAACAATTAGCATCAGTTCTATGTATGTTCTTTTGGGGAACCCCCAAAATTATTGTTCTTTTTCTATTTTTGTGTGAAAATCTTAATGCGGTTCACAGAATACATCTACCAAGTTTCAACAGTACAGCTCTTATAGTTTTGGAAAAAAGTGGCTGTGACATACGGACGGACAGACAGACAGACATGACAAATCTATAAGGGTTCCGTTTTTTGCCATTTAGCTACGGAAGCCGTATAATTGATTGTCCTACTAGATTTTCATCCATTTGTCAAATTCTAAGGCCATTGGTTTATGTAAAAGATATATGAGATAGCCAGTTTGTCATATTTTCACACGACTTCTTGGCACAAAAAAACAGGCAGTTAAGCCAATTAATGAGGCCACAAAAGCCGTATTATTATTTCAACTATATTTGCAAATAAATTAGTAACTAATATGAAATTACGGTAAAGAACTTTATTGAATACAGAATTAGTCTTGGAAAACTTGTACCTAGGTGGTCGCCTAAATGTATTTTTATCAGACCAAGATTGCTGTCTATATATGAAATATATAGACAGTTACATAACCTAAGATTGCTTGACTCTGAAAATTCTTAAAGTGATAATATTCTTATGATAATGAACATTTTAGTCACGTCCATGATGTTTTAGAATACCCATAATATATCAGTTCATTTTATTATTTATTATTCATTTATTTCGGATTAATAAATATTCCATATATTGTTAGTAAATCAAACTTATAACTATGTTAGTATATCAATATTAAATGTCAACATTACAAATATGAATCTAACATTACAATAACATTCTTACATGCGCATTATTTTACATTAAAGAGGACCCCTCCAGATCCATGTACGGTATTCCAGTGCCTCACAACCGGACAATCAACCCTTCCCAATATGGTATTCAGGAGGCCGTTGTTGCTGTCACGCACGCGCCGCATCAGGGAGGCCACTCTTTTCCGCACAATAGCCCTAAAGCAGTCTGTGCTAGCCTTAGCAAACATACCTGACGCACTGCAATAACGAGGCAACCCCAACAGCATCCTAAAACCATTATTGTAGAGGACCCGTAGGGCATTGAAAGATCTACACGTATAGCGGACCCACAGGCTACAGGTATAAAATGTCTGGCAGTATGCTTTAAAAAGATAAATTTTTACATCTTTTGTGCACCGTGCAAATATTTATACAATAATTTAAATAATAATAATATCCAGGGACATTATTTATACACGGCCATCTGATCCCAAACAAAGCAGAGATTGTACTATGGAAACCAGATAACTGATATATTACATATACTACTTTTCTTTTGTGAATACATACTTATATAGATAATTACACCCAGACTCAGGACAAACAGACATGTTCATGCACACCAATATCTGTCCTAAATAGAATCGAACCCACGAGCTCCGGCGTGAAAAGCAAGCATTTGCCAACCATGCCAACACGCCCGTCAATTATTTCATCGTCCTCATGTCAACCAAAGTACGTCCACTGCTGGACAAAAGCCTCGCCAAAGAATGGGAGCTTGGCAGACCCCCAGAGCCCCATAGCTTGGCAGACGGGTTGGCGAAAGAAAGTTTGAAAGATAAACAAGTTTCATAGATAAACTCTGCTGCCGGTTCTCTGGTAGGTATGCCCTCGGTCGATTTCTGCGCCCCCTACGTGATAAAATGGGGTGATGATATCCTATGCCATCACCACACAGAAAGATATTATAATAATTATTTATCAAATTATAATCACATCATACAGATTGTCACAAAATTAAGATTAAAGTAAGTCAGTTCTTTAAATAACACGTTAATTATTAGCTCGACTATTTGTCGTCACTAAACTTTCAAATTTAAAATATAAAAAGTCGTTCGTTCGTCAAATTTGTTGTACCTACCTAAAAGTAGTTAGGCAATGAGGCACCGCACGGGTGCGAGTATACCTACTCCCATCTACACGCTGCTAAGTTGATTGGGTAATTCAGGTTAACTCGAATAAAACCATTTCAAGAAGGTAAGCTATTCAAGGGCTTAAGTCATTGAAGGGGTTAACCCCTTCCCTGGGTTACCATAAAAAACGTGTTAACCCTTTCACTGGGTTTCGAGGCTGTAAGTCAATCAAAGGGTAACACTGCGATACGAGTTACCCAATGAACGGGTTACCCTATCAAACGGCTTAACTCAGAAGCGGGGTTGTCCGGTCCCTGATTGTGATACTGTAAATAATCGTAGGACTTTAAACAACGTATTCTACATGTTTGGGTGATACAAACACCTAAACGTGGGAACTAAGCTATTATACTGCGACAACTTTATACTTAGCACATTTACATAAATAATTATGTTATCTTATCTTAAATTTAATTGACATGCGTCTCATGAGCCAAAAGAAGGCATAATAGATATTTTTGTATAAGTGAATATTAATCCTAGTATTTTTATACAGAGTATAAATAGTATATAAGAAGCCGACATTTATCCGAAGAATTGCCAAACTGAAATGACATTGGGTGGGGCACATAGCTCGTAGGACGAACGGCCGCTGGGGCAGAAAGGGTCTCGAGTGGTGACCACGAACCGGAAGACATACCGTAAGCAAACCCCCTAAAAGGTGGATCGATGATCTTGCAGGGGTCGTGGGAAGCCGCTGGTTGCGGGCAGCACGAGATCCGCCATTATGGAGATCCTTGGGGGACGCCTTTGTCCAGCAGTGGACGTCTTTCGGCTGATGTTATGATGATTATGATATAATTATATAATGCCCAAAATTCATAAATCCCCACGTTTTGGACCTCTCGGTATCATTGAATCGCGAAGAGACCGCCAAAATAACAGTATTACGTACCTCAATGTAGACAGAACCATACAACAAAATGGATTGAAATGCGACTAAAACTACTAATATCGACATTGAATTCTAATTTTGAACAGCTTACGTGAGCTTACAAATTTACTTACTATATTCGTAAGAAAACATCCAAATTAGTGTTTTTTTTATATCTCGGTGTAATTTATCTTTAATATGTATGAAAATAAAATAAAAGTGGTTTTTATTCACGTAGACTTTAAAAAAGCGCTTGTAAATAGTCAGAACATGTTTGTAGTAATACAGTTATTATTTCTAGTTACTTATTACAGATATTTAGGTACACGGAATGTTAAAACATTTATACAAATTATTTTATAATAGTAGTGATATTTAGCTAGCTTGTATTAAGTTATTGTCAAGGAGATTATGTTTAGGTTTAATTATTGAAATTTATATTTCACTACATATTGTCTGAATGGTTCTGTCTGTTTTAAGGTATGAATTCAGTATTATTATTATAACGGACCTTGTGTTAGAACGACGGTCGTGCTTAAATGCTACCACCGGATCCAATGCGCCCCAACTGAGAAGACCCAGCGAAACAAACTCAGCAGGTTAATCTACTACCGGTTTCAACAAGGCCCAGTTGAGACGGTCCGGCGAAACATACTCAAGCGGGCATGAACACGGGATTTGGTCCACTTAAAGTAATTATTTAGTAGGCAAACACAATATCTGCTCGATCGGTTGTCTGAATGAATATTAATTTAGATTATATTTAGGAAACAAAAGACAAACATCAAAACAATAACATTATTCATTTTGAGACAGAGTCAATAAATTTAAATTTAGTATATGTTAGCAATCATATTACAGATAGTCACAGATAGTTCACGTAACTCAACAAATTAGTCATGTCTATATGGCTACAAGATCTCCAGCGAGCAATGTGCAGGTAGGTGGTGAGCGCCAGGCGTCTTTGTCATCGATGTACTCTTTAGTGGTATAATAACCCCTAGCCATAAGTACACGTTTAATATGTGTCTTGAAACTTGTGTCAGGCAGATCAGTAATATGCGTAGGAAGCGTGTTATAAAACCTAATACAATTTCCTAAAAATGATTTATTCGTTTTGCTATCTCTAAAGCCTGGTATTGCAAGTTTGTCTTTATTCCTAGTATTAATGTTACGCAGTTCACTTTTTTTTCTATAGTTATTAATATTTTTTCTAACATACAATATATTCTGATATATATACTCAGATGGCACCGTTAGTATATTTACTTCTCTAAACAATGTATTTTGAAAAATAAAAGTATATTTATCAGTTTTCTGGTTGCCACAGCGCAAGATCTACTTAGTTCGGGATGGTATTTGGTAGTGTGTTCGCTTTCCTTAGACTTACAATCGGTATATTAATCGAATAGTATTGAATCGGTGACCTTGAGTATCAGACAAGGCCATGACTCGGCATAGCACCGTTATTCAATCGCAGACATGTCCAACTGCAACCAAGTAATAGGTATCATTAATGTTTTAGACTGACTCAGAATTGATAACATTCGATAAGGACATTAATATAATACCTCGGGGCAAAAAGGGCGTAAGCAATAAAATCGGATCTTACAAGACCGCCAAAAAATAACAATACTATCTGGACAAGACTTTTTAAATTTTGGGCCGTAATGATTCATTCGAAGATTATGATCTATGATCGGCGGTTGACAAACACCAGACTCGCGTAGGTCGTCTTGGGTCGAATGTACGTCTTTGTAAATTCTCACCTTGTTCGGAAGGGAAATTTTACTGTTAATTCAAGACCAACCGAACTAATAGCGAATATGAACAAACCGCCCATCAAATACTTTGCGAGTGTGATGTCTGGCATAATGAATGTGATATTATTTTAAATAGATTGAATCCAATATCTATAGTATTTATTATACGGATCTTGTAGCAACAAAGAACAACTTCCCTGCGTTTAAGCGCCTTTGCCATGACTATTATTGGAATCAAATATAACTGCTCGCTTAGGACCCTTAAAATTGATCATATTAGACCCTTAGAATTTTGCAGCTGGCTTCTCTATATATAATTCGGCAGCCTCGTTATATCATTCTATCTCCCGCTTTGCTCTGGAGGAAAGTGGAGCTATTCATTTTCGAACTCCTCCTTGTTTCTTTCTGATTAAATTCGTTGCGGGATCCAAGATAGTCAAAGCGATTCCCCGGGAAATGCCTGAGCCTCACCGCTCAGTGACATTTCATTGTGTGCGACTGTTGATGCTGGTTTACAAGAGTTGCAGTGGTTGGTAAGAGGGAGGAACTAGTACCAAATAAAAAAAATGTGCTCATCGGGAGGCAGTGAAATCGAATAGGAACAAATACGGGCCGATTACGCGTTAGGTGTTAGGCGTAAAGATATTTGTATCATATACGGTGTCATTTAGTACCCTCGCGTTAATTGTGTGGGTGCTGTTAAGACATAAAAACTAAAATATCTGTTTTATTTTCTACATCAAATGGGGTCGTAAACGTCACTGTTTGGAGAATCGGTACTCTTTAAATACGCCGAAATAACTGTGTGGTGACGGCGAAGAATATCATCACCCCATCTCATCCCGCGGACGGCGTAGAAATCGTCCCGAGGGAATAGTCAAATACCTACCAGAGAACGGGTAGCAGCGTTTTTCTGTGAACTATGACCATGAAACTGCGGTCGCTCACCCGTCTGCCAAGTGTGGCAATTATGGCACATCCTCCCGTAGTGGAGGCTTTTATCCAGCAGTGGACGTGATTTAGCTGACATGATAATGATGAAATACATCGATCGATAGAGGATAAATTAGGCCAAAATCTCGGTTACGCCCTTTGAGCCCATAGGTACAGAATAATGAGTATAAATTTACTTTGTATTATTCTTATCTAATTTGTTTTGGTTCAAAATTGTTGCATATAGAATGTTGCCATATTAATAAGATAATTTAATTACGTAATAGAAACATAGAGGAAATAAATGAAGAAGAAATACTTAGATATTTATTATAGAAAAACGCCCACTCCTGAACGAAGGCCTCCGCCAAAGATCTCCACAATCATCATCGGTCCAAATTGTAAGGGGCCTTCCGACTCTCAGTCTTCCGGTTCATGGTCGCCACTCAAGAACCGTTCCCAACCTAGCCCCATCGGCCGTCGGTTCTACGAGCTATGTGCCCTGCCCACCACTGCCACTTCAGCTTGCCAATTCTTCGGGCTATGTCGCTTACTTTAGTCCGCAGGCGAACGCAAGTTACTTTAAATAAAATTAAATATATAGATCTATCAGATCTATGATACTAATGTATATATAGTGTGTATATATAATATATATAGTGTTCATAGTTCTTTTTATGTAATATTTGGCGGTAATCTATCAATGATCTGGCCGTGAGGCTAATTGCTTAACCTCGCCGGTCACTTCTGGACCGGTGAGAGCATATGGCTATGAGCACCTCCAACTAACCGAAGTCAAAGTCAAAATCATTTATTCCGTAAACATTTTACATTTTTGTGGAATCGTCATATTTTTTTACCCTACCGTGCAGTGCATGACGTGGCAGCTACTGAGAAACACTGCCAGAAAACTCAGTAGGAATCCTTTAAAAATAAAATATACTTAAGATTTATTACAATCATGTGTGTTGACTCAGAACAACTCAATCCCAAGCACTTTTATCACTTAAATAATCAGAAATTTTGTAATATGCCCTGCTACACAATTTGGCTTTAATAATTCTTTTAAACTTATTCGTAGATAATTAAGAACCATCCTTCTTTTTTGCAATTGGTTAAGAAGGAAAACCAAACTGAATTTGGCCAAACGAATAACCTAATTATATACTACATTTCCATATTTCCTTCCTAAGTCGTGGAGCTAGTTCCCAATCCCTATGATGTAGTTACGGTACGTAATTACTTACAGCCTGATTAGAAAGTGCGCATTAACGTAATATCCCGCCAGAATGCCCTGCCTCGTAAGCTATGCGGGCGTGAATATTTCAAACATGTTACACTATAAAGGAACATCGCAGAAGGTCAAATATGGAAGTAGTTTTCTATGTAATAGAACGTGTTATCAAGTACTCAATAGCCGCGCAACGGTTATGACGTAGCTGCTGTGATTGTGATTATTTAACATTCGACGGTCACCGTAGCCTAGTTGGTAGTGCTCCTGCCTAAGAAGCTGGTGGTCTTGGGTTCGAATCCCGGTAAGTGCAAATATTTGTGTGATGAGCACGAATATTTGTTTCTGAGTCATGGATGTTTTCTATGTATATAAGTATTTATCTATCTATATAAGTATGTGTATCGTCGTCTGGTACCCATAGTACAAGCTTTGCTTAGTTTGGGGCTAGGATGATCTGTGTGACATTGTCCCTAGATATTATTATTTAATTAGTGATTATCATTTTATTAATTACTATAATAATTATTCATGTTAAAACTATGATAAATCGATATTAGACTTTGAAATGGTTGTCACTGATAAAAATATAAATAGGGTAGGAGATTTATTAAAGAGGAATTCTTTGTACGACGGTAGATGAGAACGTTACTCTGTTCGATTAAATATTGTGTGTGGAAAACATCTCGGGAGTTTTAATGTGCAGAACCTACGAGTGCGTAATAAACGTTATGGAATTACTCGGAACTGTGATTTCATAAAAGTAGGTAGGTTAATTCCTCAACATTATATGTATGTGATAGTACAGACCGCACGTTCTATCATATAAAAGGCTGAGAAATACTTAAATAAATAACAAGTTACTTAAAACCCGCGGTTTCAAAATTATAGCCTACGTGTTATTCGAGTATATAAGCTATATTACTACAAAGTTTCATCAAAATCCATCGAGTAGTTTTGCGTGAAAGAGTAACAAATATCCATACTCACAAATTTTCGCATTTATAATATAAGTAGGATTGAAAATACCGAGCAGTTCGTAAGGCTCTCAAAACTTGCTACTTTTTCTAGCTACCTAGGTGGACGGCCCGGAGAAGAAAGCTACAAAGAAATTCTGGGCTTACCTTTGTACTGTTGTTCACATTGTGATATTGTAAATAATCGTAGGATTTTAAGTAATATATTCTATATGTTTGTGTGATACCAACACCTAAACGTGGGAAATAAGCTATTATACTGCGACAACTTTATACTTAGCACATTTACATAAATAATTATCTTATCTTATATTTAAATTTAATTGACATGCGTCTCATGGGCCAAAAGAAGGCATAATAGATATTTTTGTATAAGTGAATATTAATCCTAGTATTTTTATACAGAGTATAAATAGTATATAAGAAGCCGACATTTATCCGAAGAATTGCCAAACTGAATTGACATTGGGTGGAGCACATAACTCGTAGGACGAACGGCCGCTGGGGCAGAAAGGGTCTCGAGTGGCGACCACGAACCGGAAGACATACCGTAAGCAAACCCCCTAAAAGGTGGATCGATGATCTTGCAGGGGTCGTGGGAAGCCGCTGGATGCGGGCAGCACGAGATCCGCCATTGTGGAGGTCCTTGGGGGACGCCTTTGTCCAGCAGTGGACGTCTTTCGGCTAATATGATGGTGATTATGATATCATTATATAATGCCCAAAATTCATAAATCCCCACGTTTTGGACCTCTCGGTATCATTGAATCGCGAAGAGACCGCCAAAATAACAGTATTACGTACCTCAATGTAGACAGAACCATACAACAAAATGGATTGAAATGCGACTAAAACTACTAATATCGACATTGAATTCTAATTTTGAACAGCTTACGTGAGCTTACAAATTTACTTACTATATTCGTAAGAAAACATCCAAATTAGTGTTTTTTTTATATCTCGGTGTAATTTATCTTTAATATGTATGAAAATAAAATAAAAAAATAAAAGAGGTTTTTATTCACGTAGACTTTAAAAAAGCGCTTGTAAATAGTCAGAACATGTTTGTAGTAATACAGTTATTATTTCTAGTTACTTATTACAGATATTTAGGTACACGGAATGTTAAAACATTTATACAAATTATTTTATAATAGTAGTGATATTTAGCTAGCTTGTATTAAGTTATTGTCAAGGAGATTATGTTTAGGTTTAATTATTGAAATTTATATTTCACTACATATTGTCTGAATGGTTCTGTCTATTTTAAGGTATGAATTCAGTATTATTATTATAACGGACCTTGTGTTAGAACGACGGTCGTGCTTAAATGCTACCACCGGATCCATTGCGCCCCAACTGAGAAGACCCAGCGAAACAAACTCAGCAGGTTAATCTACTACCGGTTTCAACAAGGCCCAGTTGAGACGGTCCGGCGAAACATACTCAAGCGGGCATGAACACGGGATTTTGTCCACTTAAAGTAATTATTTAGTAGGCAAACACAATATCTGCTCGATCGGTTGTCTGAATGAATATTAATTTAGATTATATTTAGGAAACAAAAGAAAAACATCAAAACAATAACATTATTCATTTTGAGACAGAGTCAATAAATTTAAATTTAGTATATGTTAGCAATCATATTACAGATAGTCACAGATAGTTCACGTAACTCAACAAGATCTCCAGCGAGCAATGTGCAGGTGGGTGGTGAGCGCCAGGCGTCTTTGTCATCGATGTACTCTTTAGTGGTATAATAACCCCTAGCCATAAGTACACGTATAATATGTGTCTTGAAACTTGTGTCCGGTAGATCAGTAATATGCGTAGGAAGCGTGTTATAAAACCTAATACAATTTCCTAAAAATGATTTATTCGTTTTGCTAACTCTAAAGCCTGGTATTGCAAGTTTGTCTTTATTCCTAGTATTAATGTTATGCAGTTCACTTTTTTTTCTATAGTTATTAATATTTTTTCTAACATACAATATATTCTGATATATATACTCAGATGGCACCGTTAGTATATTTACTTCTCTAAACAATGTATTTTGAAACATAAAAGTATATTTATCAGTTTTCTGGTTGCCACAGCACAAGATCTACTTAGTTCGGGATGGTATTTGGTAGTGTGTTCGCTTTCCTTAGACTTACAATCGGTATATTAATCGAATAGTATTGAATCGGTGACCTTGAGTATCAGACAAGGCCATGACTCGGCATAGCACCGTTATTCAATCGCAGACATGTCCAACTGCAACCAAGTAATAGGTATCATTAATGTTTTAGACTGACTCAGAATTGATAACATTCGATAAGGACATTAATATAATACCTCGGGGCAAAAAGGGCGTAAGCAATAAAATCGGATTTTACAAGACCGCCAAAAAATAACAATACTATCTGGACAAGACTTTTTAAATTTTGGGCCGTAATGATTCATTCGAAGATTATGATCTATGATCGGCGGGTGACAAACACCAGACTCGCGTAGGTCGTCTTGGGTCGAATGTACGTCTTTGTAAATTCTCACCTTGTTCGGAAGGGACATTTTACTGTTAATTCTAGACCAACCGAACTAATAGCGAATATGAACAAACCGCCCATCAAATACTTTGCGAGTGTGATGTCTGGCATAATGAATGTGATATTATTTTAAATAGATTGAATCCAATATCTACAGTATTTATTATACGGATCTTGTAGCAACAAAGAACAACTTCCCTGCGTTTAAGCGCCTTTGCCATGACTATTATTGGAATCAAATATAACTGCTCGCTTAGGACCCTTCAAATTAATCATATCAGACCCTTAGAATTTTGTAGCTGGCTTCTCTATATATCATTCGGCAGCCACGTTATATCATTATATCTCCCGCTTTGCTCTGGAGGAAAGTGGAGCTATTCATTTTCGAACTCCTCCTTGTTTCTTTCTGATTAAATTCGTTGCGGGATCCAAGATAGTTAAAGCGATTCCCCGGGAAATGCCTGAACCTCACCGCTTAGTGACATTTCATTGTGTGCGACTGTTGATGCTGGCTTACAAGAGTTGCAGTGGTGGGTAAGAGGGAGGAACTAATACCAAATAAAAAAAATGTGCTCACTGGGAGGCAATGTTATCGAATAGGAACAAATACGGGCCGATTACGCGTTAGGTGTTAGGCGAAAAGATATTTGTATCATATTCGGTGTCATTTAGTACCCTCGCGTTTATTGTCATTAACAGTGGGTGCTGTTAAGACACAAAAACTAAAATATCTGTTTTAGTTTCTACATAAAATGGGGTCGTGAACGTCACTGTTTGGAGAATTGGTACTCTTTAAATACGCCGAAATAACTGTGTGGTGACGGCGAAGAATATCATCACCCCATCTCATCCCGCGGACGGCGTAGAAATCGTCCCGAGGTAATAGTCAAATACCTACCAGAGAACGGGTAGCAGCGTTTTTCTGTGAACTATGACCATGAAACTGCGGTCTCCCACCCGTCTGCCAAGCGTGGCGATTATGGCACATCTCCCCATAGTGGAAGCTTTTATCCAGCAGTCGACGTGATTTAGCTGACATGATAATGATAAAATACCTCGATCTATAGAGGATAAATTAGGCCAAAATCGCGGTTACGCCCTTTGAGCCCAAAGGTACAGAATAATGACTATAAATTTACTTTGTATTATTCTTATCTAATTTGTTTTGGTTCAAAATTGTTGCATATAGAATGTTGCCATAATAATAAGTATTAATAAGATAATTTAATTATGTAATGGAAACATAGAGGAAACAAATGAAGAAGAAATACTTAGATATTATTTAAATCATCATCCTCATCATATCAGCCGAAAAACGCCCACTCCTGAACGAAGTTCTCCACAACTGCATCATCGGCCCATCTTGTAAGGGGCCTTCCGACTCTCCGTCTTCCGGTTCGTGGTCGCCACTTGAGAACCATTCTGCCCCAGTGGCCGTCGGTTCTACGAGCTATGTGCCCTGCCCACTGACACATCAGCTTGGCAATTCTTCGGGCTATGCGGCTTACTTTAGTCCGCAGGCAATCTTTAAATAAAACTAAATATGTATATTTATATAATTTTGGTAATATATATGTACATAAAATAGTATTCATAGTTATTTTTATGTAATATTCTTTGGTGTACAATAAAGAGTTATTTACTTATATAATGTATATCTAAATACATACACATAATAGATAAATTACACCCCAAATATTTGAATACAGAACAAATAATCGTGCTCTTCACACAAAGATTTGTCCTGGGTAGAGATCGCTCCCACTACCTCTAGATTAGCAGCCATGCAACCGGCAAAGTTCGTGAACACAAATATTTGTTCAGTGCGAGGATCGAACCCGCAACCTTTGGTTCAGAAGGCAGGTTCACTGAGTCACGGTGGTCGCCATATAATATGTAATAATAGTATCCTGGGTACCGCAGCTACAAGAGGTCAGTCGAAAGCTATTTGCTTCTGCTGGTTCTCTACGAAGACTCCGTAATTTCCTTCCCACTACCACAAAAATTGCGCTAGCACAGTCTCTCCTTCTTCTTGTCAGTTGAGTTCTTGACTACGCCGATACCAGCTATCTTGACCTCACTGAAGCACAACTTAATAAACTTGAGCGCCTTCAAAATGTCTGCATAAGGTTTATATTTGGCCTACGAAAATATGACCATGTTTCTCATTATCGCACTAAACTCAAGTGGCTTCCGATCCGCCTTCGCCGTAATACTCAAATTTTAACTCTTCTCTATAACCTATTGTTCATTCCCTCTTCACCAAATTACCTCAAAGAACGTTTCGAGTTCTTACATGACACACACTCTAGCACTCTTATTTAAAATAATTCCTTGATCCGCCGCTTAACCATGTCTCAGCTAAACCCTGCTCAACCACTTAAACCCCGCTCAACTATTTCTTTATTTAAAAACCCTACTTAAAGGTTTCTCAGCTAAGTAACGTCATTTTATTTTACACTGTCAACATTTCTGAGACTGGTATAGAGCTTGACCAAAATTAATCGACTAAATCGGATTATTTATCAAAACTTTATGATTTTTGCTCTATGGTAGACATGGAATGATAGATTTATGATCGTAACAGTGCATATTCAAGGACTATTGATTTTCTTCGGTGGATTTTGAAGTTTGTGATAAGATTCCCACTGGAATTCAGTATTTATTTAAAAATTGAAACGGTTAGTAACTTCAATAAAACCTCCATTCACAAACAAACGTCAAACAAAACGTCAGCTGATGCAAATAAAATCCGCCATATTTGAGTAAGCTTTAAACCAGGGGCCGACGTGGTTTAAATTTTGACATGGCTCAACCGCGGGTCAAAGTTAAATCGTGTTTTTAAATGAAAAATTTGATAAACCATGGTTGAGCAGCCGGCTTAAATTTAAGTAGCGTTTTTAAATAAGACTGCTATCAGTCTTATTTAAAAACGCTACTTAAATTTAAGCCGGCCGCTCATCCGCGCGGGAATCTTATCACAAACTTCAAAATCCACCGAAGAAAATCAATAGTCCTTGAAAATGCACTGTTACGATCATAAATCTATCATTCCATGTCTACCATAGAGCAAAAATCATAAAGTTTTGATACATAATCCGATTTAGTCGATTAATTTTGGTCAAGCTCTATACCAGTCTCAGAAATGTGGACAGTGTAAAATAAAATGACGTTACTTAGCTGAGAAACCTTTAAGTAGGGTTTTTAAATAAAGAAATAGTTGAGCGGGGTTTAAGTGGTTGAGCAGGGTTTAGCTGAGACATGGTTAAGCGGCGGATCAAGGAATTATTTTAAATAAGAGTGTAGATGTTTACGGTCTTCGGAGAACTTAATTCTAAAAACACCTACACACTTTTATTCTAAATCTTTTAATGCGCAAGCTGTCCGCCTCTGGAATGAATTACCATTAACTACAAGACGTGCGCAATCTTTAGCGACTTTTAAAGGAGAAGTGAAGAAGTATTATTTTTCCAAATTAGTATCCTAAACTAGTGTTAATGTCTTTATCATTTATTTATTGTTTCTTTTTCATATAATAGTTACGCAATTTCTGCTACCTTTTACATTAGATTTATAGGAATCAGTTGGTAATTAAATAGGTATTCTTAATATAAATATTTATTAATATATATCATAGGGATATTAGTATATTTATTTATTTATGTATGTATTTTTATATCTGTTGACTTTTGTTAGTTTAAGTTAGGTTAAATTTAATTTATTCAAACACCTTCACTACCCAATTTATTTCTAGATCCTTGGATTATATTCCGTTTAAGGTTGTCTGGAAGAAATCGCAGCAGCGATAAGACCGCCCATTGTAGTTTAATAACTTTATGTTAAATTATTATGCTATGTATTGGTGTACAATAAAGAGTATTTTACTTTTATAGAATGAATTGACGGGCCGGTTGGTAAATGCTTGCAATTCACGCCGCAGGTCGAGGTTTCGATTCCAACCCAGGACAGATATTTGTGTGCAGGAACATGTCTGTTTGTCCTGAGTCTGGGTGTAATTATCTATCTTATAAATTTACAAAAAAAAGTAATAAAATAAAAATAAATAAATAAAAAAGGTTTTTATTCAAGTAGACTTTAAAAAAGCGCTTGTAAATAGTCAGAACATGTTTGTAGTAATATAGTTGTATACATTATTATTTCTAGTAACATAGATATTTAGGTACACATTGTACACAATGAGTTGCTTGTTTGCAAAATATTAGATTGTGACTGTTTGAAACGTTCAAAAATTCGCATACCATGATAGAAAGGTAGAATGTAAATGGACCATTTTAATTTAAGACCATACCCTGTATACTACATTCTTGCAAATAAACTGATTTGATTTGTATGAAAACATTTATAAAATGTATTTATTTAGCTAGCTCGTATCAAGTTATTGTCAAGAGATTATGTTTAATTATCTAGTAATATTTGTAAAATTAGTTATCTGGTTTCCATAGTACAAGATCCGCTTAGTTTGGGATCAGAGCCTAGGATATTATTATAATTATTATCATTATAGAATGCTATTATAAATTAATGTAATTGACTGCCTCGTTGGTCTAGCGGTGTTCAACCGCAGAAAATAAGGTTCTGAGTTCAAATCCGGGGTCGGCCCAATAAGTGATTTTGAGATTTTTCTGTAAAAAGAAATTTCTCAGTATCAGCCCGAAGTCTGGACTGGAAGGTGGCCGTATTATACCCCCGTGCCTCGGATAGTACGTATAGCCGTCGGTCCTGTACTTGACCTTTTTCGGGTTGTGTCGTTAGTCGTCCCATCGGATCATGAGAGTGATGGAATAGAAAGTGCCCCTGTGTTTGCGCACATATTATAGTGCACAAGCACTATAATATGTCCTGCGCAATTGTCTAATCTTCATTGAGAATGGCCGCCGTGGCCGAAAATTCGGCTAGGAGGACATTATTATTATTATTTATTTAAACAGAATTGTATTTCTTAATATATACTACTAATTTATCATTCCAATAAAAACTATTCTAGTAATTAAAATAATTAACGCTAAATTAAAATCTAAACTCTAAAAATATCAAAATGAAAATTCGTGCCAGTGGGTAACGTTCCTAGAATGCTGGCAGCATTGCCACGTTGTATAGCAATGTTCAGTTGTTGAGCAAAATAAGACCCATTAATAAACAAAGAAATATAATATCATTTATATAAGCTTTATTTAATATATAATATGTATTATAAAATGCATAATATATGTAATATGTATCTAATAAAGAACGAGTCCATTTTATTGACTTTATCTTCTGTTTTCCGATTGTCGTAGAATAAATTATGGCAAACGTGGTCACACGCTATTAACATAACTTGAGTTATTTATTTTCAAACACGGAATACACATTTGGACTGCAGATAAAAAAAAGCAATAAAATGGTTCAACGTTAATACGAAATAGATATCTCTTAAGATAGGTAAATTGATTATCTTGATCTAATAATGATCGCGATTCTTACCTGTGTAGATAAACTTTTATTTACAGGCTGGCCGAGGAGTTGACGTTCAAACGCAAAGTTTAGACACTATATGATGAGGAGTATCCGAATCTCCCCCATGTATGTTCTACGATTTTGCGTAGTTTTAAAGATAGAAATTTTTTAATTATATTTTTCGAAAATTTCACCTAACATCAGTTTTCGATTTTTTTCTCGTTCTGTCGAACATTTCTGTGCCTCTAGCACGAGTTCCTGCAGTTTACTTACTCGATCACACGTACAGTTTCTCCCATACATTGAGCACCAGCGCCTCTCGCGGAAACTACACTGGTCAGCAAATAAACCGAGCCACCCGCTACCTAGGAACTCTGATTCGATTTTCTCAAAAAGTATAAAACTTACAACTATCAAAGTTATACCTACAAAAAGTGCGTTTCATGGTGATTAAAATGACTACAAATTAATTCGAAAGTACCCTCAACTCACATTGTAATCAAGCAACAAACACAATGCTAACGATTTGTTCTGTTTTCACCAGAGTTTGAAATTAGCGTTCTTTTTCTCTACAATGAGGGTAGTCGGATATTTCTTATCATTTCTTTAGTTTTTGTCCATCGTTTGCTCAGACGCGTGTGTTTTTGCTACTTTTTTCGATTAATAATGGATACAACACATCAGGAAGCAGCTCAAGCTGTAGCATTACTTCAAGCAGGCATTGCGCAACGTGAAGTCGCTCGAAGGCTTCGAATCAGCAGATCTTCGGTGCAACGAGTTTACAGACGATACCTAGAGACTGGAGCATTCGATCGCCGTCCAGGTACGGGCAGACCTAGGGCTACATCAGCAGCAGATGATCGTTATATCCACCTTACTGTTCTGCGAAATCGCCACCTCAACGCAGTTCAAGTCCAACAAAGTCTGCGTGACGAACGACAAGTGGTCATAAGTTCAGATACCGTCAGAAGGAGACTTGCTGAACGGAACCTGACCCCAAAAAGAGCTGCAACAGGCCCAGCATTAACGGTAGCACACCGTCGAGCACGACTTGAATTTGCTCGAGAGCATAGGGATTGGACATTAGAGCAGTGGAGTAATGTACTCTTCACTGATGAGACCAGGGTGAGTCTACATGGAAGTGATCGACGTCAGAGAGTATATCGTCGCCCTGGAGAAAGGTATTCTCAGTGTTGCATCGAGGAAACTGTTGCTTATGGAGGAGGATCTGTAATGGTCTGGGGCGGCATCTCGTTAACAGCACATACAACGTTAGTTTTCATCGAACCGACGGGCCGTACACGTGGACTGACTTCTCATCGCTACATTACTGAAATCCTCGCAGACCATGTGGTACCTTACGCAGGATATATCGGACAGGATATGCAATTGATGCATGATAATGCACGGCCTCATGTTGCTCATGTGGTGACCCAGTATCTACGCGACGTCAGCATTCGTACGATGGACTGGCCAGCTCGAAGCCCGGACTTGAATCCGATAGAACACTTATGGGATGAGCTGAAACGTCGGGTTCGAGCCCGAGTACCTGCTCCAACAAGGCTTCCAGAGCTGCGAATCGCAATTGAAGAGGAGTGGAATACAATTCCTCAAGATTTTATCGTCAGGCTCGTAAGGTCGATGAATACAAGGATGCTGGCAGTTATCCGAGCAAGGGGAGGGAATACGGAATATTGATCAAAAACTTTTTTTTGATTTTATCTTTGTTTTTGGCTTTAATTTTTTTTTTCACTTTATCATTACTAACGATTGTCACGACTGGAAAACGACTCTTCTTTGTAAAATCCTTAATAAACACTGAAATATTGATTAAACCCAATGAGTTTCCTTTCATTTTAATCACCATGAAATGCACTTTCTGTAGGTACAACTTTGATAATTGTAGGTTTTTTAGTTTTTGAGAAAATCGAATTAGAGTGCCTAGGTAGCGGGTGGCTCGGTTTATTTGCTGTCCAGTGTATTAAGAACTAAAACTCTGGCGCTCAATGTATGGGACGAAACTGTACGTGTGATCGAGTAAGTAAACTGCAGGAACTCGTGCTAGAGGCACTGGTTCAGTTTTTTGTGATAACTTATTAGCATAGTTTAACCTAATACCCTAAAAGTATGGTTTATCTCATAATTGCAGAACTGACTTAGAATTTACTCAAAAGTTTATAATTAGGGTTTGAGCTCAGGGCTCATAAATTTTCAAAGAATCAAATAAAATATATAATGGGGAACATACATGGGGGTGATTAGGATACTCCTCATTATAAAGTACCTAAATTTTGCGTTTGAACGCCAACTCCTCGGCCACCCTGTATAATGTACGAGCCTTAATTAGATATAGAAATTTATAGTATGTTTTCAAATTTATATTCAAAGTTCCTTTATGTTACACTGGCTGTGCCCGCGACATCGTTCGCATATTTTGTAATGACTCTGTAATGATTATATCAGTATATCTCTAATATTTAGTCTCTTGTCGAAAATATGTAACCTACGCCAGGGGGCCTACGCCAGGGGTCAGTTGTTCCTGACTCCCAAATATTACGCCAATGTTTCTGTTCAAAAAACTCAAACCCTCTAATTCGGATATCCGTCATAATTTGGAATGTTATTGTCCCTCTATCATAATTACTTACTAATCGTATGGGCAGTGGTTACCCTGGTGTCAGAGTTGTTCAAGCCGCCCAGTAGGCCTCTGACATGACTTAAAGACTGTTGCCTAAGGACTGCAACCGGGACCAACAGATTAACGTGCCCTCCGAAGCACGGAGACGCTGAGAAATTAAACCAATTTGGCGGTCACCCATCTATGGACTTATCGCGAGCCTATTTGCTTAACCTTGCCGACCACTTACGGACCGATGAGAGCATCTTGATACGAGTGCCTAATAATAATTATTAGGTAATAAAGAGTAAGGGAGATAGGGCATAGCGTTCATTCACTCAAAGAGCAGCCCGACTGGGGAAGTACCTCCACCTTACAGAAGACATTCCTTAATAATAATATTAATAATTTTAATGTTGCGTTTCCGAGTGTGAGTAAGGTCGCCAGAGCTCATTGGGGTGGGGGGAAGAGTCAGCAACACTTGTTTGCTGACTCTTAAAGGCCGGCAACGCACCGGCGAGACCTCTGGTGTTGCGAGAGTCCATGGGCGGCGGTGATCTCTTACCATCAGATGACGCAATTGCTCGTTTGTCGCCCTCTGCTATATAAATAAAAAAAACTAAAACAAAAACAAAAATCCTTTCACTAAATACGCCATATGTATGTGTGACGGCCGCTTGGGCAGAAAGGTTTTCAGAGTCGTGACCACGAACTGGAAGACGCCTTGAAGCCTTTCTCGCCTCTGTGAGTAAAGTAAGCCGTCTAGCGAACTCAGTAACGTATGGCAGGGGGCCCAAGCGGTCCGTTTTTCCTTACTCCAGGAAATTAGGCTTAAGTTTTTGTTCAGAAAACACAAACACTCTAATTTGTCTTGGATTTGAATTGGACTTTCCATATTTGCCTCTATCATAATTTGGAATGATTTCGTCCTCAGGTGGTGGGTGCAGCACATTGCATCAAAACTTTGTTCTCCCAACCCGTGGCCATCACTCTTCAGAGCGGAAAATTCATCATCAGAGAATATGGCAGATATATTTTGGTGAGCAGTATTTTCTAAATATTTTCTAGTGGTCATTAGCCGAAGCAGCATACATGGGTTTGAAAATAACCTCATAGTCAAAAAAATATAACAAATGCTTTTTGCGAAAAGCATCAGTTAACCAAGGAGATAAGGAATATCCTGACTATCCCGCTTATTAAAACAGCCCTTCCTAAAAGACACCAGACTATTGACAGGTGCTCATATAATCTTGCTTGTGCAAGATACTGTAATGTCAATATGAGGTTGTTCACTTCTGATACACACTTTAGTTAATCTAAGGACAGCAGACCAGTGAAAGGCGACGTCCTGATGCTGGTAACGTCTGGGATAAACCTATTTTCGAAAACCTTCATTGAAAGCAGTCCACCATTTGGTAGCTACGATGCCTCACACAAATATCGGTCATAGACACACAGCATAGAATTTATAACACTGTACTGTTGGTTGGTAATTTGAATTGCGGAAAGTCTTTAATCGCTCGCACGTGCATTCATCCCATTTCACCAAATTCTGACTACGCGGTGCCTTAGATAGATAAATAAGGACACCGCCTCTCCTGTTTCCTACCTTCTTATCCTAGAAAACAAAATGCGGAAGCGGCCCGTCGTCTATAATACTTATAAATTGTTAAAAAAACCTTTTGTCTGAATGTCTCGTGTGTTGTTTCTCCGTTTCCTCTGGAAATTGGAAACAACAATCTTGTCTTTAGAAACTTACGCACATTACCTAATGAACGTGCATATTATCTCTAGATATATAGATGCCGATATATCTCGCAATAGGTAGCCTCAAACAAGAAAATTTGTTGCCTTTCTGTCTCAGAAGTTTTCCGCAAAAAGTACCAAAATTATAATTTTTCCTTTTCCAAATACAGAATGTACAGACGCCAGCACATCAAGCTACCCCAATCTGTCAAATGTCCCCAATTGAAAGTGAACTTTATGCTTATGTGATAAAGTTTAAAATATATAAAAGAAATCTGACAGATTGGGGTAACTGGATCTGCTGGCGTCTGTACATGAATACAGAATTCTTGTTATCTTGGTCGTGTAAAAGCCTTAAAACCATTATATCGCTATGTAACCAACTAAAAGTACCTATAGGTATCCAATAGTTATGTACGAATACGTAGAATGTATTGTTATTTAATCTAAGGAAGACTTTTGTTCCATAAAAAATAAAAAAATATGGACATGTATGCATTCCAATACAAATAAAAAATCTAGTCTTTTTGGGGTGTTCTGTATTAAGAATATACTAGCTGTGCCCCGCGGTTTTACCCGCGATAAATTTAATAAATTACCACAGCTCCTCCCCCGTAGGTGATAGCGTGATAATATGTATTCTATATGTTGACACGACCTCTAAGTAACATTCGTGCAAAATTTGAAGTTAATCCATACAGTCCTTTTTGAGTTTAGCCCGGACTTACACAGACAAACTGACAAAAATTCTAATAACTATATTTTTGGCTTCGATATCGATTGTAAATCACGCCCTAAGTATCCTTTTAAAAAATATTCAATGTACAGTGTTGACTTTCCTACGATTTTATTATATCTATAGATTTAGTATATTAAAGTATTGCGGTGTGATGAGGGTTTGTGTGATCATCACCCAATTATATCCCGTGTGAAGCGTAGTAGTCGCCCGAGGGAATATCGGAATCGAGCAACCGTGTCGGTCTGAGTACTGTAGGCAGTGGTCTTTTTGCGATCGTGAATCCGTCTGCCAAGCGTGGCGGTTATAGCATATCTCTACAAGATCGTAAAAGACGCTTATGTCCAGCAGTATTCGTTTCTTTGCTGACAAGATAATGCAGAGTGAATCTAAATCAAAAAAAAAACTTGAGAGGTGTCAAGGGACACCCGGATGAAAACCTGTATACACTCAACAAAAATAATCGTCGCGACACCACACTGTTCAATGCGAAATAGAAATGAAAATATCTGGCTTGCTTTCTATAAGAGAGAGAGAGAGAGAGGGAGAGACAGACAGAGAAACAAGCGCCCGCCGCACAGCTGCAAAAATTGTCGTGTCAACTTTTCGTAAGATTTTTTTCCGTCTAGCCCCCTTTCACAACGCGCGATAAGGAACTTCGTTCCAATATCCTTCGAACCCTGCAAAGGGTATAAATTGTTTTATTTGTGCCTTATATAATGTGTACCTACCCAATACTACCAATGTTCTAAGTATTGTGTACAAAGTATTACTTTTCTTAGTAAATAAGGTACGTTCATGTTAATAACTTTCCGAACATAGTTTGGAAAAATGCCAAACATGTGTGTGGGATTTTATTTCGTCAAATATCGTACTGATATCAAATTTGTAGATTATTTGACTGCCTCATTGGTCTTGCGGTAGCGTGTTCAACCGCAAATAACGAGGTCCTGCACGGGTTCAAATCCCGGGTCGGGCCAAAAGTAATTTTGGGATTTTTCAGTAAAAAGAAGAATTTCTCAGTCGCCCGAAGTCTGGAAGTTGGCGGTATTATATCCCGGTGCCTCGGAGAGTACGTAAAGCCGTCGGTCCTGGACCTGTCGCTAAACGTCCCATCATATGTCCCAACATAATATGTCCCGCGCCGATGGCTAGTCTTCATGGAGACGTCGCCGTGGCCTGAATTCGGCAAGCAGGACATTATTATTATTTAAGGTGTACTATCTAATTCAAGGTTTTGAGCTGAACAGGCTCTCTTACAATTACTTTTTCCAGGCAATAGGCAGTGACCGAAATATTCCAGACTGGGTGCTCAAAAACCGTGCAAATCTCCTCACATCCATGATCAAGGTTTACCATGGAGATCTGCAAGTCCTGGCCTCGCAGATGGAAGACCAGAGGCGCCTGTCGGAGAAGCTTTACCAGGTGCTTGAAACGTACTTGCCGGTGTTGCAGTATGGATGCCATATCTTCCAGAGGGTGCCTATGTTGAGTTTGCCTAAGGTGAGATCCCACTTAGTTATTACTCCTCTTTGTTTGTTTCTGATTATATTCGTTCCGGGATTTGAGACAATTGAAGCGAAACTGAGCCTCACCGATGTGTTATTTCATTGTGTTCTACTGTTAATTCTAATTTAAAGAACTCGCAGTGGTGGGTAAGTGGATGAGAAAAATGCGAATTAACATCGGCGTTTAGCTTTTTATCTGCTTGTTCATGATCTACGGTCCTCGCCCTTCAACTAATTGGAAATCCAGAATAATAATTATTATATTTAACTGAATAATGTTGTAAAACTATTGCGATGCGATGAATGCTTTTCCATCTAATTAGTTTACATAAATATTGCTTAAATTTAGTGTTAAATAAACCAAAAGTCGTTAGTACATATGTCAATTATCTGGTTTCCATAGTACAAGCTCTGCTTATTTTGAGATCAGATGGCCGTATGTACCTAAATATTGTTCCAGAATATTATTATATTATTATTTATGAATGTACATCGCTAAACGGTTGAAGTAAAACCAAAGACTTTATATTACACCAAGGGTTGTTTATTTTCTCAAATAATAATATGGGGCGGCTAATGGGCGGCTTGAACAAAACTGACACTAGGGCAACCACTGCCCACACGATAAGTAAGTAGTATATCAAAAGATTACAAAACAACACTGACATTTATATAACAGTCGTTATTTTTAAGCGATGTGTTATAAAATTCTTCTCATCACGTATTTTGCACTATTTCAAAATAATATCTGGAACTGTGGTATTATTTGATAGCTAACAATAAATAATCTTGGAGGAACCCTGATCACTATTCTACGGAACCAAGTTTGGGAATCCCTGCTTTTGACATCAGTCGTTAGGTTTTACGAGTGAGATGGATATCTCGGAGGCCTACTGGCCGTCTTGGAACATCTATAACACGCCTAGTGTTACTAACCTAAACTCTACCCATACGATAAATAAATAAGTAAGTACTATATTATTAAGGTCAGTGTGTACTCGCTAAAAATGATATAAATTGTAAATAAATCGCAGTATCCTGTTTATCCTTGATAAGAAGATAGTCTGTCTGTAGTGTTTACTTCGCTTATCAGGCAGGTAATAACGTTTCGAGTGTATGCCACTGCCCTACCACTGCGATACACTGAGTTTATAACAATTAGGTAATGTAAGGCCCCCTTGCTCAACCCCAGGTTAAATGAATTAACTCAGAGTTAGTGGCTAATATGGGGTTAAATTACAATTACATCTTGCACCACCAAGAGTTAGGGACTAACCTTAGGTTATTTTATTGAAATTTTAACCCACCTATTTTGGTAGGTTAAATCACTAACTCCAGATTAGTAATGTCAAATTTGTTTCGTGTGTGAGGTTATTTTGGTTTTCAGAAGTGAAAATCATAGATTTTAAAACAGTTTTGTGTCCTAAACAATTATGATTGATTTTTTTATTGTCTGATGATGATGAAGAAATCGTCGAATATACTACTTTGACATGACAATATTTGAACGACTCGAAATTGACAAATTGGTTTCAAACACAAACGATCAAATTGAAATGTCTTTGAAAAAACTTAACACATGAGACAGTCATATACAAAGTCTTCTAGTGACAAAAAGAGGTGTATAAATATTTTACTAATTGTTCACTCATTCATATTTGGTTGGATTACATTAAGGAATAAAAACTTTTTAATGATACCAATATAAAATAGAGAAACACTGAGTTTGTTGACTCGGTGTTATTTGTCATTGGTGCAACAGAATGTAGAGTTAAAATTTTAACGAATTAACCCGAAGTTACTTAACTCGAGTTACTTTATTTTAGCCTAGCTTTTGGTGCAAGTGGGGCTAAGAGACTTAAAACAAAAATCCTTTCACTAAATATGTCATATGTTTAGGTAGTAGAACCGACGGCCTCTGTGGCAGAAAGATTATTGAGTGGTGATCACGAACAGAAGGATGCAGAGTAGGCAGACGCACTATTAAATGGTTCCATGATCTTGTGGGGGCCGCTGGATGCGTCTAGCGCAAGACCGGCAATTGTGGAGATTTTTGAGTTCCCGTTTATGTTGAAATCAGTAGGGAGACCATGGTAACCGATACAGCCAAGAATTACCAAGCTGTAGTGGCAGTGGGCAGGGTACACAGCTCGTAGAACCGACGGCCGCTGTGGCAGAAAGATTCTTGAGTGGCGGGCGACCACGAACAGGAAAATGTAGAGTAGGCAGACCCACTATAAAATGGTTCCATAATCTTGTGAGTGCCGCTGGATGCGTCTAGCGCAAGACCGACAATTTTGCAGATTTTTGAGTTCCCGTTGATGTTGAAATCAGCAGGATAGTAACTGATATAGCCCAACGAATTGCCAAGTTTAAATGGCAGTGGCCAAGGTAAAATACTTAAACCAAACAATTTTTATAATCATCTTTAAAGTTAGTATCCATGGCCGATTACGGTGATTCCTGCCAATGTTAATCATTTTTACCGGCCGATGGGCGGAGTTGGTAAATACTTGTCGTTCAAGCCCCAGGGGCTCTACCGGCTAAGTCGCCGAACATCATTTTCGTGAATGGCGTTAAAATAAATAAAGGTTAAAAATCACTAAATCAATCGTTAGATCGGCTTCCATGAGCACATGTGACGTCATAAATAATCCGGAATCGATTGTCAACGTTGAAGCCGATTTAACGATTGATTAAGTCTTTTTAACCTTTATTTATTTGAACGCCATTTAGGAAATCGATGTTCGGCGAGTTAGCCGGTAGAGGCCCAGGACAGATATTTGTGAGCATGAACATGTCTGTTTGGCCTGAGTCTGGGCGTAATCCTACTAATATTATAAATGCGAAAGTTTGTGAGTGTGTATGTTTGTTACTTCCTCACGTCCAAACGGCTGGGGGGATTTTAATAAAATTTGGTATGGAGTTAGCTGACACCCTGGATTAACACATAGGCTATAATTTATAAAGTTTAATGCGGGTAAAACGGCGGGGCACAGCTAGTAATCTATATAAGTATGTATTTACGAAAGAAAAGTAGTATATCACTTATCTGGTTTCCATAGTAAAAGCTCTGCTTAGTTTGGGATCAGATGGCCGTGTGTGAATAATGTCCTTGTATGTCCTCATTTGTTTTGCAAATAACTGACTTTAAATAGTATTTGAAAATAATGTTATGTTTGTATTTCAGAGTGCAACATCCGTGTACATGGAGTCGATGCAAATACTGGAACACTGCAGGAAAAGCAAGGGAGTGTTGGGCGGCGTCATCTTATACAACAACAAGTAACTAGAAAGTTTATATTAATAATTAATAAGTCTAGTAATTAGTGGTCCTGACTGCTAAACCAGAAGGCGTGGGTTCGATCCCCACTCAGAATAAACCAT
The DNA here is from genome assembly GCA_951640165.1 of Pseudoips prasinana. Lineage (NCBI taxonomy): Eukaryota > Metazoa > Arthropoda > Insecta > Lepidoptera > Nolidae > Pseudoips > Pseudoips prasinana. The sequence continues at coordinate 5,157,785 of OX621260.1, forward strand.
TGCACGATGAGCACTATTACTGGACGGGCCAGTTGGTGTGGTTAGTAAAAACTTGCTTTTTACGCCGCAGATCGTGGGTTCGATTCCCACCCAGGACAGATATTTGTGAGCATGTTTGTCCTGAGTTTGGGTGCAATTATCTAATATATAATTATATGTAAGTATGTATTCATAAAAGAAAAGTAGTATATCAGTTATCTGGTCTCCATAATACAAACTCTGCTTATTTTGGGATCAGATGGCCGTGTGTGAATAATGTCCAAGGATATTATTATTACTTGTTCTCTCTGGGTGTACTTTATCTATAATATTTGCGTATTTACAAATATATAATTATGTTTAACATAGTACAGGTTCTGCCTAGTTTGGGATCAGATAATAATATAATAATAATATAGAATAGAATAGAATAGAAATACATTTATTCAACACGAACACACAAGAAATGAGTATATCTGGGGACAATGTCACACAGATCATCCTAGTTCCAAACTAAGCAAAGCTTGTACTATGGGTACCAGGCGACGATATACATACTTATATAGATAGATGAATACTTATATACATAGAAAACATCCATGACTCAGAAACAAATATTCGTGCTCATCACACAAATATTTGCACTTACCGGGATTCGAACCCAGGACCACCAGCTTCGTAGGCAGGACCACTACCAACTAGGCTACGGTGACCGTCAAATACCGTAATTGACCGTCAATTAAAATTAATAGTCACCGTAGTCAGTGACGGTCACCGTAGCCTAGTTGGTAGTTCTCCTGCCTACGAAGCTGGTGGTCCTGGGTTCGAATCCCGGTAAGTGCAAATATTTGTGTAAAACATAACTTGACACTATGGCCATAGTGTCAAGTTATGTTTTAAGTTCGACACTCAGAAAAAAAGGATTAATGCAACAGAAAAAACACGGCCTTTTAAAGGTTATGATGGTTTCACTGACTCACTAATTAACACTAAATTATGGTTTTTCATACAATTTTCCATTGGCCTACAATTTTGAAATTTAGCACCAAGAGATAAAGGAAAAAAAGAGAAAATTATCGATTTTACAAAATCATGCGTTTTGTAAAATCGATTCAGATTTTCATACAAACTTACATGCCATATTTTACGCCCCTTAGGGGTGGAATTCCCTTAATCCTGAAATATATATTTTTTACTTTAAACTGGAAGGTCCAATACCAATTTTCATGCGTTTAACTTAAAAAAAAGTCACATTTTTCATACAAACTTACATCCCCTATTTTACGGCCTTAGGGGTGGAATTCCCGAAAATCCTGAAATACATATTTTTTATTTTTAACTGAATGTCAGATACCAATTTTCATGTGGTTAACTTCTAAAACGTCCTATTTTTCATACAAACTCACATCCCCTATTTTACGCCTTTTGGGGTGGAATTCCCAAAAATCCTGAAATATATATTTTTAAATTTTAACTGAAAAGCCAAATACCAAGTTTCATGCCTTTAACTTCAAAATTCACGGATTTTCATACAATCTTTTATCCCCTATTTTACCCCCTTAGGGGATGAATATCCAAACATCCTTTCTTAGTGCTCCCTTACGTGTTAAAAACAACCCCTGTGCAAAATTTCAAGTTTCTAACCCTTATGGTTTAGGCCCTGCATTGATATATAATATGTCAGGGAGTCAGGTTTGACTTTTATATATATAGATATAAATTGTCTAGTTGCCATAGTAGTGGGTCGTCTAGTTAGTGATCAGATGCAAGTGTGTTAGTTTTTCCAAGATATATATATATATATATATACTCTACCAGTTACATGTTACGTTAAACAAATTCATTGATTTCATAGTCTTAGGGATATCTACCATGTTGTTTTCACTATCTATTTATTTATGTAAATTTTATTCCGAAGTTTAGATTGCGCCATAAAGCAAGTTTATTTCAATGTTACTATACTCTTGCGTCGTAAATGAGCCGTTGAGTTGCTTAATATGTTTCCAGATTATTATCTGATTTCCCTAAAAGATAAGATATAAAATATTTAAACAAAATTAACAGAAACTCATTTGGTGAATTGAATTATACCTATAATGTTAACAAATTCAATATTGAATTTTAATGCCCCAAAAGCTTTTAGCCAGATGTTTTTACCGATCCGTTAGTGATCGACAAGGTTAAGCAACTATGCTCGCAGTCAGTCCGTAGATGGGTGACCGCCAAAGTGGTTTAATTTCTGTGCTGCTCCGTTTCGCGAAAGACACGTTAAGTTGGCGGTCCCGGTTGTAGCCCTTAGGCATCGGTTGTTAAGCCATGTTGGAGTCCAACTCTGACACTAGGGTAACCACGGCGTCCACTCTCAAGGGAGACTAGCCAACTGGGCAGGACATATTATAGTGCACAAGTGCACTTTCACACACAGGGGCAATTTCTATTCCATCACTCTCATCCCGATGAGACGACTAGCGACACGACCGGAAAGAGTTCAGGTATAGGACCGACGGCTTTACATGCTCTCCGAGGCACGGCATAATACAAACTAGCAAATATAGGCTTTTCAAAAAATCTTATTCACTTTCTTTCAAATTACCTAAGAAATCGTAAACAGTATGTTCTAAACCTAAACTGCAAATCTGAAGAATATACTGTTAATTCAGGTATTGGGCAAGGTAGTTGTCTGGGCCCATTACTTTTCTTAATATTAATAAACGACTTACCATCTAATATAAAATATAGCACATGTCTAATGTTTGCAGATGATGTCAAATTGGCACTGCCAATTGATACACCATCCGATTGCGCACTATTACAAAGTGACATCGACAGTGTAATTGAGTGGAGCTATCAGAATAGTTTATGTCTCAATTCAAACAAATGTGTGATTGTGTCTTATAGTCGCGCACGTTCCCCAATACACAAAAACTATACACTACACAATACGATTGTGAAAAGAGCGGATACCGTAAAAGATTTGGGCACATGGTTTGATAGCCAATTAACTTACCATGATAATATTTGCAAACTCTGTGATAAATCGCGGAAAAGCCTAGGATTTGTTCTGAGACAGTCTAGAAGCTTTTGTAATCGTAAAACTTTGTGTACCTTATATAACACGTACGTTCGTACCACACTCGAGACTAATTCAGTGATATGGAATCCCCATCAAGTTCAGTACATACAAAAAGTCGAAAAAATACAGAAATCATTTGTACGCTATTTGTTCAAAAGATTATATTATTATTATCCGTATTTATATCCAACACTTTATATCGTGGGTATGGTGGACTATCGTATGTTAGCAGTACGACGTAACATTGCATTAGTCACGTATTTCTTCAGGTTAATGCGTGGTTACACATATAACTCTTTACTATTGGCACTATTACAGTTCCGTGTGCCGCGACACAGGACATACTTTGTCCAGGCGCGACGTCAACATAACCTATTGGCGGTGCCGGCCGCTCGAACAAATCTAGCCCGAAATGCACCTCTGTCCCGCGCAGTTCGCTATATCAATGATATCGAGAATGACTCAACAATAGATATATTCTCATGCACGGAAAATGCATTCCTAACCGTTGCAGGACGTCACATTGAGGCATTGACTATTGAGAGCAGTATACAGTAACTTCTTATTACAATTTTATCTTTTTCTAATATTATGCAGTAGATACATAATATTAGATTACTTTTCACTTTTTTTTTTTTTTTGTAACATGGTTAATTAATTAGCTTATTATAGTATAGTATAGTACCTATAGATTATGTATATAAATTATTATGATTGTATCACTTATTGTGCTTGGAATTATCTGTTAGCAATAAGATATCTGTAATAAATAAATAAATAATACATCCAACTCCCAGATTTCGGGCTGATATTGAGAAATTTTGTTTACGGAATAATCCCAAAATCTATGATCGAATACATGCTATAGATAAGTTACACCTAGACACACAACAAATAATCGTTTATGTATACAAGTAAATTTATGTATGTAAGTACTTATATAGCATGTACACACATCAACACAATCTAGGGATATTGAACATTTCATTGATTATCTAGAAAACTATAAACATTTTGTTATGACTGTAAATGGAAGAATTAAAGATAATTTCATGGCCGATATTTAAACATTAACAACACGATGCGATTTTGTTTTTCTAATTAATAAAAGTCTTAAATTAATTAAGCCATAGAAAATTACTGAGTGAACAAAAACATTTTATTCTTATAAAATTATTCAATCGAATTAAATGAATAAAAATCTTACCAAATCTGATAATCAGTAATCGGTATTTCCTCCTCTAACATTAATCACACAGCGGCAACGATTTTCCATACTTAAAATTAAGGTGTCAATGTCTTGCTGGGGTATGCAGTCCCAAGTTCTTTTTAAATGTTCGAAAAGTTGTTCTTCTGTTGTCAAGTTGGGCGGAAAATCCCTCAATGCTCTTCGCTGTAACATGTCCCAGGCGTGTTCAATTGGGTTTAAGTCTGGCGACTGTGGAGGCCAATCTAATACCTGAACATCGTGTTCTCGAAGGGCGGCCCTCACCAGCCGCGCTGTATGGGAAGGTGCATTGTCATGCATGAGCTGAAATTCTTGCCCCGTTAGGGCCCTGAGCGGGACAATGACACGTTCTACTACCTCCTCACGGTATCTATGGGCAGTCATGCTGCCCTGAATCCAAATGAGTTGGGTTCGTCCGCCGATTCGTATTCCTGCCCACACCATAATTGTCCCGCCTTGGTAAGAGTGGACCTCCTGTGGATGTCGGAGACGGCTGACCCTGCCTGGAGTTCTCCAAACGCGTGTTCGTCTCGAATCTGGATGAAATCCATAGCGGGACTCATCAGTGAACAGCACCAATGACCATTGTTGATCACTCCATGTCAAATGTTCTTGAGCCCATAAAAGTCGCCTACCGCGATTGCCACGTCGCAGCGCTGGGACTCGTAGCGGTCTGCGAGCATGAAGACCAACTTCATGCAGCCTCCTTCGCACGGTTTGGTCGCTCACCAGCAGCTGCTGACCCTCCTGGAGCCTTTGCACTAGTTGCATCGCTGTGATATTGGGTAGTCTTCTGGCGGTCATTTGGAGAAATCGATCCTGTCTCTGAGTGGTAAGGGAGCGTTCAAGTATTACGTAACGCAATTTTTGAAGATTTTTGACCCCCCCTCCCCCCGCTGTAACGCCCCGTAACGTTTTTCTTTGCCCCTCCCCCCCCTCTCTAAACGTTGCGTAACACTCAAGTGATCATTTTTACCCTGAAGTCGCAAAAAGTTATGTTATAGTTTTTATTCTTGGTATAGTTTTAATTGCCTTATAATAAAACAACAGATTTTTAATTCGCAACACCTGCGTATTTTGTTTATTTTTTATAAATTTTTGGCCTTACACACAATTGTTTTTCTCCTTCATTCGCCTAAGTATTTTAGCTTTTTTACTTATAAAGTCTTCAAATAAAATAACATTTATTTTAACCTTTGGCAATGCAATTTTAAACCGAAGCCCAACTGAAATTAAACATTTTACTCGAAATAAAATCGTATTCTTAACAAAATTAAAAAATAATCAACTATTAACTAAGTATTTAAGTAGGCCTATAAAAACAATTCGATTGAAATTACTGCTCCTCTGTCCACGGGTTTGCTAGCCACTCAGATTCTTTCATCACTGGTACCTGGAGTGCAGACGAAGACGGTTCTGGAATTGTTAAGCCACTAGCATCAACTTCGTCTTCGTCGAGCCAGTCAGCATCCTCAGACGATGTTTCATAATGACGCACAATGCAGAGAAGCTCGTTTGCCCTTTTGGCAGCAAGGCGCTGTGGCCGTACTCTAGTTTCACAATGGTCTTGGACAGTCTTGCCATGCACGTAACGGCAGTGCATTTGAACACTCCTGTGAGATGTGAAATAGATCCCACAGGTTGGACATACTTTTTTCTTTAGGTCGGATTGTACAGATGGACAAAAGAAATCGTAAGGCATCTGCTTAAATCCTTCTAGAGGAGGTGATAGATCAACGGACAACCTCACAAGAAGTGGCGAAAACTTGGATTTTCCTTTGTTTAGCAAACTTTAAATTACGCCTGCCAGTCGTTTGCTGAGGGGAGCCATGCGACGCTCAACTCGGTTATATGCGCTCCGCCCAGGAGCATTAGTCGCTATAAACAGGGCGTCCAGGTTGTATTTTTTAAAGTGTTCAATCGCAAAGTTCTTGACTTTGCGATAACGCGGGTTTTCGTCTGGCCCACCATCTACAAAGATGATGATTACTGGCTTCACGGTGTTCGATTCTGTCATCATTAAGAGTTTGAATGAAGGTATTGATAAAAGTGATTCGAAATCATAAGCATGGGTGTTCGCTGTGGAGGATGAGTGTTTCCCGCTCCTTATGGATATGTGTGTCGGCCCGCTGTACCCAACAGCTTCTTCCTTACCGAAATTGTTAGGTTCTACGTTGATGCCGGCGTATACAGAAGGAATAAGTTTGTGCCGCTCTGCCACGACCCAGTCATGATCAGGTAAAAGTATTCTGTATTCCATATGCATTAAAAGAGGGCTCTGACTTTTCACTGCCGGTAAACCAATTGGTACACGTGCCTTATCGTCTTGTGAGAGAACGAATACTTGCTGCGGTCCCAGAAGCGAAGCGAGAGATTCCAATGACCTGATTGTAGCAGTGCAAAATTCCCCGTCCTCGTGCTTTTTGTGCATCTCGGTTTGTGGTCTTGCTAACTTTACGGGTACAGTACGTACGTGTCTTCTTCCCTCTTGTGTGTTAGAAACGTGTGGGAGTAAATGAAGATATGTGCCACTTCGAGAAATTTGGAATCCCATTAACAACAGCCTCTCATGCAGATCGGACAGAGTGAGACAACTCCTAATCATCTCTGTTCGGCGGCGTTCATCAGCAGCACTGCCGTGAATGGCAATATTAATTATGGTCTCTAGGAGAGCAGGTTGCGAGTTAACTAAAGGGGGCTGTCCAGGGCCAGTTCGAGGTTGTGCTGCAGCAGGATTGTTTCTTTGACGTTCAGTTTTGTCCAGTTTTTCTTTGGCTCGAAATTTTTTTGCACGCTTAGCAGAGTCTCTTTTTTTCTTTATACATTTCTCTTTTTCTTTCAACTCTTCGCGTAGTTTTTTTATTTCGTCATGAATATCATCTTTGGCTATACCAGTGTCCCTTGCTTCAGTGAGAACATTTATTCTTTTTTGCAGTAGACCAATTTTCTTCATAAGAGTTTCTTGAGCCGGTTTGCTTGGAACATTTTTAGTGATGACCGAATCAACCAAAGTCTTGTCTGGTTCCGTAGACGATGTCTCCACAGTTTCCTCATCAGTATTCTGACTTTGCTCATCGTGGGTATCGCTCATCTTTCGTTTGACGACAGTGCTTTCATGTCCAGCGACTGCGACAATGGATTCCATAAGAGATGAACACGTGGATGAAGCTACAACATTTGAATCCTATAGACCAAGAGAAAATAAATTAAGGATAGGTATAATTGACACATGCGATAACAAAGAACAAAATATACAACATTTATAAGCAAATGCACCTGTTTTTGTTGAGTAGCACGCGAAGTTGAGGGAACATTGGGCCTTAGTGTTGCTGACTTGCTTGATGTTTGCATAGGTAGCTAGAAATATAAAATACTTATGACCAGTTCTTTTATGAAAAATCAAGGTAATACTTATGTCATTATTAAAGTTTAGTAGTAAACTTACTTGTGTAAAATAACTAAGCATTGTTGCTTTCTTCTTAGTGGCCTTCACCTTCAACTCTCGTATAACGTCATTTATATGTTCTATAAACTTTTCTTTATTTTTTAATTTTTCTTTAGCCGTTTTCCAAATTTCGTTGGCATTTTTTTGACATACTTGCGCTGGCAAGTCAACATGAGAGGCTTTATAGGTTAAGAACAGCTGATGATACAAATCTCCTTCTTTTGAGGACATTATAGTATGAACACTATGATCTTACTTTAATAACACCGACTACCGCAATTGTCTTCTGCATTAACACTAACAAATACTGACAACAAAAGCAACATTCAATGACGTACAATACAATCTAAGGGATTCCCCGTGAAATATAAACGAAAAGGTTTGCCAACATGCGAGAACAAATTAAAAATGACGACCAGACTAATAGAATCGAGGGATTCCCCGTGAAACGTAAACGAAAAGGATTGCCAATTTGGGAGTTTTAATTCCCAATTTTTTTATATAAAAAAAGGAAAAATGTTACGTAACGTGTTGTAAGAAAGACCCCCCTCCCGCCACTGTAACGCATCGTAACGTTTTACGAGACCCCCCCGCCCCCCCAAATTGCGTTACGTAATACTTGAACGCTCCCTAACACGATATCTACCTGTGTGCCGTTCTGCCTCATCTCCAGTAGCGCGATAACGTGACCACAGCCTGGATACCACATTTTGGCTTGTGCCCAGAGACTCAGCAACGACGCGTTGAATAGCACCGTTTTGTAACATGCCAACTGCCCGTAACATTTCATCTCGACTCAAATGATGGCGTGGCATGACGCTAAAAAGCTTACACAACCAATTGAGAAAAGAAAATAAAACAATTTATCAGGTTTTCTTCAATTAACACGCAAAAAACATTTTAATGCAACTTCTTGAAATTAGATACAACTCAAGATTGCGCTGTGCTTTGCGTGTTTTCATTTGTTTCTCATTTTAATTTTTAAATTTTGAATAAAGAATAGACAAGGTTTAAATCTGTAAATAAACTTTTTAAGGAAACTAAATAGGTTTTAAACAATAAAGCCATGTTTGATTTCAAAATAACGAATCCCTAGACTTTGTTGATGTGTGTATATATGTAGGAATAGTATGTATTATTATGTTATATCTAGTGTTTATTTATATAATTAAACCACAATAAGAATCTATTAAATTTATATTTGACAATTTTAGTGCACCTACTTAGTCTTTCTGCACCACCCAAAGGTTGACTGGTAGATAATGCCTATGGCATTAAGTCCGCCTATGTGCAATATTATTTGTGCTAAAGTTTTAAATAAATAAATAAAATTAAATAACCGTGTCCATCACATAGATTTGTCCTGAGTGGGGATCGAACCCACAACCTCTGGCTTAGCAGTCAGGGTCACTAGCCACAAGACCAACATCCCAACAGAAATGAGGACTACATATTTGTTTTTAATATTCCGCAGAATAATCTCGACGCAGCTGCCTCCAGGTCTAACTTCTTACCTAACAGTGGTGGATCCGTACAGAATTAAGTCTCCAGCAGAAACCTTGGACACAGAGACACCCTTACCTTTAGGCGCTCAGTTATTAGTGGTATACGTCAAAAAGAAGGTATATAACAGTCTCAAGAAACAAATGGACCAGATACAGGAGTTCCACCAAAATGGGGAGGAACTCATTAATAAGTTTAAAAAGGTAAGGAAAATGATTTGACATGAAATCTTCAAGAAGAGAGTTTGTTCTTTTCTTAGCCTGGCTCGCTAGCAAATTGTTGTTTATTCTTGTTCCTATCTCCTGTAACCTTCTCATTTCAAATGACTGCACGTGTGGCGCAGCAGCTAAGACAGTCGCCTCGCCCCTTCGTGTCGCGGGTTCGTGTCCTGCGCTGGACAACTATTTGTGTGACCCATAAATTGTTGTTCTGAGTCTGGATGTAATTTGTGTCCTCCGTCTATTATATGTTTGTAAAGTACCCCGCGACACGGATGAAATTACCTAGTGCGGGCGTTGTCTTATGTCTGCATTCATCTTATGCAGGCATTATGTCTTAAATATTAAAAAAAAATGGTGTGTGCTTGAGACCACACGACTGGAATGAACTTAGATATACGGCACATTACTGGTTATGAGAGAAAGAGAGATAGAAAATGTGTGCTCGTACCTCTCTCTCTTGACCCTACAGTAATATACGAATCGTTGCTCTGTCTCTTTTTTCTTCACTAACCTACATCTCCCTCTTAACTTCCGATAGCCTCAACCGATCACACTTTTCGGAACGCTCTCGTTACGCATTTAACAGCTTATTCCCCAAGTCAAATGCACGTAAAACAGTTTTACTTCAAAAATATATATAATTTTTACCGTCCTTATAAACATGCCAGACATCAGCTGCTATTTTTATAAAGATTAAAAAAATGTATGCATATTTCACAAACTGAGGTTCTATAATACAGGTTGTTGTGTTAAATTACATAGCCTCTAAGTATTTACAAGGTTCTGTATTTGGAACCAGGTGTGATTTAGGCGAGGATACCTTTTAGATACCTTTTTTACACACACTATTTAGAAAAATTAAGCTAACTTTACTTCAGAAATAATGTCAATATTATGTTTGTACTAGTTCACCTGTTACCAATATGGAAGCCGTTAACATAAACCTCTATTGATCACAGAATCAAGAAGCCGAACGAGAAAAACTACGTGACTTCCCCCAAACAGGAATGAAACGCGACAAATCCCTGCTTTTCACTGCCGTCCCCGAAGAAGACCACTCCATGATCTCTCCCCCCAGCCGCGAGGAACATCCCTCCGAAGAAAAGAAACCCCCCGCCATGCCAGACGTCGTCCCCTTCACCAACAAGCCAAGACAACGACCTACAAAGCTATCCTTAAGTTTCAAAAACCAAAAGTCCCTAGACGAAGACATCCAAGAAAACGAAAAGGTCTTCACAGGACAAACTAGCGTATGTTCCACTCCCATGGTAGAATACAAAAGACTTCACGGAAACATACTCTCGATCTGCCAAATACCCGAAAGCCAACAAGACAAGACAGAAACCGAACCGGACGTCGTCAAAAACCTAGAAGACTGCACAAAAATAAACCTCGAAAACGAAAAACGCGACAACAAAATAGTTTTAGACATTAATTGCATCGCAGACCATTATATCAACAAACCCGAACCCATCAGAAAACTAGCCAGTGTTACAGACCTACAAGAAACTATTAAGAATATATCAAATCGTGCAACGTCTAAATTCAAACTCAAACGCTCAAAAGCATCATTAAAGGACGACACACCTTCCCCAGAAAATGGTACCGTCAATATCAGCACAATGACCATAAACGATCCCCTATTCCCAGTGTTTAGGAACGACGGTGTTGCCATATCAGAGTCTTTATTTAATCAGTATTTAGAACAGCACTATTCAAGAATGAAACAAGATTCTAAAGAGAACATGTTCACTTTTAACATGAAGTTATGTGAGCAGGAAAAATTCGAAGATTTTGATTCCGAACTTAACAAGTCACCTCAGAGAACACCGAAGAAGATAGCCAAGAACTCAACGAAAACGTTACCCACAGACCAATCGAGAAGGAAATCTCTATCTTTGCCATTAAAATCGTTATCAGAAAGTTCAGATTCTCAGATAGTGTCGGATTCTGATGCAACAAGCTTTAAGAAGAAACTCACTGGGGTGCAATTGACCCCGTTGATGGAGAAGCTGAGTCATTTGGCGTTTTCAGACAAGTCCAGTGGATATAGCAGTAGGGTGATGACGCCTCTGGAACTGAGGGAATTTACTCCGGCAGCTGAAAGGCAGATTACTTTTAATGATAGGTATGTGAATAATGACTATCGACTGCTTTTTTCGCGTAAGCCAATTCTTGCATTTTCTTTCTTTTTCTTCCCTTCTTTAATTTTTAATTCTTAAGCGTAAATTAACGATTTCTCTGTCGCCCCATTTGTCTAATTATTAATCATATTTTATAGCAACCGAGACCGATGGCTTCAAAATTCATTTATTCCAATATAATGTTACATTTCTTTAGAATCATCAACTTTTATTTACCCTACCGTGCAGTCCGTGTGCCAGAAAACTCCGTAGGAATCCTTTTTTATTTATTTTTTCTTAGAATAATTTACATTGTACTTAAATGTGGTAATTCACAGCGGCTCAATTCGGCTACACAATTTGGCTTTTATAGTTCTTTTAAACTTATTTGTAGATATTTCTCTGATATCACTGGTAAGTAATAGAATCTTAAACATTGCCCCGTATAAAAACTTATTTTGTTGAGACGGGTGGTATTAACACGAGGTTATATCTCTTTAAATAGTATTTATAGTATGAGTATCACAGAGTCCCTGAAAAAAACTAAAAACTTTGAATATTACAATAAAATAGAACTCGTGGCCAGGATGGCTTAGACGCACATCGAGGCATTGACCAAAGTGACCGGTAATAGTGTCTTAGTGCTATGAAAATAAGTTTCTGTGATACGTACGTAGACTCACGTCAGAGGGCAGAGACAACGAATTTTCCTTTGCCACGTTACCACCTCATTTATCTTGTTTACTCTCATTATATTTTTGATGCGCTCATAGCGAGGTTAAGTAACTAGCAATGTGGTTTAATTAGTCAGCGTCTCCGTGCTTCGGACGGCACATAAAGTTGCCCCGGTTAGCCATGTCAGAGGCCTACTGGGAGCCTTAAACAACTCTGACACTAGGTTAACCACTACCCATACGACAATCGTTGTTCTGAGTCTGAATAAACTGTGTCCGTTATTTCAACCAATTAATTATATGTTTGAAAAGTACAGTCCCGTGACTGGGATTAATTCCGTTGTGCGGAAATAAAAAAATCTTCTTAGTTATATTTTATAAATCGAATCACATTATATTATAATCACAGTTCCACATTCACAGGCCCCCAAAACCTCAACGCCAAGACTCTGAGAGTGACGAGGAATCCGACAGCGATCTGGAAATACTGCCGGAGTACAGTAAGCACGCGGTGAAGTGCGCGCTGTTCGTCAGCGGCCTGCACAACATGGCGCTACTGGCTCTGTTGGACACCGAGGCTGCCAACGACGTGGACACTATCAATAGCTTGGTAAGTTAACCCTTGATGATGTCCTGCCGGCCGAATTTCAGCCACGGCGGCCATTCACAATGGAAATTAGCCAATTGCGCAAGACATATTATAGTGCACAAGTATTATAGTGTAAACACAGGGGCACTTTCTATTCCATCACTCTCATGATCCGGTGGGACGTCTAGCGACATGACCGGAAAGAGGTCAGATACAGGTCCGACGGCTTTACGTGCTCTCCGAGGCACGGAGGTATAATACCGCCACCTTCCAGACTTCGGGCTGATAGTGAGAAATTTCTTTTGACGGAAAAATCCCAAAATCACTTTTAGGCCTGACCGGGGATTTGAACCCAGGACCTCTCTTTCTGCGGTTGAACACGCTACCGCTAGACCAACGAGGCAGTTAACCCTTAAGCGGACAACGGTATAATTATGAACATACGCTATGACCAATTAAAGGGTTAAATATCTTAAGAAAATCAAGAATAAATTATTCTAGTGTAACAAGGTAAGCAGGCGAACCAAAGTCCACTTCAGCTTGGTAATTCTTCGGGCTATGTCTGTATCCAAGCCAAGCTGAAGTGGTAGTGGGTAGGCTCATACCTCGCAGAGCCGACGGCCGTTGGGGCAGAGAGGTTCTCGAGTGGCGACCACGAACCGGAAGGCGCAGCGTGCGCAGGCCCCCTACAAGATGGACCGATGATCTTGTGCGGGTCGCTGGAAGTCGCTGGATGCGGATAGCGTAAGACCGGCAGTTGTGGCGATTTTTGGGGGAGGTCTTTAGTGGGCGTCTTTCGGCTAATTTGATGAACAAAATAATAATTATACATTGAAATTGACTGCACGTGTGGCGCAGCGGTTATGACAGTCGTCTCGCCACTTCGTGGCCCGGCTTATATTCCCGCACAGGACAATTATTCTGCCGTCATAAGGTAAAAGGGCAGATCTGACATTTTTGTCGAAATGAAGTTATGTATATATTCGGAATCAGTAAAAAAATACGCATCAGCTAATATTTTTATAGTTAACAAAAACCAACCACAACCCTGAAATTCTCAATTTTAAATAAGGCGCATTTTCAGTGTGACTTAAATATTTTTAAGTAGAAACGACATTTCTGATGTATACTAAGTTATAACGACACATCTTCTACTTAGATGTGTCTTTATAACTTATAATACATCAGAAATGTCGTTTCTGCGTCTTACTAATTTACAAAATATTTAATTGGACATAAATTGAAATGACGTTTTTGATTATTCATAAGAAAAAAAGACGGTTCTGAGTAGAAGTGCCTGTTCATTTTATTATTGGAATATTTGGTCAGGCGCAAGTGCTATCGTCTTTCCTACTTAGTACGGCTAGTTGTGCTGGGTGAGGTGGGGATCGTGGTTGTAGAACTTACTATCCAGCCAGTTTCGTCCTGGCATTCCAGTAATTATGCTTCCACAAATTTACCAGTTTAAAATTGTAATGTTTTGCCCAACAGTAATCGTCTTCAATGAAAGTTTTGTGCTAATTGATGATAAATAAATCAACACTAATTCTGAAACTTATGCTACGATATGGCATAAAGCGATTGCTGTTCGTAAAGTGAGTGATATTACAAGCTGCTTTCGAGCTTTTTTGCTGGCATATAGAGACATGAGAAATATAGCCATTTGGCTTGGCAACTGTGCAGCTCAGAATAAAAACTATTTAGTTCATGTTGTAAACTCAACTGATATTAATTTGGAGGCAATTCAATTAAAATATTTGGAAGTACCCACGAAACATATGACCGCAGATGATTGCCTCCACCAAGTGGAACTATCCATGAAAAAGAAAAACAAATCTATGATTTTAAGGACTTTCACCCAGTAGTATTGAACACCAGCAAAATATAACCGTTAAAGTTATCAACGTGGATGATTTTTGTCAATTTGAAGACCGTGCTTTAAGTTACAAGCTACAAAATTCTTCTCCTCCAGAGGAACCTACGTTATCCGTTACAAGACTGCCTTCGATCATGATCAATACGCACTAGATTTTTTCTGAGATTTAAAAATATTAAGTGTGGGATATTATACCACCTCCAAAACATGTTAAAGAATATAGAGGTATTTTACACATGACCGTAAATCGACGATTAAAAACATAAAAGCATTTTGGTACAATTTACTTAATAATATAAAAATAATGCTGATCTGAGTTAAGTTCACGACAACTGATTATTATGATAAGTACAATAATTACAATAATTAAGTTAAAGTAAATATATAAATATAGCTAGTTAGCAAGTAGTCAGCAACATTAATATGTATTTTATATTTTCTAAAACATACATATTAAATTACTTCTATTGCCAACATAATAATAGATAGTTTTGCAAACGGGTATCAAATGAGTTAAATGTGGATTGTATCCTTTGAACAAAAACATACAAGATGAAGAATATTTCGGCAGGTTGTCGTTTGCAAAAACCTTTACCAAATTATATTGTTGACACCCACTGTACTTGAACAATCTTAATGTGTTATTTGCTCTATTTAAGTTAAGTTACTAAAGTATTATAATTTAACTTAATGTTAAGCTTTTAAATAATTACGTACCAATCGTAATTTTTTACGTAAAAAGTTTGTTTAAAGTTTAGGTCTTTAGAAATTTTACTTACGTATAAATTTGTCAACGACAGGGGAAGCTGCTGTGATTATCGTTTAGTATATATAATGTTTCGTATACATTCGTTAATGCATTTTTTTTCTAAGTATATATAAGTCTAAATCTCATAATTTTTATTTATTAAAAAATAAAACTCATTCTCAAGGTCAAAGACTGGTTTTGGGTTTTAAAACAATATCCGATGCAGGCTTATCTGCTGTTTTTTAGAATCGACGAGTTACATGTTAAGTTGAACAGCAGCAAATATCTAAAAATGTTCACCTGGTAAAACATTGTTACTAAAACGGAAAGATGTTTCATAAATAACTTAAGTTGAAGGGACTCATCTAACCAGAAACGTCTTTTCATTGCAGTTTTGCGAATTTTTATACATTTTTTTTACTAAAGAGGAAACATTTATTATTCTATAATTTGCTTATACATACTGACAGTTAAAATGCTTATGCCTAATATTGCATAACAATTTTATCATTTTGTTTAATATTGACCGCGTAGCGAATTTTTAAGTTTTATGAATACATAACATTTTTTATACCATATTGAAGTTTATGCAGAAGCGTCCATTTTCCTTATGGCGGCAGTATTTGTGTGACTCATAATTAGTTGTTGACTCTGGATTTACTTTATTTCCGTCAATTTATAAATTCCCCCGCGACACAAGATTAATCGTCCAACGGGCCTCGATCCAGCACCCATAACCAATCCTGGGTAGGCGCTCTGCCCTTTAAAAGGCAGTGGGCATGGTAGCATGTTTATTACAAGCAAGTTTAAAACTATACACGCCAGAAATTCAAGGACCCAATTTACAGAGGATGTAGGAGTTATATTGAGATTAGATTTACTCTTCACATTGTGAAAAATTCTATAAAACTAAAAATTAATAAAAAATTGTAGTCATGTCATTACTTCGTCCTTACTTACTTATAATATGGGCAGTGGTTACCCTAGTGTCCGAGATGTACAAGCCGCCCAGTAGGCCTCTGACATGGCGTAACGATTTTTGTCTAATCGCTACAACCGGGACCGACAGCTTAACGTGCCCTCTGAAGCACGGAGACGTTCAGAAATTTAGTAACTCCAGTGGCGACCCATCCATGGACTGACAAGGCTAGTTGCTTAACTTCGCCGATCACCTACGGATCAATAAGACCATTAGACAACTTTCTGAAAAATTCTCCTCGTCAACGTATTTGGTAGATGTGAGAATGATAATCTTGTTAACCATTTTCTAGTGGGAAACTTCGCTGAATGCCCTCGGGCCGATAGAGCAGAAGTGCATGGAGCCACTAGCAGGCGTCGGAGAGACCAACGACTACAGTTACCTGACCCTGGACCCTGACTGGGGCACTGTAAGAAAGGGCGGGCCTTGGGCAGCGCTGGACATCGCGACCATGGGGTTGATACATAATGACTTCGCTGAGGATCCAGATCTATCAGAGTTTATACTAAGGTGAGTTTATATGGGGTGATGATATTCTATGCCTTCACCACACAGCACCCCATCTCATCCCGTGGGGGGGCGTAGAAATCGTCCGAGGGAATACCTAGCAGAGAACGTGCAGCAGCGTTTTTCTGTGAACTATGACCATCAAACTGCGATCGCCGACCCGGGTGCCAAGCGTGGCGATTGTGGCATATCCCCCTATTCTCTGAGGAGGCTTTTGTCCAGCAGTGGACGTATTTTGGCTGGCATGTTGAAGTTTACATACTTGTTGTTTGGTGGATTTGACTATTTCGTCGTGTGTCCCCAGTTTCTTCATTAATGTAATGGAAATTCTAAGTATACCATATTTTAAAGAATAATTGGAGCAATCGAACATTCCAGTCTAAAAATTGGACAAACCACAACTTCGTTGCTATAAGTTGATTTTTGTGTGTAAGGTGGACAAACGTGTCCTCAGCTGATACATACTGTTGAGGCAAACCAGCTATAGTCAAAAATTGAGCCAAAAACTAACCATCCTGCCGAAATATTGTTGAAACTACGATCATAAAGCTACGATTACGTACAAAGCTCAAAATCCTCTAATAATAGGATGTTTCAGTGTATAACTCAGACACAGTACGGAAGTATGGAACCATGAATTCTCTGGTCAAGGTATTCCTAATACTGTAAACTAGTTTATATGTTTGTTTGTTGAATTGGTGGTCTATTGCAAATTCCAAAAATTCAACACTACCATTGGGATGGGTTTTGTCGCCTCCTCTTCAGTTGCAAGGCAGCTTCTCTATGACGACTCTTATTCTATACATAAGTGACTACGACTAGCTGTGGTAGTGCTTCATTTATGGATGTCATATTGATGGAGTGTGGTGTTTTGTATCGTTACCTTCATAATGTAATTTAAGTTTATGTTTTGTACTTTGTTTATTACCGAATTGTATTAATATTGTTTTCGTCATATTCAGTTTCAAATTATTCTCTATATATAACACTCCTTTTTTGTGATGGGATTAAATGATGCGAAAAAACTAATTCTATCGACGCATGATTTTGTCATTTTCAAATGAGAATTTATATTCGAGACGGTAGTTTTAAAGATATTTGGAAAAGCAAATAGGGATAAAATACATATGGATTACGACCTAACTATTCACGGCTGTATATCTCAGCGTAATCAACACAGCAGGTACCCATTTGGCAGCTGTCATTGATATTGACGTAGCTGGCAATGCATAGCTGCGTAGCGGGAAGCCGTGGCGGATCTTTTTGTCATTGGTTCTATATTCCGCCGTCCTCCCTTGCCTTGACCTAATATTACCCTTTGGCTCGCCCTTATTATTGCCATCTGACCTAGAAATCCATGGGAGGTTATCAGGGACAGTATTAATTACACATTTTATTTATGAGATTAATGTTTTCTATAATGCTGTTTATAATGTATTTATAAGATGCAATACCATCAAATTGTCATTTTACGTCTGAATTATTTTAACCCCATCAACAAGATTCACAATTAGTTTAATTATATATTCCAAAAAATTAATTAAAGGTAAAATTTTATCAGACATCTTTTCATTATCTGACATTGGCAGACTTATCGACAACGACATTTGGAAAAAGAAGAAAAATTATGCAGATGACATGTCTAATTTTCAGCTTTTCACGAAACTAGACACATCATCTTTAGTTTCCGTATGAAAGTCACGGCTAATAATATAAAAAGTAAAACATGTTTTTTAGAGTTCATAATATGATTCAATTGTTTTCTTGCGATTTTCATTCAGGACTAATCTTTGAGTGATGAGTACTATTATTTGTTCTACGTCTGGACGTAGTTTATAATGTGTATAACGGGGAGACCTTTTATAATAATAATGTAGTGGGGTAATCGGCGTGAATAACTTGTTTGCGCCGTTCGGAACAGGTGCAAAATGACGTCATTGATGTTATTAGGTGACGTGTATTGTTTTTCGCCGATATGTATGTATTTAGAAATACACAAGTACGTTCATCAGGTGTCTCGTTAGTCTGGGACCAGATGGCAGTGTAGTACAGGTCGGTTGGCGTTGCAGGAGCGACGAGAGCGTGGTGGTGGGCGCGGCGTGCGGCGGCGCGCAGGTGTACTACCAGGAGCGCGGCGCGCGCGCGGCCGGCCCGCCGCCGCCGTCCGACGCGCTCGCCGCCGCGCCGCTGCGCGCGCGCCGCCGCCTGCACCGCGACCACGCCACGCTGCTGCTCTAGGGCGCCGCGGCACCTACCACGCATTCCTCGTACCATCATACAGTGTGGTATACGGTAAGAGGACGAGATATTCAAATTTGCCAGATTGTCGGTATAAAATCTGTCAAAAATATCGATATTAATTACTTTTACGAATTTTATTTAAGTGAATTCCATAAATGGACCGGACCGACTGAATAATGATTAGATATGGATCCTGAACGCAATTGCAATGTTAGCATCCTCGATGTATGTTGTCGACTAGATTGTTGTAAATGAATGTTAGGTATAAAATGATTGTTAAATGTATCATATGGATATTGAAATACTGATAGTACATCATACATATACATCCGATTATGAATGAATTTAAAACAAATATAGAAACGCAGAGAATATTCCCTTAAGTTTTCTATAAGATTGCTTGTTCAGTGCAATATTTTTTTTATTAATGTTATAAAAGTACCTAAATACAATACCAAAGTAACTGAATATATGGCTAAATAATCAAAATAAGTTTTAAATTTAAATTACGCAATAAAAATATTGAAATATTTTTATTGAACATTACTGGCATGTATTATCAATCACAGCAGTGAGAAAGTAATCTAATAACCAAATAATGAAATGGAACTCCAATGTTAAATTATCTATCAACAAAAAATCACATATCTCTATTTAAAATACTTAGCCAAAACAACATTCCTATAACTTTATTGAGAGATTATTTATATCTGTTATTTTTTTACAGTTTTTTAAGATACGATTACACTTCTTTTATTTAGTTATTATTTGTTGTTATTTGCATTGGCAAACCATTATAATAAATGAAATATATCAAAACTAACATAATATGGGTAAATCACAATCTTCGCTTCCTACCATACCATAATTAATACCGACTTTGAAAAGCTTACATAGTTAAAAATTGTAATGGATAACTCGTGTTTATTTTAAGACATCGCCCGCACTAATACATTATATTTAGTACAATTTTTCACTTCACAAGTGCAATGTCATACAATAAGTAGAAAAAATAATGGTAGTTTTCCTAAGAAATTAATTAATTCAGCCAATACCAGAGAGTACAATATTTAAAGGCAAAATTCACCGCTCAGCTATGTCTCTCGGACATTTAGATGTTTCATACGATACAAAATTACTGTTAGCACTTTTGAAGAATCCATCGGTCACCCAACATCGGTCATTTTGTCGTTTGTTCTTTTTCTCGTTCGATCGTCGCACTTATTATAATCTAGAAATATTCACCAGCTATAGAGGGATCTGGCAC
Organism: Pseudoips prasinana; assembly: GCA_951640165.1. NCBI lineage: Eukaryota > Metazoa > Arthropoda > Insecta > Lepidoptera > Nolidae > Pseudoips > Pseudoips prasinana. Next base: position 5,178,238 of record OX621260.1, read on the forward strand.
TCGGCGGCCTCTCCCGCGGTACGTTTGCTCGCCTTCGCACGGTAATGGTCTTTGTTCTGACCTTAGCTAAACCTAATAATTGGCAGGTATTTAAAATGTAATTAGTTTTATTGTTTTTTATATCTCAATAAAGAAGAGATGCGCATGTAGATTGTATTTATACAATAATACGTAAAAGTGCGCTAAACTAATAATTGGCAGGTATTTAAAATGTAATTAGTTTTATTGTTTTTTATATCTCAATAAAGAAGAGATGCGCATGTAGATTATATTTATACAATAATACGTAAAAGCGCACCTTTACGTATTATTGTATAAATACGATCTGTGTGGGGCATCTCCACCAGTGTCTTAACCATGGTTTACAGTCATACATATTTACAGTCCGGGCGAGTCGCCTGGAATGTAAATATGTACGTTGGTCACTATTGTGCAGTCTCCCATGGGGTGGGTCTAGCAACGGTGACACGACCGTTATTTGTTTTATTTTTCTTTAGTGTCTGTGGTTACTACCGTAGTCGTAAATTTGACTAAATAAAGAAAAATTATATTCTATTCAAAAATAAGTGCGGCGGTCGAATAAATGACAATTATATCTCACTCTTTCGACGATAAAACTAATAAAAAGAAGCCCATTTTGTAAGATTAATAATCCAAAATATTCAGAGTAGTCTTCACTTTTACATATATATTTTCTTATATCAAAATAAATTGGAAAAGCCGATTTTCGCATATTTTTGGACAATTACTAAAAATATAAACTTTATCTGAATATTTTCGAATTTTGAATTTCACAAAATGATCGCTGTATATTCGTCAAAAATGCTTACACAATATTTAACCAAAGAGTCACCGAAGCAGATTTAAAATGTCCAAATAATTATTTTGTAGCATCTCAATGTGGCAACTACAAATAGTGGTTCAACTCTGCGCGAGGTCAAAAGTAACTTACAAAGCCGGAACAGGAGGTATTGTCATCAATCAGCGTACCTTTTCACTTGTCTACACATGTTACAGACGTGGAAATTACAAACATTGGCTACTATTCATTTATACTATGGCCATATGGTAGAGTAGAACTTACATACGGATGGCAATTCACTTAATTTCAACCAAAAATGTGCATATTGTCAAATTGATGTTTCGATGTTATTAACCCTTAAATGCATGAAATTTTTAAATATTCTGAAAAAAATATATATAATAGAATTAGGGGTACAAAACTCGGGAAAAATAATTAAAAAAATATTTTCCAACTTTTAATATATTTATTTCTAATAAAACTTCAAGTATCATTTTTGATACTCCATGTATTTAGCTCAAAAAAAATGTTGGTTTTAATTATTATGAAATAAATAGAAACAATTATTGTTTCTGTTGTCACACAAAGACACCTTACATTTTGAACACAATACAGATGTCAACTTCCGACAGTTATTATATTTACACTTATTTCTCTTATTACAATATTCTCTTTCATGCCCTACATTGTCAAAACGGACGTCTCTTGTTGGCATTGCTTGTTCATGCGCTCGAGTTGTTCTTGCTTTCTTGACGGTTACTTCTTCTAAGCGACTAGAACTTGGCCGACCACGTTTGTTATCATGATTATAACTTTGGTACTTACATAGAGATTCTGCTAGATCTGTTCTAAAGTCAGCTAAATTCATTATTTGTTTCGGATTCTCTCCTTTTTTGGTCAGTACTTTTTTATAGAGCACCCACGCGTTGATGACCGTCATGTCTAACAGATGATAAAACATTCGTGTCGTCCATTTGCGAGACTTCATTCTGATGCGGTACCGACCTAAGTAGCTGTCCATTAGGTCGACGCCGCCCATATGAGCATTGTACTCTTTCACGACTCTAGGGCAAGGAATTTCAATAGTAGCTTTTTGCTTTTTGTCAAACCGTTTGATAGTTTCTACTGGTTCTGCTCCTACATACGTCGAAAGCAATAAGACCTGCTTGTTGTCTTTCCAACTAGTAGCTGCCAGGTCTAATCCATTATAATGAGTAACATTTTCACAGTATGACCCTCTGGGAACATCAGCTTTCATTACGTCTTTTTTTTCTGGCAACTTGCAGGTCTTTCCTAGTCTATTTCTTTGCACAGTGCCCAAGCAGTAGATTCCTTCTCCCCAAAGATAATAGAGTAGAGCACAATTTGTATAAAAGTTATCGAAATACACGATATGATTTACTTTTCGAGGAACAGATCGCAACAAACGGATGACTGTGTTGGACACGACACCTAAATCAGGTTCATTTTGTAATCTTTCAATAGTTTGTGCCCCTGAATAGATCTCAAACCTGTACGCGTATCCCATCAAGCAACATAAGACAAAAAATTTGAAACCCCACTTATGGGGTTTGTTTGGTAAGTATTGCTTCATGAAGTGTGAAATCTTGGTTGCACACATTTGTTCATCTAGAGATAGTCTATGCTCAAAAGGAACAGTCACAAATCTTTTGTTCAGATAATCGATCACAGGTCTGATCTTGTGCAATCTGTCGTGATTAGAATGACTAACGGGAAGGTGATGTACGTTATCATTCATATGGAAAATTTGGCGAATTTTTTCAAAGCGATTTACAGTCATAGTATCTGCGATAGGTGCAAATCTAGCTTTTGCTGACCAATACGATCGCACACTTGGGAAATGGTAGACAGAAGAATAGATAAGTATGCCTAAAAATTTACGAAGCTCCAAGACGGTAATAGTATCGGTGAAGTTAGCATTTATTTGTATTGCATACTTGTTGGATTCATTTACTATTTGTTCGAGCAAATCATCTTCAAAGAAATAAGAAAAAAAATGGTATGGGGTGGAAAGTTCCATAATATTCTGTGGGTAAGTTGTATTTCCTTTGAATGCTAAAGCTTCTTCGACAAGGTTTAAATTTTTCCGTTTCCAAACTAGGTTACGAGTGATTATATTTCCAGTAACACTTACTGAAGAAGTCGATGGGAGCGGTGGCGGTTCAACCTCCTCATTTGAAACTAAACTGCCATTTTCATCGTCAAATAATATTGGCGGATCACCATCTACATGATCAGGATCACCATCTACATGATCTGAGCTGCCTTCTAAATCAGCTAAAATATCATTACGATCAGCATAATATCCAATTTCGTCTTCATCTTCCTCAAAATTGTCATCAGACAGTTCTCCACTTTCCAGTTGCCGCAAATATCCCTCGATGTCACGTTCTGCTAATCGCTTAGCCATAATCTGTAAATAAAAGCATCAAGCAGTTGTAGCAATCACCCAAAACCAAGAATATGCGATATTTTATGCCATTAGAAGCCAAAAACAAATATAATACGACATTCAGGCAAGTAAGTAATTCTTGAATTTTTTTTTGGCGCCAATGCATGAAGTATCAATTTTGATACCTCACAAAAATAGCAAATTAGAGTATGAAAGCCCACAAATAAAGTAAATACGCGTACTCGATAATATGAATTGCATACTTACGATGGTCAGAACAATTTTTGTTGGACGAAAAGTCTCTAAAACAGAAAGCCACAACAAAAACAAAATCACGCGGGAATACCTGTACTACGAACGTTCACTAACTTTTGAAAATGGCAGAAAACCATAGACTATACTAGATGAATCCAAGTTTTTACACTTTATTTCGTTTAGAAATGAATCAATATACATAAATATTTTAAAAGCAAACTAGCTTTACATTAAATTTGAGACCATAACCTAATTCAAACTTTAGGTATCATTTTTGATACCGTATGCATTTAAGGGTTAAGTATTGGGAGTGAATTGTGTCCGTTTAACAAGTATTAATTTCATATCAACAATTATTTAAGCTACTACAAGAGATGTTTATTTAAACTCTATTTTGCAACACATGCAATGAATAGGTAGTCAAATAAAAATGACAGCAGAAATATTCCTTAACATTATTTGTGGTTTGAGCTATTTAGCCATTGAAAGACAAGTTATGCTTATAGGCCCCAAGACTGTCTTACTTTGGCTAGCAAACTTTAAATCATCCAGAAAATAACCTATATAAATGTCGACCAATTATACAGCGTTGTTTTTTGGCATATTTTACACTTTGTAGGTGCTAATACTGTATTATTTCGTGAAATAAGCCAGCCATTCTGTGCCATAGATGGAAAACCTAACTGCTTTTGATATTATTTTTAGACTGCTGTCGTAGATTGCAACTTTTTAATAATGAAAAATGTATTATTTTTATATAAATCAATTTTGACTCCAAGATTTTCGGGCAGTTAAGAAAATGTCTATTTCGATGGGTTAAAACTCTTCAGCTCGCCTCCCCAATGTATTTCACTACAATTTGTACTACGAATACAGTGGAGGGGCGTGCCACATTTAAAAGTTTATACCTTCTAGCGAGTACTATATTTTATTGCCGTAGTGTAGTCGACATTCCGTAGAATTCCGATCACCATACCTTGATTGTACTTTTTTGAGATGGCATACTTGTTAACTGAGTTGTCTGGTCGCACGCCCACTGCAACTCGGCAGAGAAGCTAGAACCTACACAAATATGAATTGTTGGTGGGACATTCTTCAATAACTTAGGCCCCAGGCAATCTTGATCAAAATGATGCAACCTTTACTGCAAGAAAACTATAACAGATGCCAAAATCAAAAAAGGACCAAGCTAAGCTGAACGGAATTTAATTCCATGCTCATACTATTCTTGCCACTAGTTGATAAGTTTGTTGGCCAACTAGTTTAGTGTTGCTATATAGAAATCGATGTTGCCAATTGATTATTGATGAACTGAAAAATAAAACTTTTTGACAATGTTTTTGAAGTGATATTCGACTGGATTGTCAAAAGTTGGATAAGTAGTAGAATTGGAGGTTATACCTAGACCATGAAATTAAATATGGTATTGAAACTTGGATAACTATTTGAAGTCAAATACTATCTGTATCGCTGGCCCAAGTGTGCTTTTAGACATTTTTTCTTTCCCTGTGATAGTTAAATGCTCGCCAACAATAATATTTATTGCCTTCAATCGTAATAATGTAATTTAATGAAATATAATTTCAGTAAATTGTTATATATTTTGCAATTCGAGTATTTAAGCATCAAAGAGAAGAGAGCGTGGTCAAACTAAAGCCCACTCGTGAGTGTATGAGATGCGTATATTTGTAAACACTTCCACGAGTGTAATCAATTTACCCCGTTATTATGCGGAGCCGAAACGGTCTTCCAGCGTTCACTTAGTGCGCGTGCCACTCTTTCCTGATCTTGTATGTATTTACGGGCCGTGGTCAAACGCATACACAATACGATCTCCATTGTAGATTCGATAAGACAACACATGCTGAACGCTGGATGGACACCATATAAAATGCATATGGGGAATCCACCTCGCACCGCGTGCGACGAAATACTAGCGCGTATAAGGCACACTTCATCGTTCAAATGTTTGTCCGTTATCAGTCCTAAATTTACGTTCATGGTAATGACTATTATTCGTATACTAGTGATAAATTAGTGCTCGAAGGCATTCACGGCGGATCGCATCGATTCTCAGCCTAGTATTTTTGACTACAAGTGGAAACTGATGAGATGGTTCGCCGTAATGCAAAAGAGCACTAAACGGCAACTCATAATAACCAACTTTTCATATCTTGTATAGTATTGATATTTCTGTCCATTTGCTTGTGACTAGTTTCGATAGTATTTTCGACGTAGCTGTAAGCCTGTCCTGCGCTTGTACCTAAAGTGTACTATTATTTAGCAGTATTATGTGTAAGAAGCATTCCAGATAGATATTGTTCGATATTAGGTCTGACGTACTCAGTCGAGATGTTTAAACTGGGGCCACTATAAATTAATGAAGCCTTGTAGGTTCAACAAATTCGAAGATTACAGTACCCATTACTAATCGAATGCCATCCGATTTTGAACGCCACTTCTGGCATATATTTCAAGACGTAATTAGTGTAAGTTTAATGGTATATGCCAGAACTGACTATTCATTCTATACAGAATAACTTGTAATAAACCAACAACGACATAACTCAATACAAAAAATAATAATTTTACATTGGACGACTAGAGAACTGGGTCAAGTTCAAAGGCACGAGCGCTGCACCCCTTCCCCGCGCCCTAGCCCGATCTATGCGATGCGCGTAGTTATAAACATTCAAGCGGGGAATTAAATTAATACTTATTTTTGTAAGAAAATAAAATATAACAAATTATGAATTGTTGTTGAACAAAAGTTGTTGCATATGTTGTCAGCTATCTAGTCCTTCGAGGTTGTTGGTGTTTTACAAGTAACCCTGTGAGATGATAGATGATGAGATATGCGCATACAATTTCTATGGTAATTAATATTTCTAGCGCCATAGTAACACGAGTGAGCCCGAGTACCTGAAGACCTTGATCGACAAGTTTATATATCACATTCCACGTCCCATAGCTTTAAGTGACACATTCCGCCATATTTGAAGTCGCGTCCAATGAAGAAATGCTAATCCGGTCACGTTGCCATTATTATCGTTTTTTCTTTATTTGTAATTTACCAGATTCTATAATAATATTAGAAGCTTATCTTTTGTAACTGATGAACTTCCTCCAGACATTTCTTTTGAGTATTTTGTCATTAAGCGGGTACTTGCTCTAGAAATCGAAGACAATGAAACAAAGGCGGGACTAATTTATCAACGCCTGCGCAGCGTTAAGTGTAAGCCTAGCCGTGACCCCGTATCGGTACAGTTAAAGATTATCTGCCTCTTTCAAATTTCATTTTCCAATACTTCAAAGCTGTACCATTTTTAATGACATTATTTCAGAATTTCTTTGCAATCCCACTTTAAAAGATTCAATTGGAGATTTTACAGTATTTTGCAATAATGTTTATGCTTATATTTTCAATAAAAGGAATTTTTTGCAATAATGTTTATGCTTATATTTTCAATAAAAGGAATTTTTTGCAATAATGTTTATGCTTATATTTTCAATAAAAGGAATTAGGTAAATAATTATATGTATCCAACAATAGTTACTCAGATTTAACGAGCTATAATTGTACCATTTTTAATGACATTATTTCAGAATTTCTTTGCAATCCCACTTTAAAAGATTCAATTGGAGATTTTACAGTATTTTGCAATAATGTTTATGCTTATATTTTCAATAAAAGGAATTAGGTATATAATTATATGTATCCAACAATAGTTATTCAGATTTAACGAGCTATAATTTTACAATGTATATTTATTGCAAGTTAAGAATCTGGTAAATTCACAAGTAATGGTTGTTTTTAATGTTATTTCAATATTTTACGAATATTTTCATTGATTAGCGGTTAGCGTAGCCATAACAGGAGTGCCAATACGACACGGTTATGTGGTATATTTATAATAATTATACATAAATAATTGTTAAGAATTTTAATAAAAATCTGATAGTGAGAAATTTGTTAATTATTTCTAATTTAGTACCCATACTACACTACTTTGCATAAAAACTGTTAAGAACGCACTAGCTATTGAAACATTCGTCTAAATTATACAAATAATTTTACCTAGTATAATAGTGCACATTTTAATTTCATGAGACTTGTAAATTCAATTAATTAATTATACAATTCCATTTAAATTTGTACTTCAAGGTATTATAACTTATAAATTTTATGTATGGAATACAGTTTTTATGCAACGGGAAAATAAGAACTATTATTAGTCTAATTAATCAAACTACACTATGATAATTACTTAATACTCAAATATATTACACATACATATACAATTTAGAAATTAAGCTAAACCAGTTTTACTTGAATACTCGCAAAATGGAGGCCTGCAAATTTAACTGGTTCAGGTATATATACATAAAGATAATTAGATAGTAGTATATATCAAGTCTGTCCGTCAATTGTTGTGCTGGCGTAAGATAACGGAATGAAATAACTAAATAGCGAATAAGGCTGAAGGATTTTAACTTGCCTATACGACGAAACAACTCGTCAAAACACTTAAAAAGCCAAATACACCATAAAACCCACAACCTATCTATTAACCAATGGAATAATTTTGTATTAGAACACTAAAATATAAATTCTCGTATTTCACAAAGAAGCTTTCTGTAATTTGTTAGTTACGGGGGTTAGTGGAGTTTCTTATATATCCTTTTCATTAATAAGTTACAAGATTGTATATATATAATATGTAAAGTTACAACATGTACATATGTAAAAGACTAAATTTGTTATTTAAAACACCATATTTCGCGGCAATGGGAGTCAAAGACAATCAATTTGGCTTTATGCAAACCTAAACTGTCAGTTTAGTTATATTCTTTATATATTAATAATTATACTTTAGTAACGTGGTGGCACATTTTACCACTCATTTTCGTTCCATGATCTTACGCAGCACCATAGAAGTGATAAGAAAGGATTACAATGGATCAGGGGACCTACCGCCAATTCGCCGAACATTGTGATAGTGAACGGCGTTCAAATAGATGAAGATTAATAATGACTAAATCATTCATTCAATCGGTTTCTATGAGTACATGTGACGTCATAAATGGTCCTGAACGATATAGTCATTTTTAATCTTTCAAACACCGATCAAAATCCTTATGGTCGTCGAATAGGACGGTAGCCCCCCAGAGAAGGTGGGACGAACCGAGCGAATCAAGAAGAACCATAATGACATTACAAAACTATTGTTTATTAACAAGTCGGTCACAACAAACGCTAAGCTATCGTGAGATACCAAACTCGATACATCCGAATACATAATAATACATAGAGTATCTACCAACACGAGAAATGCATTCGACCACGTCGCCACTACGGCCTGACGGCAATGTAACGGGTTGTCGTTCAGAGAACGGACCAAGTCTACGCGCGACTTCTGTCTTCGTGTCTTCGAGCTTGCGCTTCCTACTAGTCCTACCGGCTCGGCCCACCGCGCGAGCCGAGCGAGCCCAACTGCGACGAATTACTTTTCAATCAAACATTTTCAAAACTTCAACACAGATAGTTTCAAGGAACTTCATCCTTTACTTCTTGTTTCAATACCTTTTCAAACAAACAAAATCAATATTAGACTTATGTGTTAAATCTTTATTAGAACTAGTTTTACATCTAGAGGCAACTACGCCCGCGCGGGCGATACAATCTATCTTACTCTAGAACCCTTCCATCCTATAATTAACACAAGAGCTTCTTAGGGGCCGATGTAGGCCGCACTCTTACGAACTGTATACAAAGTAAAATGACGCGGTGCGACTAGACCGGCCGTTACAGGTACACTATATATATAAATGCATAGGAGACCGGTCCACACACGTTTGGGAGTGCTGTTGTATCAAAATGCTATGCTACGTCTGAAGTTGTACTCAGCGTCGCGAACTTACTAATAACGACCTGCAAAGTCAAAGAGGGGAATAACCATTTGTTATACGGAATTATGTAAGCTCGACAGTTGGGAGCTGCCTACCAATCTATTCAGACGCAACGACATCAGTTCAATAATAATATTTAAATCATTTTATTCGTCCATTGCATGTCGATTCTCGTAAGAATAAATTGATAGGAGCAAGAACATCTAGAGAACTTAAAACTACTTAAAAACTAAACAAAATAAGACAAATCACCTCATAATAGCACACACAATATTTACATTAGTATTGCAGCAAAGTTTATCACTTTGATACGGGAATAACCCTCTTTGGTATATGAAGGTATGTCTGAAAGAGCCCACAGAATACAGATTAAACAATCGGACGACACATAAGTCAGATAGCAACTAAAAATAATAATAAACAAATTAGCATTCACACAATGCTAGCCGTAAATCTGAACTTAGATTAGGAAATAATAAATCTTTTAGTAAGGAAAACATTCGAACTCTTGATGTCCCCATTATTATTAAAATAGAATATCTAATTGCAAATTAATCTAGTCTAAAGCTAGATTCAGGAATATCGAACAGGTAGTTATAGTTCGATGATACCCACTTCTGATTTTAGTTGCTAATTCAATCAAACACACGAATATCGAATTCGTAATTATAGGTTGATAATATCCACTTCTGATTTTGGTCAGTTAATAAACAATCAAACAATCTGTCACTAATTTGCACCCAAGCTTATCCAACATGCAATCTTTGTTGGGGTCGCAAATTCCGAATCTAGTCTAACACGTTACTTTATAGGCCGCAATATCGAATCGACACCATACAATTCAATTTATTATTTCCCAATATTGAATTGAAAATAAAGTTGCATAACACCATTATCAGAAATCAAGAGGAATATATATTATATACTTGTCTATTGGCCGCCAATTAATCTACCTAATTTTTTTCAATCATGGACTCAACTTTCATCCAATCTCAAATCTGTAGACTATGGTGTCTTAAAATTTGAATAAGTACATATAACTTCGAAATTAGTTCCATACACCGAATATCAGAGTTAATGAGATTTCATTAAATACATGTTAAAATTAAAAACAAGATGAATAACAAAAAATTACGACAGTGCAGTCGTTTGTTATCAAATGATTTTGTACAATGTTTGAGCTTTAGTGGTCTTACATAGAAGGGATTGTCTACCCTCGAATAGGGTATTGTCAAAAGGAAGAATTTATGTCACATTAACAAAAATTAACTCCAGTCTAGATTGTCTATGATGGATAAAATGATGTCTCTTAGAGTTTCCAAAAATAAACTCAAATTAATAAACAAAATCCTACTATGAGCCAAATATTGTTTGAAACAATTAACAATTTAATTTCATAAAAAAAAATTATGGAATGAAATATTTAAATTTCTAACTACAAACTTGTTTGTTAACTATTCAAAAATCCAATGAGCACTGTTTGACTATTTTGAATCATTCATATATTGAATCGGCGCATATTGTAACTAACGTATAATGCGGTAAAATGACGGGTGAATATAATTTAAATATAAAATACGTATATTGAAACAAACATTTAAATCAGGTAATAAAGTTAAAAGATCTAATTAATTGAGGGTTACTTAGGTTGCAAAAACAATCATCCACATAAAATCCGTCAAATTTGTTAACTCTTGGTAGGTACGAGAGTCTGCCTATTCAATATAGAAATAAGACTTAATAATCAAATTGCAGTGACTCGAGATTTTGGAAATATAACTTTTCTTATAATGAAACAATAAACAACTAAAAGCTAAAGGAAAGAGGTATCCCATTTAAACCAAATTATAAAACTAAATAGTCCTGCCAGATATGATATTATTAGTAGCATTATTATTGGGAGAAGTATGGTGGATGTATTTTAGTCAATTACTTAGAATCACCTTACACATGCTCATAACTCGAGCAATTAACATAAATATAGCTTAATTATGTGGGTGACCTTGATGTACATCTTCAGAATAGAGGGCCAGATTGAAAAAAATATCGCAAACATCAGCAAAATTAATAAATGGTGTCCTAAGGAATGTGCATGTTACTGCTATATTGAGTCTTTTGGGGAAATGGAAGGCAGACTTAAGATTGAACCCTTAATTGGACAATGGTATAGTAGTAATAACATCATTTTGAACTCTATTATCTAGTAATAAGAGTTAAAATCAATGAATTATGAAGTTTGAGCAATGAAGGGTTACGTAGGGGAGCTGGTCATGTGTGTGGTAGGCAGTAGTGCTCCTGGCAGGACGGCGGGGGTGGCGGGGGGCCTACCGCTCGGAGTGGTAGTAAGACTTACGCGGCGAGTAGGAGCGCTCGCGCTCGTAGCGGCGGCGCCGGTAGTGCGGCGACGGCGAGCGGTGGCGGTACGCGCCGCGGTGGTAGTAGTCGCGCTCGCCGCGCTCGCCACGGTAGCCGCCGCGGTAGTAGTAGTCGCTGGGGGACAACAGTCTGTTAGGCCAAACCGCTCAACTCTAACTTACAATTACGAAACGTTAGTAGCTATTAGAGAAAAAGAGAAAGAAAATGTGTGCTCGTACCTCTCTTTTGCCCTTAACTCCCTCTTAACTTACATTCGCCTCACCCCAATCACAATTTACGTAACGCTCTCGTCACGCGTTTACCAACTTACTCCCAAAAATAATTACTTCAAAATATTAAATCATCCATCGTTTGGAGGCATATGCCATAATCAGCACGCTTGACATATGGGTTAGCGAACGCAGTATAATGGTTATAGTACAGAAACATTGCTACCCGTTCTCTAGTAGATATTCCCTCGGGATGACTTCTACGACCTCCGGATGAAATGAGATGGTGATATTCATTGCCATCAAATGAAATAATTAAAAACCTACTGAATAATTATTTAAGAAACTACAAACTATTAAAGGCGGGGTTGTTGCGACTAACCTCGCAGAACCTCATATTATTCATCAACAAAACTTAACTGCTGGATAAAGGCCTCCCCTTAAGAACTCCACAATTGACAACATTTCAAAACTGACACGTTAAAACAAATATACCATTTCTTTAATGTTTGTATCCTGAGTTCAAATATATTTGTTTTATATTTTTTTATTTCTGAGGAAAAAACAAAAACTAAAAAAGATGTGATGACGTCACTTATACGGCGGACGAGGTAGTTTCCTTTGCCTAAGCATTCCAATGTTTTAAACAAAAACATTAATGTCAAACAAGACATGTCAAATTGTCAATTGTCACTCACGGTTTAACGTTATAAGGATAATAACACTGGAAATGAATTTAATATTGACGAGTTTAATTTAATTTGAAATTGAAAACATTAAACAAAAGTAAACAAGTTTAGGCGCCAACGAGTTTGACAAGACAGTGATTTTTTTTTGACGGGTTGCATTAAAGCAAAGATCGATGGCTATTCCACCGTATGTATGACGTCATTTGCCGCTTATGTCTTTTTGGAATACATCGAATTTCAAAGTTGAAAATATTAATGAAAAGTTCATAATTTCGCAAAAAGGAAAAATATGGGTGTCCTAGTTTTGGATTTACTTTTAAGAACGCAATAATACATGCCAGTTAAAAATATGAAATGTTGTCAATCGCCAGTCTTGCGCTATACGCAACTAACGACTTCCAGGGTTGCTGGAAGTCACAAGTTCATCAGTCTTCCGGTTCGTGGTCGCTACTCGACAACCTTTCTGCCCTAACGGCCATCGGCTCTACGAGCTATGTGCCCTGCCCACTGCCACTTCAACTTGGCAATTATTCTGGCTATGTCTCTTACTTTGGTTCGCCTATATATTAAAAATAACAATCAATAAACTTACTCTCTATCGCGGCCACCTCCTCGTCTATCATAGCCATTGTCTCTGCTAACCCTGTAAATGTAAAGACTCATCAGTTCCAGCCCCGTCCATACCAGAGCAATTCAACGGTCAATACAAACTCGTAAGTGCGCAATCACTGGAGTTCGAAATACTATCGACACGGTAAAACACTCATTGTGAACGGGACTTTAATGTAATTCATAGATATTTACATATAAAATTAAAATACTTAACTAGTGAATATTTTAAATATATTACTAATTTATTTATATGACTAGCCTATAGGTCAAGTGGTTAGTGACCCTGACTGCTAAGCCAGAGGTTGTGGGTTTGATTCCCATCCCAGAACAAATCTTTGTGTGATAAACATGATTATTTTTTCTATCATCATAACATCAGCCGAAAGACGCCCACTGCTGGACAAAGGGCCCAAAGATCTCCACAATTATAATATAATATCTGGGGACAATGTCACACAGATCATCCTAGCCCCAAACTAAGCAAAGCTTGTACTATGGGTACCAGGCGACGATATACGTACTTATATAGATAGATAAATACTTATATACATAGAAAACATCCATGACTCAGAAAGAAATATTCATGCTCATCACACAAATATTTGCACTTACCGGGATTCGAACCCAGGACCACCAGCTTTGTAGGCAGGAGCACTACCAACTAGGCTATGGTGACCGTCAATTGAATTTAATTTTTTGTGTCAGGGTATAATTTATACATAGTATGTATGTGTATTTGCAAATATATAAGTATGTTTATCAGTTATTTGGTTGCCATAGCACAGGCTCCGCCTAATTTGGGATCAGATGGCATTGTGTTAGTTATCCCAAGATATTTATTATAATTTTTAATCTCTTTCTGTGTCTCTGCGAACATATGCTAAGTTTGTGCAAACAGGCCTTAAATAAATCAACAATATCTACTATTGATTTACTCTAAATCTGTTGGACATAGATAATCTACCAACACCTAGGGATCACACACCATTTTCATTTTATAATGCGTGAATTTCTAATGTTGGGGTAGTGCTACTTTTTTCTAAACCTTTCTTTATAAGACACAATTCAATACAAATATTATTTATTTACTTAAATATGGGTTTTATAAAAGATCTTCTAAAAATCTATTCTATGGGCAATGGCTGTCTAGGTTTCAGAGTCGTTCAAACCACCTTGTACCACAATGACATGGCTTATGTCATATACCAGTACCAATAGCTTATCGTACCGTGTCGGAGACGCTTAGAAACTAAACCACTTTAACGGTCACCCATCTATGGACTGACCTCGTGCCTAGTTGCTTTACCTCGCGAAGCACTTACGGACCAATGAGTCCACCTGGCCATGAGATATAACTGATGAACTCGCTCATATTGATAGACAGCCTTACAAACAAATAATTCTGTTATTGATTATCCATTATTGTGATTGATTGAAAGTCAATTTCAATCAATCACAATAATGGATAATCAATAACAGAATTAACAACCGTGGTGTTGCCACGACAACCCTCAACACACAAAACAATTATGAAAGCATAATTTTAATTTAACCATGAAATTAATAAACTGAGTTATAAGCAAATAGGTTAGTCACTTTACCGGACCATTAAATCGACTATAAAATCGAGCTCAAGCCTTATAACAAAGTAGAAAATAATAATGTCCTCTTGGTCTAATATCGGCCACGGCGGCCAGTCTCCATGGAGACTAGCCATCTGCGTGGGACATACTATACTGCAGTGTGTGTACAAACACAGGGGCACTTTCTATTTCAACACTCTCATGATCCAATGGGATGACTCCCAACCGAAAAATTTGTTAAGGCCGAAATACTCTATGAGACCGTTCTTTTAACACTAACCATACTAAATTCAAAAAGGATGATACTGATTTTATCTACTACTGGTAGATTACTTGGTAGATTAATTCAATCAATCTATTTCTTATATGTATTTCTTTTTGTCTATGTAATTGCGTATTTTATGTCTATTTTTTTTTTGTTAAACTTGTTATATTGAATTCATCATTGACATATGTTTATGCTTAGAATTATGGCCCTAGCAGGCTGGACACAGTGACATAACAATGTGTTAACGCCTTGAAATATATTTCTGTATTTTTAATGTTTGCATTAAATGAATTGAAATAAATTTTATCATATCAGCGAAAAGCAATCCACTGCTGGACAAAGGCGTCACCGAAAGATCCCCTCTTTTAGTGCCAGGGATGTCTGTCACCCACAGTATGCTTTTTTATTGTGACAATTATTTGTAATAATAATAATAATTCTTTATTTTAGAACAAAATAGGCTCCACTGTGTTAGTACAAATCATTTTAAAAATATGTTACTAACTTAATTTTATATGCTAGTTTTAGGAGGTAAGTAATGTTTTCCTTATTCTATGTTAATACTTATAATCTAATTTTAATTAGCTTATATAAAACATGTAACTTAATCAACGCACATCCTGAAAATAGTTTGTTCACAATCATTTACTGAATCGATTTATATCATTTTTAAAATAGATAATGTTTTATTCCAAAAATAATTAAAACTACGGAAATTATTGTCATATTAAGGGTTAATATGACAATAATTTCCGTAGTTCAGTACAGTCAAAACAAATTGAAATAAATAATAAAATAAATAATAAAAATCTTTATTGACGTAAGTGATAAGTTTACATTGTTCTTAATGTAAGAAATAGACCGTAAGTCAAAGTGATAGGACTTATTTGTATTCATACAAATTCCATCATTCAATACAAAATAAAGAAAAATAAACTTTATTCTAAGAAACTAATTTAGTAAATAACCATGCACATACATGTTAAATAAAAAATTCAGTGTATGTACTAACAAAATATTCTAATTGGGTTGTTTGAGGGTGTGCGTTAATTACGTTACATGTTGTATATAACAATTTCTCAGTTTAGTTGCACTAGTCTCTACCAGTACGTATGACGTGTAATAATGATAATCTCTCACACAAAAAGTAGTATTCATGCATTTTTAAAATAGGAAGGTATGCCGCGACACTCACGTAGGCTTGCCCATGTAGATGCCGGGCGTGGGCGTGTGCGCGCGCTGCGTGATGGAGAAGTCCACGCGGATGCGGCGCCCGTCTATCTCCATGCCGGTGCACTCGTTCTTCGCGACCTTGGCGTCCTCCTGGTTCTCGAAGTATACGAAGCAGAATCCTCGGGAGCGACCCGTCTGGAAATGTTACCGAATCGTCATTGCCTGTTATGTTTATAAGTTCAATACCTTACTTATAATATCTAGGGACAATGTGACACAGATCATCTTAGCCCCAAACTAAGCAAAGCTTGTACTATGGGTACCAGGCGACGATATACATATCTACTTATATAGATAGATAAATACTTAAATACATAGGAAACATCCATGACTCAGAAACAAATATTCGTGCTCATCACACAAATATTTGCACTTACCGGGATTCGAACCCAGGACCACCAACTTCGTAGGCAGGGGCACTAGCAACTAGGCTACGGTGACCGTCAAAGTTGTTTAAGAGGAATCTCTACTGCCTAGCTATATGCCAGGAGAACCAAGCAAACCTTGAAGTATTATTTTCACCCTCCAAAACCGATTCATTAATATTTTCAATAATCAAAAACAATGACAAAAAGTTTTGACCAAAATGCTAATGATTCAAATAACATTAAAAGCACGGCCCACTTTTTGTAATTTAGACAAATTGGGAGCCATTTCAACAGCACGTTACAGTCCGTTCACGAAACGAGTAAGTGATTTCCCACCAAAAGACAAATCGTGACTGGTTCGCAAGCAACAGAATCCGCGTATGTAAACTAAGTTCCTACAGGCCACCTCTGGGGCTCTACCGGCTAAGTCGCAGAACATCGATTTCTTAAATGGCGTTCAAATAAATAAAGTTTAAAAGTGACTTAATCAATCGTTAAATCGGCTTCAACGTTAACAATCGATTCCGGACCATTTATGACGTCACATGTGCTCATGGAAGCCGATTTAACGATTGATTAAATCATTTTTAACCTTATTTTATTTGAACGCCATATTCGAAAACGATGATCGGCGACTTAGCCGGTAGAACCCCTGTTGGGACGTTGCATTTCATCCACCTAGAATAAGCATTTTCCTTTTGTATATAAATAATTCCTGCTCTATCTGATCTAGCATGTATGAGTGGAGAAATTGTATGCGTTAACTGCCAAATTACAGATATTATGCAAAGCAAGTGCTTCCACTAAGCACTTAATATAAGAAGAAATTTGCATACATTGCCTAGCAACAGAAATGGAATTATTCAAGAAATTATGCAAGACGCTATTAAGATTAACACGAAGTAGCCTTTTGACAATAAGCGCTGTCTTTTCAGTAACACTACACCTTCAACAATGGCTAAAATTAGTTTGTCTTTTAAGATAATCTCAGTGCATTTTACAACATTTTTACTGACAAATATTTAATGGAAACTTCTAGAATAAATAAAATAAAAAAGGTTTTTATTGACGTAGACTTTTAAAAAAAAGCGCTCGTAAATAGTCAGAACATGTTTGTAGTAATACAGTTATTATTTCTAGTTACTTATTACAGATATGGTAATTTTTTAATACTAAAAAATTACCATACTAATTATAGACATTTACTTAATTCATTATTAATAATAATACATAGCAATATAGATTTTTTTTAATATTTACACACAAGACTAACACACAAGGCTCACAACTTATAGTCGAGGTATTCTTGTATACTATAAAAACATTTATCAGTTAAAAATTTGGTTAAATAACGTTTAAATTTAAAAAAGAGGATGGGCAGCAGCTTCCTTCTGATTACTATGGCCATCATACTGCGATCGCCAACCCGCCTGCCAAGCGTGGTGATTATGGCATATCCCCCCCAAGACGATTCTTGAGGGAGGCTTGTCCAGCAGTGGACTTATTTAACTGTAATGATGATGATGATGTGCTCATGGAAGACGATTTTCAACCTTCATCTACTTGAACGCCAATCACGACTATCGGCAATTCAGGCAGTAGGTCTCCAAGATTTGATTTGACCCTGTAACAACTTATCCGCAATTGTATATGCTGCCCCAATCTATATATATAAAAATTAATTGGTGTTCGTTAGTCTCGCTAAAACTCGAGAACGGCTGAAAGGATTTATCTTATCTTGGTCTTGAAATGTTCTTGGAGGTCTAGAGAAGGTTTAATACGTGAGAAAAATTCGAATAATTGCCGGGAAAACCCTAAAAACAGTCCTTTCCTTTTTCACATATAAACGTTTTCTTAAACAAAAATTTAGGTCTATTATTTATTTATCGATTGAGGCAGTACGAAGTCTGCCGGGTTAGCTAATAAGAAATAAAATTACATATAAACTTACCTTAGCATCAATGACAACTTGTGTTTTGTCAACTGGTCCATATTTAGAGAAAATGTGGTTAATCTGCTGCTCTGTGGTGTACAGACTGAGTCCAAAAACTCCGAGACATCTAGATGGCGTCGGGTTCTCCTGTTTAAAACGCAACACACTATAATTGGCTGAAAGTGTAACTAGATGGTACAAAATTGAGAGGCCAGGGGACTTTTGAGGCTTATTACCTATACTTGTAGACTTATAGATTGCAATCAATTGATTGTGATTATGACAAACTAAAATTGACATTCGAAGTCAATTGATCATTCTACTTTTAGCTGCCTGCATAAATATAATCACACTAGTATTATAAAGGCGAAAGTTTGTGAGTGTGTATGTTTTTTACTTCTTCACGTCTAAATGGCTGTAGCGATTTTAATAAAATTTTATATGGAGTTAGCTGGCACCCTGGTTTAACACATAGGGTATAATTTTATTAAGTTTAACGCGGGTAAAACAGCTAATAATAAATTATTGGGGGAAAATAACACAATGCCCCAGTTGGGCTGCTCTTTGAGCGAATGAACGCTGGTCCTACCCCTCTTAATTATTTACTTAATTAGTCGCTTTTTACAACACCTACAAGATGTAATGGCCCTCTTTTCTTCTTTCTCGGCCTTAACTAGACAGAGCCTGTACTATGGCAACCAGACAACTGATCCAGATACTTATATATTTCTAAATAAATACATGTTATAGATAAATTACAACCAGACACAGAACAAATAATTGGGTTCTTTACACAAAGATTTGTCTTGAGGGGATCGGACCCACAATCTCTGCCTTAACAGACAGGGTCACTAACCACTAGCTCAAAAGGTCATTAAATCATTATCATTGAAGGTATTTTGTTATTTAAATACTACTACAATGAGCAGTTTACTTAATCAACATTGAATTAATAATCCAATGTCACAAACCTGACCAAATCACGAGGTTAATAAAATTGTGGGAACAACCTTTCCAAATAACTAAATACAGAGAATTGAATAGATCACACAAACTTTTTACTACCTACCTAAATATGCTCATAATCAGTAGCGCTTGCATGTCCCTAGGTGATTGGCTTGTAAGCATCAAAGTGATTATTGTAGTCTATTCAAGCTGTGCAGCTTGAATTATTCTTATCTAGGGTAACCACTGCCCATAAAATAAAATAACTATCCAAGACATATCACACAACACATATAGCCTGCACTAAGCAAAGCTTGTAGTATGGGTACTAAGCTACAAATAGAAATACTTATTTCCGTGCCTAGTGCATGTTAAGCCGTCAGTCCTGGTTGTAGCCATTAGGCAACAGTCGTTAAGACATATCAGAGGCCTACTGGGCGGCTTGAACAAATCTGACATTAGGGTAACCACTGCCCATACGATAAGCAAGTACTTTATATTGTAAATATAACATATAACACATAGAATACACCGAAACCAAGACAAAGTTCATGAACACTAATATTTGTCTTGTGCGAGAATCGAACCCACAACTATTGGATGAGAATGCAGATTCACTACCAGCTGAATATTAGGGTATTTTGATTTACCAACTAATATTTGTCATGTGCAAGAAACGAACCCACAACCATTGGATGAGAATGCAGATTCACTACCAGCTGAACATTAGGGTATTTTGATTTAGCAACTAATATTTGTCATGTGCGAGAATCGAACCCACAGTCAACGGATCAGAAGTCAAATTCACTACCAACTGAATAGTATGGTATTCTGTGTTAACAATGACACTAAACAATAAAGACTCAGAGATATAATTAACACAGAATAAATATGAAACCTAACTGTTTATTTATACAGCAACACCCTATTGACTTTCACATTATAAGCCTCAAAAACAGCTGTAACTATAATAACTACTATGCCAAGAAAAAAAAAATATCATTTAATAAATTACCTATTTGGACTCCGCCCAAGGTATAAATTGCTATAAATTATACATTTCTCTCAGCATAGTAGTTGGGGGAATTTGGTCCTAATTCACATGATAATACACTCTACTTTCTTTTGCAAGATAGTTTTACCACGCAATAGTAGCGAACTCTTGTGCATAGAATATTCCATACATAAAATACACGCCAGAATCACGTGGTTACTTACTCCTCTGCAAAATAATTAGAGTGGATCATCAAACGAAAGAGGGTTTTAGGGGCCTTATATAATAAGAGGGAGTAAATAAAAGGTATTCACATAAACATCACCCCTCACCCTGTCACCCTGGTGGCGGCGGCGAGAGGACATAGGGCTATGAGAGTGAGAGCGACGGTAGCTGCCGCGGGGCGAGTACGAGCGGGAGCGGGAACGAGAGTATCGTGCGCGGTAGCCGCGCCGCGCCGAGCCGGAACGCGACCGTGTCCTGCAACAAGTATGCTATATTACTGTCATGGCAATGTTTTTGGTTGGTGGTTTGACTGCATGTGTGGCACAGCGGCTAAGACAGTCGCATCGCCGCTTCGTGTCTTCGGACAACTATTTGTGTGGCCCATAAACAGTTGTTCTGACTTTGGATGTAATCTGTGTCCGTCTATTATATGTTTGTAAAGTACCCCGCGACACAGGTAGGTATATTAGATTCCCTAGTGCTGGCGTTGTCTTTTAAAATAAGAATTAATTAGAAATGATCTCGCCAAGCATAAAAGTGTGTGTGTTATCTTGCCCACTAATGAGGTATGTTTGGTACTCTTTCAAGAGCAGTCAGATGCCATATTATTAGCCTTTTAGAAGACCACTGGAGTGCTGTATGCGCCCAGAACTAGTTCGCTCCGAGAGAGGAATGCGGACTCGGTATTCAGGCCGAGAGACATGTGTCCCACTAGAACTAATTCAAACCCCATAATACTTCAGGACAACAGTATTACCTTTACAGAAAGCTTTCCCATAAACTACTTTACTTGTACAGACGCCAGTACATCCAGCTACCCCAATCTGTCAAATTTCTTTTATAGATTTTCAACTTTATCACATAAGCATAAGGTTCACTTTTTTTTATATAATATCTCGGGACAATGTCACACAGATCATCCTAGCCCCAAACTAAGCAAAGCTTGTACTATGGGTACCAGGCGACGATATACATACTTATATAGATAGATAAATACTTAAATACATAGAAAACATCCATGACTCAGAAACAAATATTCGTGCTCATCACACAAATATTTGCACTTACCGGGATTCGAACCCAGGACCACCAGCTTCGTAGCCAGGAGCACTACCAACTAGGCTACGGTGACTTTCAATTCGGAACATTTCACAGATCGGGGGCAACTTGATGTGCTGGCTTCTGTACAAAAGTTGTGATAAAATATGCTTCTGTACAATATGCGTATCAAACTCAAATGCACCAAACTCAAAGACCTCCATAGCATTTTAAAGCATTTACAGTTCATTGCCTATATTTTGCTCTGATATTTCAAATCATTAAAAAACAACATGTACCAACTAATTAGCATTATATTAAAATGGCCGAATTCCTGTAACAGTCTGATAAGGCTATCAAAACATATTATAAGTTTTATTAGAATGAGGAAAATATATTTAAAATATGGTTGTATAACTTATTTACTACTGGTATAATAACATTATACAATAAGTATTTACACGACTGATAATTCTTAAAAACTAGTTTTATTATATAACTTTTATATACAACTATTAGCAATCTGGTTTCCTGTTCACAGCTTGGCTTTGACATAGGCCTCCTCTAAGGATTTCCATTTGTCTCTATTTTGCATTCTGTGGCCACATGGCACCATCAGTTTTTGAATGTGTATTCCCATCAAAATTCTTTGACTTCCTATATACCTCTGACCTTCCTCAGGGAAAACACTTGGTGATTATTTTTGTCAATTATTCTGTCTTCTCCCACATAAAATGTCCATTTCAGTATTAAAAAAAATCTAGATGTGGTTTTTATTTTGATAGTGTAACTTGGTCTCTTCTTACACCTAAAACTCTTCTCTATACTATTTTGATATACTTTGAGCTTCTGTAATTGTTTTCCAGTTAATGACTGTGTTTGACAGGTATATTTTACACATGGGATACATTGATTTGCTTACTAATTTCAACAATTTGTGTGCAGTTCTGCATGTCACGAGTTTTCTTTGCTCTATAACTGTTGTGATAGTTCACTCTTATACTGTTGATTTATTTTTGAGTATTGAAGAAAAATTGTATCATTTTCATTTAAATTTTGATATCTAATTTCCTGTGAAGAGTTGTTCTTTAGAAAGGATGAGGGGGTGTAGTGATCCTTAGAGGGTTTTGGCCATTATCAACCAATGACCAATCGGTTTGAGAGATGATTCTTTTAGATATTGTATCAAGTGGTTCAGGCTTTAAATATGATTGGTTTTCGTGACAAAGATTTGTTTCGGATTCTCGTCATCTTGAGTGCATTATATTTTATTTTTATTTGGAAAACATACAGCTAATACAATCAATAATCAAATATAAATATTAAAATAGGCCATTAGAAGTTTCCACTTCTACAATGTATGTATGCAGCTTTTCTTTGCCAAATTCTATTTTCTTCCTATCCAAGTTAAGGATATTAATATTGGTCTAGTGTTTTGAGCTTTTTTCTTTTCTAATCTTTGACAAACAAATTGTCATGGCAGGATCGTTAATTCCAGCTGTGTAACTTTAGGAACCATACTTCGTGCCCTTTAATAATAGTGTTTGCACAAGGATTGTATGAATTAACCCAAATTTTTGGTTTAATTAGTATCAAGCTCACTAAAACCATTCGACAGTTATGGCGGCCGGAAGTCAAAACCCATATCAATAACAATACATAATAGGGAACCATTTGCTTTTGTGAGGAGTGTGCTTATCTTGAATGGATCTATGAATTAACAGACCATGAAATATGCTTCTGCATTTGTACAATCAAACTTCTAATTATATAGCTATGGTATTGCTCTATAGTTGTAAGTATATATTATATATATATATATATATATATATATATATATATATATATATATATATATATATATACCAGAAGCACTATTCACACTATCTGATCCCAAACTAAGTAGAGCTAGTGCTATGGAAACCAGATAACTGATATACTACTTTTCTTTTGAAATACATACTTTATAAATAATTACTCCCAGAATTAGGTCAAACACACATGTTCATGCACACAAATTTTTGTCCTGGGAGGGAATCAAACCCACAACCTGCAACGTGTAAAGCTAGCCAACCAACTATGCCAACAGGCCCATCAATATATACCTTATATATATAACATCAACAACTCTGAAGCTGAACAACTTTTAGAACATGATTTGATAGGAAACAGGAAAATATGTTTATATATTAAAAACACATTTATGCACACTGTTGTACAAAGGCAATTCCTTCCTGTCAACCTTGGGGTGGTGCAGACATGAAGCAGTAGTAGAGCACAGATTAAGATAGAAATGTACCTATTTGCATGTACCAGTTGGTACAGACAGATTAATAAAATAATTAGGGGAAATTAATATCTATGTATATAATAATCATCAATGGCACTTTTCGTTGTAATGTTATAACTCAACAAAGCCTTTACCGATTTGGCTAATTTCGGTCTTGAATTATTTGTGGAAGTCCAGGGAAGGTTAGTACGTAGCGAAAATTTTAAAAAAGAAAGTGTAAAATCAACATCTTTTAGCAATTTAATTTTTTTTTTAGTTTGAATAAATGAACTTAATAATATTTTTTTTTATTACTATGCTTTATACGTCACTACCGGGTCCTAGTCCTCTTTAAATATTTCAAATTCTAGTCATGTTATAGTGAACATTACCCTACTTAGACTTGAGATTCTCAAGTGTAGAAAAAGTGGCAGTATAGGACAGTGGCAGGGTATTATGCTAATGAAACAAAAACAATCAGAAAAAAAAATGAAATACCTACTTTATATTATTTCCCCTAAACCTTATTACAGCTTGTATTTTTTTTATTCTGTTAATTTTTTTTATTTTGATAGTGTTGTACCTATAATCAAATGGCTTACTTCTATTACATATTAAACTGGGACCTATAAAATTTAGCATCTGTCGAATGAGTCCTATTTTGTGTTGATATTTTAATGTTATTACTGCTTGATTTTATATTAAAATACAGTAATGATAAAATCTATTGATATTTTTTGCCACTTTTTATCAGACTGATCTTTTTATTTCAAAGTGTAACTCCCATACTAATAACCCTTTGCAGTTATATCTTTCAGTGAGTGCATCTTATAAACACCATTTTTATCAACAAACGGTTTAAAATGACTTGTAGTATGATGATGCAAATCCACACCATTAGCCATTGACCGAAGCAAATTTTAAAGATTTGTTGATGATGATTTTGCATCATTAGCCATCAAAGGGATAATAGAAATAATAATACTACTGATAGTATTAATTAGACTTATGGTCTGTATAAATTGATTAATTTACATTTTAAGACCCATAAGTCTACTCATAGTATTAATAAGCATGCTTATCTTCTAAATATATAAAAATCAATGCCACTTTTCATTGTAATGTTATAACTCAACAACGCCTTTACCGATTTCGCTAAATTTTGGTCTTGAATTATTCGTGGAAGTCCAGGGAAGGTTTGTACGTAGAGAAAATTTAAAAAAAGTCTTGAAAAAGTGTAAAATCAACATCTTTCTATACTCCCATATACAAACAATTTGTACTAATACTTAAAAGCATAGTGAAGCACGTACTGGGCCGCTAGTAAGTTATAATATTAATTATAGTAAGTAATAAGAGAATGATTATATTAAAAAAAAATGAAACTGCTGATTGGCCTTCTTTATTTAAGTACTTCTGCAGTTGAAGGTAATAGATAAGAGCCAAAATAGGCATTTATATTGTTTTATAACTACTTTATGTACTTAGACATAGAAACAATAGCTACAACTCATAATGTGGGAAACACATTACTAGCCCTCATAAATATAAATCTATACAACTAACTAATGAGGAAAGACTCAATATAACAATTATAAATTACTATTTAAATGATACACAATAAATGCAAGTCTAATGAGCAGTATTATTTAAATAACTGGGTACCTATTTAAAATGCAAGCAGTTTTTTTTTCATACAACTAAATAAGTGGTTTCTAGAAATGTTTACACCTATAATATGTATATAACAATACTTTTATACCAAACCAGATATATATATTGTGAATAATTTCTTGTTTTAAGAGCTATGGTCTGTTAATAAGTCAATAAGTAGACCACTAGTTAAGCATTTGTATATAAACAAATACAACTATTGTATAGCAACTGAAGTAATATTCGTAATTGCTTTCTTATCAACTATGTTGCCCATAAACAGTATTGATAAAACTGTTACTATTGGATACAACATTATCGAACAAATCGTAGGTACGTAAGAACGAACTTATCGACCAAACAAGCATAATTCAACGTAACGCAACTCTACAAGTCAACAAGGTCAAGCATAACTTTGAATACAAATATGCACTTCCCGAGTAGTGCGAATTTACGAAATGTGAACGATGTTTGGTTGTAACGACAAACCATTGCGCAACACGCAATCGTTACCCTTGAAATCGAGGTTATAAAAAGAGTAATTACCATGAGAGCCTAAATATAATGAGTCTAATTACACAAAACCAACCTCACAAAGTGAGTAATACACGATTTAGTACACTTAGGACTTACGGGCTCCTGTATTTTCTGCTCGATGCTTTTGGCGGGGGCGGCGTCCTAGACCGGCTTCGGCTGTGGCCTCGCGACATCGCAGGGGGCTTCGGCGCAGGCTCCCGTGAACCGTTACGGGTCCTCGAACGACTCCTCTGAAATCACCCAAGCGGTCATATCGGCATTAAATATAGCACGAACCGCCGACAAAATAAAACACACGCGGCGGGAATGTAAGACGGAGGTGACGGAATACGCTTAAATATAGTACCTCTCTATCCGACATGTTGACCGACGGGATGAATCTCGCTAATAAAAAGAAAATAAACCGTATTCAATCTATTATTACACTTGTAAAGCTCAATTATAATTTTTCGAGCACACCTTACACACGCTCAGTAAGAAACGAAAAACAAAATGGCGTTAGGTAGTGTTGTCACGATATAATCTTTATTCATCTACAACTAATGGCAGGTGTTTAGTCGATTTATCATTTCGCCAAGGAAGCAATGTATGCGTTCTGAACGACAAATATAGTGAATTGAACTGAATTGCTTTTCTAAACGAAACTGTCAATGTCATTCTTCTGTCCACATCACATTTTGGCAAATGTGGTTTCGGTCACTTAATATTTAATTTTGCATAATTTTTAAGAAAAAACATGACTGATAATGAAGTACAAAACGGTCCCCCAGGGGACCAGCCTCAAGAGAAGACCGCAAAACAGCTAGAGAAGGAAGCAAAAAAAGCGGCAAAGTTAGAAAAACTTCAAGCTAAATTGGATAAGAAGAGCACTGCGCCAGCTGTGCCGAAAGATAAACCAGAGGTTTGTTAACAGAGACCACAATATCTGCGTAATAATTTGTGCTGCTGCTTTACTGAAATATCTTTCAATATATTCTCCCTGAATGCAATCTACTGAGGACTACTTACTGTACTAAATTCTAAGGTTATTAGAATACATCTCAGGTGAAAGTTTAGAATGCAATTATTAGTAAAGTTACATCAGCTGTATTGGCATAGAAGTCTTATTAATGGTAGGAATGTTAATTTAGGTGACCAATTTCAAGCACCCTTTTACACTTCGAAATAATAATAAAAAAAATATATATAAAAAGTCCCGTATGCCATATTTTTTTATAGGTAGAATTTTATAGTGTGTTTTTGTTTTCTTTTTTGTATGTAGAACAAAACAGACAAGAATAGAAATAGTTACGTTATCTGTGGCATTATTTTTATTTTTTATTTTATTTATTTAGGGATAATTAACAGCTACAACATAATACATACACATAGGATTTACAAAATTATGAAGTAATGTTGCAGCCCACGACATTATCCACAGAAAAACACAATCAATAAGTCGGTGAGTGCAGTAGCAAAGTAAATTTACCTAATTAAAATATACAGAAAAAAGAACAAAATTGTACAAAAATTCCATTTTACATTCCATTCTATAGAGTGCTATAGAAGTGATGTTAATATTGGATACAAGTATGTAAGTAACATAAATAAATAACAACAAATTGAAATAATAAACAAAAACTAATATAAAACAGAAAATCCACTAAAATTTCAAATATTACACTTTACTTGTTTAAACATTTTATTACATCAGATTGAAATTTGAATTTTGAACATGCAAATATATCAATGTCAATAAAATTTGTATTATATGATTTCAAAATCCGATGAATAGGGCAACGTAGCCCAGAATTCGTTCGACACATATTTACCACAAAAAGAGTACCTGCACGAGCACTGCGCACATTAACAGTTCGAGGAACCACATAACATAGCATTCTCGTGAGTTCTATGGCATCAAGGTTATTGTGGACCATGTCATAGAGTAAATTGGCCTCCAAATATTTTCGTCGGTCTTCCAAATTAATGAGTTTATACTTATTGAGTAGTTGCAAATATGACAAATAACACCTAGATTTTTGACACCTGCTATACATTGTACGAAGAAACTTGCGCTGAACTTTCTCGATCTCTGCAATATATTTCTGGTAGAAGGGATTCCATATCGGGACTGCATATTCTAACTGGGAACGTACAAGCGTTTTGTAGAGGTAGAGATAAGTTTGGGGACGTTTAAATTCAGTAGTCGATCTCATCACAAATCCATACATTTTGAATGCATTGTTAACAATGCTATCAACATGCTGATTTAGAGATAGCTGTTCATCAAAAAGTACTCCCAGATCTCTTACTATATGGACGTTATTTAAGGTAATACCGTTGAAATTATAATTAAAATGTACTATCAGTTTATTCTTAGTAAAACGTATATAATTACATTTTGGAATACTGAGCTGTAGTTTGTTGATTTTACAGTAATTATTCAGTCTATGCAAGTCTTCTTGGAACGAATAACAGTCGTTTATGGTTTTTATTGTTTTGAAAGCTTTTAAATCATCAGCATACATTACAAATTTTGAGTTTTTGAAGCACTCTTTTATGTCATTGATATAGATGATGAATAAAAGAGGCCCCAGGATTGAACCCTGTGGAACCCCTGACGTTATTTGTATAGTGTCAGACTCATAACCATTTACAACTACTTTTTGCGTTCGATTTTCAATATAGGAAGCAAACCAGCGAAGTAAATTACCTCGAATGCCATTGAAAGCGATCTTATTTAGGAGAATTTCATGGTCAACCTTGTCGAAAGCTTTTTTAAAGTCCGTGTAAACTGCATCTACTTGCATGCGTCTGTCAATATTTTCAAATAAATAATTAGCAAATATAAGCAAATTTGATGTGGTTGATCTACGTTTAACAAAGCCGTGTTGCTCGGGAATTATAATGTTATGTAATTTTGGGTAAATTTCATTATGTACAAGCTTTTCAAAAACCTTCGACAAGGTCGACAATATTGAGATAGGACGATATTGCTCTATGTCATGTTTGGATCCTCCCTTGTGCACTGGTGTAATGTTTGCTTGCTTCCATACAATCGGGAAAATCCCTTCTCTTAAGCATTTATTAAAAATAATATGAAGTGGCTTGTAAATACTGCTTGCTGTATTCCTAAAAAATAATGCTGGATAGCCATCAGGGCCAGCCCCCTTTGCAGGGTCCAGTTGTTTAAGCTCTTTGAGTATCTGGTCTTCATTAATATGTATGTCACACAATATGTCGCTATTCTCAACACAATGTTGTGGAGGGCTCCAATTGGATATAGTTGACGATAAAGGTTCAAATGCGGATAAAAAGAATTCGGAAAACATATTACAGATAACACCTGGGTCACCAGACTTCACATTCTGATATTGCATCATAGATGGATAGCCACACTTACTTTTGCGATTAGAAATATAAGACCAAAAACATTTAATATTAGTTGTGATATTATCTTCAACCGAATTTATGTAAGCTGAAAAGCACAATTTGCACATGTTTTTAAAGGTTGATCTACACTTAGAAAAGTTATTATAGTCCTTGAGATTTTTGTATTTTTTCCATTTTATCCAGTGACGTTGCTTCTGTTTACATATTTTAATCAATTGTGGTGAAAACCAGACAGGGAAATCGAGCGAACGAGATTTTGCAAAAGGAATGTGTGGTCTAATTATTTCGTTTAACTTGTTATAAAAGATTTCAACGGTCTTTTCAGCCGACATATTATCAAATAGTGTAGACCAGCTAATTTCATCAATACCTTTATTTATAAGATCATAATTAGCTTTACGAAAATTGAATTTAGCGGCAGATTTTCTTTTCATTATCCGCACTGCTATGTTTACTGGTACGATCATAACATATGGTGGGTGGTGAGGGTCAATTGGTAATAGAGCATCATTGATATTATCAACTGAACACAAAACATTAGATATAAATAAGTCAAGGACTTTATTATTACAATTCGGCGTAGCATTATATTGCCGAGCGTCTAATGACGCCATGAGTTGTAGTAACCCCGTGTGTATAGTGTGGGAACTCGAGGATGACACATCAGCAGTTAGTCCAGTTGGGGTAGCTCTCCATGTGATATCAGGTAGATTATAGTCACCTACAATATAAACATTACTAATATTAGGCCCGTTTAGAAAGTCTTGCAGTAAGTCAAAATAAGACATATAAGCATCAGTACAGGCCCATGGCGGTATGTATGCAACACAGATGACGTGTATTTTTTGTTTTAAACGCCTATTAGGGAATGCTATTATAAGATGTTCAATGCTAGATAGTCGCTCATAGTGTGGTGTATTAATGTTCTCAAGTGAATTAGCCTGTAGTCCACATAGCACCGCAACCAGTACCCCACCCCCGTCTAGCCTTCCCGTGGCACTACGATTTCGATCACACCTGAATACAATATATCGTGGATCAATAAACTCACTATTAGCAATGTCTGGTATTAGCCAAGTCTCAGTCAGTATAATTATGTCATATGAAGACGCCAAAATATTCATATATAACATATGCATTTTTGTTCTGATACCCCTACAATTCTGGTAATAAATAGATATGTTATCTGTGTCATCCATTATCAAATTCCGTCACAGCAAATACATATTTGGTATATATTATTCTGTAAGCGGTACAACGGTCGAACGTGTTCAAGGCGCTTTGTAACGAAAAGGTAAATAGAAAGTTAGAGAATTGATCAAAGTAACTGTATACAAACATGTCATAGTGTGTACAATCTGGGTAATATTTGAAAAAAATAATGTGGATTTTATATTCGTATCTAACAATAATAACATAATTATATTTCGTAAGGATGTTATTTATAACATGTAAACATTGCTTAAAAAACATATTTTTGGCATGCATTAATTTAATAATATCATAAATAGTAGGAATGTTGGTGCGTTCGTAAGCGTTATAATAGAAAAATATTATACCTAAAGCGGAAATAACTAATAAATTAAGATTATTGCGATATACTGGCTTTAATTTTATCCAGGTCTTTTTCTCCGCGTATTGCGAATGCCACTTTACCGGCATCTTCACGAACAAGTATCGTAGCATTTCGGACCCATACGTACTTGTAGTCATGTTTCTTGGCGGCTTCCCGCGCCTTTCGAAATAAATGCTTTTTCTTTAGAGTTAAGTGTTCATTAATATATATCGGCGCTGACACAGTGGTCAGGCCAATATCATCTGTTTTCAATGAAGCTACCTTACGGAAGGCACTGAGCAGATTATCTCTGTGTAAGCTGGTTGTGAACCTAACTATGATATTTTTAGGTCTTGATTTTAGTTGCTGAGCATGTGGAACTCTGTGAATTGCTACAATACTTTGTTTTAAAATGGGGCATTTTAAGGCAAGGCCAATAGCTTCAATGAGGGCTGGTAGATCCTCGTTGCGTCTTTCAGGCAAATTACCTATTTCAACGTTGCACTGGCGGGCCTGTTGTTCCAGTATATCAATTTTGGTCTCGAGGGCGCTGACAATCGATTCCATCACGCCAGACTCAGAGCTGTTCATCCCGTTCATTTGTATCTTAAGGGCATCATGCTCCTTCTTTTGATCTTCAGTAAGTATCTTAAGATTATCTACATCTATGCGGATATTAGCAACATTCTGTTTTATAAGTGTTTGCTCTGTTCTTAGTGAAGTAACCTCCTTTTGAATATTCGCCATAGCAGATTTAATATCTTGTCGTATTTGAAGAAACTCACTATTCATTTCATTCCGCCAGAGGCCAAGGGTTGTATGTAATTGACTGGTAAACTTTTCAAAGTCTGTACCAGTAAGTGGCCGGTCAGATGTCTGCTTGGTTTGGTCGATATTGCCAGAACCAATGCAGGCACTAGCAGCACTGCGTTCTTCCAAGTGATCACACGAAACGTCCATAATATTTTCATCGGACACTTGCTGAGTGTATTTACGCACCGGAGTATTCACATTCGATTTATTGCGCCTAGTGACGTTGCTACACGCCGGGCACTTCCAGGAAGCTTTATACTCCTTGCTTAACTTTGCATACTGGTTGGATGTTACGTTGAGGCATTCATAGTGATATTTCCCTTTACACAAGCTACACACAAGTATGGAATCAGCAGCAGCCACAGCTCCCTGGCAGCAATTCATCGTTGAGTATTCACAAAACTATTCCTCTAAATACTTACTTAAATAATTCGTAGAAATATGTACTCCGCAAAAGCGCGATAATCGTGGCATAAAAGATTTAATGCACAATAGTTATGTAGCAACGGTATAGGCGTAGCACTGCAGCTGGCGGCCACCGCGGTGCGGGGTAGCGGGAGACGTCAAACTCGTAGCACTCGTAACGGCTGCGGTATAGTGGGGGCTGTGAGCGTAGT
This sequence comes from Pseudoips prasinana, assembly GCA_951640165.1. Classification (NCBI taxonomy): domain Eukaryota; kingdom Metazoa; phylum Arthropoda; class Insecta; order Lepidoptera; family Nolidae; genus Pseudoips; species Pseudoips prasinana. The sequence goes on from OX621260.1 coordinate 5,210,907, forward strand.
CGCAGGTAAGACAACCCAACTACTCGCTAATTTCGTTACGTATACTCCACTTGATTTGGCACAGCGGTAAAACCGTAGACTCGAACACAGCGCACCCGAGTTCAAATCCACCAATCACAGGATTTTTTTCTTAACAGGTCCTGATGTTTTCTTGCTATCTTGCTCAGGCACCGCCCAAGAGGTGGAGTTAGTCCATAAGAAGCGCACAAGAGGAACAAGGAATTCGAAGTAACCAATCACGAATAAAATAAAATGGATTTAGTAAAATAGTTGCAAACAAAGTCACACGCGACCGCACCACACGACACTCATGGGAGGTTCTGTGATTATATCATGCAAGACTTGAAAATATTTTATGACTTTTCTCTCAATAACTATAAGGTTCTGCAATTTTGGGCTGTGCATATGTACTTACTTAAATGCTATCTACATGCAAAAAATATCCAAATCATTGGGACTTATTTAACAGTAGAGCCCAATACTTGCTAATTTGACATAATAAAATTCAACAAAATCTACATAAACATTGAGAAGGCTGTCAGGAGTATGGAGATCCAGAAGGAAAAACTCCAATTCTCAATACCCTATCCCTGACACCCTTTACTATTTTGTAAATAGATAGAGACAAAGACTCTCTTGACATAATTATGATGTGCCTAGCCTTAAATACATGTGAAGGGTTTTTTACAAAAACTACGTAACTAACAATTTTAACGATTTTTTTTATTGATGGCAATATAATCTATGGAAAAAGTTACACTAGACAGTTTAATTCGATTTTACATAAACAGAATAATTAGCACAGAATCTCACTGTAAAAAAACACATATTTTACAAAAACTACACAACTGCGTGCAAATTTTACAAAAACGACGTAGGTGAACGCAGTTAAGTAGTTTTTGTGAAAAAATAAAACGTCAGTCACAGCTGTCAAAAATGTCGGACTACGCGCAAAGCGAGGAATTTTCTAATTATTTTTTTTTAAGAAAACGCAAATAAAAGAAGGGAACGATTATTAAAAACGATTATCACTCATGACAAGTTTTTTGATCTGAAAAAGGCACTAGAGCCTTATTTTTAGGGTACTGTACCCAAAGGGTACAACGACCCTATTACTAAGATTTCGCTGTCTGTCTGTCTGTCCGTCTGTCACCAGGCTGTATCTCATGAAATTTGATAGTTAGACAGTTGGAATTTTCACAGATGATGTATTTCTGTTGCTGCTATAAATAAAAATACTAAAAAACAATATTTAAGGGGGCTCCCATACAACAAACGTGAATGTTTTGCTCGTTTTTATAGATAATGGTACGGAACCCTTCGTGCGCGAGTCCAACTCGCACATGGCCGATTTTTTAAAAAGCTGTAAACTAACTTTTAACTAGCAATGAAAATTAAAGCTGCAAAATGATTAAAATATACCAAAAATCACCATTTCTCTTGGTTAAGTATAACTTTACTGGACAATGGACAAGAATTCATGTCATTTCACGTACGGACAAAGCGTCCACTGCCTTTGGAACTGAATTTTAGTCTATTGTAGAGTGTTGGAGATTAAAACATTTTTTGAGTGAACCCCACAAGATGATTATTTATGATAAAATATGTGAAATTGTGGCTAAGGAAGGAGAAGATATTGTTATTGATAATGAAGATGTAAGTGGAGGAGAAGAATAAATAATAAGTTAATTATACTATATAATGTTTTGAATGGCAATAAACTACTTAATTATGATTAATTAATGTCTTTCATTGCAAAACTTTTACTTTTATTTTTACAAAAATAACATAAATGCATTTTTTTTACAAAAAGAGCACTAGTACAAACTACATTTTACCATTTTATTCCATAACAGTAGGTATAAATAATAAAAAAATGTTATATATTCAATACAATACATTAACATGAATAAATGATCGAAAGTTCTAACTTATTCAATGAAAAATATGGATTGGAGATCGTTTTTATTATTTCCTGTAAAATTGTTACTAAAAAGTTGTGTTGTTTTTGTAAATAACCCTTCATGTATAAGCTAAATGATAATAAACATCTACGAGGTCATCCATTGAAACTTTCGGAAAACTCATCTAAAAAGAAACCAATGAAGCATTTCTTGCCTAACAGAGTTGTAAAAGCATGGAACAAACTACCAGAAAGAGTAGTCATGGCTCCGACATTAAAATCCTTCAAGATTGGACAAGGAAAACATCTCCAAGCTATTTGATACTCACGCCTCAGCTAACTAGCTACTAGTGTGTTACACAAAATAATAATACATACATACATAGACTCACGCCTGTTTCCCAGAGGGGTAGGCAGAGACAACGGATTTCCATTTGTCACGATCTTTGCATACTTCTTTTGCCTTGATTACTGTTATTATATTCTTCATACATGCTCACCGGTTTAGGGTACTTCTGACCTGCCCTTTCTTGAGAACATCTCCAATTTGGTCAGAGAATGTTCGACATGGTCTTCCCCTTCCGGTTGTCCCATTCACACAGGCCAGGTATACTACTTTTGTCAATCTTCTTTCATTCCTTCCTAAATGGCCAAACCATCTCAGCATGCCCTCTTCAATCTTTGTGACTACATCCTCTTTCACACCACAACTCTCTCTTACATAAGTATTTCGAATTCTGTCTCTCAAAGTCACACCACACATATATACATACAATAATAATAATTATAAAAAATAATAATCATAAGGTTATTCTTACTGCCTTTAGTAAGCCCATATCTACCCACTGTTGAGTGTAGTTACAAAAACAATTCTACAGCTGGAAAATCGATTGATTCCCACCCAGGATAGATATTTGTGTGCATGAACATGTCTGTTTGCCCTGAGTCTGGGTGTAATTATCTATAGAAGTATGTATTTACATAAGAAAAGTAGTATATCAGTTATCTGGTTTCCATAGTACAAGCTCTGCTTAGTTTTGGATCAGATGGCCGTGTGTAAATAATGTCCCAGCATATCATTATTATATTACTAGCTGTGCCCCGCGGTTTCACCCGCGTTAAACTTTATAAATTATCACAGCTCCTCCCCCATAGGTGATAGCGCGTCTATATGTTGACCCAACCTCCTCGTAATATTCATGCAAAATTTGGAGTAAATCCATGCAGTACTTTTTGAGTTTAGCCCAGACATACATACAGACAAACCGACAAAAATTCTAAAACCTATATTTTTGGCTTCGCTATCGATTGTACATCACGCCACAAGTATCTTTAAAAAAAAAATATTCAATGTACATTTTTGATTTTCCTGCGATTTTATTATATGTATAGATTCCTCAATGTTTGTACCTACATCTTGATCCAGTCTCATCCACTTATGCTTGGCAAATTTTGAAAGGATGCGTGACCATTATTGGATTATATAATACAATATTAATCTATTTCAGTACTATCTTTATTACATTTATGATACAGATCAATACTTTTACTATATGCAATTATATATTTTAATCAACAATTATTTTCTAACTTAATAACATTATCATAAGTACAGATGCCAGCACATCAAGCGACCCCAATCTGTCAAATTTCCCTAATTGAAAGTGAACTGTTTGCTTAAGTGATAAAGTTGCAAATCTATAAAAGTTATTTGACAGATTGGGGTAGCTGGATGTGCTGGCATCTGTACAATAAGATGTTTGCGTTTGTCTTTTGTTTCAGGCTCTAAACTAGTGCCACAAAAATAAAATAACTTGTTCATTGGCCTTTGTAGTTTCTCATGAGCAAACACATGAACCTGGCAGAAAGTGCTGAAAACATTGGTAGATTGCCTTTAAACAAAAAAAAAAGAGTATGTCGGGACAGGGTCAACAGTTCAAATCAATCACAACAGTACTGAATCTTATAAATAGTCAATACTTTTTTACAGAAAAAGGTGAAGGAAACAAAAGAGAGTGCTGTGTACACAGCAAACACAGCATCTGGTGATAAGAAAGATATCACTGGTTCTATGCCTGATGCATACAGTCCCAAGTATGTGGAGGCCGCATGGTATGCCTGGTGGGAGAAACAAGGCTTCTTCATGCCTGAATATGGAGTAAGTATTCAATATTAGTTTTATACTATACTAGCTGTGCCACAAGTAGATTGCAGTCTTCCTAGAGCTGCTTGGACGTGGCGGCAGTAGCGGACACTTCTCGTACTGCCACTGCAGCCCTGTGGGGAGTTGTGATATGCCCCAAGTGGGATCGGCTCGTTCCAGATCCTGCTTGGGGGCCTTTTTCTGGAGCATATCTCGGTGGCCTCACAGGGGTCGCATTTGGTGGAGTCACCTGCTAGCATCGCGCCTACGATTGCAGGTGGGGACAGATAGGCCATCCAATCTCTACGACCAGGACTCTCTCAGCCTCCCAGACTGAGATATTTGCAAACCTAAACTGAATAGACAAATGCTTCAGCCCCCTATAATTAACTGAATGAAAAAAGTATATGAGTTGTATAAATTTCAGTGCTGGTGGAATATAACTTCATATCTCATCATCATCAGCCGAAAGACATCCACTGCGGAAAATAATAATGTCCTCCCGACCGAATTTTGGCTACGGCGGCCAGACTCAATGGAGATTAGCCAATTGCGCAGGACATATAGTGTCCAAGTGCCCTTGTGCGCAAACACAGGGGCACTTTCTATTCTATCACTCCCATGATCCGACGGGACGACTAGTGATATGATCGGAAAGAGGTCAGGTACAAGGCCAACGGCTTTAGGTGCTCTCCGAGGCACGGGGGTGTAGTACCGATAATAAACTCCCAGACTTCTGGCTGATACTGAGAAATTTCTTTTTTTACAGAAAAGTCCCTTTTAGGCCCAACCTGGGATTTGAACCCAGGACCTCATTATCTGCGGTTGAACACGCTACCGCTAGACCAACGAGGCCGTTAAATGCACTATGCCTCCTTTAAACATGTCCACAATTGCTGGTCTTCCGTTTCTCGCATCCAGCGGCTTCCATGTATACTCAAAGTATAATATATTTCTTTTTAGAGAAAATCAGTATTGGAGCAGAATCCCAAAGGCAAGTTTGTCATGGTGATCCCGCCGCCAAACGTGACCGGTTCCCTTCACTTAGGACACGCCCTTACCAACGCCGTGCAAGACGCCATTACGAGATGGCACAGGTAACGAGACAAACGTACTTACTGTTTTACTTACTTACTTATCGTATGGGCAGTGGTTACTCTAGTGTCAGAGTTGTTTAAGCCGCCCAGTAGGCCTCTGACATGGCTTAACGACTGTTGTAGAACGACTACAACAGGGACCGACAGCTTAACGTGCCCTCCGAAGCACGGAGACGCTCAGAAATTACCGACCGCGAGCCTCACTCGAACCCGCGACACGAAGCAGCGAGGCGACTGTCGTAGCCGCTGCTAGGGTTCGGTGGCTATACAGGGTTACTTGTAAACCACCAATCAAGATAGCCTCGCCATACAAGATAGCTAACACCATAAGCAACGTCTTTTGTTCTACAACTGTTGATAATTTGTGAGATCCTATTACTTAGGGGTTACAAAATTAATTAAAACAGCAGCTCATAGCTAAATGCTCTCACCGATCCGTAAGTGATCGCCGAGGTTAAGCAATTAGGATCACGGTCAGTCCATAGATGGGTGACCCTCAAAGTTTACTTTCTGAATGTCTCCGTCCTTGGGAGGGTATGTTAAGCTATCGGTCCCGGTAGTAGTCATTTGACAATAGTCGTTAAGTCATGTCAGAGGACATCTGGGTAGCTTGAACAATTCTGACACTAGCGTTACCACTGCCGGTACGATAAGTATGCAACAAAATAGTGTTTCCAGGATTTACCATTATTTTTAATCCAGTGAGTGTCTGATCTTATTTTAAGTATTGTAGCGGCCTACATAAATAGTGCATGCGTGTATCCGCCGCAGTGCTCGGGCGTCGACTGAGGCTCGATACCGCTATGCATAGGACTCTGTTGTGGACAATGTTGATGCTGCGGTTGAACTAACGGCGCGGCGCTAGTGTGACAATATTTATACTGGTTCACCGCTGTATGATCTACGTTTTGATTGGTTGATTCGTATGTTTACCTCAGGAAGTAGGTTACTATACTTAACATTATTTTGTGTAGGTACTTAAGTATCATTTATGAATATCTATACAGTATCCAAAAAAATATATTCTGTGTTTTATTGAGCTACGCGCGTAAGATCGCTAAAGTATCATTGTATTTCATTGTCCTTCAGAATGAACGGCCACACCACTCTCTGGAACCCAGGTTGTGACCACGCCGGTATCGCCACACAAGTTGTGGTGGAGAAGAAAATATGGCGAGAAGAAAAGAAGACCAGACATGAACTCGGAAGAGAAGAGTTTATCAAACGCGTGTGGGCGTGGAAAGAACAGTGAGTTACTAGAACCATTTAATTCTTCTTCTTAGCGTTTCGATGGCAAACTCGTCAAATTTTCGTGGCCCAGAACATGGCCACACTGATTGCCCTGCTTGTGGCATTTTTAAGATCCTGCCATGAACATGTGGCAGGGCAGGCTGGGCAAGCTGTTAGATGGGCCATGGATTGGACCGATGCTCCACAAATACAGTCCATTTTGGGGTTGCTCGACAGTCCCCACCTAGACATGAAAGGAGCCTCCCCGAGTGACGTACCTCACAAACCCGTACGTTCCGCGCACCCTGGGCAACAGTTAGCGAGTTCTAACGCTGACTGGCCAATCCTTTCACCATGATGGCAAATTATAAAACACCATTTAATAACCAATTATTTAGGTGAAATTATGTTTCAAACTGGTGTGAAAAGTAAAATCAAATTAGTTTTAAAGGTTTTCACATAAGTAACTCTTCAGTGGACACCTGAATTTTTACACCATATCAGCCAAATTACGTCCACTACTGGACAAAGGCCTCCTCAAAAGATTTCCACAATGAAGTTGGTTCTATCGCTACGCTTGCCAGACGGGTTGGCGATCGCAGTATGATAGTCTTAGTACACAGAGAGAAGCTGCTGCCCGTTCTCTGGTAGTTATTCCCTTGGCAATCCCACGGGATGAGATGGGGTAGTAATATTCTATGCCGCTAGCCATTCAGCAAAACAACATCCCTATGGAATATAAATCATTTTCTAAATCAGTCATCTCCCATTTGATTGTTGGCAGACCTGTGGATTTTTAGTAATAGTAATAGAACATTTATTTCTCTCATTTTGATGTGAAACATCTATAGCCGCACGTACAACAGATTTCTGGCGTGGCGACGCATGCCGTGGCGACGAGTCGCCACGCTATACGATAGTAGTGTGTACGGTGTGGCGTCGCGTCGCCATTCGCAATCGACTTTTTATTTTATCATTATGACATATTTAGTTCCTATCACAACATGTTCTTTTCTGCATATTACTTTTACAAAATAATGTCGATGTTTCACATCTGCCAGGCGTCCCGTGACGGCTCACATTTTTAGGTACATAGCATCTTAAACATAGTTACAATTTGATAGTTTAGATGTAGACCTTTGTGACAGCTGGAGTCTATACTGGGTTCAATACCTGTATGACAGATCTCCATCTCCTCTCGCTTTATTTATTATTTTTTCAGTTTTATTACAATACGTACATTACGTATGGCGTCATTAATAGCAGCATAATTTAAAAAACTTGCTGCGTAAAAGCAAATTTTTTATAAGTAAGTAAGTAAAATGGAAAATATTATGTGACAGATAATATTTTCCATTTTTACCGTACTAGGTAAATTTATCCCTTCCGTTATTCTTTCTTTATTCCGTACTTTACAAACATGTAAGTATTTATGATACTAACTCCTGGAAAAATTTGAATACCTGTGTACCAATGTACCTTTACTAAATATTTAAACGTTTTCCTCTCAGAAAAGGTGGTCGCATCTATGAGCAGCTACGTTCCTTAGGTTCTTCTTACGACTGGACCCGCGAGCGTTTCACCATGGACCCGAGCATGTGCCGCGCCGTCAACGAGGCCTTTATCCGTTTGCACGACGAGGGCGACATCTACCGCGCCAACAGATTGGTCAACTGGTCCTGCACACTCAAGAGTGCTATATCAGATATTGAAGTAGATAAGATTGAGCTGACTGGACGGACTATGATGAGCATTCCTGGTTATGAGCAGAAGGTATGTTTAGTTCAATTAATGATAATATTAACTCCTTATAAAAATGAAATGAAATGAACAAATTAAATGATCTGAAAAAATGAAATTGTATGAAAAAAAATTGTTTTTTGACAGGTACTTACTTGTAAAAATCAACAACCTCGCAGGACTACGTAGTTAACACCATAAGCAACAACCTTTATTATACAACTTTCGATAATAGAGTTTATTTTGTAGATACAAAAATAAACTATTACCATGCACAGCAAAGATTACGTATACATACCCCTGCGAGGGGAAAGTGGAAGGGGGTGCAGCGTTGCAATTAAGTTTTATATAATTTCATTGTGTATGCCTGACAGGCAAAACATGGGTGTGCTGTATTTTATTATCTATATCATCTGTATCTGGGCCTGACGGCCCTGTTGACGGGCCTGTTGACGTGGTTGGCAAATGCTTGCTTTTCACGCCGGAGGTCGTGGGTTCGATTCCCACCGAGGACAGAGATTGGTGTGCATGAACATGTCTGTTTGTCCTGAGTCTGGGTGTAATTATCTATATAAGTATGTATTTACAAAAGAAAAGTAGTATATGTATTATATCAGTTATCTGGTTTCCATAGTACAAGCTCTGCTTAGTTTGGGATCAGATGGCCGTGTGTTAAAATTGTCCCAGAATATTAATATTATCCATAACCTGGGCTCACAAAATAAATTGAATTGAAACCGCCGCGTGCGCTGACACTTCACAAGATGGACCACCGGTAATTTGAGGGTAGTTAGAAGCTGCTACATGCGGGTAACTTAAAATCGGCCATAGTAGTGATCCTTGGGGGAGGCCACTAGGAGCAGATCCAGATGGATGTCTTTCGGCTGACATGGTGATGATAGTAAATTTTGTTTAATAGGTAGAATTCGGTGTGCTTGTCCTCTTCGCGTACAAGGCTGAGGACTCCAATGAGGAGGTGGTTGTGGCCACCACTCGTGTGGAGACCATGTTGGGAGACGTGGCTGTTGCCGTGCATCCTAACGACGCTAGGTATGTGTTTTTAAATTAAGACAAGTGATTACTCATGACCTGAATGGAAACGCTATAAGAATTGAAAAACAGTAGCATAATTTCCTTAAATTATGCTGTTGTAAGTATTAATTATAAGTATCTACTCTTTATTGTACACCAAAAACTATGACATTCAAAAAGCTATGAACATGTTATCAACATTGTACAAATGTCGGCCTTATCGCTAGATGAGACTTCTTCCAGGCAACCGTTAAATGGACCAGGAGTGAAGAAAAGGCAGTTGGGTATTAGCAGGCATATTCAGAGAAAGGATGTTTTTTTTGTGTCAATTCTTAAACCAAATCAAACCCCTCGGTTTGCCTAATTTTCTTATACTATAGTTGTTATAATGTCCTCCTAGCCGAATTTCGGCGACGGAGGCAAGTCATCAGAGATTAGTCATCTGCGCAGGACATATACAGTCTTATTTAAAAACGCTACTTAAATTTAAACCGGCCGCTTAACCATGGTTTAACATTTTTTTCATTTAAAAACACGATTTAACTTTGACCCGCGGTTAAGCCATGTCAAAATTTAAACCACGTCGGCCCCTGGTTTAAACCTTTCTCAAATATGGCGGATTTTATTTGCATCAGCTGATGTTTTGTTTGACGTTTGTTTGTGAATGGAGGTTTTATTGAAGTTACTAACCATTTTAATTTTTAAATAAATACTGAATGCCAGTTGGATTCTCATCACAAACTTCAAAATCCACCGAAGAAAATAGTCCTTGAAAATGCACTCTTACGATCATAAATCTATCATTCCATGCCTACCATTGAGCAAAATCATAAAGTTTTAATACAAAATCCGATTTAATCGATTAATTTTGGTCAAGCTCTATACCAGTCCCAGAAATGTTGACAGTGTAAAATAAAATGACGTTACTTAGCTGAGAAACCTTTAAGTAGGGTTTTTAAATAAAGAAATAGTTGAGCGGGGTTTAAGTGGTTGTGCAGGGTTTAGCTGAGACATGGCTAAGCGGCGGATCACGGAGTTATTTTAAATAAGAGTGATAGTGCACAAGTGTCTGGGCAAACACAGGAGCACTTTCTATTCTATATCACTCTTATGATCCGATGGGACGCCTTGCGACATGACCGGTAAGAGGTCTTGTACAGAACCGACGGCTTTACGTGCTGTCCTAGGCACGGGGGTATAATACCGCCAACTCCCAGACTTCTTGCTGATGCTGAGAAAATTTTCTTTTTATTGAAAAGTCCCAAAATCACTTTTAGCCCGACCTGGGATTTGAACCCAGGACCTCGTTCTCTGCGGGTGAACACGCTACCGCTAGACCAACGAGGATACGAGACGAGGGAGAACGAGGGCAGTCGATATTAACCGGATAAAGATAACAAGACCTACTTAACGCATGTAATATAGTCGGTCTTGTGCCGGTTTTGGTGGTGGAAATCACTTTAATATATAATGATTTTAATTCTTACTCATGTAATTTGTTTTGTTAGGTACAAACACCTGATAGGCAAGAACCTGGTGCATCCGATCGTTAACAGAAAGCTTCCCGTCATAGCTGATGAGTACGTCGATATGAACTTTGGAACTGGTGATTATATTTTTTCAAACTACCATATCACCTGTTTAAACTAAAGATCTACCGAAAAAGACACATGAACGTATTCAGCGTCTGAATGGTGAAAAGACGAAGCATTGTGATTGGTGAAACTTACCGCAGCATGCCCGTCGAGAGCTAGAACTCTCGCTCGTACGTTTAGCTTTTCCAAACTTATACTAAAGCCTCTGATCAGTATCGTTCGACCAGTGAATGGAATGTATTTTAATTTTACTTGATCTCTGATCAAAGACCAGACCAAAGAAAGACCTGATAATAGAATATAAGTCTAATCTAGCATGTTTTCCATATGATACACATCTCTTGCATAACTTAGTATGAACAAGTACTTATTGGGTTTTCATATATCTAGGTGCGGTAAAAATAACTCCAGCTCATGACCCCAATGACTACGAGATAGGCAAGCGACACAACCTGCCTTTCATCAATATTCTTAGCGATGAAGGCAAAATGTTGGACAACTGCGGACCCTTTGCGGTAAGAACCGTGAATTTCTTACAGAAATTTCTATAAATTGTATATTTTCTTTCTAATAAATCGAACCACAAATAGATACTAACAGTTTTATTCTCATTCTCAAGGAGATTAGACCTGTTGTAACAACTATAGAGCTTTGTAATAGAATTCACTTGACAAATATTTTAACAGACATGGACCCAAAGTAGATCCTTGTGGGATACAAAAACAAAATTAATGCTTGGACTGTACTATAGCTTTCTAAACATAGTATATATTTATTTATTTAGTTTTATATAACAGTACATTTCTGTTGATTGTACTCCCTTCACGTATCCCTTTCACCCTACACCATATTAACTCAAATTCCAATAAATGTTATAGTTAACACAATCAAATGCTTCAGACACCATAGAATATAATGTAATGTGTAACTACGTATTATAGGGTATGAAACGTTTTGACGTCCGTCGCAACATAATCAAGACCCTCGAACAACTCAAGTTGTACAAGGAAACCAAAGACAATACTATGGTGGTCCCACTCTGCAGCAGGTCTAAGGATGTAGTCGAACCTATGTTGAAACCACAGTGGTGAGTCCAATGGTTTATTTAATGATCGTCAATCATTTAGAAATATTACTTGGGATCCAATAGTAATTCTATATATCTGGTCTGTATTCCTTTATGAGCTTTCAATATTTGAGCGATTAGAAAAAACAAACCTTACGGAAGCATGTCTTATACCAAAATAATTGCCGAGCGATTCAAATATATTTTTATGAGTGCATTATTGCTTGCTTCAATTATGCTCAGGCTCATAAGAACGCCACCAGGGCCACTCAAGGCTAAGGAACCATCAAACGGCGGTCGCCAACCTATCTGCCAAGCTGGAGATTATGGCATATCCCCCCATACTTTAGCGAGGCTTTTGTCCATTAGTGCAGGTTGGGTTGGAGTTTGCCTGCGAGAACGAATCAGAAAAATCGCTAAAACCGGAGGCGAACTAAAGTAATGGACATAGCCCGAAGAGCAAAACTGAAGTAACAGTTGGTAGGGCACTGCGGTTGAAAGACTGTCCAGTGGCGACAATAAACTAGAAAACGCGGCGTGTGCACGCCCCTTCACAAAGTGGACTGACGATCTTGTGAGGGTCGCTGAAAGCCGCTGTATGTGGGTAGAGTGCTTTGTGAATTGTGCAAGAATTTTTATTTCGCTCACATCCATGATGATGTATTTCTGTTGCCGCTATAACACCAAATAAAATAAATATTTAAGGCTCCCATACAACAAATGTGAATTTTGCTCGTTTTTATAGATAATGGTACGAAAACCTTCGTGCGTGAGCCCGACTCGCACTTGGTCGGTTTTTTTAATAATATAAGATATACCCTACAGGTACATAAAATGTGACAAAATGGCAGCAGACGCGATAAAAGCCGTTAAGACTGGAGAACTCAAGATAATTCCGGACGTGCACGAAAAGACCTGGTACCACTGGATGGAGGGCATCCGCGACTGGTGCATTTCGAGACAGCTGTGGTGGGGACACAGGATCCCGGCATACAGAGTCACTCTACCTGAACAGGAGGTAAGAATGGTTGGAGAAATATTTCCTTAGGAAAAGAATATTATAAATATACACCTTCCTTCGAAGGGGTGTTAGCAAGGAGATGCTTAATTTGTTCTGCCAGTGTATGTCGTTCGTAGCTTAAAGCAGAGAGCCTATCCCGGATTGGTGGAGGATGCTGGATCGGGAGCGATTTTTTAGATTAGATTAAACCTTTGCATTGCAAATCTTTCTTTATATATAAAAATGAATGTTTGTACTATGTCCTTTATTTATTTATTACTTAAATATTTTGCACATGGATGTACAGAGACGAACTTAATGTCGGAGGCGTTTATAGAATCGTAAACTATGATCATGTAATGTTCAGCAAAGTGTTGTTCCCACGAAGATTTCTGAGTTTTTACGACCTATCTTCGACAGATTAACGCGTGTGAAAACGCGGGGCACAGCTAGTAAAGATATAAAAGTAAAATTTTATATATTAGGTTGGGAAAAAGTCTTCGCATTATAGTATACAGTATGAACTTGTCATAAAATCCCTTTGGCTATACTATTTGTATCTGGCCTGTTTTGGTATCATTGAAAGTTTAAATTTTAAAGAACATAATTCCAAATTCATATTACGAAAATGTGTGATTTTCATTTGTTATTCGTACTGTCAAGATGAGTGAATCTAATGAAGAAATTCGATACATTTCTTTAATGCAAGTCGCAAAAAAATTGCTATATTTATGGACCTAGAGCAGTATCTGTCAGAGTAGCACAAATTTAGTTTAAGCGTTTTCGATCCGGAAATTTTGATGTCAAAGATGCACGTCGCTCTGGTTGCCCTACTACGGATAATTTCTAGGATATTTTGATTAGATTGACAACTATAAACTAAATAAAAAATAAAGTAAATTTTGTTTCCAGTGTATAGTGGCAGTTGATGTCCATTTAATTCATGGATACAAATTAGTATGATTTAAAAAGTTTGACAATCCCACAAAAATTCTTTACCAGCAATCATTACTATTATTATTAATGACATACAGCATTATAAAGTTTGTTTAATATTTGAAAAATGCAGTTTATAGGAACAAACTAACCAGTAAAATATCAATAATTTATTAAGTTATTTTTATTTTAGGTTGTACAACAATTTCACATAGAAAATAATCTAAAACGTGAAACTTCCCATGAGGCAGGCCCATCCTAGTGTGGAATATTTTGTAAAAAAAAATCTTGGTAATAAACGATTTTTTATCTCACTATTGGATTCGATTTTAACGTAAATCTAGATTTAATATACTTGTACTTGGAATTTAATACTCAGGGTGTAACATACATAGTGGTTCAATTTTTAGGAGCGCAATTTTGGTATTGTGAATTATGGAATCATATTTTTTCTCATCGTAATCTATCAGTAGATCGAATTTTATATGAGAAGTAAATCTTCCATGTTGGATATTTCGGATACATGGATTTATACTTTATACATTGTTTAGTTGCATTGGGAAATTATGCTCTTTAAAGTTTCAAGTCATCCACAATTTTGTCATATCTTATATAGGTATAGAGAATAAAGAGTATTCAACATTCCAATGGTGTAGGAAGATTTCGAAAGAAAACCTTAAAACAAGTATAATGCACATGCGTACAAGGAGTCTGTGGAGGCGGAGGGCGCGGGCCCGCGCGGCAGCAAGACGCCGCCGCGGCGCCGGCGCACGCGCTCGGGCCGCGCCAAGAGCCGCCGCATCCGCGCGCGCCGCGCCGCGCCCCCGCCGCCCGCCAGCCGCGCCGCTGTCGTATGTTGCTGCGAATATACGCACGATTCATTTTATTTTCATTTAACTTTGTTTGCATAATTCATCCAGTATATTTTTAATTTCGTGATGACGCATGGCGTGTTTGTGCTGTTATGTAGTGTTTAGTAACTTTTTATTTGTAGGCGATTTACTAAATCCTTCCCATTTACGTACATTTTTATCAGATCCGGGAGACTCATATCGATTCACTATATTTGTAATTAACCGGAAACATAGATATACATACCATTTGTTGTTTGCACCTCTTTATTGTATACTAAAATATAACATAAAACGAGGATAGAAATCTGCGAATAATACGGGTTCGATAAAGATAATTTATTTGTCAAAACATGCAGGATGTTAAAAAAAGGTAAGTATCTGAAGTCCGAACATGTTTTACCTGTCGGCGTACACATTGTAATTTTAATTTACATAATTATAAAAATCTATAGTCTAAATTAAAAATTACAGTATACATATTTAAAATTACAGTATTAAATTCCATGAAGATATGAATTAAAAACAATGTCAAAAATCCATCTGTCAAGAACGCACTTATATTATAGTAACACTTGTCTGTTATCTAACTTTGTTTTAACCCATAATTAAAGTCTAACATTAAAAATCACAATTCAAATTACTTTAAAACTCACGAAGTTATAAGCATTCCAAAATCGTGTTAGATAGAGAACGCGCAATACTAACATATGACGTCATTTGTAGGGGAGCCATAGAAACTCCATACTAAATGTAATACGCGCGGGAAAGAGATGGAGCATCCTCACTTATTCTCCGCCATAAACTTAAAACCCTTGTATCTTAAAACTTAATCAGCTGATTCTGATAGTTTTAGCTTTATTTATTATATATAGGCCTATTTCTTATTAAATGCTGCTGCTAATTTTAATTATTATGCTATTTTTAATTAATTCAAAATCAGTCCGATCTCTCATTGGCGGTTTTATAACTAAATGTTATCTCTTCGTTGTATTATGTTGAGATCCGCAGGCAGAGTAAAGTTACCGACATAACCCAAAGAGTTACCGAGCTAAAATGGCAGTGAGCACTTGGGCAGGGCACATAGCTTACTTCTGTATGTGTCCTTCCCTGTCATCGACGGCTGCCGGCCGCTATATTTCAATAAAAATGTTTTTTATTATTGTTTCTGCAATGAATGCGACTGATGATACTTACTTAAAAGTTGTAAGATTATTTTTTAACAAGGATTTTGGTGATAGAATCCAAAATTATAGCTTTTTATTATGCACGCTTTAGATTAGTTCCCCAAAAAAAGCTAAAATTTAGACCCTCCTGTAGAAAAGTTTTATGGATATAGAGATATTATTGTATGTTTTCTATTATTATTAATTCATCATATCAGCCAATGTACGTCCACTGCTGGACAAAAGCCTCTCCAAAGAGGGGGGGGATATGCCATAATCGCCACGCTTGGCAGACTGGTTGGCGATCGCAGTATGATGGTCACAGTTCACAGAAAAACTCTGTTACCCGTTCCCTCGTATAACTTCTATGCCGTTGCCACACAGCAGTATTATTAATTAAATGTTATAAACTATACTCTGCAAATGGTCTGCAATAAAATGTATTTATCTTATTTGTCTTCTAGAAGAATGACCAAGAGCTCTGGGTATCAGCTCACACAGATGAAGAAGCGTTGGCTAAAGCGTCCGCTAAATACAACACTCCTGCCGCCGACATCAAGTTGGTGAGGGATGACGATGTGCTGGACACGTGGTTCTCTTCGGGCCTGTTCCCCTTCTCCATCTTCGGGTGGCCTGATCAGACGGATGACTTGAAGGTCAGTGCCATAGCCGGGTGCTTATGGTAGTTCCTGTCTGTTGAACGGGATCTCAATCATATACAACATGTAACGTAATTAACGCACATATTCAAACACCCCAATTAGAATATTATGTTGTAATCATAATACATACACTGAATTTTTAATTTAACATATATATGCATTATTATTTACTAAATTAGTTTCTTGGAATAAAGTTTGTTTTTCTTTATTTTGTATTGAATGATGGTATTTGTATGAATACGTAACAAATAAAACTGCGATTTAGAAGTCTTATTACTTTGACTTACGGTCCATTTCAATTGGTTTTGACTCTACAGGGTTGATATGACACTAATTTTCGTAGTTTTAACTATTTTGGAATTAAAAATTACCTATATTAAAAATGATATAAATCGATTCAGAAAAAGATTCTGAACAATTTATTTTCAGGAAATGCGTTAATTACGTTACATGTTGGATATACATATATAATCCGCGTAGATTAAGTATTACGTTTGTTTGCAGGCGTTCTATCCCGGTGCATTGCTGGAAACTGGACACGACATCTTATTCTTCTGGGTCGCAAGGATGGTGTTCTTTGGGCAGCGGCTCATGGGAAAATTACCGTTTAAGTAAAATTATATTTCAATTCAATTATTGGGATATGCATAACTTTCGAGAGGTTTTGACTCAGACGCAGAGTAAAAATGAAATAAACACACAACAATTGTAAATTATTTCCTACAATCCGTGTACCTAAATATCTATATGTACTTAGGAATAATTATAAATTAATTATATATTACTATGAACATGTTTTGACTATTTACAAGCGCTTTTTTAAAGTCTACGTGAATAAAAACCTTTTTTATTTATTTATTTTTATTATGTTTAATATTAAAATCCACATGTTTAAGCGTTTTATATATATTTTTAAGTGAATCGTTTTTTTTTACATCGTCTCCAATTTTTTCGCTCATCTATCGCATGTCGCAATATGATGACTCCCATCAACTGACAGTGTAACATTTACATTCTCACTAATTTGTGCAAGTGTAGTTTGAATAAAAGATAAAAATAATCATATCCTGGGACATTATACACACGGCCATCTGATCCAACTAAGCAGAGCTTGTATTATGGAAATCAGATAACTGATATACTACTTATTTTTGTAAATATATACTTATATAAATAATTACACCCAGACACAAGACCAACAGACATGTTCAAGCACACAAATATTCGTCCAGGGTGAGAATCGAACCTACGATCTGCCGCGTGAAAGGCAAGTATCTAACATCTACGCCAACTGGCCTGTCAGCTTCAGCCTAAGCCCACTAAACACTTTGCCCATTGGCAGGCTATTTATTTATGTAGAATCGTCATTGGCGGTCACCATAGCCTAGTTGGTAGTGCTCCTGCCTACGAAGCAGGTGGTCCTGGGTTAGAATCCCGGTAAGTGCAAATATTTGTGTGATGAGCACGAATATTTGTTTCTGAGTCATGGATGTTTTCTATGTATTTAAGTATTTATCTATCTATATAAGTATGTATATCGTCGCCTGGTACCCATAGTACAAGCTTTGCTTAGTTTGGGGCTAGGATGATCTGTGTGACATTGTCCCCAGATATTATTATTATATTATTATTATTATTGTTTTATTGGCACTCTTGCAGTGTGCTTTGAGTTTTATCCGTGAGAATTCTTACAAAGTTTGTGTTTTCAGGGAAATATACCTCCATCCGATGGTCCGTGACGCCCACGGACGTAAGATGTCCAAATCTCTCGGCAACGTGATCGACCCAGTTGACGTGGTGACAGGGGTTGGCCTGGAGACATTACACGAACAATTGGAAGAGTCCAACTTGGACCCCAAGGAGATAGAGAAAGCGAAGCAGGGACAGAAACAGGACTACCCCAATGGTATCCCGGAGTGTGGAACTGATGCGCTTAGGTGAGTTTCATATTTGTATAGGCAGGAAACACTTATAACCTTCAGAAGATAGAGAAGGGGATGCAGGGATTAGAATAGAATACTCTTTATGCTGTGTGGTGACAGCATAGAATATCATCACCCCATCTCATTAGTGGGGGGCGTAGAAATTGACCGAGGGAATACTTACCAGAGAACGGGCAGAAGCGTTTTTCTGTGAAACTATGACCATTGAATCGCGATCTGTTATACGGGATTTCAATAATCACTTTTTAAAAAAGAAATTTAATTGATTTATTTGGTTTATTATAAAGATATTATTATAGGGAATTACACACGAGATCTTTTCGCAGCCTTTACGCGATGGAGGATGGAGAGCGACTAAGGTGTGAGGATGGGCGAGTGAGGGACTAGGACAGAGAAATGCTAAGTTAGCGGGGATTATGCTGTGTAGGCAAATAGGGGTGCAATGCTAGGGTATAACAGATCGCCAATCTGTCTGCCAAGCGTGGCGATTATGGCATATCCCCCATTCTTCGGGGAGGCTTTTGTCCAGCTGTGGACGTACTTTTGCTGACATGACGAAGCCTTTAGAGGCTGTCAACACACTCTTTATGATGTGTGGCTGATGGCAAAGAATTATCATTATCACCACCCCATTTCACCCCGTGGGGGACGTAGAAGTCGACCTGAGGGTATATCTACCAGAGAACGGGCAGCAGCGTCTCTCTGTGTACTATGAGCGTGGAGATTATGGCATACCCCTCAAAATTATGTACATAAATTTATAATGTCCTTTGTTCAACAGTGGACGTCATTTGGCTGACATGATGATGATAATGATTCTTTATTTTTCACCATAAGAATATATGTGGGATTGGGGGGCTCGTAGATCTTTGTAGATAAAAATGTCTTCATATAATTTTCGAATTTTATTCTTGACTAGCTGTGCCCGCGACTTCGTCCGCGTGTTAATTAGTTTATTTAGTTTTTTTGGAAAATAAAAGACTTTTTCTAAAATAAAAGTAGCCTAAGTTACTCCTTATTACATCAGCTACCTGCCAATAAAAGTCCCGTCAAAATCGGTCCAGCCATTTCAGAGATTAGCCGGAACAAACAGACAAAAATTGTAAAAAATGTTATTTTGGTTTATGTACCGTATATATATTCATATTTATGTAGTAAAAACCGGCTATTTCAATATTACAAACAGACACTCCAATTTTATTTATTTGTATAGATCAACACAGTATACTACACTGTCCGTCCTTCGTAATGGCTACCGCGTACAAAACTCCGCGTCTCTTTTCCTCTCGCTCACACACTCACTCTTTCATTCATACCTTATTACACGTTACACTATTAAGCTGGTTTCTCACTATATCTCACACTTATACACGGCATGAAAAATTTAAAATCCTACATATGTATTGTGTCATTATATAGTCGTCTTAAAATCATGGCCACGGTGGCCATCCTCAACCGTGTTACAGTTTATTTTTTAATTCATAATTTAAAGTAATGTGGACTGTATCATTCAAACATAGGTAGGCATCGCTTTAAAGCGCTTGAACACATTTTTTTTTTATTTAATAATTTATGTACACACAGAAACAAAAATAACAATAACTTACAAAAAAAAAAGGAAAACATAGCACAAAGGTACTGCTTATTTCAATAGAAATATCTTCTAGCAGACCCGCAAGAGGAGAAACTAATCGGAAAAAGGGCATATCGTGTGTAGACAACTATACACTGCTAAGTGTATTTATACACTACATACTAATAATACATAAATAGGGGAGGGGATTTATATATATATAAAGACTATATAATATACTACATATACAATGTACACAAATATTAGGATGAAGATAAGAGATAATGTTCTTTCACTCGTTTTTTAAATAAAGTGATAGTATTTATGTTACGGATGTTAGGCGGAAGAGAATTCCACAACCTCTCGGCCTGCACCGTAAAGGAGTAGGAGTAAAAATCTGTTTTGTGGATAGGAAATTTCAGGAGGGATCTGAGGTGTTATTATTATGTTTAAAACAATTATGTGGTTGGCAGGTTCGCTCTGTGTGCGATGACGCAAGGCCGCGACTTGAACCTGGACATCCTGCGCGTGCAGGGCTACAGGTTCTTCTGCAACAAGCTCTGGAACGCGACCAAGTTTGCGCTCATGTACTTCCCCAAGGACACAGTTTATGAGGTTAGAGAAGTTGCACAAATGTATTGAAAGAACAATATGTGCTCCCTTAATGTACAGGCGCCAGCATATCCACCTACACCAAGCTGTAAAATTTCTTTTATAGAATTTCAACTTTATCACATAAGCATAAGGTTCACTTTCAATTATGGAAATTGGGCAGATTGGGGTAGCTTGATGTGCTGGCGTCTGTATATATGTTTAGTTATAAGTATTTACCGGAAGACGCAGCGTGGGCAGGCCCCCTACAAGATGGACCGATGATCTTGTGCGGGTCGCTGGAAACTGCTGGATGTGAATAGCGCAATACCGGCAATTGTGGAGATCTTTGAGGGAGGCCTTTGTCCAGCAGGACGTCTTTCGGCTGATATGATGAGATGATGATAATGACAAGTATTTATGTTTGTAATGAATCAACATATTAACTTTTTTTTAATTTAGCTATATACTCTGGGGCAAACTAGAATACCAGCGCTTCAGCAATTTTTGCTGTAGCTAATGCTGAAATTGACACCCATTTATGGTAAACAGCAAAATATTTTGTTGTTAAGTACTTACTATATTTGGAATTGTTATGTATTTGTATTATTAATCAGGTATTTATTTCATTCTTTCTTTCTATATTGAGATAGATCATAAACAAGGCCTAAAGACCATAAATAAATCAATATAACTTAAATTCAAGTTACCTAAAAACAAATTAAGTTGTAAGCATTCAAAAATCATTATGTTGGTTTCCATAGTACAAAGCTATGCTTATTTTGGGATCAGATGGCCGTGTGTGAACCGTGTCCCAGGATATTATTATTATTATCTATACATATAATAAAATCGTAGGAAAGCCAAAACTGTACATTGAATATTTTTTAATAAGGATACTTGGGGCGTGATCTACAATCGATATCGAATCCAAAAATATAGTTTTAAAAATTTTTGTCTGTTTGTCTGTATGTATGTCCGGGCTAAACTCAAAAAGTACTATACGGATATACTTCAAATTTTGCATGAATATTACTAAGAGGTCGGGTCAACAAATAGGCTACATATTATCAAGCTATCACCTACGGGGGAGAAGCTGTGATAATTTATAATATTTACGCGGGTTATACCGCGGGGCACAGCTAGTGTTAGATAAAGAACGCGCTGTACTTACATATGACGTCATTTGTAGTGGAGCCGAGGAAGCTCCATACAATCCATTTGGCGTGAAAGAGACAGAGCATCCCCACTTTAAATGCTAATGTAAACTGCTACTGTTTTTTCTTTCGCCAGTCCTTCCAAAGTGCCCCATCAGATCTGTCCCCGATGGACCGGTGGATGTTGTCCCGGCTGTTTTTAGCTGTGCAGAAGGTGAACAGTGGGTTCGCCAGCTACGACTTCCCGTCGGCCACCACGCACTGTTACAACTTGTGGCTGTACGACCTCTGTGACGTGTATTTGGTAAGATTATTTTGCATTGCTTAGACAAACTAAAATTATCTTCTTATTGATACCAAAATGCTTCTGTAACCTGGTTTTTGTAAATTCTGTATGTTGAATATTTTTGTTAAATAAATATTATTATTATTATTATAGACATGACTGGCCTTTTCCGAGCTATGCAACCGAACAGCTCAGCGTTTTCCATTTGTGCATTGCATGTACTATTGATACGCATCTAATTCATAATTATATAAGACTTTTTAAGTCAGTTCGAGATCAACAAGCAACCGAGCTCAAGTACCATTTAACCATTCCATTTTACACATTAAACCTTGTCAAATAACCATTTAAATTATCATAAATATTAAGTTTTTAGTTATTTCATCTATTCTTTCTGGTCTATCAATTCATATCATAAGACAAATAGCTCGCCCCGCTACGTGGTCCTTCGAGCCGGATTTGAAGTGGTCTAGGTATGGATATCGGTCTTGTGTTTAGTGAACCTGACTGCATTGCCAGATATTTTGGGTTCGAATTCCACCCAGTTATTACTCATTCTCTTCTCAATCTCATTGTGTAATAAGCATGATTATGTGTTCTGGGCTGGGTGTAATTTAACTGTAATATGTATGTATGTAGAAATATATACGTATGTGTAGATATCTGTTTGCCATAATATAGGGTCTGCCTAGTTTGGGATCATATGGCAGTATTTTAGTTGTCCTAATAGTTTATTTATTTATACTAACAAAGCTTAAGGTATTATTAAAATACTCCATTTAAAGAAACGACATTAAGTTTTCCATATGGATATGCCATAATCTCCACGCTTGGCAGACGGGTTGGCGATCGTAGTATGCTGCTCGTTCTCTGGTAGGTATTCCCTCGGGATGAGATGGATTGGCGATATCCGTGGCCGTCAGCTACACAGCAAGTGTTTAAATTAATGTATTTAAGTATTTATCTATCTATATAAGTATGTATATCGTCGCCTGGTACCCATAGTACAAGCTTTGCTTAGTTTGGGGCTAGGATGATCTGTGTGACATTGTCCCTAGATATTATTATTAGTGAGGCTTACGATCAGACTGGCCAGTCCAATCATGCATCTAGGTTATTATAACACACGTAAATCCAAAACTTTTCTCCATGACGCAGTGTTTGACGGGCATGTCTGGGCGTTTGCTGTACCCCTTAACTAAATGTCAAGAATATTCTGTATTCTAGATTTAACCAAAACTGTACATACATACCTTTATGAGCTGAAAAACTTGAGAGGTGTCAAGGGACACCCGGATGGAACGAAGTTATTTCTTATTATTTATTATGTACAAAAAACCTGTATACACTCAACAAAAATAATCGTCGCGACACCACACTGTTCAATGCGAAATAGAAATGAAAATATCTGGCTTGCTTTCTATAAAAGAGAGAGAGAGAGAACGACAGAGAAACATGCGCACGCCGCACAGCTGCAAAAAGTGTCGTGACAACTTTTCCTAAGATTTTTTTCACAACGCACAATAAGGAACTTCGTTACAAAATTAATTTTCTTTTATTTGTTTACAGGAATGCCTCAAACCAGTCTTCGCTTCTGGTTCTGACTCCCAGAAAGAAGCGGCGAGGCGTACTCTGTACACTACGCTGGAGTTTGGCCTCAAACTGCTTAGTCCTTTCATGCCCTTCGTTACTGAGGAGTTGTACCAGAGGCTGCCGAGGAAGGATACCAGCTGCCCTTCTATATGTGTGGCCAGCTATCCCACTGTGAGTAGAAGAAGAAGAAGAAGAGAAGAAGAAGAAAAAAATATTTATTGAGCACACATAATAAAGATACAAAAATTCACAATTAGAGTAACAATGGCGACATAAAATATAAATAAATACCATACAAAATACTCCATTAGTGTTACTAAAACATATTTGTGCGCTCAAATGGCTAGCAGCACATGTACTGGACCGTATTATTATAGTTTAGGAAGGTTAGCGGATTTTTGTATGAAGACATTGCAAGAAATCCCTAGTCAACTTTGACTGCACGTGTGGCGCAGCGGCTAAGACTGTCGTCTCGCCTCTTCGTGTCTCGGGTTTAAGTCCGGTTTAAGACCTGACAACTATTTGTGTGACCCATAAATAGTTATCTATTATATGTTTGTAAAGTACCCCGCGACACAGGGATTAGATTCACTAGTTCGGGTGTTGTTTTTAAAGAAAAAAAACGAAAAAAAGACGTGTGGCACTCGGTGACTGCCGCGGTAAAGCTATTGCATAGCATTTTTTATCAACTTATGCAATTATAATTATTTATTTATTTTATAATACTGCATTTGGAAAAATAATAATAAAATGAATGTATATAGAGTACTAACTCATTTTCTTTCACTATTTTTTCGTGACTTTCTTCATTAATAAATGCACTTTGTTTATTCATATTTAAAACACTTTGTATACAAATTATACGAGTACAGATATTCACTGTTGAACGTAGATGATAAATACCTATATACTTTCTCACAAACAGCTGATTACGGTAGTTTTCCAATACAACCAATGCCACCTAAAGGTGGGTTGCTGAACTAAAGAGACAAGCGTGATATTTCAAAAAGTCATTAAAAGTTCTGGTATTTATCGATAGATGGCGGTGGGAGTGGGCGGTGTTAGGTTTTTTTCGTTACGGAATTTCTGGGTTCGGTCCCCACGTTCAAGGCGCTAGAAGCTATGCAATAGCTTAAAAAATAGACAAGCCTAGTAAGTTAGGAGCGAAAAGTGCGAAAAATAATATCATTGCCACATTCTATAGTCAAGTATTTTCCATAGGATGCGGACACTCCCTGGCGCTCGGAGGAGTTAGAATCCAACGTGGACACAGTCCTCAAGATGGTGCACTTAATCCGGTCCACTCGCACTGAATACAACTTGACCAACAAACAGAAGACTACCGCACACCTTATCATTTCACCAGACCTTAAGGTGAGTGTTATTTTGATAATAATTGTGACGGGCTGGTTGGCGTGGTCGTGGGTTCGATTCTCACCCAGGACAGATATTTGTGTGCATAAACATGTCTGTTTGTCCTGTAATCAAAATAAACATGTATGATTTCCAGACAACCTTAGGATGGACAGAATAAAAAAAAATATAGAACAAATGATAATACTCTTAATTTCATGAATTCAGAGGCAGTGTTTTATTATTTCAACAGAATTTACACTACATATACTACTTTTCTTTGCTATGATATTAATAGGGCTGATATTGTGATTTTTGCACAAACAAGATTCCAACAACTATTGCCGCAAAATTTTGTTGCAGACCATTTCTTTTTAATTTAACTGATTCATTGGCTATACCGAAATCTTAGCCATAATTTAGTACAAAATTCATGTGAATTTAAAAAGTCAAATGTTACAGGTGGATGAGCTAAGGGGCTTGTTCAAGAGTGTTCAGGCTTTAGCTAATAGCGAGCTGTCAGACGAGCAGCCCCCCATCGGCTGCTCGATCCTCACGGTGTCCGATAAGATCGAAGTCCATTTGGTTCTCAAGGTATGTTGCGTACATTGCGTATTTTGTTCAGTTGTTTTACGTTTATCAAGCGAGATTTTTGACAAAAAGCTACAGATTGCAAATAGCACAATAGACAAAACGTATTTTTCTCGAGTGGCGACCACGAACCGGAAGACGCAGCGTGGGCAGGCCCCCTACAAGATGGACCGATGATCTTTTGAGGGTTGCTAGAAGTCGCTGGATGCGGATAGCGCAAGACCGGCCATTGTGGAGATCTTTGGGGGAGGCCTTTGTCCAGCAGTGGACGTCTTTCGGCTGATATGATGATGATGATGAATGTATTTTTTGCTATAACTTAGTAAAGCTCTGGGGTGGCTTACTGTTATTGTTTTTAAGTGTAATAATTTCGAAGTCTCGAAAGAAGCAGTATTGTTTTAATGTGCAATCTTATGTGTACAGACGCCTGCACTTCAAGCTACCCCAATCTGTCAAATTTCCCCAATTGAAAGTGAACCTTATACTTATGTGATAAAGTTGAAAATCTATAAAAGAAATTTGACAGAATGGGGTAGCTGGATGTGCTGGCATCTGTAGATATTTCATCTACATTTTGGCTAAGAGTATATACAGTCACATTTTCAGTGACACAAGCTTATGCTAAATGACAGTACCAACATGACCACTATAAATATATCTATGGAAAATACATTTGAGTTAATTCCATGATAATTTATTAACTTTACCTTCTAGTTTTTAAGAGCAGACTTAACTTATAAATTTTGCAACTTAAGTTATGTTCGATTTTTTAAACATAGCTCCCGCACTAGAGAGATGATTCCTTGTGTCGTGGGGTACTTGACAAACAAATAATTGACGCACACAAATTACATCCTCGGAACAAATATTTATGGGCCACACAAATAGTTGTCCTGTGCGGGATTTTAACCTGGAACACGGAGTGGCAAGGCGACTGTCTTTACTACTACTAATCACCGTGTGGAATAGTGGTTATAATATATTGTGCTAATCAACTACTTTAAGTGGATCCTACTAGTTAGGCGTTAGACCACAGAATCTAATTGTGAAAAAGCCTGTATTAAAATATAGGCTAATTTTCTTTTTGATATTCGTACCTGGATTACCAAATTAGTACACATTTAAGCATGTTCTTCTTAAAGTTTTATGTTCTTTCATCAGGGCCTAATCGACCCAGCAAAGGAGATCACGAAGCTAGAAAAGAAGAAAGAAGCACTGTCACAAACGATCACCAAACTGCAACAAGCCATGGCCGCCGAAGACTACTCAACCAAGGTGCCCGCTGAAGTGCAGAAGACGAACTCAGAAAAGCTATCCCAATCTCAAGGAGAAATCGATAGGTTGCAAGCTGCTATGGAAACGCTTAAACTTATGTAAAATTCTCAAAATGTACTAAATTTCATAAAAATACCTGTATCTTTATCACATGGGAGCTTAAAAAACGTCTGCTAAAAATGTATTAAACTATGCATTTATTCCAAAATTAAGAAGTAAGAGAAGAGTGGTATTATCGCATTAAGTCATTTTCGTATAGACAATCCTTATTTATAAGTTTTAGACGTTGGCTATATGCCTTATGATTCTTTCAATCTTCTAGTCTTTACGGACGTTTTTTTGACTCCCTTGTATGAAGACCATTTCTGACAGTTCTAATTTTATTCTTATGTCAGTGCTGGTAGCAAAATATACAAAGGTCTTTTATAAAATGATGATAATATTTTTTTTATTTTTAACTTAGAAAGATTTACTATCGGTAGTTAGCTAGCGTTTTTTCAATTGTAGTTATATGGCTGTATAGGTGATGTCTTTGCCTTGGAAACGTTAAAGTTACAGATTCAATAAATTATAAATTTGCTATAGGTACAATAATGTCTATGGTACAATTTAGGCGCCCAATACTTTTTGGTCAGTGTGCCTAGTAAATAAATAAAAATTTACTATTTATAATATTCATCCAGTTTAATTAAATATCTATTAAATTAAATTAACACACCTCCATCTGATCCCAAACTAGGCAGACAACCAGACAACTGATAAATATACTTATATATTTCTAAATACATACATATTATGAATAAATTGCACCCAGAAATAATCACACAAAGCTTTCTCCCGGGTGGGAATCGATCCCACGACCTCTGGCTTAGCAGTCAGGGTCACTAATCGCTAGACCAACAAGCCACCCAAATTATCAATCATCTTGCTAAAATTATATACCCAATCATGCTTAAATGCCTAAACAAATGTACAGACGCCAGCACATCAAGCTATCCTAATCTGTCAAATTTCCTCAATTGAAAGTGAACCTTATGTTTTTAGGATAAAGTTGAAAATCTATAAAAGAAATTTGTCAGATTGGGGAAATTGGATGTGCTGGCGTCTGTACATGCCAGTTTGCAGTCTATTGTGGTCCCAAGACTGCAAACTGGCATTCACTAAAATCATAGTGCACAAACCGAAATAGAGTTACTCGAGTGTTACTAGAGTAATTAGTCGAGTGGACGCAAATAAGATGACAGGCATAAAGAACTCGAGTTAAAAAAACAATAAAACGTGAGTTTCTATTGGTCGATAACAAACGCTCTGCGTGTCAAGAATAGTGCCGTTGAAAAAAGTTATTATTGGAAAATATTACTTATACTATAATAATTTAAATGTTTTCTAGTAAGACACTACAAAGGAAAGATAACTACATGTTTTCTACATTCTTCCAAGTGAAATGATAATAGGTCTTTACCTATGAAATTGCCGTTTTGTATGAAAAAATTTAAACGAATTTTTTTCATGAATTTTTTTATTTGTATTAATCGAAGTAATCACCCATGCAATCAATGCATCTTTGCCATCGCAGTGGCAGTTTATTGATGCCCTTCTTAAAGAAATCAGCTGGACGGGAGGCAACAAATTCTTCAAAGGCATTTTGTACTGCCTCTCGGGTATTGAATTTTTTTCCCGCCAAGAAGTTATCCAAATTCTGGAAAAAGTAGTAGTCTGTAGGCGCAAGGTCTGGTGAGTAGGGCGGATGACGGAGAGCTTCCAACCCCAGTTCTTGCAACTTGGAGACCGTCTGCTGTGCAGTATGAGGTCGCGCGTTGTCGTGCAGGAGCAGCGGAGACGAGCGATTGACCAATGCTGGTTGGAGATGCGCCAGCTTCTCCATCATTGTGCTCAGTTCTTCACAGTACACATCTGCAGTAATGCTCACCCCGTTTGGTAAGAAGCTGTGATGAATCACACCGGCGCTAGACCACCAAACAGTGATCCATCACTTTTCTAGGGGTAAGTTTTCGTTTAGGGCATTGTTTAGGTGCTGAACCAGGATCCAACCAACTTGCTGAGCGCTTGCGGTTATCAAACAGAATCCATTTTTCATCGCAGGTAACAATGCGGTTCAAAATTCCTTCATTTGTGTGTCTGTTGAGCAGTGCAAGGCACGTCTCGACGCGTACTTCGCGCTGGCGATCATTGAGTTCGTGGGGCACCCATTTGTCAAGCTTTTTTACCTTGCCAATTTGACGCAAATGGACCAATATTGTTTTGACGCTAACGTCGAAAGCTGCTGCTAATTCAGCCGTAGATTGTGTATCATCAGCTTCCACAACCGCCTTTAATTCGTCATTGTCGACCAAAGTCTTCGGACGACCGCGAGGTTCATTTTTCAGGTCGAAATTTCCAGAACGGAAGCGAGCAAACCAATAACAGGTGGTGCGTTGGTTTGTAGTGTTAGCTCCGTAAACGTCGTTGATGTTGCGTGCCGCTTGTGCCGCGTTGCTGCCACGACGGTACTCATATTCCATAATTACTCGAATTTTTAACGTATCCATGATGACGAAAAAGATTGAAATGCGATGAAAATGTAACACTAATCAATAAAGAAATGACTACTTTTGGAAAAAAGATACCATGTTTTTAAAATAAAATTAATTTGAAATTAGAATTCTTAGCCAAACAAAAATTATTTTGATTTGAAATGGCCAGTACTGCAGAACGGCAATTTCATAGGTAAAGACCTAATATTAGGTCTTTCCCTATGAAATCCGTTCTGGAAATTTCGACCTGAAAAATGAACCTCGCGGTCGTCCGAAGACTTTGGTCGACAATGACGAATTAAAGGCGGTTGTGGAAGCTGATGATACACAATCTACGGCTGAATTAGCAGCAGCTTTCGACGTTAGCGTCAAAACAATATTGGTCCATTTGCGTCAAATTGGCAAGGTAAAAAAGCTTGACAAATGGGTGCCCCACGAACTCAATGATCGCCAGCGCGAAGTACGCGTCGAGACGTGCCTTGCACTGCTCAACAGACACACAAATGAAGGAATTTTGAACCGCATTGTTACCTGCGATGAAAAATGGATTCTGTTTGATAACCGCAAGCGCTCAGCAAGTTGGTTGGATCCTGGTTCAGCACCTAAACAATGCCCTAAACGAAAACCTACCCCTAGAAAAGTGATGGTCACTGTTTGGTGGTCTAGCGCCGGTGTGATTCATCACAGCTTCTTACCAAACGGGGTGAGCATTACTGCAGATGTGTACTGTGAAGAACTGAGCACAATGATGGAGAAGCTGGCGCATCTCCAACCAGCATTGGTCAATCGCTCGTCTCCGCTGCTCCTGCACGACAACGCGCGACCTCATACTGCACAGCAGACGGTCTCCAAGTTGCAAGAACTGGGGTTGGAAGCTCTCCGTCATCCGCCCTACTCACCAGACCTTGCGCCTACAGACTACTACTTTTTCCAGAATTTGGATAACTTCTTGGCGCATGGCGGGAAAAAAATTCAATACCCGAGAGGCAGTACAAAATGCCTTTGAAGAATTTGTTGCCTCCCGTCCAGCTGATTTCTTTAAGAAGGGCATCAATAAACTGCCACTGCGATGGCAAAGATGCATTGATTGCATGGGTGATTACTTCGATTAATACAAATAAAAAAATATTTGAAAAAAATTCGTTTAAATTTTTTAATACAAAACGGCAATTTCATAGGTAAAGACCTATTATATACCTAATTTATTGTTTTTTATTTCAATAAATTTTGCTTAAAAATATGACATGTTTTTGCTCTAATTATTTTTTACCTTGCCCTTCTTCCTGAATCGGATTGACAATTAACTATCGAATACTCGGAAAATGTATAGGTTGAAAATTTAATACTGATTTATAGGACGCTAATATGGAGAGGGAAACACAACAAAGAAAAGTGTAGTAAGCAACATTGTAGTGCGATATAGGACCATAAGTGCAGCGAGAGCGAGCGAAGATGTTTCTCGATAAAATACATAATAAACATTATTGATTATTACTGGAACTACCTATTTCTCTACAAGAATGACCCTACTCCTTTTATAAACGGTTTATATAAAATAGGAATAAAAACAAATTAAATGCAGAGACCACTGTCAGTTAGGTAGGAGTTAATTCAGAAGCATATCCCAGAATGTCGTTGGAATAATGTTTGGTAACTAATGATGAGTAAAGATTTTAATGAACGAGGAAACAGTTCTCTATTAATTTGGCTAGTGTTTGCCATTTTCAGACAATTTTGTATTGGTTTCTAAAATAAAAATTTAAGCTCTTATTATCTCTAAACATCTATAGCCCATAGTTCAACCTAACTTCGCATTTTTAGTCAATCAAAGGCCAAATCCATTAATAATGTTCTGACAGAGATGAACTTTGTTTCGTCATTGAATTTCTGAACGAATACAGATTGTCATTACTGGGATTGACATGCAATATTTAACATGTTAGTTTTATTTCTCTGTCGCACTTGTGCAAAATCTTATATGCTATCCTGCTGCCAAATAAGGACGACTGGAAAACGAAAACAACAATGACATTGGTTTTTTCAGTTTTTTGTTTGTGAGGAGTCATTATTTTCGCTTCTATAACTAAAAAGTGTAAAAATTGTATTTATCAGTGCATTATCTAAAGAATGGAGTTTCCAACACTGGGTGAACACTGCCAATTAAAAAGCTGCAACCAGACAGACTTCTTGCCACTCCAATGTAAATGTGGTAAGGTCTTCTGCCGCGAACATTTCAACCAGCATTGTCTCTCTGGAGAATGCGAGATGGCGCCTAAACCGAAAGAAGTTAACTTCAAAAATGATGATCAGATATTCAAATGTTCAGAAAAAGGATGTAGAAAAGGAAATTTGCATGAAATGTTATGTTCTAAGTGCAGTAAGCACTACTGTATTGAGCACAGGTTTCATCCGTAAGTATTTCTACCTCTAATTTAACTTTGAATGCTTGTCAAGTATGTCTAGCGGTCCCATGTCAACAGCAGATAATGAAATCCTGTGTTCTAATCCCAGGTTAGGGCATAAAGAGATATTGCGCTTGTTGAAACAAAGAGGTTACTTTTTTAAATGTAATCTCAATGCATGCTAAGGTTGAATGACGAACAATCGGAAGAAAAATATTGTTGACATATTAGACATGCGAAATATAGCTCACTGAAAAGAAAAGAGAGATATAGCTCTTTCGATCAAAAGAGCTATATCACTCTTTTAGCTCTTTAGCTCACCGAATAACTCTTTAAACTCTCTAGTTCTTGCGAGCTACAGATCAAATTGAATCGCGCGAGTCAAACGCTCAGCGGCTCTTTGGAATGTTTGAAGTTCTTTAGTTCATTTAACTCAGTTGCGAGTTACAGATAAAATTATGTAGGTCCATTAGATTGTCTATTACTAATAAATATTAAAACTACTTTGAAACGAAAGCCAATGATTTTCCTTCATACTTGAACAGGCTAATTAACTAAAATGCGCTTAGCATGCGACACAATAATTCACGATATTCCTCCAAAACAGTAACTCACTTAATATACATACATTCATACATGTCATACTTATGGCAAAGCGCTACAGCATTTTTACTTTTAAGTCCATAGCTTTACGATATGTTTTACAATGACGTCTTGCCGTCGAGCCAAAGAGTTGATCAGTGAGCTAGTGAGCTAGTAGCCTAGTACGATGCGATGCGAAATCGTTCGCCTGGTCGTCGGGGAAGTTCGGACACTATCGGCCGCCATCGGCATCTTGGTATCGCTCGGCAATACTCGGTACTTATTCCATAGAGCGCCATAGAGAGGTGAGCTAAATGAGCTAGTGAGCTAGTCCGGGGATGAGTGAGCTACTGCGAGCTAGATTGTGATTGAAGAGCTAGTTCAATTTTATCTCTCATTCGCGAGCTACCCATGTCTATGACATATTAGGTCTTTACCTATGAAATTGCCGTTCTGCAGTACTGGCCATTTCAAATCAAAATAATTTTTGTTTGGCTAAGAATTCTAATTTCAAATTAATTTTATTTTAAAAACATGGATTCTTTTTTCCAAAAGTAGTCATTTCTTTATTGATTAGTGTTACATTTTCATCGCATTTCAATCTTTTTCGTCATCATGGATACGTTAAAAATTCGAGTAATTATGGAATATGAGTACCGTCGTGGCAGCAACGCGGCACAAGCGGCACGCAACATCAACGACGTTTACGGAGCTAACACTACAAACCAACGCACCACCTGTTATTGGTTTGCTCGCTTCCGTTCTGGAAATTTCGACCTGAAAAATGAACCTCGCGGTCGTCCGAAGACTTTGGTCGACAATGACGAATTAAAGGCGGTTGTGGAAGCTGATGATACACAATCTACGGCTGAATTAGCAGCAGCTTTCGACGTTAGCGTCAAAACAATATTGGTCCATTTGCGTCAAATTGGCAAGGTAAAAAAGCTTGACAAATGGGTGCCCCACGAACTCAATGATCGCCAGCGCGAAGTACGCGTCGAGACGTGCCTTGCACTGCTCAACAGACACACAAATGAAGGAATTTTGAACCGCATTGTTACCTGCGATGAAAAATGGATTCTGTTTGATAACCGCAAGCGCTCAGCAAGTTGGTTGGATCCTGGTTCAGCACCTAAACAATGCCCTAAACGAAAACTTACCCCTAGAAAAGTGATGGTCACTGTTTGGTGGTCTAGCGCCGGTGTGATTCATCACAGCTTCTTACCAAACGGGGTGAGCATTACTGCAGATGTGTACTGTGAAGAACTGAGCACAATGATGGAGAAGCTGGCGCATCTCCAACCAGCATTGGTCAATCGCTCGTCTCCGCTGCTCCTGCACGACAACGCGCGACCTCATACTGCACAGCAGACGGTCTCCAAGTTGCAAGAACTGGGGTTGGAAGCTCTCCGTCATCCGCCCTACTCACCAGACCTTGCGCCTACAGACTACTACTTTTTCCAGAATTTGGATAACTTCTTGGCGGGAAAAAAATTCAATACCCGAGAGGCAGTACAAAATGCCTTTGAAGAATTTGTTGCCTCCCGTCCAGCTGATTTCTTTAAGAAGGGCATCAATAAACTGCCACTGCGATGGCAAAGATGCATTGATTGCATGGGTGATTACTTCGATTAATACAAATAAAAAAATTCATGAAAAAAATTCGTTTAAATTTTTTCATACAAAACGGCAATTTCATAGGTAAAGACCTATTATTTAACAATTGAATTTGTTCTTTGATTGACATCTTTGAGAAAAAATGTTTTTTTCAGCAAAGAAACGCATAAATATATTACTTGTATTACATATTTGTACAGGTATAAGAAATAATACATACACACTGGAATAATAGATATATTATTAACACGGAATTACACTATAGAAAAAAACATTTTTTCTCAAAGATGTCAATCAAAGAACAAATTCAATTGTTAAATATTATGTCAACAATATTTTTCTTCCTATTGTTCGTCATTCAACCTTAGCATGCATTGAGATTACATTTAAAAGAGTAACCTCTTTGCTTCAACAGAGCTATTTCTGTCAAGAAAAATTCTCACTGTGAACACATTTGCATGATTGGAGAACATGTAAAGTTGTTGGTCATGTATCTGACATCTTTCCATTACCATTGGCTAGCTAATCAGATCATGACAGTGCGAGAATAGAGGGTGGACTATACCATGTATATTATAGATGCTAGCCATCTGTACTTATCAAAGTCTCCATTGTGACCGGCTGCAATGGATGAAATTCAACCAATAGACATGGCTGTCTATGATTTCCTGGGCATTAGCTAGTCTTATTAAGAATGGCTTAGCATATTGCCTTGGCTTTGTTATGTGGGTGACAATGGTGTCATACCACCTAGTTAGCTGATAATTTTAAATCCATTTAAATTGTGTAAGTTTAACCAAATTAGCCTAGTAGTTAGATCTTTAGCTTTGTTCTAAAGAGTGATCTTGTTGTTGTGTGTGTGTTGAGACCAATGGTCTTGAGATCGACCCAAGATACAACACTGGCTTTCAAATTAATGAGAATATCAAAATTTAATTAACTCATACTTAAATTGTTGGTGTGGTTGGTACTTGCCTTTCAGGACAGATTTTTGTGTGCATGAACATATCTGTTTGTCCTGAGTCTGTGTGTAATTATATATATAAGTATGTATTTACAAAAGAAAAGTAGTATATCAGTTATCTAGTTTCCATAGTATAAGCTCTGCTTGGTTTGAGATCAGATAGAATGTGACTTATGTCCCAGGATATAATTATTAATTATTACTCACCTAAGGTCTAGCCCAGTGTTTTTCAACCTGTGGGTCGCGAACCCCGGGGGGTCGCGAAGCCTCTATAGTGAGGTCGTGAAACTTCTATAAAGTATTTATTCTATAGGGAAGTTGTAAAAAGTTGGGAAAGCTAGTCAAATGAATTTGGGGTATTATGATTAGGCCTGCTGCAAATACATTAAAAGTTTAGCGCGAAGTTCCAAAACTCTGGCTAGTAATTTGTCTCTTGACACCCACCTAACCTCTGAATGATAAATTAAATTTTGGTGGAGCGCTTTTTATTCCAATTCTTCATAAATTTTAATGATGTATTTATCCGAACCCTATGAAAATGAATAAAAATTTTGGATATGTGTCACAAAATAAAAAAAACATGGAAAAAATGCAGGTAAAAAACGGGTAAGGGGGTCGTGTGATGAAAAAGGTTGAAAAACACTGGTCTAGCCAAAACAGCTGTCAGCATAAATTACCAAACATACTTTACAATACAATTCTAAAACCACATCCAAAGTATTTAAATTAGCTCCTGCAATAATTACCCAGACATTTGTCTCATCAGCAACTAAAACAGATTATTTATATTTCAGGTCATGTCCGGAGATAGATGATGAGACAATGGCAGCCAAGGTGGAACAGCTAGAAGCTCCCAGAAGACAGTTTAGAGAAGCCAATAAACATTTGCAAGCAAAAGTAAATATAATACCTAACTTTTTGTTTTTATTCCAGGATAATAGCATGAAGTACAGTCGCTAATACGTGTCTTCTGAACCACTAAATGTTATACGAGTTTGAACCATCTCCATTAACCGTAGGTAAGCGATACATACGACCTTAATGAACTATAACGACTGGTTCAAGATAAATAAATAAGTTATGCCAATTGGATCTTTAATATGTTACAAGGTTAGTAAAACATTTTAATAGGTACTGTTTTGTTATATGAACCAGTTGTTAATTTAAACTTTAACAAGCAGTATTGTTTGGTTTAGAGGTGGTGACATTGAACTTACTACACAGTGGTTTATGGTTCAAATCCTGCATCACTTAATAATTTAATAAAGTTTTTAAACTTTTCTGTAATATTTACTGACGTTTTGTATTTTTAGTAACTTAATATATTATATTAAAATAATATACTAAGTTACATAACTATTAGGTCTTTACCTATGAAATTGCCGTTCTGCAGTACTGGCCATTTCAAATCAAAATAATTTTTGTTTGGCTAAGAATTCTAATTTCAAATTAATTTTATTTTAAAAACATGGATTCTTTTTTCCAAAAGTAGTCATTTCTTTATTGATTAGTGTTACATTTTCATCGCATTTCAATCTTTTTCGTCATCATGGATACGTTAAAAATTCGAGTAATTATGGAATATGAGTACCGTCGTGGCAGCAACGCGGCACAAGCGGCACGCAACATCAACGACGTTTACGGAGCTAACACTACAAACCAACGCACCACCTGTTATTGGTTTGCTCGCTTCCGTTCTGGAAATTTCGACCTGAAAAATGAACCTCGCGGTCGTCCGAAGACTTTGGTCGACAATGACGAATTAAAGGCGGTTGTGGAAGCTGATGATACACAATCTACGGCTGAATTAGCAGCAGCTTTCGACGTTAGCGTCAAAACAATATTGGTCCATTTGCGTCAAATTGGCAAGGTAAAAAAGCTTGACAAATGGGTGCCCCACGAACTCAATGATCGCCAGCGCGAAGTACGCGTCGAGACGTGCCTTGCACTGCACAACAGACACACAAATGAAGGAATTTTGAACCGCATTGTTACCTGCGATGAAAAATGGATTCTGTTTGATAACCGCAAGCGCTCAGCAAGTTGGTTGGATCCTGGTTCAGCACCTAAACAATGCCCTAAACGAAAACTTACCCCTAGAAAAGTGATGGTCACTGTTTGGTGGTCTAGCGCCGGTGTGATTCATCACAGCTTCTTACCAAACGGGGTGAGCATTACTGCAGATGTGTACTGTGAAGAACTGAGCACAATGATGGAGAAGCTGGCGCATCTCCAACCAGCATTGGTCAATCGCTCGTCTCCGCTGCTCCTGCACGACAACGCGCGACCTCATACTGCACAGCAGACGGTCTCCAAGTTGCAAGAACTGGGGTTGGAAGCTCTCCGTCATCCGCCCTACTCACCAGACCTTGCGCCTACAGACTACTACTTTTTCCAGAATTTGGATAACTTCTTGGCGGGAAAAAAATTCAATACCCGAGAGGCAGTACAAAATGCCTTTGAAGAATTTGTTGCCTCCCGTCCAGCTGATTTCTTTAAGAAGGGCATCAATAAACTGCCACTGCGATGGCAAAGATGCATTGATTGCATGGGTGATTACTTCGATTAATACAAATAAAAAAATTCATGAAAAAAATTCGTTTAAATTTTTTCATACAAAACGGCAATTTCATAGGTAAAGACCTATTATATCTATTATTTTATATTCAAATGTCATTTGTCTTTCAACTACCCACTTATTAAAAGTTAGGCGAAAATATTATAAATTAACAAATGTTATATTTGAAGAGTGTGTCCCTATATAATTCTTTACTTTAAAGCAAGTCTAACAAGTTTAAAGTCAGATATATTTTACTAAATAAATTCCAAATTGAAAACAAAACAACATAATATCTATAGTGAGATCCGAACCTGCATCACATTTTGTTTAATCCTATACATGGACCACTAGACCAGAGCTACATAACTGTTTCCATGAAAATAAGCTATTAGTTGCAACTTCACCAATATTATAACGATTTATAAACAACCCTAATGCCCAAGTTTTAATGATCAAATTTACGTGTCTGTATTATAAATGTTTTTGTTTAAAAAGTTCCACAAGTCTGATAAAACCAATTGAAAATAAACCTTAATGTTTCAAACCGAGGGTTTAAATTCATTATTTCTTAACTAGGGTCAGGTAATAGATATCACCGACTGTACTTGCTTTTTGTGCCAGCAGTAGCATGGTTGATAATGAGATTGGGTAAAAAAGTGATATTAGGATTTTTTAGTTAAAATTCTCAGTATCAGCCTGGGGTGTGGAAGTTAGTAGTATTACAACTCTGTGCCTAGAAGAACATGTTGGCCCCGTATCTGAACTCTTTCCAGTCAACTTGCTGGCCTATCATATCATGTGAGGGAATAGAAGTGTACCAGTGATTGTGCACACATTTGCAGTATAATATGTCCAGAGATTGGCCACCATGGCCAAAATTCGACGAGGACGACAATAGAGAGTGGCCAGACTATTAACAAAGTTTAGAAATGTAAGAATTTTCAGCAATATTGTGTGCAATGTATGCAATAGATCCAAGTTGCACACTTTCTTTTTATATTTTGATTGTTGTTTCATTATTTTTTTTTTGTATTTTATCTACACTATTATTGTTGTTACTGCTTACTGCTTTATTGCGATTTTATTTTATGGATCACAGTTTTTATAGTTTGTTTAAAGATATAGGTTATATGCCCAAAAAATAAATATTGTTTTATTTATTTTAGTTTTCCATACAGATGCATAGATAGTCTCATCTTAATAAACATAAAGGATTCAGCCAAATTTTGGACTTTACTAGATATTGCTAGTGGAAAGTACCACAACCAAACTTAAATAAGACATACTTAAATAAAACATTGTTTGGATATATGCAAATAATCACCCTAAATAATTTCTATTCTATTGCAGGTAACAGAGAATATTCGTAAAGCACTCCAATCTTCAGCAAAGGTGAAAACAGCATCAAAAATCCATCTTATGAGAATAAAGCAAAAAGCCATTGGACCAAAAACAATCCCTGCATCAGATAGAGTATACTTTGCTATCAAAAAACCAGCAAACATGGATGCCAAATCAATTAAAATAATCCAAGAAGAGGAAAATCTATTGAAATTTGACTCTATAACTTTGGATCCAGACTTAAAAGACACTATTCCAGTATTTATAAGTAATAAATGGAGTTTGGGCCGTGCCATAGACAGTATTTGTGATTCTTGTAATATTAAAAATGATAATAATAAAATGAGCTCTGTGAAACTGAGGCTTTTTAGACAGTTGGACAATTACTGCATCAGTCCTTTGAAGATGGATGTGGAAGTTCAGGATCTGGTGAAGAGTGAGGTTTTACTTGAAGGAGATAAGCTAGTGGTGGAATATATTGAAAGTAAAGTTTTGGAGAATTTAGAAGAAAGTGTTCAATTGTTTTTAAGTTGATGGAAATTAAATGTATATATAGTAAGGAAGTTTTTTTAAATATTAGTTTGTAAAATTCCCAATAGTTTTGGTTTAGGTAGGTATTTATTAATTGATGTTCTTTCGCAGATTTAAACTATTGGACCCAGCTGCGGATAAAGAATTGATAAAGCAACCTGATCAAACTTGATAATTTCGCCCTTCGTCAGGATCAACCAATCAACAATTTTTAACTCATCTAAAGGCTTCATCGACATGATCAGATCATCTATGCAAGTCTATACATAATATTCAAGGTCTTGCTTGAAAACTTCTTGGTTTTCCGCTGTGTACTTAGCCAGCCATACTCGCACTTTTAGTGACAGTGAAGTTTGCGTACACTCGTGCAACTAAAATTTAATCTATGGATTCAGGATTTAGATTTTAATATGTAGAACAAAATTGCTTTCATTTTTGATGACTTCAATTCTGGGCTGAACGACGAGATAATGAGTGAGCGAGTAATAAATAAACTTACAGAATATCATAAAAGTTTATACTCCTTAAGTCTCCTGCACTATTTGAGGTTAAACCTTTTATATTCTGTTATATTTTTTTTTGTTAAGGCAGGGGGAATGCCTACGCATGCCACACGAAAAAAGTGTCTACGGGTGGATATGTCGGACTCGCACCGACTAAACCTACCTGCCGTGGACTTCTCTTGGCGGCTGATTGGGGGAGCCCCGGGAACGCGGGTATGCTGCTCCGGTGCCCCCCTTTTGCGCCATGTCCCAGATGGTCGGGACACTTACCCTGGGAAGGCTCTTGCTCGCCCTCCCTATTTGCCGACTCCTGCCAGTCCGGCGCAGTGACTGTGCCACAGTCAGATCGCTTTCTTCCCAGAGCTGCTTTCATGTGGCGGCAGTTGAGGACACTTCTCACACTGCCACCGCATATTCTGTTATACCTAATGTTGATTATCCAAGAAACTGAAAACCTCTATTCGAAATATGAATGCTATCTTTTGGGAGGCCCATACAAAATAAATCGGCTGGTAGTTATTCCCGTATGAGAAGTTAATTTTCTTTTTTTGTGTATTTTGCAGGTTGATTCGATACACGTGGTTTAGTTTCAAAAGCAAGTTGTTTTCGCTATTTTTGCTACACCTTGTATGAAGTGTAACTTAGTGGCTAATAGTTTCCGGGATTGTTAATTAAAATTTTTAAATTACATTTTTCTTATATATAATAAAATTGCAATCTCTGCTCAACAATGCATGTAAGTTATTATTTGCAATACAATGGAATAAATCATAGTTATTTTCAGTATTTTGTCAGTATGGCCTTATTAACTATCCTTGCAAATATTAGACACTTATATTGCTACACCTTATATAAATAGATAGAAATCTTGTAGATTCAGAGTATAACAGGCTTGCGACTAGTGCAGAGTACCTACCACTCAGCCCTAGTCTGATAAAGGATAGGTGTCTCTGGCCGGTGTTTAAAGTTCAATCTTCGTTTAGACTTCTCTCGACTTGAGGAGTCGATTAACCAACCAAAACAATAACGCAAGCGCAAAATCAAGCAGGCCTCCGAACAGTATTTTATTTATTTTATCTAAATACAATCCTATGTCTTGGGTAAATAATACACAAACGCTAAAAATAAATAACCGTTTAATAATAATGTCATATAACTACTTAATACAATTAAAGCGTAACTTCACTATTGTCCTTACTCTGTTGACTTTTATAATTATCTACTAATGGGAGTAAATGCGCAGGCGCCGATGGGTTTGTATGTGCCGTAGGCGGAGGGGTAGCGGCTAGTTTGTACTTCTCTACAAGCCAATTGCATTGGCCTGTTCTTGCAATTAGAGTTATCAAATCTCTTCGGTACTGTTTCGTTAGAATAGCGTAGAGGAATGGATTAGCACAAGCGTTTAGAGGGTAGAAGAAGACTAGGAGTACTTTTCCGTGGCTGACGTCAACTAATGGAGCCCCAGCGAGGGCCGTTACTCCAAAGAACGCGACTGGCGCCCAACACAATAGATCCGTTCCTATGAGTAACGCCATCTTATTCGCAATCCTCCTTTCAGCTGCAGCAGCCGCTCCTCTACCTCCATAATTCTCTCCGCCCCCTAAAGACCTGTATATCTGCACGTAGCATATCACAATAGTCACCCAAGCTAATGCATTTGTCAAGAATATTGATCCTTGGTACACTGCATCCCCCACATCTTTACTCTCAACGGGTAAACAAATTGACGTTGATGAATAATCAGAAACGCCAATTAGCGGTAATCCAGCCATAAGAGCTGAAAACAGCCATCCGCAAAACATTATCTTCGCTGCAGCGGCTAACGAAATCCGTCTTTCTAAGTAAATTGCATACGTTATGGCGAACCAGCGCTCTAACGTCACTATAGTTAGAGTTATAACTGATAGTTGTCCGGAGAACACTGATAGGAAACCAGCGATTTTGCAGCCCACTCCATACTGCCAATCGTAGGCGTAGTTGAAGAATTCTCCGTAAGATCTCAGATCTACAACGGCCAACATAAATAAATACAGACCAGTGCACAAATCTGAAAACGCTAAGTGGCACATCAAGAATCTTGGCACTGTTATTTCTGTATGGTTTGTGAGTAGCACTAGTAAAACTGCAATGTTGCCGACGACTGCAGCGGTTATAACAAACCACACGCTAGCTCGCAGCCAGGACCAGCCCATCACATCTTCGCAAGGGTTCAAGGCGTCTGGCAGAGGTGTACATTCCACTTTCCGTGGACTGGAAAGAAGAAAATTAGCATTAGTTTCCTTAATTCAAAAGTTATCTTTTTAAGTTTTCTAAAATAATTCTCTTTACTTTGTGACTTTTACTATTCATATTTAAGATTTATGATGCAGTTTCTGAAACACAGGCATCACTAACAAAGCCGTTGATTTTTTTTAAATTTCATAAATAAGTTGGCTTCTTTTAGTTCTTTTTCCCATTTATATTGAGGTCGCAGTCTTACCATAATAAAAAGAAAAACAGTCGACTGACCGAGTAAACCTTAGTGAGCCAACAACCAAGATGACAGAATCTATTAAGCTCATAACTACCAGCGCCGCACCGGTTGTACAAAAACCTTTGATAAACTAGGATCAACGGCATACACGCTCTTCGAGGCCCGAAGGGTAGCTCTTCTACCAACCAGACAACATACAAGTCTTGGTGCGAGAATCGACTTCGCGACCATCGAGTCGAGGCGTGGTCGGACACAGAAGTAAGACTAAACACACTGGCACCATATTAAACATAACAGCATATTATCTTGTCTTCTCTATACATACCTGATACTAAAATTTCCGCACTCAGCAGAAACTCCAACACTGCCCAGCGTATCGTTGACCGGCTCATGAAACTCTCCCTGGTCCTCATCTTCCCAAGACCCGGTGTCCGACAAGTACTCCAAGTCTAACAAGTTGTTTTCATACTCTTCACTTGTTGTTGCGACCGAAACATCGTTTTCTAGGGAGTCACTGAAGAAAATAATTTTGTTAGATAGGAGTTACAACTCTTACCACTATATTTAAATGATTGGAATTAAAATCAAATTGCTTATTTAAAAATAGCAGCCATTGTTTTACGATTTCTTCTTCGATAATAGTGGGATTGTTTTTTTTGAAAACTCGCCAATTATGCTCATAATTTCATGCATATATCTCAAACCCCTAAGTTTGACTGTGTAATAATAATTAAATAATGATATGACTGACAAGGAAATTAATGCTGAATTTAACAGTGTATAATCTTCCAGATATACCTACCAGTATTTTTGACAAGTAACATAAGTGGCCATTGATATAATGCTGATAAAACTGAAATAGAAGAAGAAGAAAGAAAATAGGTTTATTCCAACTTACCAACAAAAATAAATTAAGTGTCATAAAATATTATATAAGATGGCTTATTATCCTCTGTATCTGTTCTTGCACTAAGCAGGAGTAGGACTGCCTGGCAGTAGACAGCGTGCTAGACAGGTCAAACGTAAGATAGCCGCGCATTTATTTCTTTGTCAGGTACCCACTCGTTTTATTCTTTATATTTTCGTGG
Source organism: Pseudoips prasinana (assembly GCA_951640165.1). Lineage (NCBI taxonomy): Eukaryota > Metazoa > Arthropoda > Insecta > Lepidoptera > Nolidae > Pseudoips > Pseudoips prasinana. The sequence continues at coordinate 5,254,285 of OX621260.1, forward strand.
TATTTATATAAATCGGACTGCACGTGTGACGTGTATCGAAGAACATAATCGCCTCGCCACTTCGTGACCCATAAATAGTTGTTCAGAGTGTTGATGAATTATGTCCGTCAATTATATGTTTGTAAAGTACCCTACAACACAGGGATGAATTAACTTACTCGGTATCGTTCATGTGATGTAGTGCATATGACTTTAGCGATTCTAAAGACCTCCGTTTTCGGACTGGTAGTGAATCTCTTTGTTGACCGCTGTTAGCGCATTTCTGTGAGCAAAAAGAACAAATATTATTGATTTTGTTAATGTAGGGTTATCTTGAGGCGGCAATTTCTGATGGGTAAGTTACAGTGTAGGCAAATAATAACTATCGATGCTAGATACGTCAATCGCTGGTTGGGGCTCCGAATGGGCATACCTACAGAAGGTACTGCGTCATCCACTGACCCCAGGTTCACGGTTTAGGATTGCATCCCCTTGGTACATTAAACCCCGACCGTTGTTATCAACACAAGATCCGCCATTCAGATAAGATATAGTAAAATAATGATATATCTACTACGATAAATTTTGATAAATAATCCCTTTTTTAAAACTACGTCAGTCGCAATATTGGTCTTCAATTAAATATCGACAAAACTATAATCATGTCCAACAAAACTCAAATTCCCATATTTGTAGAGAGTCAACAATTGGAATATGTACAGACGCCAGCCAGCACATCCTGTTAACCCAATCTGTCAAATTTCTTTTATAGATTTTCAACTTTATCACAAAGGCATAAGGTTCACTTTCAATTGGGGAAATTTGACAGATTGGGGTAGCTTGATGTACATGAATACATATATTTAGGCAAACTAATATCTTTCTCCAAATCAAGACACCGAGACGAATTAAAGAGACGTATGGAATAAGTTTTGGAGCCACAAAGACATTTTAAAATCTGATCTTCCTTTAAGATTAAAAAAGAAAGTTCTAGACTCATGGCTTTTACCGTGCCTCTCATATGCTGGATCTATAATACGCACACGAAAGAAAAAATTTAAAAGTGCCAAAGAGCCATGGAAAAAAGCATTCTTAACTTGAAACTCAGGGACAAAAAACAACACAGCGAAATAAGAGAAAGGAGAAAAGTTATTGTTGCGTTAACCCACTGTAAGAAACTTAAATGGAAGTGGGCTGGTCACGTTGCACGTCAAGATAAAGAGGGATGGACTAGAAAAATTACTACATGGGCTGGTCCCGTCGGAAAACGAAAAAGAGGTCGCCCCCTGGAAAGAAGGGAAGACGAATTTATTAAATTCATAAACAACGACTGGATGCGAACATCCCAAGATAGGAGAATTTGGAGTGAGATGGAGGAGGCCTATACTCATCGAGAGGTCCTTAGTTAAAATTATATAGTAAAAACCAATTATACCCTGTAAAATTATTACTAAGGAATTAAAGAGGCTTAAATAAAATAAATAAAAATCAGATATCTGGTTGTCATAGTACAGGCTCTGCCTAGTTTGGGATCAGACGGCAGTGTGTTAGTTGTCCCAAGATATTTATTATTATTATCTAAATTAGGAAAACTTCTTACTTCTTGCATCCGAGCGACTTGAGTGGCGTACATTTTGTGCCTCGCCGGGTTATGTCGCTCCGGAAATTGGAAGGCGCAGCAGTGGAAATGGTGAGTCAGGTAAGCTTTTTGCAGGTTCTGTAAAATAAAACGAGGGAATATGGAATATATTCACGTTACGAATATACTTCTAGGAATTGATTGAGTTAATAAAATTACAAGTTTTAAAAAAAGTAGATAGCTATGTGCTTCATGATGAGGAAGAATAAGTGACGTAATAATTACGTAAATGTACGACAAGTTGAGACCTGAGCGCAGTGACGTTGTAGAAGAAAGAAAGCTCCAGAAGCAGACGTGTAGAATACCACGTGTCGGCTTCTGGGCCGGGTAAAATTTTTTTTTAAACATTTTGCATGATAGCAGTCAGTTAACTTCAGGTAAATCGAAGTAAACTAAAGGTTTTTTCTTCTACAATGTCACCGTGCTCAGGATATAACTTGTAGCGAACGAGTAGTATATTTATCAAGCCGTTTGTTGGTGGATATCTATGTTAGTGAAAACCCCGTGGTTCGTGGGTTCGAGACCAACCCTCACATACCTACTTTAACGACATACTAAGCCCGGTTTTTTTATTAATCTAATAAAGAAATTAGTACTAAAGTATAATAAGTAAGGAACTTTGTTTAGTAACAGCCTTAATAACTGTCAACGGAAATTCTGGTGAAAAGTTTTTTTTTCTGGCTATATATTTTTTCTATCTTTCACTCCATGGCGTGGCTGTTATTGAAAAACACAGCCAATAAATTCAGTGGGAATACTTTTTAATAATAAGAATATGAACAACTTTACAATATATAAAAAAATATAAATAAGATGCCTGTTCACTCTAAACTTGAATAAACCCATGTTATATGAGTCTGGAAACACGTCGTTCGGGAGGGTGTCCCACCGCTTAGCCGTGCGTATGATGAAGGAGGAAGCAAAGCGCATCGTACGGCATAATGGTATGTCAACAACAAAACGGTGGAGAGCCTGCCGATGCCTGGTAGTCCGATAAAAAAAGTGGGAAGGAGGGATAAGTTCATGGAGGTCTTGAGCGCATTCTCCATGAAATGACAATGCTCCTTAAGTTGCTTTTTTAAGGTGCAGTGTATTTACTTGCCAGTTGATATTGGGGAGACGAGTATCATGTGCTTATATATATATATATATATATATATATATATATATATATATATATATATATATATATATATATATATATATATATATATATATATAATATGTAACTTAATTAACGCACATCCTGAAAATAGTTTGTTCAGAATCGTTTACTGAATCGATTTATATCATTTTAATACAGGTAATTCTTTATTCCAAAATAATTAAACCTACGGAAATTATTGTTATTTTAACCCTGTACAGTCAAAACAAATTGAAATGGACGTAAGAAAAATAAACTTTATTCCAAGAAACTAATTTAGTAAATAACAATGCATATACATGTTAAATTAAAAATTCCGTGTATGTATTATGATTACAACAAAATACTCTTATTTGGGTGTTTGAGGGTGTGCGTTTATTACGTTACATGTTGTATATATATACCTAAGAGGTTACCTGGAATTCATAAATCGATGGGATATACTTCAGTGACGGAGTCTTCTCTATTCTAAGTGTTTCCAAATTCTGCAGGCCTGCCGTCGGCAGTGAGGTAATCATGGTATTACTTAAATCTCTGGAACAAGGAAACTATTAAGAGTACTGTTTTATAAACTGAAGATCAACATGAATAAAGTCTTTTTCTTCTCAATGTCTGGGCAGTGTTTACGCTAGTGTTAGAGTCGTCAAGCCGCCCAGTAGGCTTTTGACATGGCTTAACGACTGTTCTCTAACGACACAAGCACAGAAACGCTCAGATATAAAAAAAAGTCTGGTGGTCACCCATCTATTGACTGACCGCGTGCCTAGGTGCTTAACCTCTCCGATCACCTATAGATCGGTAATAGCAACTCGCTGTTAATAAAGTTGGAAGTAGGTACTCAGTGAAATTAGAATTATGCTCTTTGGTTAAGAGTTGCCAAGTTGTCTATAGCTGAATTTATTATTAGAATAAATGAAAAATTTATTTACTTTTATAATATAATAACCATATTTTTGGCTTTGATATCGATTGTAGATCACGCCCCAAGTATCCTTTAAAAAAAATATTCAATGTACAGTTTTGACTTTCCTACGATTTTATTATATGTATAGATTACGAATTAAGTATACACACTGTATATCACACAAAGATTTTTTGTGGGTAGGAATTGAACCCACGACCTCTGGTTTAGCAGACAGAGTCACAAACCACAAGACCTATTAGTCTTATAGTCGTTGTTATAGAAGGAAACTCACAGTTGTCGGAGGAGTAAATTAGATGCGAAGGCATTATCATCTAAGTGTTTCAGCTTCGTGTTCCCTCTGAAGCTTCTGAAAATACAAAGTATACATTGGTTTAAAATTATGATAATCATTCCAGTGATATCTTGACTGATAAGCCAACACGAAACTTACAGCTTCGATATTTGCGCATTTTTGAAAGCAAATGCAGGCACTCTTTCAAGTAAGTTGTAGCTTAGTGACCTGAAATAAAAAGAAATGTCTTTGAATTCAGTTACTTACTAAGCACGAAATTTTACAATGGTGAAGTTAATCTAAACTTCACCATCGTAAAATTTCGTGCTTTTAAAACTATTCTACTTTTTCCACTATTGTATTGGATGGAGAAGTTACTTAATATTCTATGGCCCCAAGTAATCATTAGTCACCTAAGAAGTGGGCTTCAATTAATTGTAAAATAACATATATAAACGAGGTAGGAGATTGTGAAAATGATATCGTCAGACTTCTTCTAATAGCTAAACAAAATATCGATCTAGAAATTGGCATGTATAATGGATCCTAGAGCGCTTTTTCCGCCAAGAAGACCCCGTTCTATGGGACTCCTATTATATATTCTGTGATGTGTCTGTACCGATATCCAATCACTGGACTTCTTGGGCCTCAATTTATATTGCGACCTGAATTTCGGCCGATCCATCAAGTCCAAAGCTAAGGTCTTTGTCAAAAGGCTTAGTGTCCTTAATAAGGTGAGACGGGTACCTCACGAGGGAACATCTTTTAAATCTATACAAAGCTCAAGTCCGGCCCTGCATGGAGTACTGCTTTTATCTTTTGATTCGGTAGACGGACGCGCTCGCAGGATAATCGACGATAGAGACCTAACAAGTAAAAAGCTGCAAAACTTGGATCATTGCCGTTAGGTTGCAAGCTTATCGGTTTTCTACAGGCTGTTTCATGGAGAATGCGCTCAAGACCTCCATGAACTTATCCCTCTTTCCCCCTTTTTTCATCGGGCTACAAGGCGTCGGGTGGCTGTCCACCGCTAAGTTGTTCTGCTTAGCGTATCGCTATGTTGTTGACATCCCATTATGCCGTACGAAGAGCTTTGCTTCCTCTTTCATCATACGCACGGCTAAGCTGTGGAACCCCCTCCCAAACGAGTTGTTCCCAGTTAGAGGGAACAGGCATCTTATGGGTACGCGCGGTCCACCTTCGGCCACATCTTCACTTAGGTACCATCAGGTGAGGTCGTGGTCAAGTGCCAACCCATTTTGTTTAAAATAATAACTAATTAAGTTACAATATATCAATGTAATAAGACTACATAATAATCTATGTAATACGACTTTTAAATGCCCTAGCAACAACATATCAAATACAAGACTCAAACATAATGGTTGCTTTCTAGATAATTTTCAATTACCTACAGCTGCAATAAGCAGTGCAAACAAAGATGTAAACCAATTAACTAGTTTACATACATATATCTGCGGCTTATGAACTATTTGCGAAGGTAATCTTTAGGAAATGGATTTAATGCTTATCCGAAGCTTAAACCTTGTATAAGAAACTGCAAGGTAGACGCCTTACGACAGCACTTACGACGCACGGTGCAAAAATCGAAAATAAACTATTAATTATTTATAGTAGTTTAAGCTTATTTATAGTAGTTTATTTCCAGAAAACAGCACGGAGTTAAACTCGTCAAGACAAACGTCAAATCCGAGGCGCTTAACCGACAAATAATACTCGAACATTCATAATCTGGAATGGTTAATAAATCGAACATTCGCTACTAGAAAAGAAGGTTAGGCTAGACCTGCAACCACACATCGAGCCAGACACAAATCAACTAAATGATACATTCCATTGAATGTTCGATAGTAACCTTTCGATATTCTTCTTCATAGCGTGTCTATGGCAAACTAGGTAAATATTTGTGGCCCAGAACGTGGCCACACTGATTTCCCTGCTTGTGGCATTCCTAAGATCCTACCATTAACAAGCGGCAGGGCAAGCTGGGTACGATGATAGGTGGGCCATGGATTGGACCGATGCTCCACAAATACAGTCCATTTTAGGGTTGCTCGACAGACATGTTTTCTTTGCTTCGGCCCACCTGAGTCCGGAGTCTATTTAGGGACTTCCAGATCGGCAACGGCAATTGATGTCTAGGCGGGAGGCGTGACAGAATGACCCGGTAAGCATTTTTGTGCACGCCAGATGCTGCATCTCGCTCTTGAGGGATCGGTCGTCCGTCAGCGGAGCGGCGCGCTGCGCATTTAACAAAACTCTTACGGCTTCGGCTTCTTTTAAACCTTTGCGGCCTTTAATTGGATATTATGAACGTTTGAGTATTTGGACATTCGATTTATAGTGGTTGAACAAGTGATATTCGATTATTTACCTATCAATTTCACATATTAGACTCTTAAATGATACGAATGATTGCATTAATGATACAATGTTAGGGTCCTGGGAGTAAGAAAGATTGCTAGAGCTAATCGAGGCGGGGCACCGTGAGAGTGTTGTTTTATTTTATTTATATAATAGCAACACAAACGAACAGCGGGTCAACTGGATGGTTAGTAATCATCGCTGCCCATGGACACTCGCAATACCAGGGGTACCGCAAATGTGTTGGTCTTTTAGAAAGGGATAGGCTCGCTTCCTGAATGTTTCTGAATTATACCGGATAGGAAATACCTTCGGATTTAATCGATTCTATAAAGTTGTCATGCGCGTTAAAAAGATTTTTTTAAATGCATGGTGTCTCCCAATTACCGTTTACCATCAGATAGGCCTAATGATTCCTTGATAGCATTATATCGTATGTATACAATAAAAAGTACTCCTTATAATTTTAAATATGCTTATTTTAAACGACTTACTTATGATCAAACAAGCATAAGCAGTTGAAAAACCTTGGATTCAATGTATAATTGTTGCCATGATATATAAGATAAATAAAAAAAACAAGCTAAGGTTTAAGGAACTTATAGGTCGAAAACGTAACTTAAAAAAAATAGTGAGGATATTTTATGATATTAGATGAATAAAAACTCATAAAATAAAATATTAAAATATAGCACATGTGGGTATGTACCTAGGGACTTACACTTGATCGGCGCGCACGCGCAGCGCATGCGGGGACAGACTATTTATGTGATTGCCTTCCAAATCTCTGAAAAGATAAAAACGTGATATTAGGAATTGAACCAGTTAATTTTGGTGATCAGATTATACCTCTGTTATTGTACTAATTGATGGTACTATTGCCCAAAAATGCAATCATCATCATCATCATATCAGCTGGAAGACGTCCACTGCTGGACAAAGGCCTCCCCCAAAGATCTCCACAATTGCCGGTCTTGCGCTATCCGCATCCAGCGATTTCCAGCTCCGACTTCCAACCCGCACAAGATCATCGGTCCATCTTGTAGGGGGCCTGCCCACGCTGCGTCTTCCGGTTCGTGGACGCTACTCGAGAACCTTTCTGCCCCAGCGGCCGTCGACTCTACGAGCTATGTGCCCTATTGAGTCAAAAATGCAATCACACTAATATTATAAAGGTAAAAAGTTTGTGAGTGTGTATGTTTGTTACTTCTTCACGTCTAAGCGGCTGGAGCGATTTTAATAAAATTTGGTGTGTAGTTAGCTGACTTTCCTGGATTAAAACATAGGCTATAATTTATATAATATAATATCTAGGGACAATGTCACACAGATCATCCTAGCCCCAAACAAAGCAAAGCTTGTACTATGGGTACCAGGCGACGATATACATACTTATATAGATAGATAAATACTTAAATACATAGAAAACATCCATGACTCAGAAACAAATATTCGTGCTCATCACACAAATATTTGCACTTGCCGGTATTCGAACCCAGGACCACCAGCTTCGTAGGCAGCGGCACTACCAACTAGGCTACGGTGACCGTCGTAATAATAGCTTACTAACTTGCTATTTATTCAGGCCGCAGCTCATGGCTTCAACTCCTACCCAGGTCAGATATTTGTGTGCATGGACATGTCTGTTTGTCAGGAGATTGAGTATCTTATATCCTTAAGTATGTATTTACAAAATAAAAGTAGTATATCAGTTATCTGGTGTCCATAGTACAAGCTCTGCTAAGTTTGGGATCAGATGGCCTGATGGATGTAAATAATGTCTCTTGATATTATTATTTTATTTCTGAGAATATATAAATATTATATGATAATCAATAAAATATAAATTATATACCTAAGAGATTGTTACACTTAGCTTTAGTTATAGTCGGACGCAATTTGTAATATTTTGAGTGTAAGCAATGGTTAGTGAGCCTAAATAAATAAAATAGAATATACTCACATGGCCTGTAGATACGACAGTGTGCTATTGTTCTTCTTGTTATCGTGGACATGGCTCAGGTTTGGCACCTCCACCAGTCCGGACGTCGTAATCATACTGTGGAGTTGAACGTATTTTTAATACGCTTTGCGTTTTATATAATGTTATTACGTTTGATAGTAAGTAAGGGAAACTTTGAACATGATTTTGAACCCCTTCAAAACGTCGGTTTAACTCCAAAAATGGCAAACTTTTCATGGACTGATGAGAATTCAATATTTTAAACAGTTAGACCCGTTATTATCCTTACTAGAATAAGCAGGATTAGCGATTATTTTTCCCATGTAACTGGTGTCTCTATGCCAAGCAAGTGGTTCGAGATCAATAAAATAAAAGTATTAAAATTAAAAAAAAACACGCTTTTATAGAAAATCCAACAAAAAATTGACAATAGTTTAAAAAAACTAAAAATATGGTTGTATAGAAAACAAAACTAAAAAAAATTCAAAAGAAAAAAAAAATTAGGTACTTTATAGTAAAAAAACCGGCCAAGTACGAGTCGGACTCACCCATGAAGGGTTCCGCAACAGCAAGTATTTCAGTTGATTAAATGAAAGGTAAATTGTGGTTTACGATTTATGACATATTGTTAAAAAACTACTTACTAGATTTCTTTCAAACCAATTCTCATTGTTAGTTTGCATGGTCATGTTCATCTTTTGTTTTTTAGTTTTATCATTCTCTTATTTTAAGTTACAAGGGGGGACACTCATTTTACCACTTTGGAAGTGTCTCTCGCGCAAACTATTCAGTTAATGATAAAAAAATGATATTAGAAACCTCAATATCATTTTTGAAGACCTATTCTTACATACCCCACATGTATGGGTATGATAAAAAAAAAGTAAATTGAGTTTCAGTTCTATGTATGGGGAACCCCCAAAATTATTGTTTTTTTTCTATTTTTGTGTGAAAATCTTAATGTGGTTCACAGTACGTACCAAGTTTTAACAGTACAGCTCTTATAGTTCCGAAAAAAAAATGGCTGTGACATACGGACGGACAGACAGACAGTCATGCCGAATCTATAAGGGTTCCGTTTTTTGCCATCTGGCTACGGAACCCTAAAAAGCGTAGTGTCAATAGTTATAAATATTTTATTGACAGATATGAGTAGAAGTATTAAATTATCATTTTGATAATACACGCCACGGTTTTTCACGTTTATTTATTTTCAATTTCTTTAGTTTGGTTTTCTATAAAAGCGGTTTATGATTAGTTTTTATTTTAACTATTACTTTTAGTTCTTCACTCTTACTTCTTTTTCAGAGTCTTTACTGGGGCTAGTTACGCCTTCTTACCCATCACTGCATTCTGCAACTCCTGTAAGCCAGGGTCATCAGTAATATGACACTGAGCGGTGAGGCTCAGGAAAGTCAAGGGCTAATCGTTTCAACTGTCTTAGATCACACAACCAATTTACCTACTCAAGAAAAAACAAGGAGGAGCTGGAACAAAAATAGTTCCACTTCCCTCCAGAGTCTTAAGTATGAGTTCGCAAATGACAATACGAACCTGTGCTGTCGTTGTTTTGGTAAGCTTTTTTAATCAAAACGGTTCGTTTCTATGGAGACCTCGAATTCGTTCATACCTTTCTTTTTCTTTAGTCCTGTAGGCTTGGTACGAGACTTAGGGTGATTACATAAAGAAACGGTGTAGGTTTAACTAGCATAGAGAAAGTTTGGCCCCTGTTTAAGAACCTCTGGATGGGACCAGAACGCTTCGCCAGGCTATAATCACACACTTCAAATCCAAAATTTCAAGTCGGTAGATCATTTAGTTCCGAAGCTAAGTGAAAGCGAAGTTTAGGATTTTCGCCACGGACATGATCATCAAAATCTAGTTGCATAGAGAAACAGGTAAATCTGTAATTACACCGGAAACGCTTGAACCCGTATGGCTCGGTTCAGGCAGTAGACACCGAAAAGTATAAACCTGTTTCTTTATAAGTGAACGTATAAGTTAAAAAATAATATACCTGCACCGATTGGTACGGACCCGTGCGGAATTGTCGGTACCGGAAACCTGTTTCCAATACGGATTTGTCGGTACCGGAAACCTGTTTCCAGTACGGATTTGTCGGTATCGGAAACCTGTTTCTTTATGTAATCCCCCTAAGCCTACACGACTATGTTGTTAGTACTTTCATGATAACAGCTTCGTCCCAGAAGATTTTATTAAGCGACTTCGCTTCAGAAGTAAAAACTAAAAAACACTTCGAGTGCCAACACATACGTACAATGTGCGAAGCTGCAACGGAGGCAGCGCCGCGACTCGATGCAGCTTCGGCGCTTGCGTTATAAATCTGCAATAAACGAAAATTATATTACATATAGGCAGAATTTAGTACTATTTAAGTGTAATACCGTGAATTCCAAATGTCAGAGTTGTTCAAGCTGCCCAGAAGAATTCAGACGTGGCTTAACGATGCGGCGACGGTTTACTAATGACCGTAGTATGTGATCGAAAGAGAATAATCAATTTCGTTGAACGATTCTTCATGCTTTGAATCACGTTAAGCTGACAGTCCTGACTGCAGCCAGGACTGCAGTCATGGAGATGCTCAGAAATTAAATTTCGGTGAACCCTGTTCGTTCAACGAAATGGATTATTTTCTTTCCACCACATTCTAAGGTACCGCCTATCAGTATCTATTACTCGAATGATTGATTATTAAGGTTACTCAATAGATCGCATCTCTATCGATACGTCTATATTGATGGTCAGCTCCTTAAACGTATGCGAGGCACTGCAATGCGCTCACTACTATCTGAGCGTCTGAGCATATGCGCAATGGCACCGCACCGCTGACATGACACCAGCGGTAAATGTAATTCGTAGCATAGACGATAAAAAATTAAGTTTATTTAAGTACGAGTATATCCCGAACTACACGTCAAAATGAATAAAAACTAGGTCTTAGACTATCATAGATTAGATACCATACACAGAAATACTCACAAAGATTTGAGATTAGGCATCTTGGTCAGATCTTCGACAACGATGTGATGCAAATTAGGTGCACCCATTATGGACCTGCAACGAAATTAAAAATAGTAAAACAAAATTAAATTCAAGTAAGTCTAAACAGTAGAATAGATCATATCAGCCGAAAGACGTCCAGCTGGACAGAGGCTGCCCCCTAGGATCTTTTCAACCGTTCTTGACCGCATTCATTGCCTTCCCGCCACCCTTGGAAGATCCGATTCGGGGTCGCCACGTGAGTACCTTTCTGCCCTAGTGGCCCTCAGTTGTACGAGTTATGTGCCCCGCCCACTGCTACTTCAGTTTGGAAATTCTTCGGGCTATGTCGGCTACTTTGGTTCGCATACGGATTACGACGTTTCTTGTACAGACGACAGCACATAGAGCTTCCCCAATCTGTCAAATTTCTTTCATAGATTTTCAACTTTATCACAAAAGCATAAGGTTCACTTTCAATTGGGGAAATTTGACAGATTGGGGTAACTTGATGTGCTGGCGTCTGTACAATTGCGCAGGGATACTCCGAGCATAGCATTCGCGATTGCTCTTTGGGTGACCTTGAGCGTACTACATTTGAGGTCCGTAGTTGCCCTAACGTCTATTAATATATATATACGCCTATATGCTTCATGCATCTGTTATTTATTTATTTAAAAACTTCTTGCACATAAATGTACAAAGGCGTTCTCTCCCAGTCATCTTATCACGAGTGACTTTTACGATTTAGTCTGTTTTACCGTCATTCATAGACAGACTTGATGATAAAATTAATTTGTTACGTGCATAACTGAAATTCTAGCGGACATATACAACATGTAACTTAAATAACGCACATCCTGAAAATAGTTTTGTTCAGAATCGTTTACTGAATCGATTGATATCATTTTTTATATAGGTATTTTTTTATTCCAAAAATAATTAAAACTACGGAAATTATTGTCATATTAACCGATGTACAATCAAAACAAATTGAAATGGACCATAGGTCAAAGTAATAAGACTTTTAAAATCGCAGTTTCATTTGTATTCATAGAAATTCCATCATTCAATACAAAATAAAGAAACATAAACTTTATTCCAAGAAACTAATTTAGTAAATAACAATGCATATACATGTTAAATTAAAAATTTAGTGTATGTATTACGATTACAACATAATATTCTAATTGGGGTGTTTGAGGGTGTGCGTTAATTAGGTTACATGTTGTATATACGCCTATATGCTTCATGCATCTTTTATTTATTTATTTAAAAACTTCTTGCACATAAATGTACAAAAGCGTTCTCTCCCAGTCATCTTATCACGAGTGACTTTTACGACTTCGTCTGTTTTAGCTTCATTCATATACAGACTTGATCATAGATAAAATTAATTTGTTACGTGCATAACTGAAATTCTAGCGGACATATAAAGTGGAGGCAATTGTATGAGCACTATCTTCTATACATATAATAAAATCGTAGGAAAGTCAAAACTGTACAACGAATATTTTTAAAAAGGATACTGGTGAACGTGATCTACAATTGATATCGAAGCCAAAAAAATATTTTTTAGAATTTTTGTCTGTTTGTACGTATGTCCGGGCTAAAGTCAAAAAGTACTGTATGGATTTGCTTCAAATTTTTCATGAATAGTACTAAGAGGTCGGGTCAACATATAGGCTACATATTATCACGCTATCACCTACGGGGGAGGAGCAGTGATAATTTATAAAGTTTACGCGGGTGAAACCGCGGGGCACAGCTAGTCTACTCATAAAACTGAAGACTAAAGAAAACTAATTAGCGCAATACGACTTTAAAGCAATGTTGTCAAGATGATGTTCTACAATTCGTTAAGTTTTCTCCACTACGTATTTCTTACACCATAAACAACAATTGTTAACTGTATAAACTTAAAGATGAGTAAGTTCTTATTTTCTTTCTTTTAAAAAAGACAACGCCCGCATTAGGGAAATAATCCCTGTGTCGCGGGGTACTTTACAAACATATAATAGATGGACACAAATTACATCCAGACTCTGAACAACTATTTATGGGTCACACAAATAATTGTCCGGTGCGGGACTCGAACCCGTGACACGAAGCGGCGAGGCCACTATCTTACCCGATGCGCCACACGTGCAGTCAAAAAAAAATCGGTTATCCGGTTTACACTTACAAATGCTCAACTTTATGCAAATGGTAGCCAGCATTGTGTATGGCCCTTGCCGTTAGTACTTACAAATGCTCAACTTTATGCAAATGGTAGCGAGCATTGTGTATGGCCCTTGCCGTCAGTACTTACAAATGCTCAACTTTATGCAAATGGTAGCCGGCATTGTGTATGGCCCTTGCCGTCAGTACTTACAAATGCTCAACTTTATGCAAATGGTAGCGAGCATTGTGTATGGCCCTTGCCGTCAGTACTTACAAATGCTCAACTTTATGCAAATGGTAGCCGGCATTGTGTATGGCCCTTGCCGTCAGTACTTACAAATGCTCAACTTTATGCAAATGGTAGCGAGCATTGTGTATGGCCCTTGCCGTCAGTACTTACAAATGCTCAACTTTATGCAAATGGTAGCGAGCATTGTGTATGGCCCTTGCCGTCAGTACTTACAAATGCTCAACTTTATGCAAATGGTAGCCGGCATTGTGTATGGCCCTTGCCGTCAGTACTTACAAATGCTCAACTTTATGCAAATGGTAGCCAGCATTGTGTATGGCCCTTGCCGTCAGCCGCGTGATGTTCGTCTGCTGGAACACCACGGACACCCCCTCTGTAAGTGTTTCACATAATGCTGGTTGCCGCGCTGTAACAAAAAGAAAATCACCATGAGACCAGTCTGTTACCAGTTTACATCAGCCTCGGCAGCCAGTTTCCATAGAAACTAACCAACTATGCAGGCCTTTTAAAGTGCAGTAATATCCTCCTGGTCGAATTTCGGTTACGGCAGCCAGTCTCAATAGAGAATACCTGCACGGTCCCATCGGATTGTGAGAGTGGAGTATTTATTATGGAGTAGAAAGTGCTCCGATGTTTGCACAGAAACTTGTGCACTATAATATGTCCCGCGCATATGGCTAATCTCTATTGAGACTGGCCGCCGTGGCCGAAATTGTCCTCCTAACCGAAGTTTGTGCACACACTCATGCACTATGATATATCATAGTGCATGAGTGTGTGCACAAACACATGGGCAGTTACTGGTGTACGGTGGGACGATTAGCGCCACGACTGGGAAGAGGTCAGGTACAGGACAGACGGCTTTACGTGCTCTCCGAAGCACGGGGGAATAAATACCGCCAACTCCCAGACTTCAGGCTGATGCTGGGAAATTATCTTTTCAGAAAAATGTTAACAAAAATGGGAAATACTAAATTTAATCATTCGGCTAATCTCGAACGAGCGCTCTCTACCCCTACATCTATAATTTCCCATTTTTGAGATTAGATATACGTTTTGCATTGCGAATAATATAAAATATATAAAATAAAATTTAAATTTAAAAGCAAAGTGTTTTAACGAGAAAAGCAAAGTGTCGATATGGGTTTAGAAGAAGAAGTAGAAAAAGATTTATTCAGAAAATTGCACACAGAACAATATTATAGTATTGTTCTATGTGCAATTTTCTGAATAAACAAAATAATATCAACAACAATATTTTTCTTCTTGCCTGCAAGACCGAAATGGCGAATGGAAGCATCTCAGCAGTTGCTAGGATATTTCATTGCTTTGGTAAACTGCGTAAAGCGCTGTTTACAGTGTTTTAACGAGAAAAGCAACCAAGCATGGAGGAATTTATTACTTTTTAAATACATACTCATAATTACACCCATACATAGATAATTACACCCAGACTCAGGAAAAACAGTCATGTTCATGCACATAAAATATCCATCCTGGGTGGGAATCGAACCCGGCGTGAAAAGCAAGCATTTGCCAACCACGCCAACAGGCCCGTCGTCGTAACAAATGAACAAGTGATTAAAAATATGCTATTATAATGTATTGCGTGTATTTTTTGTTCGTATAAACACCACGACCACCAGCCGGAAGACGCAGTGTGGGCATGCCCCCTACTAGATGGACCGATGATCTTGTGAGGGTCGCTGAAAACCGCTGGATGCGGGTAGCGCAAGACCAGCAATTGTGGAGATCTTTTGGGGGAGGCCTCAGTAAAGCAGTCTTTCGGCGGTTATGGTGAAGACCGTGTTCATGCCCGCTTGAGTATGTTTCGCCGGACCGTCTCAACTGGGTCGTGTTGAAACCGGTAGTAGATGAACCCACTGAGTTTGTTTCGCTGGGTCTTCTCAGTTGGGGCGCATTGGATCCGGTGGTAGCATTAAAGCGCGACCGTCATTATTAACACAAGGTCCGTCATAATAATAATACGTTAATATAGACAGAACCATTGACAATATGTAGTAAAAATATTAGAATTTAACTAGATAATTAAACATAATTTCTTGACAATAACTTGATACGAGCTAGCTAAGTATCATTGCTATAATAAAATTAATTTTATAAATGTTTTCATACAATGTGTACCTAAATATCTATGTTACTAGAGATAATAATGTATACAACTATATTACTACAAACATATTTTGACTATTTACAAGCACTTTTTTAAAGTCTACGTGAATAAAAACCTTTTTTATTTATTTTATTTTTATTTTACCGTGACGATGATAAATGTTACACTGTTTCTCCGTTGTTCCTGAACCAATTTTAATATTAATTCTTAATTTATAATTGGCAATCGGATTTACAAAGAGAAATTTAAGTCGACTGTATTTTATTAGCAGAAATTTAGATTTCTATTTAATAATTTATGAGCGCACAAAAAATATAACAACAATATATAAAAAGGTAGGAAAAGATAAAAAAAAAAAGGAAAGCAACGCCCGCATTTACTACACAACGCACATAAAGATTGCAACACTACCATTATAAAATAAATTGTATAAATGTTTTAACATTCCGTGTACCTAAATATATGTAATATGTAACCAGAAATAATAACTGTATTACTACAAACATGTTCTGACTATTTACAAGCGCTTTTTTAAAGTCTACGTGAATAAAAACCTTTTTAATTTAATTTAATTTTATTTTAAAACTGTCTGTCAAATTCATACATCATATCGACACTGCCTCTAAACGAATGAAAAAAATACTGTAAAATAACAACTTGATGAATTCCATACAGTAGATGGGCGATTGTCAGTAGTTTTAATGTGTTTTCATAGCTGTAAATCTTCGAGCACGTAAAAGCACTCAGCCACTTACTTTTGTGGTTAGACACAAATGTTTATAATCCTTGCCGATTAGAAAACATCGTTTAGCTTTAGGAATGATGTTATCTTTTCTTAAAACAATGGAATAGGGACTTTCCACTCTTGTTTGATAGTACCAGGCCTGACGCTTGCGGTTTCTTGTTGTGAATCTACAAGTACTTAATCTAGCCCACCGCGGTGTAGGCGATTCGTATTATTTTACCACGCAAAAGAGGGGAGAGTGACCCTTCAAACTTATGCCTAGTTATTTAGTATATATTGGTAACACACGCATTTAGGGTTAATAAAATCATACATACAACACGCACCCACTCTCGCTGTAACTCAATAAAGTTTAATTTACCTTAAATTAAACGTTATTGAGAGCGAGAGTAGCTTTTTATTTCAGTGACTTGACGAAGATTCAAATAAAAACAGTTAGGCGGTAGAGACATTTATGGTATCCAGAATGTCGCGGCAATGGTGAACAGTCGAAGCCTAAGCAAACGAAAATAAGCTTTTAGACAAAATTAAGATATTTGTGTGCATGAACATGACTGTTTGTCCTGAGTGTGGGTGTTATTATCTATATAAGCATGTATTTACAAAAGAAAAGTAGTATATGTAGTATATCAGTTATCTGGTTTCCATAATACAAGTTCTGCTTAGTTTGAGAACAGATGGCCGTGTGTAGGTAATGGCCCAGGATATTATTATTAGTCCAAATTATTTATTTAAAGTTCTTATTTTTAACATATTTATATCTATAAAATTGAAACAAAAAAGAAAACAATTTATATAAATAAATATGTAAAAAATAGAGGTCCTCCAGCGGCGAGGTTTGACGCCCTAGGCCGCCGGTGGTCAGGGCGACAGAGTAAGGAACCGCCTCACAATGCGTGCCGTTCCCATTATTGCAGCCTTTTGTATCCGACCCTTGACCCAGTGATCTAGCGAAAGCCTCTTTAGATGTTGGTCGAGGCTCTTCGCTATGAGACCGTTTACGGAGACGAGTATCGGGACAATTATTGTTGAGTCCACATCCCACATGGCGGTAACCTCGTGAACCAAATCTAAGTATTTTGACAACCAGTATTTTATTATTATTATTATTGGTTGCACAAACTTCAAAATATGTAGCACCTATGTATTTCTGTATTACCAATGTCATTTGCTGGCCAATAGTCTCTCCCAGATTCGGGAAATATGCCATAATCTCCACGTTTAGCAGACAGGTTGGCTACCGCAGTATGATGGTCATAGTCACACAGAGATGCCTCTGTCCGTTCTCTGATAGCTTCACTCGTTATACATTCTATGGAAGTATGTATATTTTCTGAATTTGCTAGACGTCAATAGAATTTTAAATTGAGTATTTACCCTATCCAACTTTATGAAAGAAAATATTCTGGTTCCAGTTTTCTAAATGTAATGAATACAATCATTAAGTAATGAACACACACACGCACACACACAACACACATACATCAATATTTGTACCTAGTTCTAGTATTTTTTTTTTGATATTGCTATTATTTTGGGTTTGGATATTGTAACTTGGGAAGGAGCGAGGTAGCCCCAACACAAGTATTTTATAACTTACTGGGGCACTCTCATAAAATTGTAAACTGTAATTATGAAATCCAATAGATCATTTTTATTTTCATTGCTTATATATTATTTTCATAGCTGTGTGGCTGACGGCATAGAATATGGCCACCCAATCTGGTCCCGTGGGGGACGTAAAAGTCGTCCGAAGGAAATATCTATCAGAGGACGGGCGGCAGCGTCTCTCTGTGTACTATGACCATTATATTGCGATCGCCAACCCGTCTGCCAAGCATGGCGATTATGGCATATCCCTCCAAATGCTGGACACAACTGCATTGTGCCTCTGTCCAGCAGTGGACGTCATTCAGCTGATATAATGATGTATATTTTAAGTTCAAACAGTCAAACACAGCCGTAGGTGGTTGACGTTAACATGAAATGCTTATATTATTCAACCCGATCTAAACGTTTCAAATGAGCCATTAAAACACTTCAGATTTAGCTCACAATAGATAATTTTCCGTTACAAATGACTCATAGTTCTAGACTCTAGACTAAAACAACTTAGCTTATTTAATTTACAGATGTGCAAGTCGATGCCGCGTCAGTGCCTATACTTGCGTGATCGCCTTTACTGCCTACACTGCTGTTATATTTGATTCCAACAGTAGGTATGGCAAAAGCGCTTAAACGCACGGAAGTTGTTCCTTGTTGGAATAATATTTGGGGGAAATTCCACAGATAACGAATGTGTGTTCAAGGCACAGAAGAGATGTTTAAGGGCAATATGTAAACTGCAGCAGACTGACACTTGCAGACCCTTTTTAGAAGCCTTAAAATCTTGACGGTACCTTGCCTTTTCCTGTATGAAGTAGTATAGTTTATTAAAAATAACCTAAATATGTTTCACAGCTACAAAAGTGAACGGAATCGGTTCAAAATATGTTGCCCGCGTCATGGAACAACCATGTTTAATAAGAGCTTATTCTGTATGGGTCCACGGATCTACAATCATTTACCCAAAAGTTTAATAGAAACTACGTGTAGTAACCTATTCAATAGAACATTGAAAAATATTTTGTTAGAAAAGGCTTACTACAGCGTAAATGAATTTTTAGGCGACACATTATGATAATAGTCATTAATGTTACTACTAACTCCTCCATAAATAATTTATTCTTAATTAAATTCTGACATTATATTACGAGTGGGTAAAAGTGGTTGCAAATGATTTAATTGTGTTAATTAGTTAAGGTCGTGCCTACATGCATGAGAGTGGCGTACTATTAATATTATTATTATTTTTACATAGGGTTACAATTTAAGCTTGACATCTGTATTATTTTTCGTTATCTGGTTCATATTAATAAGGCTGTCTTACAATAATAAGTAAAATAATGTAATTTATAATAAGAACTTTGCACACCTTTTAAAGGTAGAATATGGACTTGGACAATATATTATTTTAAGATCTATAAATCAAATCATTTTATTTGCTCAATATGGGTACATACATGGTACCCATATTGAGCAAATAAAATGATTTGATTTGCCACAAGATCCGTATAATAAACTACTCCAGATATTGGTTGCAAGCTATTTAATATAATATCACGCTGATTTTGCCAGAGATCACATTCCCAAAGTATGTGATGAGCGGTTTGTTCATATTCGTTATAGGAAGTTGAGCACAGACAGATTGGTGAAGATACTAATTTGAAACTAAACAATTTACTTGTAAAATTGCCGTGTCCGGTAAGAAATTGTGCAACACAATGGTCTATGACTATCAAAGTTTTATTTAACCGTTCGCGTGCGTCCGGAAAGAACTGGTGCAGATGGCGACCCTTGGTTGCGGTATTCCATCTACATTGCCATTCATTTAGCAGTTCGTCATTTAAGTTAGCTATTGGCATAAATAGCCTGGATATTTTAGCACGGTCGCGTAATGATAAGAAATCATTTTCGAAATTTTCGCGCGTAGAGTAAATAATACACCAAACAAACGAACAGACATGTTCATGCATACAAATATCTGTCCTGGGTGGGAATCGAACCCACGATCTGCAGCGTGAAAAGCAGCTATTTACCAACCACGCCAACCGGCCCGTAAATTAAAACAGGCCAAATGTTTTTTTATTACTTGTCTATGTTTTACTGTCGCAAAAATGTACCATTGGCTCATAAATAAAAATAATAAAATCCTGGGACATTATTCACACACGGCCATCTGATCCCAAACTAAGCAGAGCTTGTACTATGGCAACCAGATAACTGATATATTACATATACTACTTTTCTTTTGTAAATACAAACTTATATAGATAACACCCAGATTCAGAACAAACAGGCATGTTCATGCACACAAATAAATGTCCTGGGTGAGAATCGAACCCACGACCGAAAAAGCTGCAAGATTTTTTCAAATGCTCATAATAACACTTGGAATGTTTAAAAAACTGTTCCAAAATTTGGCCCCCTATACAAATAGCCTAATATTTAGAACTGTAATGTTGTAATTTCCCAGTTTAAAACCAATTTACAAAGTGATTTGTTAACGTTAATCGAATTACGAAATAAAAATTTGAAAACTTGATTCAACAGAATAATTATTAAATCAGGAGTGAAATCATTAATAAATTCATCATCATCATTTTTTTAAAGTCATTTATTAATTTTATACAATAATTTTTACACGCCAAACTGCAATGCAGTTTGTAAGCGATACGCTCATACAACTTCTTAAATGCTATTTTTAATGACAATACTGTAAATTAAATACTATTTTTTGTTTTATTTTAATGTACCCCAACATTTCCAATCAATGTTTGGTTTTGGTGAAAATACGTAAGTTCCGTTATTTTTTTTATCTATATCATGTACTACTTGCATCATCTGAGGATTTATTGCGAAGCCTGACAGCGCCCTTTCATAGACCACTGTCCACTTCAAGGAATGAATGAATGAGATTAATGACTCTGCGCGTAGTTCAATTCTCAACAAAATCTTGTAATACAAAATCAAGGCTTATATAATCACGGACGCAGGGAGTTATAATAAGAACATTTATAATATTTGTTACCATGTAGATACAGACGCCAGCACATCCAGCTACCCCAATCGGTCAAACTTCTTTTATAGATTTTCAACTTTATTACATAAGCGTAAGGTTCACTTTCAATTGGGGAAATTTGACAGATTGGGGTAGCTTTATGTGCTGGCGTCTGTACATCGGTATTTGATAATTTATGATCTAGATAAAAGAACATCAGTTTTATTATTCTTGAGATGAACGTTAAACTACGCACTGTGTACGTTAAACTACGCACTGTGTTTTTTGGGCAGTATTAAATATATACTTTGAACTGTGTCGAAGCTAAAAGTAAGTATGCTACCTATATTTAATTTTAGCTGTTTGTTGTTCAGCTTGAAACTGCTTAATGTTTGATAGGTATCTGTGTGTAGTTCTTGGCAAAGACGCCGAATACCAGAGGCGAAGGACTATAGGTCTTAATACCGTTCTCTAGCTATTATAGTCTCATGCCAAGTGATGAAAATTATTTTAAGGAAAGACCAATATATATAATAAACACACCTTTAAATAAACACAATATAAACACAATTTAATAAACACAACTATGCTTGAATTTTTGGTTTCTGTGAATAAACCTATTTTTGTAGAAGTTATGACTGTCTCAAATACCAACCAGTGTCTCAAGTCAAAAGTCTTTAACCAATTTGTGTTGCCGTTGGTGAGTGTGATGAATTACGGAGCAGAGACGTGTTCGCTTACTATGGGCCTCATAAGAAAGGCTCAATTTCACCAAACAGCTCTATTGACTAGGCTTTGAGTATCCAAGCGAGGTCGAATGAGAAATGTCGAAATCCACAGGCGAATTAAAGCAACCAACAAGCCGAAGAATTGCCAAATTGAAGTGGTAGTCAGCGGGGCACTTAGCTCGTAGAACGGACGACCGCTAGGAGAGAAAGCTTCTTCAGTGGCGACCACAAACAAGGCAGGTTCCCATAAGGGGAACCGACGATCTTGCAAGGAACTCTGGAAGTCTTTGAACACGTGCAGCGCAAGACCGGTCATTGTGGAGATCCTTGGGGGACGTCTTTGTACAGCTTACTGTTGAGCCACAATACTTTGGTAAAATATCCTTATTTTACTAGGCCAGATGTAGTGACTCTAAGTCTAGTAAGTACTCCGGTCAGAAACGTGATACGAAAAAAAAAACATGCGTCTTTGGGGACTGCCGATAGGAGTGAAAACTATTTTTTACACTTCTAATCTAAATAATCCGCAATATAATAGTTGACACTTCACATTGAGATAAATTCTTTTATACTAATAACGCACGTAAGTAATCTATGTACGTACAGTGGGACAAGGATCTTTATGAACGTGACTGACATTTGTGGGAGGGCAACACTATGTCGGCAAGGGTTGCTTTTAAGAAAATTTCCCTAATATTATGCGGAAATTTAAAATGCCAATAGATGGTATCCATTGTATTTTTTATATCAATTGTATAACTTTGACGGGCCAGTTAGCGTAGTTGGTGTTTTTTATTCCCACTCAGGACAGGTATTTGTGTCCATGAACATGTATGTTTGTCCTGTGTCTGGGTGTTTATCTATATAAGTATGTATTTACAAAAGTAGTATATTAGCTATCTGATTTCCATCCTACAAGGTTTACTTAGTTTGGGATCAGATGGCCGTTTCAGGAATGTCTAATGAATGTCTATTGAATACTCCATATATTATCCTCCATTTATATTGATGACAGGGAAGAAAACAGTCATTTTTATCCTTATAAATTAATTTATTTGTAAATCAATACTTCATTCACATTACTTAATACTACATTAATGTAAAAATCAAAGGAAAAATTAATACACGGGTGCAATTAAAAAATCAAGCATGGTAACATTTACGTATCGATGCGGCAACTCGCTCGTTAACTTTTTCAAATGGAATTATTAGGCCTACATTGTATTTTTCTTTCATGAAAAACTCCTTAACCTTTAGGACTATTTCCCTGACACCACTTTCTATCACTTTTAGCAAATTGCTAGTGTTTTAAACCAAATAATACAACAATAAACTTAGAAACAACAATCGGCAAAGCAAGCTGTGGCAGAACTCTCAAAGAGACACTTTGAGAGATGGCGGCGTTAGATTCACTTTCAGCCACGTTCATAAATATCCTTGTCGCACTATAATCCGCAATATAATAGTTGACACTTCACATTGAGATAAACTCTTTTATACTAATAACGAACGGAGGTAATCTATGTACGTAGGTGTAGGTATATACCTACACAGTAGGTTGTCATGAAAAGCGTTCGGTGACGATGATGCGACGTCCATCAAGTCCTCAACGCGCCTAAAGAAGACTTAGACTTTACTCCAAAAAATGTTCTAGTATGTATAGGTATAGGTACATGTGGCATGCCAAGGCGAATCACGTATCTCAGCTGTTCACATGTAGCGTCTCAGGCGCGAAACTACAACACGCGTTAACCATTATGTTATGTATTCCGTGGCTTCGGAATATATAGCCCTCTTCTTCTGTCTCTCTCATATTAACAATATCAAGAGTGATGAGTTTGACACTTGGCGTTACATGACGTAACGAAAAGCGTCTAAACATGACACGTCCTTAATTAATTATCCAATCGCCGTCTTAGAAGTGTCATTCCAAAACAAGCGTGTGACAGAAATAACACGTGATACTGACAACTTTTGATATTGTTAAAAAAAAAGTAATTTAAGGCACATAGATATTTGGCCACAGTTGAAAATCAGCGCTTTAAACATCTGTGGCAGAATGCTGAATAGTGGCCTCTTAGTCACTAAGGTGCTTACTACCACATCGAATAGGTACGTAAAATTTGTATTATAGAAAAACTTAAGTTTATTTTTGTCCTGGGACATTATTTACACTGTAAATTTAATTATTTACACACGGCCATCTGATCCCAAACTAAGCAGAGCTTGTACTATGGAAACCAGATAACTGACATACTACTTTTCTTTTGTAAATACATACTTATATACATAATTACACCCAGACTCACGACAAAAAGACATGTT
The DNA here is from genome assembly GCA_951640165.1 of Pseudoips prasinana. Taxonomy (NCBI): domain Eukaryota; kingdom Metazoa; phylum Arthropoda; class Insecta; order Lepidoptera; family Nolidae; genus Pseudoips; species Pseudoips prasinana. The sequence continues at coordinate 5,278,536 of OX621260.1, forward strand.
CATGCACATAAATATCTGTCCTGGGTAGGACTCGAACCTACGACCTCCGGCGTGAAAAGCAAGCATTTGCCAACCACGCCCATATTATTAACTATTTAAAAGCATTAAAATATCTATGTATATTGTACCCCAATTGCCTAATTTCTATTGATGTAGGTAGGTACCTTATGTGTTTAATAAAGATCTTTCTTTCTTTCTTTCTATATCGTTTAATACGGTTCGCGCTCGGTGTTTGATCATCAAACAAAAATGTAGTCAATTAAAAACTGTGTTATCTCTTATCAGTGACGTATCGAGTAAATGATAAGATAACATCAACGCACTGCTATTAGATCTCGCCGATTTGCTAAAATAACGTTCCTTTTGAGAAATTGATGCCCTATTGTTTTTAAGAAACAAAATTTTAAATGCTTCTTGGAACCGATTTCAAAAATAACTGGCCGACTCTAACCAGCTTAAAAAAACGTTCCTTTTTTAAATAATTGATATCCTACTTATTAAAATCATGATATTCTTTATTCACATATCCCAGGTTAAAAATACAAAAAGTGTTATAGAAAAGAAACGTAATTAATAAAATATCTGTGCACCGATTTAAAAAATAACCTATACACTAAAGTTACCATTTGTTAGTTAAAATCTCAACTACTTTAATCGTTTACTTTACTTAAAACGATTGTAATATGGAAATTAGATAACTATACTACATTTCTTTTGTAAATACATACTTATATGTATAATTACACCCAGACTCAGGACAAACAGACATGTTTATGGACACAAATAACTGTCCTGGGTGGGAATCAACCTAGCACCTCCATCAACCTTGACTATTCCTTTATTTACGTGACTTTGACCTGATGACGAAAACGCTACATAAAGTTAAATTCATATGCAAATAATTTGCCAGTGTCAAATAATTTTTATTAATTAATCAAGATTCATTGATCAAATAATTTAATTTAATCGAGTGAGTTCATACAAAAAATTTCTCACCCTAAAATAACGTTTTTTTATGTAATTGGTGTCTTATTGTTTTAAAGAAACACTATAGTCCCATATAAATTGAATAAACCATTTCAATTTTAATACTTCGCTATACAATTTTCTTTTAGCCAATCTATGGATAATCATCTATTTCAGTTATCTTAAAATCAATGCCAAGATGATACTGTTTCACAAGGAAGCTAAAACACGTTTTTCTGCGAATAAGTCATAAAGTGTAAAATTACCCATCCATCTTCCATGCAGTAAATAGTAATTCTATAAATGTTTCTAGTGATTCGGTCTATTAAAACGTGTACTCAAGGGATATCTATCAAGTGCGTATAGACATCGTATTGTAAACAAAGAGTTATAACAGACAAGTCTTTATAAATATTCGCCTTTGTTTTCTTACAAACAAAGTAGGAAATGCCACGCAAATGTACTGTGTTTACTACAAATACTATAGGAAGTGTCTTGCTGAAATCTGGCATATATCAAACGAGGTTAATAGTTGCTTTAGCCACCAACTCCTGGAGAAAAGTAAACCATTTGTTAATTAACTGTTTATCACTGTAGAAGAAGAACAGATATGTAGAGAGTTGACTGCTTTGGCAGATTATTGTAAAAGCATCATGTCAACAGATAGGACGTCCACTGCTGGAGAAAGGTTTACTCCAAGGATCTTAACAATGGCCGGTTTTTGCTGCTCACCATCAAGTGGTTCACGCTCGTATTGAAATTGAAATAATTTAGGATTTGCAGGTAAAATATTACCTTTATGGTTAATTAGACATTGCTGACTGGCTGACGGTATAGAATATCGCCACCCTATCTCACCACGTGGTGGGCGTAAAAGTCCGAGGGAATATCTATCAGAGAACGGGCGGCAGCGACTCTCTGTGTACTAATGCCAATGCCTCCTCTGCCAAGCGTAGCGATTATGGTATATAATTGAGAGATTTATCCAAATGATGGACACAATTCCAATGTGGAGATCTTTGGGGGAAACCTTTGTCATTCGGCTAATCAAATCACCGAGTTTGCCTCCGACACATGTACCGGCCCAAACTATTATCGTTCCTCTTACGCTGTGTGTAGTGCCAAGAGTGCCACAGTATGCTTCCTGGAACCACTTTGTAACATTTCGACGGCTCCCATCATCTCTGGCGTCAAATGTTGTCTTCGCTTCATATCAATGCATTTTTTATCAGCCCGTTTGGACTGACTGAACCCATTTAATTGCCGACATCAACTTAGTTTAATTCTCCACAATTTGTCAAAAATGCAGGTTGCTTATTTTTTCAAAAAGTTGTTCACTTAAATATAGGCCTTAAAGTAAGAGGAAGGAGACGTCTGGAAGACTAGAATTGGTGAATATAATTGGTTATTTTTTTATAGTGAAATGTACTTGATCCCTAGACACTTTTGATGTGTGTAGTTACATCGGGTTTGCAGTCAAATTTGTTGTCTTGTAGCGTATATTTGTAGTATATAAATGGGGGTTCGCAAGGCAGCAGATGAAACAACTTATAAGAAATGACTCCACTAATAAATAATATTGTTTTGACTTAATCTTAACATCTTATACATTAATAATATTTACAACAGAATGTCCGTGTATATTTCGTATCTAATTTACTCTACGTCAACATCAGCGGATGCGAGCGGTTTCTGTGTATCTAATTATTATCTCCAACTTGCTCGGAAATAGCAATTTTATTTGAAATTGGCAGGAGCAGAAAGGGTTTGTACTTTCCTTGGATGTATAATAAACGTACCTCTACCATTAAGAATTAATGGTCATCTATCACCGTGCGTTTGCAGGCAACTTTTTACAGCACTCTACCACTCTGTGAAAGCAATTAATAATAATATAATAATAAGGAAATTCCGGAATATAATTATAGAGCCGATTTCTTTCTTAAAGGCCGGTAAAGTACTTGCACCCTCTGGTGTTGCGTCTGGTGGTAATCACTAACCATCTTGTGAGCCGCTTGCTCGTTTACATTCCTATTAAATAAAAAAAAAAATTTAGAGGTGTCAAGGGACACCCGGATGGAACGAAGTTATTTCTTATTATTTATTATGTACAAAAAACCTGTATACACTCAACAAAAATAATCGTCGCGACACCACACTGTTCAATGCGAAATAGAAATGTAAATATCTGGCTTGCTTTCTATAAGAGAGACAGAGAGACAGACAGAGAAACATGCGCACGCCGCACAGCTGCAAAAAGTGTCGTGACAACTTTTCGTAAGATTTTTTCCGTCTAGCCCCCTTTCACAACGCGCGATAAGGAAGTACAGGATTTGTAATGATTCCAAAAATCTATGGTTAGAAACTGCTTTATATTTTTAATGCACGACAAAAAAGAGGCTGGTTATAATTTTAAGGATTTTAGTTTGATGCCAGACAATATTCTAGTATGATCTGTACAATGGTGTCAATAACTTAATCTGCGACTACGACTTGCGTTTGAGCAGTTTTTTAAACTTTTTTTATGGCAGCTTATAAAAAAAGTTTAAAAAGCTGCTCAAACGCAAGTCGTAATCGCAGATTAAGGTATTGACACCATAACAATATATAAAATATAAAAAATGTCATAATAGACTTATTTTATTAAACATTTATGTACACACAATTTACAACAATAAATATACGTAGAAAGGCATAAAGGTACCTACTTAAGTCGTAGTCGCAGATTAAGGTATTGACACCATAACAATATATAAAATATAAAAAAGCGTCATAATAGACTTACTTTATTTAAAATTTATGTACACACAATTTAAAACAATAAATATACGTAGAAAGGCATAAAGGTACCTACTTAAGTCGTAGTCGCAGATTAAGGTATTGACACCATAACAATATATAAAATATTAAAAAACGTCATAATAGACTTATTTTATTTGAAATTTATGTACACACAATAATTTAAAACAATAAATATACGTAGAAAGGCATAAAGGTACTAACTTCTTATTTCTAAAGAATCATTTTTCAATAAACCCGCGATAGGAGATAATAATAGAAAAAAATAACGTTTGTGTAACAATTATATACAGTACATGCATAAATACATATTACGATACATATTTATAGTAAACATACATAAATACTTACTAAAGTAAAGAGGACAGATACCTACCTATTACCTAGTGTTCTATTTATAACTTTTCGGAATTATCACCTTAGACAAACGTCAATGCGTTGTCGGAGGTAATAATTCCAAAATGTCTATGGATAATAATGTTTTTTTTCTTAATTTAAAAATATTAAGGTCGGTGCCTGCCACTCTTGTACGATGGTACCCTACGTCTGCGAATCAGACTCACGTTTAAACCATAAAGTTAATATACCTTAACTTTATGGTTTGAGCAGATTCATTAAGGTTTTGTTTTTTTTTTTGTAAGCTGTGGTAACAAAATATTATTATGACTGATGTTAAAAAGAGTTTATTAAAAAACGTCATAATAGACTTATTTTATTTGAAATTTATGTACACACAATAATTTAAAACAATAAATATACGTAGAAAGGCATAAAGGTACTAACTTCTTATTTCTAAAGAATCATTTTTCAATAAACCCGCGATAGGAGATAATAATAGAAAAAAATAACGTTTGTGTAACAATTATATACAGTACATGCATAAATACATATTACGATACATATTTATAGTAAACATACATAAATACTTACTAAAGTAAAGAGGACAGATACCTAGTGTTCTATTTATAACTTTTTGGAATTATCACCTTAGAGAAACGTCAATGCATTGTCTGTGGTGATAATTCCAAAAAGTCTATGGATAATAATGTTTTTCTTTTATTAATTTAAAAATATTAAGGTCGTTGCCTGACTATCTTGTTCGATGGTACCCTACGTCTGCGAATCAGACTCGCATTTAAACCATAAAGTGAATATACCTTAACTTTATGGTTTGAGCAGATTCCTTAAGTTTTTTTTTAGAAAGCTGTGGTAACAAAATATGAGTCATACTAAATGAGTTATAATGGATTCGAAATACTGTCCAAAATAACCGTATGCGTTGTGTGAGACGTAGCATGTATTTGGGTCACGCACGTTACAAAGGTGCGTAAATATCATGAATGACAGGCGCATTAGGGATTGTAAATAGCTGATCTTGACACAGTCACTTTGCCATTGTGAATTGCATTCCATAATATATCATGACCGGTACCAAAAATCACAAATCAGGCAGACCCTGTACTATGGCAATCAGATAACTCAATATAATCTAATATTAAATAAATGTAAAAACTACTATTCGCTACCGATGTCAGCGTGCTCTTCAGGGAGTTTGGGCCTAGCATCTTTATTACAAGTTATTTTAAAAATAACTTAGCGAAGATGCTAGTCACCACAAAAATCTATATGACCTAGCATCGTAATGAACCTTTATATTTTTATTGTACCAGTATGCTACACATACTGTATTTCTAAGCACACTTAGTATACCTAAATGTACTCAATGAATTTGATAAAATGAAATGAAATGAAATTTATTCAGCACTTGGGTATTAACATATACTTGTACTTGTCAAGGTCACAATGCAGTACATAAACATAGTGGATAGTAATAAGATACAAATAAAAAAAATAGTCAGTCCGTGCGGTTTGTTATATCGCATATATTTTCTGAAAATGTGGTGAAAATAAATAAATTATAACTGATAAACATATGCTTATCAATTTCGAAATACATATATATTAAAGACACAGAACAAACAATCGCAATCTCATCACACAAAGGTTAGTCCTTGGTGGGGATCGAACCAACGAGCTCTTTCCTAGCAGTCAGTCGGAGTCACTAACCACTAAATCAACAGGCCACTCAAATTATTAATAATCTTGCTAAAAGATCACCGTAGCCTAGTTGGTAGTGCTCCTGCCTACGCAGCTGGTGGTCCTGGGTTCGAATCCCGGTAAGTGCAAATATCTGTGTGATGAGCACGAATATTTGTTTCGGAGTCATGGATGTTTTCTATGTATTTAAGTATTTATCTATCTATATAAGTATGTATATCGTCGCCTGGTACCCATAGTACAAGCTTAGCTTAGTTTGGGGCTAGGATGATCTGTCTGACATTGTCCCTATATATGATTAATTATATACCCAATCAATGCTTAAATCCCTAAACAAATCTGCATGCCAGTTTGCAGTTATAGACTGCAAACTAGCATTCACTAAAAACATAGTGCACAAACCGAAATAGAGTTGCTCGAGTGTTACTAGAGTACTTAGTCGAGTAGTATGACAACCAGAAAACTGATAAATATAGTATATATTCTTCTTCTTAGCGTTTCGATGGCAAACTCAACGCAACCACACTGATGCCCTGCTTGTGGCATTCCTAAGATCCTGCCATAAACATGTGATAGGACAGGCTGGCCACGATGTTAGCTGGGCAATGGATTAGACCGATGCTCCACAAATGCTGTTCATTTTGGACTTGTTCGACAGTCCCCACCTAGACACGTTTTCTTTACTTCGGCCCATCTGAGTCCGGAGTATAATTAAGGCCTTCCAGATCTTCCACGGTAATTGCTGTCCAGGCGGGAGGCTTTCGGAAGGCGTGACAAACTGATCCAGTACTTAGCGATTTTTGTGCACGCCCGATGCTGCATCTCGCTGTTGAGGGATCGGTCGTCAGCGGAGCGGTGCATTTGCCAAAGCTATTTCGGATTTTGAGCCTTAGTGACGGAAGCCTATGCCCAAAGAGCGGATGCCGCGGTTTACCAACCATTATTATTTCTATGTATTATATATTTCTAAATACATACATATTATAGATAAATTACCCCCAGATACAGAGCAAATAATCATGCTCTTCACTCAAATCTGTTAATGCCAATAAGCTATACAGACCGAAAACGAATCTCACGTGTACAGCTAACAACAGCTATATTATGTGTATTAAATTATTTAATAAAGTGCCCAGTTTCATAAAAGCACTACCATTTTTTAAATTTAAACGTTATTTAACCAAATTTTTAACGGATAAATGTTTTTATAGTATACAAAAATACCTTGACTATAAGCTGTGAACATTGTGTGTTTATATTTAAAAAAATCTATATTGCTATGTATTATTATTAATAATGAATTAAGTATAAATTGTATGGTAATTTTTTGTAATAAAATGTATATTTGCATGCTGAACAGTAGAGTAAGAGATACCTATTTGTATTATGTTAAGAACTTTTGTCACCTTATTCACGCAAATAAATGACTTTTATCTTTTTTATCTTTATCTTAAAGATTTGTCCTGGGTGGAGATCGAACCAACGAGCTCTGGTTTAGCAGTCAGGTTCCCTCCACTAGACCTACATGTCAGTCGAAAGTGTTGCCATTGTTTCTATTAATATCCATCTATAAACACACGCACCGCGTTCACCTACAGCGTTTCTCATAAAACGATGCGCCACTTAAAAGTTGTTTTAAATGTTATCTTCTTGTTTTTAAATCATTCACAAGTTCGCGTTGTAATCTCTCGTATCTAATCAGTGTTATAATCGTTGTGCAAGCATCAGTTGTGTGGTCTGTTTGCATAGTGAACCCCGGTATTAGCTGTCCACACATTTCTTTTAGAATTTTCGTCACATTTGATAGTTTCGTCAAGACTTTGTTTACGTGTGAGAATGTTAACTTACATATGGCTGCTTCGTTCGTCCAAGAAAAGGTTTTTAAAAGAGATTATTTGGAAATAATTCAAGGGGATGTGAGTTTGTATGAAGAATGCGACATTATTTAAGTAAAACGCATGAAATCAAAAATGTAATATGAAAGTATTTGACCATTCAGTTAAAAATAATATATACGTATTTCAAGATTTTTGGAAATTCCGCCCCTAAGGGCTTAAAATAGGGGATGAAAGTATGTAAAAAAATGTGACATTTTTAAAGTTGAACGCATAAATATTGGTATTTGGCAATTCAGTTAAAAATTAAAAATATGTGTGTCAGCATTTTTGGGAATTACACCCCTAAGGGCGTAAAATAGGGTATGTAAGTTTGAATGAAAAATGAGACATTTTTATAGTGAAATCGCATAAAAAAATTGGTATTTAACCTTTCAGTTAAAAATAAAAATCATGTATTTCAGGATTTTTGGAAATTCCAACCCTAAAATAGGGGTTGTAAGTTTGTATGAAAAGTGAGACATTTTTGAAGTTGGTACCTATTCGGCCTTGAAGTTAAGGCGAGGCATTTTAACGCGATCGACGATTTTAGGTGGTGAGGGGTGGGGGGCCGCACGCGTATTCCGAATTCCTGGACTGAAGGTACTGAAGGGGAAGGGGGCGGCGCGGCGTGTTTTCATCCCTTGGCCGGGAGCGATAACAATATAATAATTGGGATAAACATTAATTTAATGAATATATATAATTCCAATGAATTTTATATATTATTGTCGTAGTAACGCGCGCAGGGCACAGCTAGTTTTGTATAAATTCTCTTCACGTCGTTTACTTACATTCACGAAATTATATAGTAGAAGTTAAAGGCTTAGACGGTCGCCTCGCCGCTTCGTGTCCCGGATTTGAATCCCGCGCAGGTCTACTATTTGTGAGACCCATAAATAGATTTTCTGAGTCTGGATGTACTTTGTGTCCGTCAAATATATATGTTTGTAAAGTACTCCGCGACACAGGTATTAAGTTCCCTAGTGCGGGCGTTTTCTTTTGATGAAGAAAAAGAATTGACATTTATTTATCATTTCAATTGACATTATTATTAACCATGTATTTGACATTTTCACTTAACATATCGTGGAAGTTTTTTTTTTATTTTATGTTCAAATTTGTTATATGTAATTCAGACACAATGTAAATATTGTTATTGAATAAATGAAATGACATGTCAGTAGGTATTAGAACACTCAAACACTCAAACACACTTGAAGTTATACTTCTTTTGGCGCGATGGAGGAAAATGATGAGAGTGAATTTTTACGATGCGCGCGCATCGTAAAAATAACAGCATGACGTTAGTTCTAGGTGGTATGAAAATTGATAACTATGTTCAAGTTGTATATTAAGAAGTATAACTTCTAACGCGTGTACATAAGTACCTACACATAAGTTTTTTTATTACAATAATACAGATACTACTCATAAGCTTCTTTGTCAATAGATCCTGTCCATTATTTACTTAAATAAACACATACAAACACTTTAGGTATTATTCCATCTAAACTGTACAATGTGACACCTGTATGTTAGCGTGATGATCGTGACCGAATATTGACAATACCATTTATGAGTGGCTACCGTGAGTAACTCATTACTTCTTACTTGTGTACCGTGGACACCACGTTGGTGGGTACACTTTGACCTTGACAGTGTCTTTATTAAGACATCGGTAAGGGCTTATTTTGTTGCGCAAGTATTTCGAATGACGCGGAGTTGAATGTACAGACGCCAGCACATCAAGCTATTCCAATCTGTCAAATTTCCCCTATTGAAAGTGAACCTTAAGCTCATGTGATAGTTGAAAATCTGTAAAAGAAATTTGACAGAATGAGGTAGCTGGATGTGCTGGCGTCTGTAGTAGTGTTGGATCGAAACAGGTACAAAAATACTAAACATAACGTCATTTGATTTAAAAATATCGCTCATAATCCTAATAATATTTGTTACATAATAATTTCTATTTTAAGTATGTTATATTTTGACCTTGACAGTGTCTTTATTAAGACAGTCTGGGTCAGGGTCTTCTCAGTTGGGGCGCATTGGATCCGGTGGTAGCATTAAAGCGCGACCGTCGTTATTAACACAAGGTCCGTCATAATAATAATACCTTAATATAGACAGAACCATTGACAATATGTAGTAAAAATATTAGACTTAAACTAGATAATTAAACATAATCTCTTGACAATAACTTGATACGAGCTAGCTAAATATCAATGCTATAATAAAATAAATTTTATAAATGTTTTCATACAATGTGTACCTAAATATCTATGTTACTAGAAATAATAATGTATACAACTAAGTATATGTTCTGACTATTTACAAGCGCTTTTTTAAAGTCTACGTGAATGATAATAATCATTTAATTCCGAAAATTATTCCATAGATAGGTTAGTAACAATAAAACTTATAGAACTATGTTAGTATACAATTCACAATAGACATAAGATAGACATTAGAAAAAAAAAATTACTTATCATTTTACTAGGCCAATTACTCTCTCCACCCAGTGTTTCTGGATTGGTCAGTCGTAACGACCAGCAATCATTTTTAAAATACTGTTGGAGCTACCTCGTAGTCGGTCAAACAGTGACGCAGTCCTTTTACGCATTATAGCGTAAAAATCATCCACCCTTGCGTTTGCAAACATGAGCGATGCACTGCAATATCGCGGCAACCCCACCAACATTCTAAAAAACCTTTTTTATTTTATTTTATTTTTATTTTACAGTGGTAAGGGCTTATTTCGTTGCGCAAGTGTATCGACAGATAAAAAAAAATCTTCTCGCTTAGTTAGTAGGTCCATAATATTAACCTAACATTTAAGTTCCTATTTTAAGATCAGTCTCTTAAACACAGCTCCATAAAAATCTCTTATTCTATTTAATCGGAAATAATCATTCTAGAAATATCCTTACAGTGAAAACGAAGACTTCTCGCTTAGTACATAGTAATTAGTAGTAGTAGTAGTAGTAATATAGATATTATACCCTTGCACCAACATCGCCAGACCTACTCATCTTCTAAAATCTTCATAATTTCTTCAGCATTATTAAAGTAATTTAAACTCATTTCCGAACCTCTTCGGCTTGGGATCGGAGCTGCATTTGGAGTAAAAAACAGTTTGGGTTTTTTTGTTGTGCACACCATATTTTTATGTTCTGTCTTCTTTTTCTTTGTAAGAATATGATTCGATGTAACTATTTTGTCAGATAATATTTTGACCTTAAACTCCTTTATAGCCTCTTTTTTGTTTACTTGTTGACAATGCTGACATCTTTGTCTACATTTGTGTCTTGTTCCGTTTCTGTCTATTCTATCAAAATTTCTTCTCTTCCAACTAATAGATCATCCTCGAAAACAATAGGCATCGATTCTATATCCATGTCAAGAATCTCATTCATAGTGGAAGTGCTAGCACTACTGATTGATGGATTTAGAGGTATTTGTGTATTTAGGGACAAAGGAATAAATTTTTCAATAACGCGACTGTTTGAAGATTGCGGTTTGGACTTTTTTCCTAATCCTTTTTTTTTCTGCACTGATACAATATTGCTTGTAGTTTGTTGCTCATCTTCTTCGGGTCTATTTTCACTATTTAATTCATCCGGTCACACACTTCTACCAGCTACAACATTTAATTTCTTTTTCTTCTTTGGTTCAATAATATCCAAAGTTCCATAACGCATTTCTTTTAAATACTTCACAAATGACTCGTTCACAGCATCTTGGGCAGTCTCATCAATTTTGGCATTTGGAAGGCGAGATATGACTTCTTCACTATTTAAAGGAACAATACCAGTTTTTTAAAAACCAGAACGTATATTGGATTTAGCGTTAATATTAAGCTGATTGATCAATAGCTTCAAAAGGCGAGGGAAAAATTCCTTTGGAATGGAGCTTAAATTCCGTCCATCAGTTTCTTTCCACTTCTGCAAAATACTCCGCCATGCCTGTTTCATAGTTCGGAAGAAAGCCACATCTAGTGGTTGGGTCAAATAAGTGGAATTTGGTGGCAAAAACACAAAGTGCATGTCCTTTTCTTTACACAGATCTATTAAATGCGCTGAAAGATGAGACGATAAGTTGTCACCTACAAGAAGTTTTTTACCGGTTTTTTTGTCAAAATATGGAATAATGACATTTGTGATCCAATCACTAAAGATTTCTCCATCAAACCAGCCAGATTTCGACCTGTTATAGCAGGTTCCTTTTGGGCCATTTTGTATCCAAGTATCGTAAAGGTAGGTTGACTTATACACTACATAAGGCACCAGTAGTTCTCCTTCAGCGTATGCTGCAATCATCAAAGACGTACACCCTTTTGAAAAATTCCGCACCCTTTCTACTTACATCCACGCCGAACGATGACTTTTGGTCGCCCAGGGTCATCTGACAAATTTGTTTCGTCGTAGTTGACTATGTTAGAGTGAGGTACGCCTTCAAGTGACTTTTCTAGTTCTGCAATACTTTGCAGAACTAGAAAAGTCACTTGAAGGCGTTTACATCATTTCAGGTGACACTTCTGCTCTCGAACGTTTGATGTTTTGAGATATCCGCTTTGATATTTTGTCACTATGTCGTTTCAGAAAGCTCTCAACAAAATGAGGCAATGGATAGTTGTTTTTAAACCTTTTCACAGTAATGTTTGATGTATCAAGATACATTTTAAATATATCTTAAATCGTTTTGGTCCAGCGGATAACCCCAATCCGCACAAATATTTAAATTTTTTACAATAAAAGCCTCGGCCTCTGGCGTCATTGCCGTTTGGCCACCATGGGGTTTCACTGATTTGTTATTGCGTCTCTGTAAAACTGAATATGAAATTCCATATTTCTCAGCAATACGTCGTATCGATGTGTTTCCAGCTGATATGTCTAGTAAAGCTTGATTAATTATGGCTAGGTCATGTTTTTTAAGAGATTTCGCTCCCGGTTTGGGTCGATAATTTCTAGGCATATCTGTAGACAAATAAAATATATTTCGTAAATATAGGTACCTATTTGAGCACGCGTACTAACTCACCAGGATAATATTGTAATATATACATATATATATATAATATACATAGGTATATTTTTTATAATTTGATTTGCAATCTGTAATGGCTTAAATTTAAAAATAAAGTAGGTAAAAATAAAAAATCATTATTATTTTGTAATGATGAGCTAGGAAAGGACTCAAAAAGTTAAAATTAACTATTTTATCTTATTGTTGTATTTAAATAGACCTAGTCATTACCTTGGATAGTTAGCATTAAACGTGTCGACAACCCTAATAAAAAAAACCCCTTCGCCCCTTTCTTGACCCTGTACACCCCATTCTTGAGTCTGTTAGCCCCACAAGTGATTCTGTTGCCCCCTTTCTATGACCCGCTTCACCCCTCAGGTGACCCTGATAACCCCAAAAATCTAAGTAATTGCCTTAAATAAGTTTTTCTCAAATTATGCAGGAAAATAATACACAAATTCACTCACCTATGCGTTTTTACAATAACCCAAGAGACAAGGTTTGCTTAGAAACGGGTTTTATCGCCGAAAAAACCAAATTACGCGGAACCAAAATACGAGTGTTTTGAAGTGGGTTTTTTTAAACCGTTTTTTCTTCCATTCTACTTTGTCTATGAATCGTGTGTTGCCATTTCATAAAAATTCAAAACCTTCTTTGCTCAAGTCAGTTAGGTACCTGACCACAGATAAACTAAGTTTTAAAGCCAGAAAATGAACGTGAACAAAATTAGACTACATGAATCTGTTCCCCCCTAGGACCCGCTTCACCCCATTTTACGGTAATAATCCTTATAATATTGGTGATGTAATAATTTTCATTTAAGTATAGTACACTTTGACCTTGACAGTGTCTTTATTAAGATAGTAGTAAAGGCTTATTTTATTGTGCTAGTGTATCGATTGACAGGAGTTGAATATACCAACGTTGGATCGTAACAGGTACAAGACATACTAATCACGGTAACTGTTATTTCAAAATAGCGCTCATAATCATAATAATATGTGGTATAGAATAATTTCTTTTAATTAAGTATGGTTCATAAGTCGTAATTATTAATATAATATAACCTTAAGGCTCCTCGCCTTAAGGTTAAATATGTGTAAGAGACTATGTACCTACCAAAGCAGAATTTGAATGGAAACAATAGAAAAGTTAGTGCACTTCATTTTCATTCGATTTGTAAAAGAAACCAACGGCATTTTTTTGGTTTTTAAAGTTAAACTTCTTAACGCAAATTTAACTTGAGGAGTAATCTGGTGAATAGGTACGTGACGGGAGTTTTACGAAAAGTGTAATCGGGCGAAACATACGGAAGGTGAGAGAGGGTCTATGTTAGTGAAGATAGAAAGAGAGACAGTTACGTTTCGTATATTACTGTATATAGGGGCTAATAGGGGCAAGAGAGAGAGGTGCGAGGGTACAATTTAGTACATACATACATAATATATCGTATTTCGTATATCTAAGTTTTACTTCAGTAGTGCGGTCTAAACCACGGTAGATTAAAAAAAAATCGAATGCAACAATTTTCTATATTTTATTTGATTTAATGTACTACAAGCTTCCTAAGCCCTTGAATCCAATTCTAGCCACGGGTCCTTTTACGAAGCACTCGCCAAATACAAAGTAAATAAACACATATTGAGCAAACCGAACTAAAAGGGAATTGGGTTTCTCTTTGATGTTGATGACATTACGGCCTTGACACAAAAACAAGTAAGTATGCGTAATTATTATTTTTGTCGTATGGGCTATTCATTGATACGAATGCTTACGAAGGGGGCTTACTGGAGGGGGGTGGTGGTTAGGCGCGTTCGCTAATGCACTCTGGGCTTCATTACAACAGCCGTAAGAAGTCCACTGCTGGACAAAAGCCTCCCTCAACAATCATTTTAGGGAATAAGCTATAATAGTCACACTTGGCAGGCGGGTTGGCGATCGCAGTAAGATGGTCATATTACTCAGAAAGGAGCTGCTGCCCGTCCTCAGGTAGATATTCGGGTCATGTTTGTAGTAATATAGTTAATTAAACGTAATTATTTCTGGGTGCATATAGAAATTTAAATAAATGGATTGTATGAAAACATTTAGATATAACATGTTGTTATTTAGTCAATCTTATATATTTAATTATCTAATATATATAATAATTTTAATGTTTTAGATATAATTTGCTACATCTTATCTGGATGGTTCTTAAGGTCTAATCTCTCTCTATATTAAGATAAGAATTCCATATTATTATTATGGCGGACCTTGTGTTTATAAAGACGGTAGCGCTTTTTGCATAGGCCATGCACACCACGTTTTATAAGCGCGCCGTCGACGCGACGTGCGTTTGTAGCGATACAGACGCGCCGCCGGTGCCGCGCGTTTGTATCGATATAAACGAAAACAAACTCAACTCCGTAGGATAAAAGCGCACCGTCAATACGATGCTAACGCGCGTTTTGAAAACGCGTGTCGACGGTGCGCTTATAAAACGTGGTGTGCATGGGCTCTTAATGCTATCACCGGATCCAATACGCCCCTACTGAGAAGACCCAGCGAAACAAACTCAGTGGGTTCATCTATTACCGGTTTTAACACGGCCTAGTAGAGACGGTCCGGCGAAACATACTCAAGTGGGCATGAAAACGGGATTTGGGAAATAAGGATTATAGAATACGTTCATGTCTAAAACTGTGTATTTTAGTACGTAATATTTCTATGAACTTATAACAACTTATAACAATATTAAAATAAATAAAATAAATAAAATATGTTTATTGTGTCTCAATACAGTACAAATCAAAACAAATTGAGGCAACCCTATTAAGTGACTTAAAGTACTTGTGTTGGGGCTGACTCGCTACTTCCCTTATATTCTAGTATCTAAATTTGAGACAATACAGAAATACAAATAGAAATAAAATTACTAATACAAAATTAAAACTAATATAATTGTGTGTGTGTGTGTGTGTGTCACAACAATATTATAGGTAGGTACTATTTTACAAATTTTTTATATCAATAATGGTACGGTTTATTTGAAGTCCCTGGATCCTGTGCTAGGTTATTAAACCTGTGTTACAGAATACAGTGCCCTCCCCGCTTTTGTTACTATCTATGTTAGCGTAGCTCAAATACATTGTTTCAAGTCACAATGATTGTAATTGAGAGCGATGCACCGGATATTGTAGTGCCCTAGAAAACTGTACGGTGTTGTCGCACGCGACGCCGCGACGTTTGCGCGTGTCATGGGTCATAATATGTTGATGTTTACCTGCTGCACCTAGGTATGACATTGTCGGAAATGGAAATTCTTACATAAATAGTATTCACAATAGAATAATAGTTTTCGAAATAACTTCGGTCGGAATATAGGTAAAATTTAAAATTATAAAATGACTGACAATTTTCCTTCCCTCTTCTTCTCATAGCCCTAGTTTAAAGTTTTATTTCAGTCGTGTGGTATACATATATCTCGGAAAGTATGTATTTTTTTAAGATTGGCACTGGAAGATCCACCTGGATCTGTCAGCATTTTGTGATTTTATGCTCAGTAAGTGACCCTAAACATTATAATAAAAAAGATAATTACATATATCAGAAATTTAGTGCGAGGTTAAAATCTTTTTACTGGCCTAAATATGAAAGACGGAAAGAAATAAAGAGTAAATGATAATTATAATTAGGTACTAAAATCAGTAAAAAAATCTTTATTAATTCATGTTAAAAATACTTTTTGTAATTACGTTGGTCAGTATATACCTAGGTATCATCATATCAGCCAAAAGACGCCCACAGCTGGACAAAGGCCTCCCCAAAAGATGTTCACAAAGGAGTCATCATTTGAAGGGGTATGCCATAATAGCTACGCTTGGCAGACGGGTTGGCGATCGCGGTATGATGATCATTGCACATCAAGCTACCCCGATCTGTCAAATTTCACCAATTGAAAGTGAACCTTATGCTTTTGTGATAAAGTTGGAAATCAATAAAAGAAATTTGACAGATAGCGGTAGCTGGATGTGCTGGCGTCTTTACTCAGAGAGACGCTGCTACCCGTTCTCTGGAGGATCTTATACCCCGGGACTACTTCTAAGCTCCCCACGGGATGAAATGGGGTGGTGATATACTATATTTTCTTTCCCGTTAGACACAGCAATCCGAGGTATTCCTCGAAGCGCTCCTATTTTGAAGCGCTCCTAATGAGGTGCTCCTTTTTTATTCCTCGGAGCGCCCCTTTTAGTAGCGCTCCCGATAACAATTA
The DNA here is from genome assembly GCA_951640165.1 of Pseudoips prasinana. Lineage (NCBI taxonomy): Eukaryota > Metazoa > Arthropoda > Insecta > Lepidoptera > Nolidae > Pseudoips > Pseudoips prasinana. The sequence continues at coordinate 5,295,516 of OX621260.1, forward strand.
AAAATAATAACATTTTATTCCTCGAAGCGCACCTATGATTAACTTTCGAATAGAGATAAGATACTAACTGAAACTATCGATAATAAGTAAAACACGTTATTTTATACAATTTGCAAAATATCTATACTCCTTGAATAAAGATTGGTTTAAAAAAAGTGATTTTGGTTAATATGGACAAATCAGACAAATCAGATCCGAGGAATAAAAAAGGAGCGCCTCATTAGGAGCGCCTCAAAATAGGAGCGCTTCGAGGAATACCTCAGCAATCCGTCCAATGTATGTACAGTTCCGGCAATTGTGGAGATCTTTGAGGGAGGCCTTTGTCCAGCAGTGGACGTCTTTCGGCTGATATGATGATGATGATGATGTACAGTTCTATAGTATGGCAGCACTACCGTAATATTGCCGATCAATAACGCAATTGCATTTAATAGCTCTATTAAATTAAAATTGTTAGCAATGTGTGCACGTGTTTTAATTTTTTATATTGTTTGGTCAGCTGTCGTCATAAGCCACAGAGCAGAAGTGCAGCCAGAGTCAGCGAGACAATTTATCGAATATAATAATACCTAATAATAAAATATTTATTTCAGCTCATAAAGGTATGTATGTGAACCCACTGTGTGGTAGTAGATGAACCCACTGAGTTTGTTTCGCTGGGTCTTGTCAGTAGGGGCGCATTGGATACGGTGGTAGCATTAAAGCGCGACCGTCGTTATTAAGACAGGGTCCGTCATAATAATAATACCTTAATATAGACAGAACCATTGACAATATGTAGTAAAAATATTAGATTTAAACTAGATAATTAAACATAATCTCTTGACAATAACTTGATACGAGCTAGCTAAATATCATTGTTAGAATAAAATAAATTTTATAAATCTTTTCATTCAATGTGTACCTAAATATCTATGTTACTAGAAATAATAATGTATACAACGATATTACTACAAACATGTTCTGACTATTTACAAGCGCTTTTTTAAAGTCTACGTGAATCAAAACCTTTTTTATTTTATTTATTTTTATTTATGTACAGTTTTGGTTAAATCTAGAAAACAGAATATTCTTGACATTGAGTTATGGGGTACAGCAAACGCCCAGACATGCCCATCAAACACTGCGTCATGGAGAAAAGTTTTGGATTTACGTGTGTTATAATAACCTAGATGCATGATTGGACTGGCCAGTCTGATCGTAAGCCTCACTAATAATAATAATATTATCTAGGGACAATGTCACACAGATAATCCTAGCACCAAACTAAGCAAAGCTTGTACTATGGGTACCAGGAGACGATATACATACTTATATAGATAGATAAATACTTTAATACATAGAAAACATCCATGACTCAGAAACAAATATTCGTGCTCATCACACAAATATTTGCACTTACCGGGATTCGAACCCAGGACCACCAGCTTCGTAGGCAGGAGCACTACCAACTAGGCTACGGTGACCGTCCGTTCTTCCTGCTGCACGACCGTACTTTACGTATACCTACTATGATAACGTTTGCAACACACATCCCACATGACATCATTGTCAAATGACCAACATCTCTCTCCCTCCCTCCATTAGCTTGGTACCTTACTGTCACTCAAGAAAGCAATATACAGGGTGGCTGAAGAGTTGACTTTCAAACGCAAAATTCGCAAAATTCACCCCCATGTATGTTCTACGTGATGTTACAAAAAAAATCCATCAGAATGATTTGCAAAAACATAAAATGATTGCCTTTAAAAATTATTTTAATGGTTTATACTTCTTTCTAATATTTAGCAACACAATTTCTGTTTGAGATTGACCAGTAAGAAGAACTGTATGACATTTTGTTTGTCAGTAGTATAAACTTCTCACCCCCTTTGGCAACAGTGAGCCAAACATTGAACATAGTTGATAGAAAACGTAAATAAACTTAATTATAAAATGAAATAAATTTAGCGTACAGAGAAGTATCACTTCCTATACATCCGCTTGAGTTCAAGGAGATATTGCTAGGGATAATAATAGTGCTCCAGGCTAGTTTTTGTGCAATGCGGCCAAACACAATGGAGTTATCTAACTTACTTTAGCTCATACTTGACGACAATCGTAAGCCATGTCCTACTGGGAGGCTTGGTGTTACAATTCCACTGCTGGACAAAGACCTCCCCAAATGATCTCCACAATAGAGTTATGTCCTGGCAGACGGGTTGGCGATCGCAGTATGGTGGTCATAGTACACAGAGAGACTGTCTGTTCAAAAATCGTGATCATCACACAAAGATTCCTTGCAGATCGAACCCACGGTCTCTAGTTTAGAAATCAAGGGCGCTAAGCCCTAGACCAACAGGCCAGTCAATTCCCCTTTTTTTTTAGGGAGGGGGAATACCTACGCAAGTACGTATGCCACCCACATAGTGTCTGCGTGTGGGTATGTCAGACTTGCACTGACTAAACCTAACCTGCCGTGGACTTCTCTTGACGCCTGATGGGGGAGGCCCGGGAACGCGGGTATGCTGCTCAGGTGCCCCCCTTTTGCGCCATGTCCCAGATAGACCGATTTCAGCTACCAGGTCTCGCCTCTCGACCTCCCACTGGGCACACTCCTCCAGCGTATGTTGGGAAGAGGCCAGTTGAGGCCAGTCAATTCCTAGTTGCATGCTTTGTGTAAATAATCTTTACTAATATTATAAATGCAAAAGTAACTCTGTATGTCTGTCACGTTTGCGCGCCAGAAATATTTTATTAAATTTTTTAGAGCTAGAAGTTTCAAACTTGTTATTTGGCCTGTTAATTGGATATAAATAAATATGGCATTCAAAGTTTATAAAAGTTTTACCATCAAGGGTGTAAAATAACAATAGGGGATGAAGTACGGAAATATTATAAATAATTTTCGTCAGCTATAATCCGGTATGTAATACGTTACATCGCAATCAGGCCATCACGTGGCTACCTCCATCCGGTATCCAACATCAACTTAACACATTGCCTCCATCCGCACCCACACAGCGACCGTTGACATCTTCGCCAAAAGCACTCAATTTCGTGGCCGCACTGAGACGGGAAATCAAGCCCGATGTTACACCGGCGCCACCGAATAGCATGAATCTACCAGCAGTCTGACTTTCAATTGGGGAAATTTGACAGATTGGGGTAGCTGGTACACATCCAGCTACCCCAATCTGTGAAATTATACCACAGTATGACCCAGTAACACGACAGTCCATCCCCTTCATAAGGGTTTACGTCGGGGTTGTCTACGTCGGGCAATTCTTGGACGGGTTATGTATAAAGTTGCGACAAGAGACAAAAATTTGAGATATTTTGATGTAACACTGACGTTACCTGCTATAGTAATATTACAGGTAGCAGTGTATGTACGAACGTTTAGCAACCACTATACAAAACAGAGTGACGTACACACACACGCAGTGCTACTAAGCTTGCAGCTGTGTCACGTAAATTAACTAAATCGTCAAAACTCACTCACTTAATGGGCCAATAATTTACAAAAAACTACCAGCTAAGGTATTGGACACACCGAGTTTTAAGTATAAGCTGAAAACCTGGTTAATCGAGCAGTCGTTTAGTACTAGGAATAAAAACAAACTAGCCATGCCAGGCTTTAGAGTAAGCAAAACTAATAAATCATTTTTAGGAAATTGTATTAGGTTTTATAACAAGCTTCCTACTCAAATTACTGATCTGCCTGACACAAGTTTTAAAACACATATTAAACGTATACTTATGGCTAGGGCTAGCTTATTACACCACTAAAGAGTACATCGATGACAAAGACGTCTGGCTCTCACTTCCTACCTGCACATTGCTCGCTGGAGATCTTGTAGCCATATAGACATGACTGATCTGCTGTGTTACGTGAACTATCTGTAAATGATTGCTATCATATACTTAATTTAAAATTATAGACTCTGTCTCAAAATGAATAATGTTATTGTTTCGAAGTTTTTCTTTTGTATACCTAAATATAATCTAAAATAATAAGCATTCAGACAACCGATCGAGCATATATTGTGTTTGCCTACTAAATAATTACTCTAATTGGACCAAATCCCGTGTTCATGCCCGCTTGAGTATGTTTCGCCGGACCGTCTCAACTGGGTCGTGTTGAAACCGGTAGTAGATGAACCCACTGAGTTTGTTTCGCTGGTTCTTCTCAGTTGGGGCGCATTGGATCCGGTGGTAGCATTAAAGCGCAACCGTCGTTATTAACACAAGGTCCGTCATAATAATAATACCTTTAATATAGACAGAACCATTGACAATATGTAGTAAAAATATTAGACTTAAACTAGATAATTAAACATAATCTCTTGACAATAACTTGATACGAGCTAGCTAAATATCATTTCTGTAATAAAATAAATTTTATAAATGTTTTCATACAAGATGTACCTAAATATCTATGTTACTAGAAATAATATCTAATGTATACAACTATATTACTACAAACATGTTCTGACTATTTACAAGCGCTTTTTTAAAGTCTAGGTGAATAAAAACCTTTTTTATTTATTTATTTATTCCTTCGACGGGTTTCTTAAACTAAAGATGTAATTTATATTGATTATATTATTAGTGACATCTGTTTTACCCGCGTTAAACTTTATGAATTATCATATCTCTTCCCCCGTAAGTGATAGCGTGATAATATGTAGCCTATATGTTGACCCGACTTCTTAGCAATATTCATGCAAAATTTGAAATAAATCCATGCAGTACTTTTTGACATACATACAGACAAACAGATAAACAGACAAACATTCTAAAAACTATATTTTTGGCTTCGATATCTATTGTAGATCACGCCCCAAGTATCCTTTAAAAAAATATTCAATGTACAGTTTTGACATTCCAACGATTTTATTATATTATGTATAGATATTATTATATTATATATATATATACATAGATTATTTTATTGACATTGAAATGAATAATTAACTCAATGTTGTTTTGATCGACCGTTGATCGATCATTGCGTTATTACACTATGGCGCTCATATCTAAGCTAAATAGACCTGTAAAATACCTTTTACCAATAAATAACTTTGAACTTAACATTTACGGAGTCATTACAAAAGTGCGGGCGAAGTTGCAGGCACAGCTAGTCATAGATAAAATAACATAAATACTCTAAAGGCTGGCATAGACACGGGGATACTCCGCGTTACATAAATACAGATAAAATGGAACAATATAGGTAGATAAGTATAAACTGCACACAACGTGATTATGTAATCCTATGCAGGAATGTGGAGTTATCAGAATGCGTTTATGTAGTATTACTAGATATTACTATATGTAAACAAAGTATCTGAGTAATCTGAACTGATATTTTAAAGAGAAAACATTAGACCTCTTAAATTTGATACAATGAAACAAACACTCAACGGATTTAAAACATAATGTATTACAAATATTAGACTTAAACTAGATAATTAAACTTAAACATAATCTCTTGACAATAACTTGATACGAGCTAGCTAAATATCATTGCTGTTATAAAATAAATTTTATTAATGTTTTAATACTATCAATACAATGTGTACCTAAATATCTGTTGCTAGAAATAATAATGTATACAACTACGAGTATAATACCACAAACATGTTCTGACTATTTACAAGCGCTTTTTTAAAGTCTACGTGAATAAAAACCTTTTTTATTTATTTATTTATAACCTATAGAATGCGGTATAATATGGGTGGTTTTCTTTTTAATTTCTAATAAATTAGAAATCCCTACGAAAGTTACTATAATGTAGCTTAATGTATCAAAAAATTGCCTTTTCTTTAAAGACAACGCCCGCACTAGGGAATCTAATCCCTATGTCGCGGGGTAGCTTACAAACATATAATTGACGGACACAAAGTACATCCCGACTCAGAACGACTATTTATGGGTCACACAAATAGTTGTCCTGCGCGGGTTTGGAACCCGGGACACGAAGCGGCAAGGCGACTATCTTAGCCGCTGCGCCACACGTGCAGACGAAGTATTTAAAAGTAATGTTACAAAAATACTACACATAAATAATAAATATCTTGGGGCAGTGACATATTTAATTAGAATACAAAACAAGAAATAAATAATACATTGATTTCAGTAATTGGCTTGCCTGTTAATGACCCTGACTTCTAAGCCAGAGGTCGCGGAATCGATCCCCATCCAGGACAAATTGTGTGATGAACACGATTATTTGTTCTGTGTCTGGGTGTGATTTCTGTATTATATATACTTATGTATTTAGAAATATATAAGTATGTTTACTAGTTGTTCGGTTCTGCCTAGTTTGGGATTATATTAGGTATAGAATAGAATAGAATAGAACTTTATTAACCAAGAATTAACACGTTTATACATTGTTAGAATAAAGTGTACAAATTTTTATTGCCAATATAGGTAAATATGAAAATACGAAACTCCCTGCACTAGGCTGAGCCTGTCCTACGGGGAAATCTTCTCATTCTATCCCAAGATATTTATTATTATTAACTTGCAGATATCCAATAAATTATCAATTAACCTGATAAAAATTATAAGGGAAGTTATTATGTAAAAGTACTCCGTTTTTAGGTTAACTTCTTTTAAAGACTTACTGTCAAAGAGGTATCAAATGTTTATACACAAAGGCTAGGTAAAAATTGCGCCTCCACTGCCGCCACGTACAAGAAGCTCCGGGAAGACAGCGATCTGTATGTGGCGCAGTCGCTGTGCCGGACTGGCAGGAGTCAGCAATAGGGGCCATTCAGAGTCCTCCCAGGATACGTGTCCCGACCATCAGCGAGATGGCGCAAAACGGGGGTCCGTAGCACCATATCCGCGTTCCTGGGGATCTCCCCATCAGCCGCCAGGAGAAGTCCGCGGCAGGTTAGGTTTAGTCGGAGCGAGTCTAGTCTAGTCTTTTGCGGGTGGCATGCATAGGCATTCCTCCTGCCTTACCAACAAAAATCCACTGTAATAAGTTTGACTCGTTTAACTTAGTATGATTCATTTAGTGAAAGAGATAAATAAATACATTATTATTACTATTTAACAATGGGTACCAATGGTTAAATGAATCATACTAAGTTATTTACCCACGGAAAGACAGCTGAGTTTAAGCATTAGACCCCCTTCAACAGTTTAGGTAGGAAACCCAAAAAGCAGTAACATCAAACATTATTTATAACACCTATATCTAATCGCGCCGAAATGATATAAATAGGGCTATTTATCTAATACGAGGCAATAATCTAGAAATCCTACAATAAAAGCGCGTTTCACCGACATATCGATAAGAATCGATAATCTGTTGTTATTGACATTCTTCACTCGAAAGACAATCGATAAAGTGACATACTTGACAACAACATCCACTTATGACAAAGATTATGATGCATAATATTTCAAATCTGTTTATTGCAATGTCTTGCAATGGAAAATTCCGATATGTTTGTTCGATATCTGCTGCTATTTTTGAAAAACAAGTAAATCTACTCATCAAGTCGTAATTTTATTGTTTTTATCGTTTTACACGTGGTTTGCTTCAAGATAGGTTTTAACCGATAATATCGAAGGTTATTACAATATTTTTCTTTTTTTGACTGCCGCGACTCAGTAGGTAGTAGGTAGCCTTCTGATTCAAAGGTTGCGGGTTCAATCCTCGTACAAACCAAATATTTGTGTTCATGAACATTATTGTCTATTTGCTTTGGTCTCGTATTTACAAAAAAAAACTAATAAGTTTTCTACCCGTTGTCTATTCTCGGCAAAAGAAATGTAGGAAGGCCAACCAAACGGTAGACTGATGACCTCATAAAGATTGCAGGGAAAGAGTGGATATTATTATTATTATTAAACTCTTTATTGTACACCAAAATATTAATCAGAACAAGAACAATACACATTAGAGAGTACAGTACAATTGGCGGTCTTATCACTAAAATGTGATCTCTTCCAGACAACCTACTTAGGAAACAGGAGAAAGGATACATTCACGGGTAGTTGCCGGTGTACATTTAAATAAGGTACCTACTCTTGGGTACATACTACATACTAAAAATAAATAAATAATAAAAATAAAATACATTCTAATATGCATCCTACTACGTACATTAAAATATTTATAAGCAATATACTAGATATATACTAATATTATAAACTACATATAATCATACTACATATCATCTACATGTAATAAGAGTCATCAATAACATTGAGGATATATTAAAGAAGAATAAGAAAATTGTGGAAGAAACTGGAGGAGGTGTTTACTCAAAACGAGGACCATACCTCCAGAAACAAAAGCATCTAACCTAACTAACGGAAAATCATAAACAATAATAATTAACTATAATGCTAACATCATTTGTAATGTTAAAAATTGGTTAGGGAATAAAGAGGCTTTATTATTATTATATTATGTATCCGTTTTCTAGTATCCATCGTACAAACTTTGTTTAGTTTGGACTAGGTGACGCTGGGCCGAATGACGCCCACTGACAAATGCCACACCAAAAGACTTCCACGATGGAACTGTGTCCATCATTTGGAGGGATAAGCGACGCCGTGCCGTAATCGCCATGCTTGGCAGACGGGTTGGGGATCGCAGTATGATGGTAAGTAGATATTTACTTGGGATTGCTTCTACGGCCCCCACGGGTTGGGATAGGATGGCGATATTCTACGCCGATATTCATAAGCCATTTATTTATTACTTGTTTTCAACTTAGTTGCTACATTAAGTATGTATTTCATTTATTCATACATTAATTACGAATCATTTCTACATCAAAACAAAAACATCTGAAAGTACTTAAGCGTTGGAATTTAGACTTAACAAATAAAATATAAGTTAATGTTAATACGAGTGGTGAATCATGACGAACATGTATTTGCGTGCTTCGTTTGTGGACGCCCAACCATCTACTTTCAGTGTAGAGTGGCCATGTACCATGGATATTTTCAGTACATTCCGGTGGCACGAAACATTTGATCTTACAATTGACATGCAGTTTAAAATTATGAGGAAAATGTTGAAAAGTAAATAATGAAAAGTTTTATCTCGATCAGCCGACGCACTTTGGAAGTATTGTCAAGTTTTGTTGAGGTATTTTGAAAAGGAATTGCCAAGTTGAGGTGGCAGTGGGCAGGGCAGGTTCGAGGCAAAGTCACCACTCGAGAAGAGTGGCGACTACGAACCGGAAACACAGCGTGGGCAGTCCTCCTTCGAGATAGACTGATGACCTTGTGAGGGTCGCGGGAAGCCACTGGATGCGGATAGCGTAAGACCGGCAATTGTAGAGATCTTTGTCTTAACAAAGAGATAGATCGGAACTATATAATTTAAGCTGTGTGGTGACGGCGGTGAATACCAGAATATCATTACTCCATCTCATCCCGTGGGGTGCGTATGCGTGCAAAAGACGACCCGAGGGAGTATCTACCATAGTACGGACAGCAGCTTGCTTCTGAGTACTATGACCATTTTACTGCGATCGCCAACCCGTCTGCCAAGCGTGGCGATTATGGCATAGCCCGCCCTACAAATGATTGACCAAGTTCAATGTGGAAATCTTTTGGGGAGACTTTGTCCAGCAATGGACGTCATTACCCCAAGATGATTTGTGGGGGAGGCTTGTCCAGTAGTGCACTTCGTTCGGCTGTAGTGTGATATAAATTTAAATTAGAAATTTACATATAAATTTGTAAACATCGACGCGTTATATTTATTTTACTCTGAACTTTTTACGCAGGTAAGTATGATAAATGTATTTTCTCTAATGACGACACTATCTTAAGTACTCAGATTTTAAAGTGTTAAATTAATCATAATTATATTTATAAAGTGTACGCAGAGCACGAGTGGTTACTAGTAGTAATTTAAGTGCGCAATATTATATATAAGTCTTTCAAAAGATATATAGAAAGTATAGGAAAATTATCCTTATGTGTACTTTTCTTATAAGTTTTATATAAAAATACCTTAATCAAGACGTTCTCTAGAATATTATTAAAACTAAACATGAAATGAATTGATCTCTTTTTGTTCGAAGTATCATCATATCACCCGAAAGGCCCACTGCTGGACAAAGGCCTCCCCCAAAGATCTCCACAATTGCCGGTCTTGCGCTATCCGCATCCAGCAACTTCCAGCGACCCGCAGAACATTATCGGTCCATCTTGTAGGGGGCTTGCCCGAATAAATAAAACTTAAAAATCTTCCTTATGTTCGAAGTATGGTAAAATATAATTCTTATCAAAGTGTTTTGTCCAATCACACCTCACCACTTACATGGTATGCAAATTTACTTCAAAACTAAAATTATATTATTACAAAATTCATGAAATAATAATAATAATATCTAGGGACAATGTCACACAGATGATCCTAGCCCCATACTAAGCAAAGCTTTTACTATGGGTACCAGGCGACGATATACATACTTATATAGATAGATAAATACTTAAATACATAGAAAACATCCATGACTCAGAAACAAATATTCGTGCTCATCACACAAATATTTGCACTTACCGGGATTCGAACCCAGGACCACCAGCTTTGTAGGCAGGAGCACTACCAACTAGGCTACGGTGACCGTCTAAAACGAAATTGACGTTATGTAGACATAACAATTCAAATACAGTTAATAATTATCATCTTAGCCGAATAACGTTCACAGCTAGGCAAGAGCCTCCTCCAAGAATGATATCACTATATCAGACGCTCCACCAATAATGGGAATATACCATAATCACCATACTTGGAAGGCGGGTTGGCTATCGCACTAGTTTTCAGATAGACGCTGTTGTCCGTTTCCTAGTAGGTATTCCCTCGGCCCGGCCAGTCTTCTACACCTGCCAATAGATGGGGTGGGGATATTCGTAGCGTTAAAATAATAACAAAGACGATAAAATTATCTTCACGTAGAATTTAGTTCGTAAGCTATCTTTTCTTATTATACTAACATTATCTATTCTTCAGTGGAACGCATTACCTCTCAAAATCAGGATGGCCAAGAGTCGCTTCTCATTTAAAAGGAAAAGTTCGAGAGCATATCCTTCGGAAATTCTTAGCAGAAACCCCTTGATTATAAATGTATGATTACATGATCGGATTGAATAGTATAGTATTATATATTTATATAGTATTGTATAATCCAGTTTTCGATCTGTGCACCTACCATGCTCTCTCTGCACCACCCCAAGTTTGACTGGCAGAAAATGCCTAGGGCATTAAGTCCGCCTTTGTACAATTTAATGTGCATTAAGTGATACATAAAATAATATTATAAAGGCGAATGTTCGGCGCTCCAGCCGTTTAGACGTTAAGAAGTACCAAACATACACAGTCACACACTCACAAAACTTTCGACTTTATAATATTAGTGTGATACAATAAAATGTACTTATTCTTATTTTAAATCTTACTATGGGTTCAGAGAACCAATAATAACAACATATTTTTTATAATTACATAAAGTTAAGTATCTAACAAACCACACTGTCTAAACAAAGCATCGTCATTTGTTTACAATCAGTTTCAGTATCGGTATTTTCGATTTTCTGGGCGTTCAGTGAAAGTTATTTTAAATTCGTATGTGAGTTCTAAATTACATAAATATATAAATTTTACACACAGTTTGTCAAGGGTATAAGAAAGGAAACAACGTACCTTGATCCAGAAATACCTACTGGTGCCCGATCAATAACACACAAACACATACACACATTATAATTTTTTAGACAAATAAATATGATACGTTAAAGCTGAATGAATTGAAATAATTGTACATCTTATAGTTATTATATAAAGACGCGATACATATCCTGTTTAACTATTGGCCTTTATAACAAACACTGCCCATGATCTGAACCTGGTGACAATGATTGTGAATAATCCGATTATCTTATTACCACCCCTATTCTTTTATGTAAGTATATGCCTTGAGTAAAACGTAAACATCTCTTACTTACATTGTACTAATATTGTCAAAAGAAAAATAAATAAAAATGACCGAAAATGTAATATAAGTATGAGCATAAAATACGTTTTAATTAAAATACGTGTGTTTCTGCGAAACACATGCGACGCTAGCACATCCAGCCACCCCGAATGTGCTGGCGTCTGTACCTACTGTTTAACTTAAGCATCTGTAACTTTCTGAAATAAAGATTATTATGATTAACACGTCTCGTAATATAAATCACGAACAAAATAATGTTGTCCTAAAAGTTCCCGGTAACCATATGGTGACCCAGGTAATGAGTGGATGCTTTTATTTATAGACTTCTAACAGATGTGTCCAAATTAATGTGGGTAGGTGTTAAAATTATAATCAAACAATGATTTATGGAGCTCGAGATTAGCAACATCATTTTTTAATTCTCTATGGTTTACTACATAAAACGCGTTTGTTAATGTTCACAGTACACGCAAGAATGATCGATATATATTTTTCATACATTTTTCTTTAAAACTGAACTACGTAAAGCACATTTAAAATACACAATTATAATTTATTTATTTCTCATACAAGAATAACGGTCGGTTGACCCGTGTGGTTTCCGGACTAGAATGAATAACAGCCACATCCTGTGGGTGTCGTAAAAGGCGACTAAGAGATACAAAGATAAAAAAAAAAAAAAAAAAAAAAGATATGTCTATTTGTTTAAGATGTATGTATACACAGCATATAAGACGTACATTGTTTAGAGAAAGTATATTTGACTTAAATTACTTTTACAATAAGTTGAAATAAGGTAAATATTACTTAATGCATGTTTTGCATTTCATTAGCACCTCTATAAAATAATTAGAAATAACATTAAATTTATGTTAGTTATAATTTGATTACTTAGCTAACTTATTTAAGTCAATTTTAAAGCTATTTCGATGAAGAAATTTATAGTTTTGAAATACATTTTGCTAATGTTGTCTCCGAATGATTCTGTAGGTATATATTATTGTGGAGGACCTTGTGTTTATGACGACGGTCACGTTTTAATACTATCATCAGCTCCTGTGCATCCCAGCTGAGAAGCAAAACAAACTCAGCAATTTCATCTATTACCGACACGGCCTAGTTGAGAGTGTAGTAGAGTTAGTATATAGTATCTACAGTAATTCCGCAAATCGCGATAAAATTTGGTTTCGAACAGAATCTTAAGAAAAAAAAATACTGTTACGCTATCGTAGTTATTGTTTTTAGATTTCGTTTTTGTTTCTTTTTTGTTTTTAACTCCATGCATGTCAAAACTACTTCTAATTTATAGCTGGTAAATGTTATGTACACCTTAATTGTTTTGCATATCAGATGCAAAACCATGCAAAATATTTTTATTTTTAAATCTTATATGCATGATATGGTTGTACTATTTATAAATCTATACATAAAATAAAATCGTAGGAAAGTCAAAACCGTATACTGAATATTTTTTTAAAGGATAATTGAGGCGTGATCTACAATCGGTATCGAAGCCACAAATATAGTTTTTAGAATTTTTGTCTGTTTGTCTGTATGTAAGTCCGGGCTAAACTCAAAAAGTACTGCATGGATTTACTTCAAATTTGGCATGAATATTACTAAGAGGTCGGGTCAACATTTAGGCTACAAATTATCACGCTATCATCTACGGGAGAGGAGCTATGATAATTTATAAAATTATAGGCACAGCTACTAAACAAATAAAGGTGATGGGATTTACAAAATTGGCTAACACAACTGTCACTAAATGGTTAGACAACCTTTTTGCATATTTTTGAAATGTATATTCAGTACGCTATTTAGTTTCATGGCTAGTTTTAAGCTATTAATCAGTAGTCACATGAAGTATGAATAGTGACGATTGAGTACTATCTTGTTGATAAAGTAATCTATTTGAGCTACTGCCGTGTTTCCCCAGCGCTACGACATGTCCTACTTCAAACGAGGTTTAAGAAGAGTATTAATCTCACGGTAGGCAGCGGTTTGCTGTGCCCCCTGGCACTCCAAATGTTCATGAGCAGCGGTTACCACTTACCATCAGGTGGGCTAGCTCGTCTGCCTTCCAAAAGCAATAAAAACAAAAACCTACTTGGATTAGTTTTAGAATATTATTTGTTCCATCAGATAAAAAGGAAGGCTTTATTTAACGAGGAGTAACAAAGACAAATATTTTCATTTAACACTTCATCTAAACACAAGTGATCAGGGACTACAAGTGCAGTGACGTGACTCTTTTCGCGTAACTCTTTGACCTTGAAATTATCTCCATTAAATAAACCAAGTCATTGACATCAAGTGTCAAAACCAACAATCACGCATAAGATAGAAGTACACTACATACTTTTAGTATTCATCAAAAGTATGGACTTAACACGCTACCTTGAGGTACTCGTACTGTGACGATCTTCATGGCCGTAGACCTTCGTCCGTCCAAGAAACCATTTAGAAATAAATAACTTAAAAATATTATTTGAAAATAATTCAAACGTGAACGGATTTGAAAGATCGCCATAGTAACCCTAAATGATATTTACTTGCAAATATAAATAGGTACCTACCTATATTTTTTTTATCCATAAATCCGTTTATATATTCTATTTTTTCTACCAATTTCATAATTTCAGTTGTACACTGCACGACACAAACCTTGTCATAGAATGGGGGTTATACCATAAGCGCCACGCTAGGCAGTCGTGTTATCGATATCAGTTTAATAGTCATAGTTTGCAGAAAAATGCTGCTACACGTTCTCTGTTCGGTATTCCCTCGGGATAATTTTTACGCCAACCACGGGGTGCAATGGGGTGATGATATTCCTCGCCGAAACCAAATAGCGGCAGCTAATTTAAATAGTCAGGAACTATTTTAAGAGAATGACCGTCGTTTTAAACACAAGGTCCGTTATAATAATAATACTGAATTCATACCTTAATATAGACAGAACCATTCAGACAATATGTAGTAAAATATAAATTTCAATACATAATATTAAAAACTTGAACTAAGCATAATCTCCTTGACAATAACTTAATACAAGCTAGCTTGTATTAAGTTATTGTATTAAGTACATTTATTTATATTTATAAAATTTAACATTCCGTGTACCTAAATATTTGTAATAAGTAACTAGAAATAATAATTGTATTACTACAAACATGTTCTGACTAATTACAAGCGCTTTTTTAAAGTCTACGTGAATAAAAACCTTTTTTATTTATTTATAATGAGACTAGCTGTGCCCCGCGGTGTTACCCGCGTTAAATTTTATATTTTTTTTTGCTATAAACCTCACGGAGCCCGAGACCTATCCAACGAATGCAAAACCGTGGAAATCGGTTCGTGCGTTCTGGAGTTATAGCGTCAGGAAGGAAAACCCGACTTATTTTTATATAAGAGTAGAATATAATTGTTGTTACAAGCTTTGTTAGTGTCGCTAAATCTAATCTCTTTGCGAGGTCTAGACTAATATTCACTTACAAGGATTCTTGCGATGACCTCGTTGTATCATTTTGTCTCTAGTTTTGCTTTGGCGGTAAGCCAATTTACTTACTCTATCTTTCGTTGATTCTTCCTGATTAAATTTATTGCGGGATCTAAGATAGTTGGAGGGATTCCCCGTGCCGGGGCCTGTTCGCTCATAGTCCGTATGTGCCACTGTTGATACTGGCTTACGTAGGAGCAGTGGTGGGTATGATGATGGGACCAGTCCCATAAAAATTGTCAAATAGAATATTGTTACATTATTCTTATTAATTTATATTGTCACGACCAATAATAATATTATTTTAATTTTAATTATATTAATTAATTTAATTATTTTAGACTAATTATATTTTTGTAATTTTTATACTGTGTTGGACTATGTTTGTGTACTGCATTTTGAACTTGACAAGTACAAGTATATGTTAATACCCAAGTGCTGAATAAATTTCATTATTTCAATGGTTATTTTTCATCACCCCATCTCGGAAAGAGTATTTTTGTTCTTCGATATCTGAATGGAAAAGTCGATTTTATCCTCAAGAGGGTAAAGTAAATTTGAATTTCGAACATCGTGTGCACAACAAATAAGTATTATTTATTTGCAAGCTATGAATAATTTAATAATAATTATATTTCATTATAATTTAATTTAGACTTGTTGGTCGATTAAAAGATAAGATTAAATTTATGTGAGAAATAAATGTGAGAAAGAGTATGATTGACTTCGTGATTGTAGATGAAAGACTGAGAAAGAATGTTCTAGACACAAGAGTCTATCGTGGGACCGCAATCCATACAGACCACTTTCTGGTAATGAGCCGAATAAGTGGTCTATTCAAAGGATGGCGCCACCGAATCCCTGAGACTAAAAGTGTACTAGAGAGAATAAAAGTAGAGGAACTGCAAGAGGAAGAAGTGGCAGATGAGTACAAAAGTAAGTTGGTTGAGAAGTTTGAGGGATCTGAAGACATAAGAGAAGTAGAAGAGCTATGGAAGGTAGTCAAAGAAGGTGTGGTGAGTGTAGCTGGTGAAGTATGTGGTGTAATAAAGAGACGAAGAGGAAGAAAGATGAAGAATATTTGGTGGGATAAAAGTGTACAAAAAGTTGTATGTGAAAAGAAGAAAGCGTGGTTAGACTGGCTAGCCACCAGAGCAAACGAACGAATGCATAAGGCGACGAATGAGGATATAGAAAGGGCCTGGAATGATTATAGGAAAATGAAAGGAATTGTAAAGGATGTGGTGAATGAAAAGAAAAATGAACAAAAGGATAATTTTGATAGAAAGTTGTCTAAGGATTTTAAGACGAACATTAAGTTTTTCTGGAAATCCGTTAGATCAGTAAGAGGCATAACTCAAACCTCAGATCTGAAATCCATACGAGACCAAGATGGAAATATAGTGAAAGGGGAAGAATGCGTGTTAAAACGTTGGAAGGAGTATTTTGAAAGTTTGTATGAAAGAGGTGTAACAGAGAGTGAACGTAGTTCACTAAGTATAGACAAGAACAAATGTAAAGATGACATTGGTATGGATGAGATTGTGAAAGCTATTAAGGGTATGAAATCAGGTAAGTCACCAGGGTATGACAGGATAACTTCCGAGATGCTGAAGGCTGGACATGGCGTCATAGCGAGTCAGCTGTGCAGCCTATTCAATTTATGCTATACCACCGGCCAAGTGCCAAGTGATTGGTGCAAGGCTGTCATCGTACCTCTTTACAAAGGGAAAGGCTCACGGCAAGACTGTAAAAACGATAGGGGCATTAGTCTACTCAGCGTCGTTGGTAAGTTGTATGCAAAAGTATTGGTTGAAAGAGTTGTGAAAGAAACCGATGCGAAAATATGGGATGCACAGGCAGGTTTTCGGAAAGGAATTGGATGCACGGATCAGGTCTTTTCTCTGCGAAGCATAGTAGAGAAGTTTTTGGGCAAAAACCAAAAGGTTTACTGTGCCTTCGTAGACTTACAAAAGGCCTACGATAGAGTGTTGAGGAGTGAACTATGGTCGGTACTGTCCATGTATGGGTTGAACGACAACCTTGTTCAAGCACTAAAATCTCTTTATAGGGATTCCAGAGCTTGCGTGAGGATTAACGGGTCATACACCGAGTGGTTTAGCATCCAAAAGGGTGTTAGACAGGGATGTGTAGCGTCACCGTGGTTGTTTAACCTATTCATGGATAGCTGTTTAAAACATTTGAAAGAAAGTGAATGCGGTGTAAGGATGAATGAGTTACTCATCAAATGTCTGCTTTACGCTGATGATCAAGTTTTACTTGCATCATCGGCGGACGAGTTGCAGGTGATGGTAACAAGTATGCATGAATCTTTTGAAAGGAAAGGGATGAAAATGAATGTAGGTAAGACGAAAGTAATGGTATTTGAGAGGGATGAATACACGACAACGTGTGATATTGTGATTGGAGGAGAGAAAGTCGAACAGGTGAATGAGTTTGTATATTTGGGAACTTTGTTTACGAGAGATGGGAAATATGAAAAAGATATTGTTAGAAGAGTAAATGCGGGGAACAGAGTGAATGGGGCACTACACGCCTTTATGAGTAGCCGGCAAGTATCAAAGAAGGCTCGACTAGCCGTGCACGATGGAGTGTTAGTGCCAACTTTAATGTATGGAAGTGAAAGTTGGGTATGGCAGAAAAAGAATGAAAGTAAAATAAATGCAGTGGAAATGAGAGCTCTGAGAAGTATGTGTGGTGTGACTTTGAGAGACAGAATTCGAAATACTGATGTAAGAGAGCGTTGTGGTGTGAAAGAGGATGTAGTCACAAAGATTGAAAAAGGCATGCTGAGATGGTTTGGCCATTTAGAAAGGATGAATGAAAGAAGATTGACAAAAGAAGTATACCTGGCCTGTGTGAATGGGACAACCGGAAGGGGAAGACCACGTCGAACATTCTCTGACCAAATTGGAGATGTTCTGAAGAAAGGGCAGGTCAGAAGTACCCTAAACCGGCGAGCATGTATGAAGAATATAATGACAGTAATCGAGGCAAAAGAAGTATGCAAAGATCGTGACAAATGGAAATCCGTTGTCTCTGCCTACCCGTCTGGGAAACAGGCGTGAGTCTATGTATGTATGTATGTATTAAATTTATGTAGGTCATTAGACGTATGATGTTGTCCATAAGGTCTTAGAAATTCGGTCATAGTGGCCAATCTTGGTGCACTCCCACACAGGTGCACCCGTTATTCCCTCACGGTCATGATCTAATAGGACGGGCTAACCAACACGTACAGAAAGAGAGGTGTATATTGCTGTCGTAATATCATTGTCATCTCTAATTTTTATATCTATCTTTCTTATCTGATATAAAAATTATCGAATGTGATGTTTCGTCGCTCTTCTATGCCTGTTATTATTTCTTACGTTTGTTCTCAAATGTATCTGTTTGTACTCAATTTAATTATCATATGTAAAGATAGTTGTTTAATCAGAACCTGCTAAAATCCGGCTTACTATAATATTGATTCTTAGATGGGCAAGTTGATAATTATGTACCTAATTGTTTAAATCAATATGTAAAAAAATATGCTTGCAAAGTTGTTCGCAGTTTGTCTCTGTCGTTATACCAATTTCTATTATTCTGGTTAAGTAAGGGGTATATTTTTTATAGAAATAAAATCCAATTTAAAATTCATTTTTCCGTAAAAAAATACAATTCTGTGGAATCGTCATTTACATATACATATGTACATAATACCCTACCGTGCAGTGCATGACGTGGCATCTTCTGAGAAACACTGCCAGAAAACTATATAGGAATCCTTTTTAAAAATAAAAGATTAAATAATTTTTTTATGGGTGCTGACTTAGAACAACTCAACCTCAACTCAACCACTTTAGTCACTTAAATAATCAGTTTTGTAAGAAAGCATACCGTAACATAACATGAATCCTAGCATGTTAAGGCAGACAAGTGACTTCACTAACGTTATCGCCATAAAAGCTTTGTACGAAGCACTAGTGAAGAGTCATTTGGAATATAACGCAGCTATTTGGAGCCCAAATGAAGATAAGTACCTTCAGTCAAAAAAGTATCGGGAATGGATGATTTGTTTATGGTTCTAAATTAAAAAAATTGTTTTTTTTGTTTTGTTAGATTGGCACAACTGTTTTCCATTTTGGCGCGGAGTTTGAGTTGCATCTGTTATTTATATTAAATACAGTGCTGGTTTTAGTAATATCATATATAGTGTGTATTGCGAATTTCATAATGGACAAAAATATCGAACAAAGAGTTTGTCTTAAATTTTGCATCGCTAATGGAATTTCGTGTTCGGAGTCACTGAAAATGTTACAGAACGCTTTCGGTGAATCGACTTTATCAAAAACTCGTGCTTATGAGTGGTTCAAAGCGTTCAAAAGCGGTCGAGATGTGATGAAAGATTTGCCTCGCTCTGGTAGGCCATCAACGTCTGCAACTGAAGTTAACATCGCAAAAGTGAAGGAAATAGTTTTTTTTTTTTTTTGTTTAATCAAGTACCAAGTGTAGTACTTTATATATATTACAATCTAGTCTAGAGACTAATAAGTAATTTTATATTAACCTAAACTTCTACATAAACATAATTAATTCTAAGAATCAGTCCAACGACTTTCCTTAGTCATATTTGTTAAGGGGAAGACACTTTGTTCATGTGTTCTTTATAATTACATTATTGCTAACACTAATCACTAAATACACTAATTACTAATCACGACACTAGTTCATAGGGTTTCGTTCTCTTTAAACGTCTCACTAGCTCTGTAATGTCGAGGAGCTGGATGGCCTCGACGTTCACATGATGTAGAAGCCTATGTTCATGAGCTGTAGCGTATTTCCGAACGGTCTCTGCAACGGAGTCTACCTTTAGATCCCGGTGTAAATCGTCATTTCTTATATACCAGGGTGCATTTACGATATCTCGTAACACTTTATTCTGGAATCTTTGGATGATATTAATGTTGCTTTTTTTCGCACAACCCCACAATTGTATGCCATAAGGAAATAGTGACTGAAAATCCTCATTCAACTCTGAGAGAGATAGCCGCTGAACTTTCTGTATCTCACGAGTCGATTCGTACTATTTTAACTAATCATTTGGGTATGAAACATGTTGCCGCTCGGCTAGTCCCAAAAGATCTGAATTTTCTCCAAAAACTCAATCGCATGAAAGTCGGTGAGGACATGGTAGAACGAGTCAATTCTGACCCAACATTCATGAAACGCATTTTTACTGGTGACGAGACGTGGGTTTACGAGTTTGACATGCAAACTAGTCAACAAGCTTCGGAGTGGCGCCTTCCAACTGAACCGAAACCGAAAAAACCACGCCAAAGTCGATCAAAAGTCAAAGACATGTTGACTGTTTTCTTTGACTATCGCGGTGTTGTGCACTCTGAATTCTTACCGGAAGGTCGAACGGTAAATAAAGAATATTATTTGAGTGTTATGCGGCGTTTAAGAGAGCAAATTCGACGAAAAAGGCCAGATTTGTGGAAAGAAAATTATTGAATTTTGCACTTCGCACAAGGCCATCATTATGAACGAATTTTTGACCAAACACTCAACAAATACCATCCAGCAACCACCATATTCACCAGATATGGCTCCAGCTGACTTCTTTCTTTTTCCTAAACTCAAATTACCATTTCGTGGTACCCGTTTTCAAACGGTAGAAGACATAAAGGAGAATTCGCGGCGAGAACTGAACTCAATTCCGAAAGCAGCGTTTATAAAATGTTTTGATGAATGGATTATTCGTTGGCGTAAGTGTATCGTTTCTGAAGGAGCATTCTCATATTCATATTCATTCATATGCTTTATTTGCAGTAAAGTTGGTACATTTAATTGGTCTTATAACTAATTACAGGTCCTTACAACTTCAGCCAATTTATTGACATGCAAATATTAACATTATTATAAATATATTGTCATTAAATTATCATTATTATTATTACCTTATCATTATTACACCATTATTATTACAATTGCATTAATTAAACAAGTTATGCTATAAATTCACTTACGGAGTAATATGCTTTCTCTGTTAACCACGATTTTAAATTATTTTTAAAAGCATTTAATGGCATTTCTTTTATTACCTCAGGAATTTTATTATAGATCTTGCCACACATCGCGTAACTATTTTTGAGATACAGTGTTGTTCTTGGAATTTTTGGCAAAACTATTCTTTCAGGATTTCTTTTGTTCCTGGGGTATTTATCTTTAGCATTAACAAATAGAGTTTTATGCTCTTTTACAAATTTTGCAGCCTCGTATATGTACATGCACGGCAACGTCAATAACTTTAAATCATAAAAAACAGGCTTACATGATTCCCATGGGGGAATGCCTACTATAGCACGAACATATTTATTTTGTGCTACAAAAACTCTATTTACCTCGGTAGAGTTACCCCAAAAAACCAACCCATATCTTAGCATTGTATTGTGTAATTTCAGGGAGATTATTAATATAGAGCAGGAATAATAATGGCCCTAGGACACTTCCCTGTGGAACACCGCATGATACTTGTCTATAATTTGATTGATATGTCTTTAGCTCTTTATTTTTACTTATATTTGTTATTTCAACTCTCTGAATTCTATTGCTTAGATAACATTCAATCCATTTTAAGCAATGTCCTCTTATTCCATACTTTTCTAATTTATTTAATAATAATTCATGAGAAACGAAGCAAATGCTTTCGACATGTCAAAAAAAACAGCAGTAACGTGGTGTCCGTTGTCCAAATTGTTAATTATTTCGTTAGTCAAGTTAAAACAAGCTAGTTTAGTCGATTTACCCTTCTGAAACCCATATTGTGCACTTTTTAGTATTTTGTGCTTCTTTATATATACTTTCATACTCCTATACATAGCAATTTCAAATACCTTGCTAATGACAGAAATAAGAGTTATTGGTCTGTAATTTTCAAGTTTGGTATGGTCACCACCATTTTTAAACAAGACTGGAAAGCAACCTTCTGCAAATGACAAATTTATTTAGAAGGTTATTACGTATGAAAGTTCCCTTGAGCATTCTTTAATTACTTGCGTAGCCAGACCATCAAACCCAACAGCTCTCGTGTTTTTGAGAGACATGATGATTCTATGAACATCTTCCTGACTATACGGTGTTAAGAAGAAACTGTTACACTGTTGCATATGGTACTCTGAAGTGTAGTGCGCAGTGGCCGATTTTGCTGCCTGGTCAAATTTGTCAAGTAAGTATTAAATGTTTCTGAAATATCGTGTGGCTTATCTATAATATCACTACCATTATGTATTTCATTTATAAGATATTTTGATGCCTTTGAATCTTGTTTTATTATATTCCACGATGTTTTGGCGACATTTTTAGAATTCGGGATTAATTTTCTTACATCGTTTTTATAGAAATATCAATACATTGTTTTTAAACCCTGGCATATTTTTTGTATATATTTTGATTTTTCCTGGTTTTCAATTTATAAAAATTAAATCGCAACAAACGTTTCTTTTTACAGCTAGCTCTCAACCCTTTAGTAATCCATTTACATCTTCCAACTTTAGTGGTTATTATTATTTTATATATGGGAAAGCACAAGTTGTAAAATAAAAGGATAAGTTCATGAAATTCCCGATAAGTCATATTGATATTTGATTGTTTGTATACATCGGCAAAAGAAAGGCTTGCTAAGCATTGTTTAAACTTCCATATATGCTATGGTCCCTTTTATATATATAATATACTAAAGGAACTTCTTTATTTTTTACTGGAATGATTAACATTTGGGCCGTGTTGTGATCTGAAAGGTCTAAAGGCAAAAGTTTACTTGTAGCTGATCGAATATTGCTATCAGATGGTCAATACAGGTATTCTGTCGTGTGGGCTCATTGATGTGAAGTGTAAAATTAAAGTTTTGAATAATGTCCTGTAAATCTCTAGTTTTTACGCAATTAATTAAGACATTTATATTTAAATCTCCTGCTAGAACTACTTTTTTTTTCTGTTATAATTCGTATAATTTAAAAGAGTATATAATTTAGAAATAAACGTGCTGAAGTTAGAGTTAGGTGTTCGGTACAGACAAAACAACAAAGAGATCATGGTTTAGTAACTCTATCCCACAGCATTCGAAGTGAATATCCTGGCCATTTTCCTTAAAAAATATAATTTCTTTAACATTTATTTCACACTTTACTAATATACATACCCCCCTTCGTTTTTGCTTTTTATTTCTACAATATGAAGCCGCGAGTTTATATCCAGAAATTTTTATTAAGCTCTCAGATCCTTTTTCAACAAATGTTTCTGACAAGCAAATAATATCTGGCTCCAGGTTTTGAAGAAATAACTCATATAAGTTAATTTCCAAGAGATACGAGTATCTTTTGTTTAATAAGCCTGCGATGTTCTGATGTACTTTGAAGGTGATAAAATAAATTTGGATGAATAACAAACATTTTGTATATTATTGATCTTTTCCCGGTACTTTCTTGACAGAGTAGTATGTTATTGAATTGTATTGAATTGAAATGTAATTGTAACTTTTCTATCGCATTAGGTTCCCTGTAATGGTAGAATTAAGTTGAGTCCAATAAATAAATAAGTTTTTTTTTAATATGGCGCACAATTTGGCTTTAATAATTTTAATAAATTTGGCTTTAAAATTGAGATAGGTGTATATAAAGGCTTCTTTTAATTGAACTAAAATGACATATTCCTATCAATCATCAGCGCTTTTACGATCTTACTTTGCACAAGTCTATTATGTGGTATTATAAGATGGAACTGGGTCGAGCTATGGTGAATTCAAAAGTTCAAATAGATTGACGAGCTAGATTCTTAAGTTTTCAACTAAGCGCGGCACAGACCTATTAGTATATCATGACAATACCCATCTTAAGTTTGCAACTAAGCGCGGCACAGACCTATTAGTATATCATGACAATACCTATGCCAACATGAACGATTTTAGATTGAAATTTTAAACACAGGTTATATATATAGAGGTATATAAGATTTTTCTTAGTTAGATTAGGTACCTAATATCTGAAAATATCTAAGACATATAAATATTGTGGAACCCTAGTGTCTTAGTTGTTCAAGCCGCCCCGTAAGCCTCTGACATGATAATAACGACTGTAGTCTAACGCCAACAATCGGTACCGGCAACTTAGCATGTCCTCCGAAGCACGGAGATTTGTAGAAATAAAACCACTTCAACTTCAACAAACTGGTTGTAAGAGCCTCACATTAAATAAAAAACATTAATTGAGTGGTACAGTTCCGCAAACTTATCTGGCCCGCTGGCAGCGTCGCTGTTATCGCATTCAGTGTAGCTAGTAACTATTTTTTGCAATAAAGTGGGTAAAAATAATATGCACATTGTAACGTAAATATTACTTCACTAAAAAGAAAACAAACTCCAGGTATTATTATGTCACCGGAATTGTTTAATTCAGAAGTCATTTCATCATCATCATTATTGTAATCGCTGCTTTCACTTTCACTACCTAAATGAATGGTGAAAGGCTCGTCTAAGTATCCATCCCGTTTTTGATACTCATTTTCAATATTTTTTACATGATTGCAATGCTTTTGCCATTCATTGACTGTTATTTTATCAAAAGCTTCTGCAATCAATGTAGGCATTTCAGAATTCGATCTACCAATATTCTGATCTGCTATAATTTTTTGCATCTGCTAGCTCTTTTTCTTTCACCAGTTTTCTTACAAATCACTCCCCGACACCTACAATGGAAATAGCAAACATTAAATAAATAATGAATATTTTAAAATATGTATTTTAATTGCGAGGGGGAGATGCGTATTTTTTCAGAAGCTGACAACACTAACCTGTAGCAGCAGCTACGCGTTCATACAACTTATTGAAGGGTATAATTGGTGCTTGAAGGCGTTTTTCTTCCTTCATATAATTTAATACTTGTAATATAACGTTCCTCGCATCACTTTTTAAAGGTTGCGGCATTTTTCACAATTAAAAACCACAAAAAGAAAAATAAATACGCGCAACAAACAATCAATGGCAGAAATGTCGGGGAATAACAGGCCGATTGACATTTCAAACTGCCGTCGTTAGTTCTACTTTTGGCCACCGGGCCAGATAAGTTTGTGGCACTATAGGGATAATTAAGGCATGCGTTTCACTTTATTTCACCCAAATCCAATGACATTCTATAATGTCACTGTCCAAATCTGTCATGCGAAGTTTTGGCGCCAACGCGGACAAAAACACATCGATACTTGTTTCATTTTTTGAAAATGGTGTAAATTCGAGTTTCTACGTGATTGATGGTGGATTTTTAAACATAATGTCTTCCACAACGTACACAAGTGTAGGAAAGTGGCATATTTCCGTGAATTATGATTTCCTGTGTTGATTCTAAAATTCCATAACAGCCTCTTGCAAAGTCCACTACTTCGCTGGGGTTTGACTTGACTATGACTTTAATTATCCTTGGCTGAATGACGAAAACGCTGCGTATTGTTGAATTCATATGGAAATAACTTAAATGATCAAATTAATTGACACTTGCAAAAACACTAAACTATTGATTCCATATCAAAAAATACCTCGCGTACTCTTTGGTGGCTTGTTAATCTTTTAGGGCTATACCATAAAGTAGTATTCCTTAATTGCCATTGGCAAACGATCAGAGGTTGTTAATTTCAATAAGGGTTGCGCCAACACTTATTTCGACAACATTATAAAATTTTCCGCGACGTCTTTCTAACTTTATGGGCTATATAGCTACGCATGGCGAGGAATATCCATTATTATCTATATTTAGCATTCATCTTTCTCTATGGTCCATAATGGCGGAAGTTAACAACCGGTGCTTTGAATTCATGTCACTTTACGTGCTTTTAATTTTGAAATAAAAACTATAAAGTTTAATGCTAGGTATACTAACTCTATGATAAAATCTGAAGAAGTTCTGAGAGGTTAAAAGCTACACAATTTTTTAATTAATTACCCCATTAACTATATGTATGTGTACATGGAAAGAGTACTTTTGTGACTATGTCATTTGCTTAGTTAGTATTGCATAGTACACGTACATTTTTGACGTGGAGCAGGTTACATTCGCACTTTCACATACACAAAAACATTCCCATGGCAGGTTAGATGTCAGACATATACATTTTTTGACTGCACACAAACGACTGCACAAACCGGGTGGCATGCGTAGGCATTCCCCCTGCCTTTAAATTCGGCTAGGAGGACATTATTAATTATTATTATTATTATAGAGAGAAGATACGGTGCCGCGCAGAAAAACATCTTATCGGCCTATGAAAATATTACCTAGGTCCTTAGATATTTCTCATAACTATTACTTAATATTCAGATTGCTCATCGGAATGTGCGCCTGATAATAAAAAATATATTTATGTATGAGTACCTACTTATGTACCCAACATACACACAAACAATCATAAAAAAGTACATTCAGCGTAATGAATGTATGCAAATAAATTGTTCGCTTGTCTGTGTATATATTATGTATATTGGATTAGTACCTTATTATGTACATTGTCATCATAACGTATTACATACTTTAAACGACTTAGCTGTGTGGTTTCGGGCACAGAAAAAATAATAGGGCCACCCCATACCATCCCGTGGGAGTCGTAAAAGGCGTCTAAGGGATACACCGTCTCTTAGAATTCTGTCCTTTTGCTTCAGCGGCCCCCGAGCTGTGGCCCGAACCCCAAAAGGGTGGCCTCGGGTATTAGTCGTTTTATTTAAGCTACTGGTTAAGAGCCTTCTGCGCTAGCCAAATGCTCATTGCCTTCAATTCTTTAATTTTAATATTGTACAACTAAATTTCAAAATAATAGATCAGTAACATGTTATTTATTTTAGGATTTAAGAAAATATATCTGATAAAACAGACCGCACGGACGAACTAATTAATTTTTTGTAATTTTTATACTGTATTCGACTATGTTTATGTACTGCATTGTGAACTTGATAAGTACAAGTGTATGTTAATACCCGAGTGCTGAATAAATTTCATTATTTCATTTCATTTCACCAGGTATTCGGGCAGCAGCAACACCTGTGTACTAGCTACCACCTAACTGCGGTCACCAACTCCCATACCAAGCGCGGTGACTACGGCAAATCCATCCAATTGATAATGTTATAGAAACCTTTGGGGGAGGCCTATGTCCAGCAGGATAGAGATAATGATGATGTGATTAGTATGTCAACTACAATAATATAGAAAATAATTACAATGTGGTTACCTATATTTTTTTTCCTTGCTCACTATACTATACTTACAATATGAATTTACACAAAGGTAGCACCGTTTTGGGTGATGCGATGTTATGATTAAGGTAAGCTACGCACCTAGGTACGCAAGTGACGGTTTGTTTTAGAACCTCATTAATTTTCACTAAACTGTCACCTCGTAACGAACGAGCAGCCATTTTCGTAATCATTAAGTTGGTACTACGTACAGTGCCACAAACTTATCTGGCCCGCTGGCAGCGTCGCTGTTATCGCATTTAGTGTTGCTAGTAACAAATACTGTCATTACAAATATTTATATTTTTATACAATAATTATGATCATTTACATAAAATGTATGCTGAGTGTTCTCTAATGGAGATACTTCAGGTATTATTATGTCACCGGAATGGTTTAATTCAGAAGTCATTTCATTATCATCATTATCGGAAACACTGCTTTCGCTTTCACTATCACTACCTAAATGAATGATGAAAAGCTCAACTAAGTATCCATCCCTTTTTCGATACACATTTTCAATATTTTTTCACATGATTGCAATGCTTTTGCCATTCATTGACTGTTATTTTATCAAAAGCTTCTGCAGTCAATGATAGGATTTCAGAATTCGATCTACCAATATTCTGATCTGCTTGCTCTTTTTCTTTCACAAGTTTACTTACAAATCGCTCCCGGACACCTACAAAGGAAATAGCAAAAATTAAATAAATAATGAGTATTTTAAAATATGTATTTTAATTTAAAATGCGAGGGAGAGTTTCGTATTTTTTCAGAAGCTGACAGCACTAACCTGTAGCAGCAGCTATTATCATACAACTTATTGAAGGGTATAATTGGTGCCTGATGGCGTTTTTCTTCCTTCATATAATTCAATACTTGTAATATAACATTCCTCGCATCACTTTTTAAAGCTTTCGGCATTTTTCACAATTAAAAAACACATAAAGGAAAATAAATACGCGCAACAAACAATCAATGGCAGGAATGTCATGGAATAACAGGCCGATTGACATTTCAAACTGGCGTCGTTAGTTCTACTTTTGGCCACCGGGCCAGATAAGTTTGTAGCACTATAACTGGGCTTAGACAACTGAATTTAGTCATAATTGTGTATAGTATATTTGCAGACTATTAAACATCTTTTTTGGTGCATTCCTTAATAGTTTATGGCACCTTATAATTAGTAAATCGATACTTTTATGCATAATTTTGTCGAATTATGTAATTACTATTAATTATGTTGAGACCACCGCCTCCGTCCGGAAATGGCAATTTATTTATGGAACATAAATCGATTTTCATTTATTTTCGTAGAATTTGAGATTTGGCAAACAGGCGGCTGCAATAAGGTTATTTGCTTGTCTGTGGTATAGACGCCAGCACATCCAGCTACCCCAATCTGTCAAATTTCTTTTATAGATTTTCAACTTTAAAAGATATTTGACAGATTGGGGTAGCTTGATGTGCTGGCGTCTGTACTACAATTATACTTTCGATTTATTGGTTCTCGATAAATCTGTTAGAATTGTAACTACCATTTTTGATAAGTGGGACAGATTTGAGATTTGATAACCCAGTAACAGCGAATAAATACCTACCACAATTAGACTGCCTCGTTGGTCTAGCGGTAGCGTATTCAATACCGCAGATAATCAGGTCCCGGGTTCAAATCTCGGGTCGGACCTAAAAGTGTTTTTCGGATCCATATCAACTCAGGTCAACTCAGACCTCAGGGTCTGGGAGTTGGCGGTATTTACACCCCCGTGCCTCGGAGAGCACTTAAAGCTGTCGGTCCTGGAACTGACCTATTACCGGTCGTGTCGTTAATCGTCCCATCGGATACTGAGAGTTTTGAAATAGAAAGTTCCCCTATGCTCGCGCAAATACTTGTGCACTATAATATGTCCCGCACAAACGGCTAGTCACCACATTGAAGGTGACCGCCGTGGCCGGAATTCAACCAGGAACTCGTTCGGAATCAGACCATTATAATAACTTAGTAAAAATACTGTAGAGCTTCATTCCACAGATAAATTTAGCACGAACCCAAAGGAAGTTGAACATTTTATCCGCTCGCAAAGCGGCACTGCATAAAGATGTTTTAAACAGAATTTGCACAAACACTGTAAAAATATTTTGCATTCAAGACGTCAGCTCTTTCATTTTTGCGGCAGAAACGAAAAGAATGTGTTTTACTGACTGTTTTATTGGGGTTTTATGATGAGCTGGAAATAGAAGGCATCGGGTCAGGGCTGCCGCTTGTTTCCTGACGTCTGGACTTTTCTGTAAAAGTCCTGAAGTTCTCTGTCCATCTTTAACTGGAATTCAATTGTCCTGGAATATTTCTTAATATTTCAAAAATAAGAAATCTTAGTTTTAAGACACAAGTGTGCGCATTCACTGCGATGAAGGACTCACTTGTCGTAACGCCCTGATTCCAAGGGGTTGATCGCCGTGTATCCGAGAGTATTGGGATCCTCAAGTTCAAGATGAGAGTTGTTATAATGTTTTGACATACCTACGTGAAAGTTGCATGCTTATTGAAATTGTTAGTAATTATTTAATGTTGCCGTGCCCTAACAGGGTATCATGTTGAAACTTTTAATATGTAAGACCTATGTACACATGATTGCAATAAAGATTGAACTTGAACTTGAACTCAATCAGGATCGAAATTTCGAGCACCTGTTGATGAGGTGTTATCCATGTTGTAAAAATGTTGTAGCAAATAATAATAATATCCTAGGACATTATTTACACACGGCCATCTTTACAATGGAAACCATTATCTGGTTTCCATTGTAAAGATGGCCGCAAAACTCTAGAATAAATTCCGGGTATCACATTTCGCGAATCTCGCAACAAACATCTATACATATAATATAATCGTAGGAAAGTCAAAACTGTACATTGAATATTTTTTAAAAAGGATACTAGGGCGTGATTTACAATCGATATCGAAGCCAAATATATAGTTTTTAGAATTTTTTTCTGTTTGTCTGTATGTATGTCCGGGCTAAATTCAGAAAGTTCTGCATGGATTTACTTCAAATTTTGCATGAATATTACTAAGAGGTCGGGTCAACATATAGGCTACATCTTATCACGCTATCATCTACGGGGGAGGAGCTGTAATAATTTATACAGTTTAACGCGGGTAAAACCGCGGGGCACAGCTAGTATACTATATATACTACTCTTCTTTTGTAAATACATACTTATATATAGATAAATTGAGTTCACCCAGCCTCAGGACAAACAGACATGTTCATGCACACAAATAGCTGTCCTAGTGGGAACCCACGACCTCCGGCGTGAAAACCGGGTACCTGAGGGGCAGTTAACGGGCTTGTTGGCGTGGTTGGCAAATACCTGCTTTGCCAACCACGCCAACAGGCCCGTTAACTGCCCCTCAGGTACCCGTCAACAAATGTCACGGTATTATGATTAAGACTTTCAGAAAATGAGGAGAAAAGGAAATAGCTTATTTTACAAGCTTCGAGCAAATGTTTTCGTCTTTGGCGATACTGGGTCATAAATAGTCATGATACATAATTAACTCGTCGGAAACCAAGTTCCTAATTTATGTTTTAAGTTCTATCGTAAAACACGTGGCAAGTTTTTATTCTTATTCTTTATTGCACACACAAAACATACAATAAGTTAAAAATTATAAAAAGCAAAGGCATACATAGGCGAGATTAATTCATTAAAGAATTTTCTTCCAGCAAAATTTTTACCGCAATTATCACGTCTAAGGAACTGTTCGTACTTATACCAAGTTCCACCTCGCCTCTTGACCCTTTTGCCTGAAATGGAAATTTCAACCATATCACCTGGACCTGGACCATATCATAAGAAACTCTGTGAAAACAATTAACTGCGAAGTTATTTCCGACCCGGTATGACATGGTAAACGTTAAGAAGCGAGCCTATTCTCTGGGCTAACGACAAGGAAGTCTCGATTGCCAATAAAGCTTTAGAAAGTAGGTTTGACGTCAATTTTATTTCTTAAATAAATGTATCTATTTAGAGATATGTTTATACATCTAAATAACTAAGAAGGCATTTACATAAATAACAATTTTATTTATGACTTCCATATGTAGCACAAAACAGTCATAAATATAAGAAAATTGGTACACAAGTAAGTATTATCGTATTTTTTAAACAATATCTAAAATCTCTCTACATTTTTAAACAGCTTATATTATAATTAATTATTGTATATGCATACTTATAGTATTATTCATTAGGTTTATTAAAAAAAACATGATTTTTACAGTTATTCTAGCAGGCGGACAAAACAGATGGCTTAAGCCGTCTAACAAATAAGGCATATCAGGGGCTCTACCGGCTAAGTCGCCGAACATCATTTTCTTGAATGGCGGCTTCCATGACCACATATGACGTCATAAATGGTCCGGAATCGATTGTGAACGTTGAAGCCGATTTAACGATTGATTAAGTCATTTTTAACCTTTACTTATTTGAACGCCATTCACGTAAACGATGTTCGGCAACGTAGCCCCAGGGCATTTAAAGGTTGAACTCTACTTTTAGTGTGGTCAGTTTTTGAGGACAGTTTGTGGAATTGTCGCTCAACGTAACTAAGCGAAGATGAGGGCTAATCGTTAGCTTGAGGATCGGAAGGTAATTCATGCCTACCTGTAATCAATCAACGTGTATTTGACCGAGATGAAATAATTATAACCTACCGTTAGAAAACCCTCGACTCCGACTATAATTACATCATTTTGCAAAAGAACTCTTATTTCCTGGACCGATATTACAATTAACAGAAACATAGCTAAGAACCATCACAAGGAAACTGGCTTTCAAATGAAAAAGCCGCATAGAATTCGGTTTATCCGTTTGAGCGCTACCTACTTTGTAGTACACATGTGGCACTCACTGTGTGTGTGATGGTGACATGGTGGGTGATGCCTAACTACCTGTTGTATCTCATAGTCACCTTTTATGACACCAACGGGATGGCATAGGGTGGTCCTGTTATTTTATCAAGGCCGTTATCACACGGCACAATAAATAAAAAAGGTTTTTATTCACGTAGACTTTAAAAAAGCGCCTGTAAATAGCCAGTACATGTTGGTAGTAATATAAATAAATAATAATAATATCTCGGGACAATGTCACACAGATCATCCTAGCCCCAAACTAAGTAAAGCTTGTACTATGGGTACCAGGCGACGATATACATACGTATATAGATAGATAAATACTTATATACATAGAAAACATCCATGACTCAGAAACAAATATTCGTGCTCATCACACAAATATTTGCACTTACCGGGATTCGAACCCAGGACCACCAGCTTCGTAGGCAGGAGCACTACCAACTAGGCTACGGTGACCGTATATAATTAATTTATAATTATTTCTAGGTACACGGACTGTAGGAAATAATTTACAATAAGATTTATTTTATAACCGTAACGATATTTAGCTAACTTAAATTAAGTTATTGTCAAGGATCATGTGTAGGTTGAATTATCTAAATTTTAAATTTTAGCCTTATTTTGAATACTCTTGGTAGTTGCTAAATAGTGACCAGATTAAATGTGGTAGATGATCGTACTCGACGGGCCTGTTAGCGAGGTTGGCAAATGCTTGCTTTTCACGACGGAGGTCGTGGGTTCGATTCCCACCCAGGACAGATATTTTTGTGCATAAACATGTCTGTTTGTCCTAAGTCTGGGTGTAATTATCTATATAAGTATGTATTTACAAAAGAAAAGAAGTATTTGTAGTATATATGGTTTCCATAGTACAAGCTCTGCTATGTTTGGGATCGGATGGCCGTTTGTAAATAATGTCCCGGGATATATTATATTATATTCTTATGCTCTAATAGCGGCTTAGCCAATGCCAATTTGAGAATGAAGTCAATATTTCTCTTCCAACGAAAATCCAGCACGAACTTATAATTAATTTCAACAAGCCTTAAATGAAAACGTATTTTTTTATTCATTTTCTATTTGTTAGTTTTAAATTCTGCAACGCATGTTTTACTCTGGTTTCAAATGAGTTTACTGTTTAGCCTCTGCAGGCGTCAGCTGAAAATCGGGCTGTTGGTAGGTATAAACCAACCTAACTCCAGCATTACCAAGCTGCTGCCTTTTCGGCACACAATATTATGCACACAAGAGGACCATTTTGACGGTCACCGTAGCCTAGTTGGTAGTGCTCCTGCCTACGAAGCTGGTGGTCCTGGGTTCGAATCACGGTAAGTGCAAATATTTGTGTGATGAGCACGAATATTTGTTTCTGAGTCATGGATGTTTTCTATCTATATAAGTATGTATATCGTCGCCTGGTACCCATAGTTCAAGCTTTGCTTAGTTTGGGGCTAGGATGATCTTTGTGACATTATCCCCAGATATTATTTATGTTCAAAATATATAGTGATTGACTTCCTCGATCGATTTGATCGATTTGATTGCCTCGTTGGTCTAGCGGTAGGTTCACTCGCAGAGAACGAGGTCCTGGGTTTAAATCCCGGGTCGGGCCAAAAAGTGATTTTTGGGAATGTCTGTAAAAAGAAAAATTTCTCAGCATCAGCCCGAAGTCTGGGAGTTGGCGGTATTATACCCCCATGCCTCGGAGAGCACGTAAAGCCGTCGGTCTTGTACCGGACCTCTTTCCGTTCGTGTCACCAGGCGTCCCATCGGATCATGAGAGTGATGGAATAGAAAGTGCTCTTGTGTTTGCGCACACACTTGTGCACAATAATATGTCCCACGCTGATGGCTGATCTCTATTGAGACTGACCGCCGTGGCCGGAATGCGGCTAGGAGGATATTATTATTATTTATTATCATTATTATATAGTGGTCCAGGTGAACATCACTTAACATTAACATTTTTATTTATTTTTTATTCTAGTTTATTGTTTTTTTTTATGTGTGAAGTTTACGATGTTTTTCCTCAATTGTTCCTTTTATCCTTTTTTATCTTTTATAAATAGTGTGTTGGATAAATCATGTTATTATTTATTATTATTGACTTGGGCTGTATGGCCACCTTACAAAAGACATTCAAGGTAGTATATATCAAGTATTAATAACCCATTTTATTTTTTTAGTATTGCCAATGCCATCCGCAAAAAGTGTCTGTGGGTGGGTATATCGGACTCACACCGACTAAACCTAACCTGCCGTGGGTTCTCTTGGCGGATATGCTGCTTCGGTCCCAGATGGTACGGACTCGTACCCTGGGAGGACTCTGGATTGCCCTCCCCTATTGCCGACTCCTGCCAGTCCGGCACAGCGACTGCGCCACAAACAGATCGCGGTCTTCACGGAGCTGCTTGCCACAAGTATAAGTAGTCCAGGGGCTCAACCGGCTAAGTCGCCGAACATCGATTTCTTAAATGGCGTTCAATTAAATAAAGGTTAATTGATTAAATCAATCGTTAAATCGGCTTCAACGTTGACAATCGATTCCGGACCATTTATGACGTCACATGTGCTCATGGAAGCCGATTTAAGGATTGATTAAGTCATTTTTAACCTTTATTTATTTGAACGCCGTTTTAGAAATCGATGTTCGGCGACTAAGCCGGTAGAGCCCCAGATGCTAAGAGTGACAGGATGTAACCTCGCTCACTACTACTATAAAAGTTTCATAGTAGTAAATCGATTAAGTGTCTATGACGGATGAGTGACGACCCATCCTCGTATTGTCGCCACCCTATCCAATTAGAAGTGAGAACTGAGACAGACACACACACACACACAGACATCGACATCAAACTTATGACACCCCTATTTTTGATCGGGGATTAAAAAAAGTTAACTAAATTACTTTTTTATCACGGTTTTTCTTGACTGTACAGACGCCAGACGATCCAGCTACACCAATCTGTCAAATATCTTTTATAGATTATCAACTTTATCAAATAAGCATAAGGTTCACTTTCAATTGGGGACAGAGAGATTGGGGTAACTTGATGTGCTGGCGTCTGTACATACAACAGAGCGATCATTATTAACACCATTTGCTTAATGTATTGATTATTATAGATAATTAGACACTATTTTCAGCGTAAACTAGGCCTCTTCAATTTAGGTAATATGCTGGTATTTAGGGCGACGCGTTAATTAAAATATTGTATACATTTACGAATCATTTTGATCAATTATATGATCATTTAACCTAAAAGGATTATTTTAATTCGTGACATAGTCATTCGGATATTAAAAATTTTGTTTTCATTTAATAAAATCGTAGGAAAGTCAAAACTGTACATTGAATAATATGAAATATTTTAAAGTGATCTACAATAGATATCGAAGCCAAAAATATAGTTTTTAGAATTTTTGTCTGTTTGTCTGTATGAATGTCCGGGCTAAACTCAAAAGAAGGGCATGGATTTACTTCAAATTTTGCATGAATATTACGGTCGGGTCATCATATAGGCTACATACTATCCCGCTATAACCTACGGGGGAGGAGCTGTGATAATTTATAAAATTTAACGCGGGTAAAACCGCGGGGCACAGCTAGTATAATATAAACATATAATGGGACAACTAACTCACTGCCATCTGATAACAAACTAGGCAGAGCCTGTACTATGGCAACCCGACCACTGATAGTGGACCACCTCAGATGGAATACCTCAACCAAGGGTCGCCATCTGCACCAGTTCTTTCCGGACGTACGCGAACGGTTAAATAAAACTTGGCTAATCATAGACCATTGTGTTGCACAATTTCTTACTGGACACGGCAATTTTAAAAGTAAATTGTATAGTTTCAAATTAGTATCTTCACCAATCTGTCTGTGCTCAACTTCCAGTAACGAATATGAACAAACTGCCCACCACATCCTGTGGGAGTGTGATCTCTGGCAAAATCAGCGTGATATTACTCGTATGTTAAACAGCATGCAACTAATATCTGGAGTAGTTTATTATACGGATCTTATAGCAACAAGGAACAACTTCCGTGCGTTTAAGCGCTTTTGCCGTACCTACTATTGGAATCAAATATAACAGCTCACTTAGGACCCTTAAATTGATCCTCGGTGCTTTTGCAGCTGGCTTCTCTAGTTGCAAATCTCTCATTTTATGAGGCTATAGCCTCTTTACATTATTCTGTCTCCCGCTTTGCTCTGGAGGGAAGTGGGACTACTCAATTTCTAACTCCTCCTTTTTTCTGTTTCTGATTAAATTCGTTGCGGGATCCAAGACAGTTAAAGCGATTCCCCGGGACATGCCTGAGCTTCACCGCTCAGTCTCATTGCATTGTGTGCCACTGTTGATCCTGGCTTACAGGAGTTACAGTGGTGGGTAAGAGGGAGGGACTAGTCCCGTTTTTAAAAAAAAAAACCCGACCATGATTAACATAGTTATATATTTCTAAATACATATTATAGATAAATTACACCCAGATACAGAACAAATAATCGTGCCGATCACACAAAAATTGGTCCCGAGTGGGGATCCAACCCACGACCTTTGGCTTAGCTCAGGGACCCTGAAATAATGAAATTTATTCAGCACTTGAGTATTTACATTGTATACACTTGTACTTGTCTAGCTCACAATGCAATACATAAACACAGTTTAAAAACAGTAATTAAAGCAACAAAATATTTTAAATTAGTCCGTCCGGTTTCGTCACATAAATTTTTAATATCCTTAAATAAATAATAAATAGCAAGTTACTAGCTATTATTGTTAAATTTTGCAATAGTATATTAAAATTAATGACTTGAAAACAACGAGCACCGTCCAACATCCATACATCAATTCGGATGTATGGATGTTGGTTACCCTTTCACGCAAAAACTACAGGGCGGATTTTGATGAAACTTTGTTGTAATATAGCTTATACATCCGAATAACACATAGGTTTAATTTATAAATTTAAACGCGGGTAAAATCGGCACGGTACTGCACTTAAATTAGTGTCAAATACAATTTAGTTACAAATTCATGTCATTTAAATAAACTCCTATATCGTAGTAACTAAGCTTTGAAAACTAACAAAGATTTTATTTTAGTTTTGTAGAAATTGTGTTTCCGTGACTCGTCTTATAGTTTACTAATTCCCTACCAAAAAATAATGCCAAGAAGGTCACTGTCCACCTATTTAATTGTCGTAGCAGTTGTCCAATTTATTAATGAATATTTTAATTTGGCCGATCACCAACTATCGATAAAGTACAAGAATTTGGGTAAGTAGTTTACCTCTTTGAGGCGCATTCCTATAGGTATCTTGGTACATTTATTAGTCACATGTCCGTGTCCCTAACAAATAGGTTGACAGACGATGGCAGTACGCAGCGGGCGGCAAATTATATGAAGCTTTTCTCGTGACCAAACAAAGGGAAAGTGTGGGATACTTAAGGATGTCAATGTAACTACTATACTGACTATTCGTTTATTATCTTTTTGACAGTTGAGTTTGAGACTGTTCCGCCCTAACACGTAAACGATCGATTTGAATTAATAATAATCGATTGTATTTAAAAAGAACTTTCAATCGACTTAACGCATTAAAATATTTTTAGTTAAAGTATTAATTATAAAAATATTATATTAAAAAATATTATAAATATTTATAAAAGAAATAAATAATAAATCATTAAAATAAAAATATTTATAATGTTTTATTATTATTAGAAATATTTAACTTATTTTTCTGATAGTTTTATTTTTATTTTAAGTTATCATTTAGTTCATAAGTAGCTGAAATTATATTTGTACGCCTACACGGCACAACATAGCGCCTATATATTATGTCATCGTACTAGTAATACCTTTATGTAAATACCTATGTTTTACAAATAAAAATTCTGATTTGACACTCAGTATGTCACCTCTTCTCAGTTTGTCAGTGTGTTAAAAGCATGGTAGTGTGTGTAATGTTTTTTTTATTAAAATAATTTACTTCTAATGCCTATTATACGTCCACCACAAAGAGTGGTTGGGATCCCGGACCACTGACCTCCCTGGTCGTACAGTTTTCAATATGGCCTCGGCCTACGGTCTCTCCCAACTGGTAATACAGCCCACCCGTATTCCAGACATAGAGAACCATGAGCCCTCCTTGTTGGATCTTCTGCTGACAACTCATCCGCACGGTTATAGGGTGGTGGTCAATGCTCCCTTAGGATCATCTGACCACTGCCTTATCCGAAGCTCCGCCCCTGTTGCGCGCCCTGACCGCACTCCTGCCGTCGGGTCCCGCAGAGTCTGGCAATATGAGTTTGCAGATTGGGATGGACTGCGTGGGTTTTTTGCGTCCTATCCTTGGAAGCGGCTCTGCTTTTCCACCGAAGATCCTGACACATGTGCTGACTGCATCACGGAGACGGTGCTACAGGGGATGGAACTTTTCATCCCTTGTGGCAAAATTCCCGTTGGCGGCCGCAGTCGCCCCTGGTTCAACAAAGCCAGTAGGGATGCCGCGCGCCGCAAGCAGTCTGCATATCTGGTGTGGGATAAGGCCCGGAAAAATCAAGATCCGGAAGTCAAGGTGGAGAAGCGGAAGTTCAATGCCGCTTCTAGGTCCTACAAGAGAGTTATTGCCGAGGCCAAGGCAGAACATATTGCCAGAGTTGGCGAGCGACTAGGTAAGTATCCCTCCGGGAGTCGCGCTTTCTGGGCGCTCGCCAAAGCTGCTCAACGCAACTTCTGCCAGTCCAATCTCCCACCACTGCACAAGCAAGATGGCAGTCTGGCCCATAGTGCTAAGGAGAAGGCAGATCTTCTTTGCCAAACTTTTGCCTCAAACTCGACTTTGGACGATGCGGGTGCCATACCTCCTTCCATCGCACGGTGTGATTGCTCTCTGCCCGAAATCCGCATAACGCAACATGCGGTTAGGCGGGAGCTTAAGCTCCTAGACGTCCATAAGTCGAGCGGGCCGGACGGCATCCGTTCAGTGGTGCTAAAGACGTGCGCCCCTGAGTTAAACCCGGTTTTAACGCGCCTTTACCGTCTCTCTTACAGCGCTAAAAGGGTTCCATCTTCGTGGAAGGTAGCCAACGTCCACCCTATTCCCAAAAAGGGTGACCGGTCGGACCCTACGAACTACAGGCCTATAGCGGTAACATCCTTGCTATCCAAGGTCATGGAGAGAGTCATCAACTCTAAGCTCCTACAATACCTAGAGAAGCACCAGCTGATAAGCGATCGTCAGTATGGCTTCCGTCACGGTTGTTCAGCTGGTGATCTTCTAGTGTATTTTACACATCGTTGGGCACAAACCTTGGAAAGCAAGGGTGAGGCTCTAGCCTGTAGTCTTGACATCGCCAAGGCATTCGATAGGGTATGGCATAAGGCTCTTCTATCGAAGCTACCATCCTATGGAATCCCCGAGGGACTCTGCAGTTGGATCACCAGCTTTTTGGACGGTCGGAGCATTAAAGTCGTAGCAGACGGTTCTTGCTCCGACACCAAAACCATTAACGCTGGCGTACCACAAGGCTCGGTGCTCTCCCCTACGCTATTCATTCTGCATATCAATGACATGTTATCTATAGAAAACAT
The DNA here is from genome assembly GCA_951640165.1 of Pseudoips prasinana. NCBI lineage: Eukaryota > Metazoa > Arthropoda > Insecta > Lepidoptera > Nolidae > Pseudoips > Pseudoips prasinana. The sequence goes on from OX621260.1 coordinate 5,335,796, forward strand.
GCATTGCTATGCGGATGACAGCACGGGTGATGCGCAGTATAGCGGCCACCAGAATGTCTCTCGCAGCTCGGTACAAGAGAAACGGTTGCAACTTGTGTCTGAAGTCGAGGGTTCTCTCGGGCGGGCCTATGAATGGGGTGTAGAGAACCTAGTCCAGTTTAACCCCAATAAGACACAAGTGTGCGCGTTCACTGCTAAGAAGGACCCATTTGTCGTAGCGCCCCGATTCCAAGGGGTTGATCTCCGTGTATCCGAGAGTATTGGGATCCTCGGAATCGAAATTTCGAGCACCTGCCAATTTAGGAGTCATTTGGAGGACAAAGCCAAACTGGCAAGTAAGAAGTTGGGCGTCCTGAATAGAGCTAGGCGGTACTTCACTCCAAGATAGCGGCTTGCGCTATATAAAGCACAAGTCCGCCCGCACATGGAGTATTGCTCACATATCTGGGCAGGAGCCCCTAAATACCAGCTCGACCCACTTGACTCCCTCCAAAGGCGTGCTATTAGAATCGTTGGGGATTCCAATCTTACGGACAGATTGGAGTCGCTAGAGCAGCGGAGAGACTTCGGATCTCTCTGCGTGTTCTACCGTCTCTTTCACGGGGAATGCTCTGAGGAACTGTTTGAGCTGGTGCCACCGTCCCCTTTTTATCATCGGACCACGCGCACTCGCAGTAAGGTTCATCCGTATCACCTGGAAGCGATCTCGTCAAGCACGGTTCGCTTTCAGCGTTCATACATCCCACGTACGTGCCGGCTCTGGAATGAATTACCTGCTGCGGTGTTTCCCCAGCGCTACAACATGTCCTTCTTCAAACGAGGTTTAAAAAGAGTACTAATATCACGGTAGGCAGCGGTTTGCTGTGCCCCCTGGCACTGCGAATGTCCATGAGCAGCGGTTACCACTTACCATCAGGTGGGCCGCTAGCTCGTCTGCTTACTAAGGCAATAAAAAAAAAAATATTATATCAGAATGTTAGCTTTCTGCGCTCCTTCTCGTTATGAACTTTAACTGTTCCAATTTCAAACTCCGCCGTCCCCACAATTGTCTTATAAAGGGTATGTCGTATACTGTTATCGCTTCATGTATTAATATTATGATAATGATATCACGCTCGCTATTCAAGATATCCTCCCTCAACTATATGATATATTTCAAAATATTATAATAATCTTGTATTTTTAAGCTACATCTGTTGATAATTGTACCAATGAGCAATGAGTGTTCTTGATGAACACTACCAAAGATGTAAAATAAACAATTAATCATTATGGTAGGTATGATTTTGAATGTAAACAATCCCAAAATAGGATCAATAATGTATACACGCCAATATTCATGTTTATGACAGCGGATTTATGTATGTGCCTTCCGGTAGAGCTGATGGATCATTTTCACCGGGTAAGTAGTCATTTTCTTCCCATCAGGTGTCATAATAGTAACGATATTTAGCTACCTTGTATTTAGTTATTGTCAAAGAGATTATGTTTAGATTTAAGTATCGAAATATTTTACTACATATTGTCTGAATTGTTCTCTCTATATTAAGGTACGAATTGAATATTATTATTATGACGGACCTTGTGTTTATAACGACGGTCGCGCTCTAATGCTACCACCGAATACAATGCTGTTTGCATTGTTGCCGCACGCTTCCCATCAGTTATATGTATATTGTATATATATGTTCATAGGTATACCTTCTTCCGTGCGTAATTAGTATAGGTACATTATATGTATACAAAGAGTATATTTCAATGCGAAGTGGCAACCTCAATATTGTTACAATATTGAAGTTTCCACTTCGCACTGCGATATACTTCAATATTGTTACAATATTGTAGATTATTTATAGATATATGATGGTCACCGTAGCCTAGTTGGTAGTGCTCCTGCCTACGAAGCTGGTGGTCCTGGGTTCGAATCCCAGTAAGTGCAAATATTTGTGTGATGAGCACAAATATTTGTTTCTGAGTCATGGATGTTTTCTATGTATATAAGTATTTATCTATCTATATAAGTATGTATATCGTCGCCTGGTACCCATAACACAAACTTTGTTTAGTTTGGGGCTAGGAAGATCTGTGTGACGTTGTCCCTAGATATTATTATTATTCCAAACTATTTATTTATATATTTCTTATTTTTAACATATTTATATCTATAAAATTGAAACAAAACAATAATATATAAATAAATATGAAAAAAATAGAGGTCCTCCAGCGGCGAGGTTTGACACCCTAGGCCGCCGGTGGTCAGGGCGACAGAGTAAGGAACCTCCTTACAATACGTGCCGTTCCCATTATTGCCGCCTTTTGTATCCGACCCTTGACCCAGTGATCTAGCGAAAGCCTCCTAAGATGTTGTTCGAGGCTCTTCGATATGAGATCGTTTACGGAGACGACTATCGGGACAATTGTTGTTGAGTCCACATCCCACATGGCGGTAACCTCGTGAACTAAGTCTAAGTATTTTATTATTATTATTATTATTTAGATTAGAAGTATAAAAAAATAGTCATCGCTTCTATCGTCAGTCCCCAAAGTCCCGCATGTTTTTGTTTTATTTTGTCAAGTAGTTGTTCAAGCCGCCCAGTAGGCCACTCACATGGTATTCGCGACTTTGGATAATAACTAAAATCAGGACCAATAAGCACCGAGATGCTAAGAAGTAAAACACTTTGGCGGTCACCCACCCTTAGGCTGACCGCGAGCCTAGGTGCTTAACCTCACCGATCACTAACAGATCGGCGAGAGCAACTGGACAATATTAGTGAAACTGCATAAATATATCTCATTACTTTACTTTTTACAAATAAGTGGCTCCCTTGAGAACCATTAGTGCCAGTCGAACTCAGACAATGAGGCCTTTTTAATGATTAAAAATAACTTAAATAGTAGATAATATTTATCTGCCTCCATTGCAGACCGCATATCTAAGTTTATGTGTCAAAGATTTTATCCCCGCATTTGATATTCTAACAATATCTTTTTCATCTAAATCAAACTTATAAAATCAGTCTCTCATCTTTGTTCGCAAGTTATTACAAAACAAATAAGACAATTAATTATCAGTCTTCAATATCTGACGTGCTATGTCTCTATTCAAAAAATATCTCATTACCTCTTATATAATCCATCCATTGTTACATGGATTTTATAATTGTCATGAAAATACTACTTAGTTATAAACATCACTCTATTTTCTCAAGTGAATCACCTAACAATTGTAATGTCTTAATTTTTTTATATGTGCTAATGAAGCTATAACAATGGTTATAGCTTCATTAGCTCATATAAAAAAAGGCTAAGGCAGTTGACCTGGAAACTGTACTTAATTTTGATCACCCCACTTCTCATTCTACTTCTTTCTCTTAAAGAAAAAAATGAGAGAATCATTTTATAGTTCAGCTAATAATTATAAATCAAATAAAATACGTGGAGTTCGTATATACCGTACGAACGGACCGAGTTGCACTATGAGTATCATAACCAATTTGTATTTTTTTTTAGGGTGGGGCATACAGCCAGAGAGTCTAACGGTCCAGCCTGTTGTTTATGCGTAAAACTCTAGAATAAATTCCGGGTATCACATTTCGCGAATCTCGCAACAAACATAAATGAATACATTTTTATTCGCATAACACATTAACCCAAATAGTCAATACATGACTATGTTATCTGTATGTTTGGCTTTGTATAATGTTGTTTTGGAGTCAGCTTAGTAACCTACCTAAGGATCGATGGGATTGGCATCGTCAATTTACGTACGAAAAACCTATAAATTAAAATAGATTGAAAAGAAACACTGTATGTTGCGGATTAGCCGTGTATCTTCAACAGGCCAAACTCATTTTTTTTTTGACCTGACGCTACCGTTAGCCTAGGAGGCTTTCACTGCTTCACCGGACTATAGAGGCGAGCAGAGGGCTCAAGCCGTCTAGCAATTAAGTAACCCGCGCCGGAGGGCACCCCCTGTGGGGTTCGAACCTCGACTCTGGGCGATTACTGGCGGGGAGAGGGCAAGATCATCATTTTAGGGAGTTTTGTGCAACTTTCGCTCTACGTTAATGACATGACGCGGCCCCCGTCCGCGTTGAGGGGGCTTTTTATCGATACGATATGCAAACTAACGGCCAAACTCAGGGCCGGAGAATATATAGGTACAATATTTTTATTGGAATAAGTATCAGGGCGTTGAATGCAAGATTTATGTGTCTTATAAGTAATTATATATGTTTATCTATCTATACATATAATAAAATCGTATAATATAATTTTGTATATTTTAAAAAAAGGATAGTTGGGGCGTGTTCTACGATCGATATCGAAGCCAAAAATATAGTTTTTAGAATTTTTGTATGTCTAATATTTGTATTCGATGAGGTCTTCCCCTTCCGGTTGTTCCATTCACACAGGCCAGGTATACTTCTTTGGTCAATCTTCTTTCATTCATCCTTTTTAAATGGCCAAACCATCTCAGCATTCCTTTTTCAATTTTTGTGACTACATCCTCTTTCACACCACAACGCTCTCTTACATCAGTATTTAGAATTCTGTCTCTCAAAGTCACACCACACATATTCTCAGAGCTCTCATTTCCACTGCATTTATTTTACTTTCATTCTTTTTCTGCCATACCCAACTATTCTAATAATAAATTGTAGAAGAGAAAACACGACAGTAGTGGGGATTTTTTATAAAAAGGCGATGCCTCGCCGGCATCGCCCTCTTTTACGACCCAACAGTTGTCGAGGCTGTTACTCTGTCCGATTGTGAATCGATTCGTAGCCTTTGTCTATAATTGTTAGCCTAGTGTAGTTCGGGTGATTTTACTTCTTTTGTCGTTTTCTTTCGTTTTCTTTGTTTGAATTAAAATTATTTGTCTGTTAATATTTTTGTGATTATTGTTGTCGTAAGTTGTATTAAAATTTGTTTTAAAAAAGCTACTTCTGGTCTCATTCCTTAGATCAGAATTGGGATTCTTCTTTCGCCCACTTAATTAGTTGTGTTGTTTTGCAATTATCGGTGAGTTCAGATTTTGTTTTTGTTGTTGTTGTGCAGTTTTAATTGGTTGGCTTTTGTTGTTGTTTAGTGGTATTATTTTCGTTATGTCGAATCGTAAGCGCGATTATAGTGTGAATCGCCGGGATAGGTATAGTCCTGGGCACGGTAGTCGCCACAGTGAGCGTCGCGAGCGATCGCCAGACGAAAATTTTAGGTTACGGCTCGAAATGCAGGCAATGCTTACTCGTCTTAAGGCATTAGAAGATGCGTCTCGGACTTCACCTAGGCCGGGGCGTTCGGGTGTTTGTGATACAAGAGTGTCGGAGGGAAACCCAAGCCGTATTGAGTCGCCATCTCGACTTGAGCATGTTTCGCGTACATCTAAGCGCAATACCCTGCGATCACCGGTTCAAGCAGATTCGCGTGATGCGCGTCGCTCATGTATGAACACGGAGGTTAGTGTCTCGACGCTTAATATAGTGCCGCGACCGAGAGATCAGTTATTGTCGCCTACGATTTAATCACAGACAACGTCCACGCACTCGGTCTCGATCACCGCCACGTGTTTCGGAACCCACTCGTAGCAGCGTCCCAGAGCATTTCACAGTCGTGTTTGCCATGAACATTTTTAAATTTCCAATTTTGACTCAAATACATATTTTCGATAATTGGTGCGCTGAGGTAGACCGTGCAGAATCTTTAAATAATTGGAGTGATTTGGAGTACCTCGTTTGTGTGTTTTACTTTTGTATAGTGTCGACAGTGTGTTCCTGTAAGCAAAATTTATTTGTATTTTGGTATCGGTTGCTTTTAAAAAGTAAGTACCACGTGCTTGTTGTTTTGTTTTTGTGTGCGCCCTAAAGTATAAAACTAATCTAAATTGTGATTAGTTCAGTTTTACTGGTGACTAAAGTGAATAAAACGCACACCACGCAATGATTCGCATAGTCGTCACGATGATAAGTGTGGAGGTTATTGCCGTGATACACAAAGTAGATCTAGGCGTCGCGACAGACCGGATAGTTTTGAAGGTTCATGTAAACTTGTTCGTTCGCGGTCAGTTTGCCAAAAACTGGCTGATTTCCGTTTACGTTCCTTGAGTGTTAGCAGTATAAGATCACATAAGTGTGAACCTGAAGTGTCATCCAGGGCTCAAGAAAATCTACACCGTTGTACATTGCATATTATCATGATTAGTTTAGGAATTATCGAAAGTAATTTTAGATCTGTAAAATGAACTAGAAATGTGGGTAGTTCGGCTACTCGGGCAATTGTTGACGTGATCAGTCGATATTTCTAGTCGTTCGTTTTGTTTAGATTTGTTCTAATCACTATTGTGTTTTAACCGTTGCCGAGTGTATTAACTGTGAGCGCAGTCTACGAAGTGTACATAAATGTGATTTGTTTTGGTAAATTTTTGTGTTGTGTGATTTACGTAAGTAGATACAATTTTATTGTTTTGTATGTGAAATACCGCTATGTATTTCACGTGGCCGATCAAGTCTTTCTTGAAAGGTGGATCCCATATCAGGGCGCGAAACCATTCACTTAGTTTGTCGCACTGTAGTTTGCGATAGTCCAGTGAAACAGTGAAAGCCTCCTAGTCTAACCGATTCGTCATGTGAAAATAAAAGGTAGTTTGCGATGTGTGTTACGAATTACGAACTAAGCTCGATCAGTAGACGTCGTAGTGTTGATAGCTGTCGCCAGCGCCGCTCAGTATCGTGTGCATTGCATGATAGCCATGGTATAGCTGTAGGTATTGACCACCGCTGAGGAATGTAACCTCAAACGGTTGACATCACGGTGTTGTATAAAATGTCATGCCGTTGTTTTGCGCCTAATGATAGTGAGAGGATTGAGTGAGGAGCTGAAAAGCCTATGCTACAAGGTATTGACAAAGCTTACTAAGTAACACTTGATAGTCTTATCATTTTTTTCAATTTAATACTCAATGTGTTATTTGCAATCTACAATGTAAATGAGTTGTTATTTAAAACCTAGTAGGTGTAATAACAGAGCACGTTCTCAAGCTACTTCTTAGCAGCGGAGTTGTCAACATAAGTTTGAAGTCATCCTCTGAAGTTTGACTGCACGTGTGGCGCAGTGGTTAAGATCATCGCGTTGTCATTCAATGACCCGGGTTCGATTCCCGTAAATTGCGTAAACTATTTGTGTGAACCATGTGAAGATGTTCTGAGTGTGGATGTACTTTGTGTCGGACGATTATGTTTCGTCATATGTAATGATGTTATGTAAAAGACTTGGTCATATTAAAGGACAAAGGTTACACCAAAGTGAGATCAGTCATGTTAGCAATCTCAAATCAAGTGAGTTATTGTCAGGTGTAGCCGAGTCGGAGAAAGGTGGTATGGTACACATTTCTCCGCCACAAAAAGTCTGACGGAAATGACAAATTTTTAGTCTCTGTCTCCGTTATCTCATAGAAGTTATTTTTATAATTTATCGATGGTATTGCTCTGAAATATACCGAGCATTAATGTGATCTAATATGTGTGTTGCGCGTTAGTGCATTGTTTTCAGGATTTTGTTTTAGAAAGAGGATAATGATGCCACATGCTGATGATTTTGATGTTGTACCAATTAGGGTCCATCAGATTTCTAAACCTTTTAATTGGACACCAGGCAGCGAACGAAGTAATTCAATCGTCTCAGAATGGTAGTTTGGATGCAATTAGCTACGTAAAACAATGATTTTTGTATTTCTTATACAATTCGGTAAGTAAAGAACCCAGGTGGTTCTGATGTTACATGAAGGGACCTCTGTTGAGTCTTTCAGCATTTTACGTAGAAATACGTTTCGTATAATTGTTACGTATAATGTGTATGAGTAAAATAAAACCGTCGCCTTTATTTTGAATAAGGCTATTTAAAAGAGTTCACGTTTGGTGATGTTCTCTTTGTAATCAAATTCTCTTAGTCCACAGGTACCCAGATATGCGTGGATCCTAGAAGGTGTTAACCAAACTGCTAAGCGGTCTCTATGAGTATGCGTAGTTGAGTGGCAGTTATGGCAAATGGGCGCAGACTGCGGCCAGTACATGGCTTGCGTGGCAAGGTTTGTCAAGCGAGTGTGTCACTTGCTGTTTGGAGCAGGCTGTCGGCGTGACCCGGTGGCTACCTTCGGGGCTGGGGCCCTGAGGCGCCTGGTCTGGCGGGCGTGCGCCTGCGCGCGTGTCCGGCTACTATGGGAGCTTAAACGCAGTTGAGTACATGATCCCGTGGCGTGGTGAGTGGACTCCCGATGTGTGTGGAGTCACTTTCCATGGTGCGTGACTTTAATTATTTAGGCACTTTGATATTTTGCTTAAAATAATTTTGTAAAGTTTTTGTGGACATGCTTGTGTGCCGAGCATTGTGTGTTGTTTTGAGAATTACAAATTGATTTCATGATTCTCTATTTGTGCAAAGTGTTTTTCGCAAAGGGCAAACACATTAAGGGAAGTTCTATCTTGCGGTTGGGATAGTCTCTGTCTTGGAGGTCCTTGTACTCGGATATGCTATCCTGGCTGACGGATACACTTCAAGTAAGGTAGGGTTTCATGTTATTGGATGCAGTCTTGGAGTGCGCTCGGGCATGCGATCCTAGTATATGGGACATGCCTGGTGTGGTTTTGTATCCCTTCCTTTATGCTCGGACGTGTGGTCCTGGAGCTGTGTTACACGTAGGGCCATGCCACGGGTTGGCCGCTGACGAGACGTGGTGCTGTGTGTTACACGTAGGGTCATGCCACGGGTTGGCCGCTGACGAGACGTGGTGTGAGATATGTTTGTGTTAAATATTGACTGTGTTTTATTGATAATTTGGGTTGAAATACGCTTTTATCTGGAACTGATTAACACACGCAAAGTTATGTCTCACGTAAGTGCGCGTAGATCTCTAGCGAGTCGTGAGGGGGCACTCCCCCGACGGGAACTGCCCCGAGTGAACGTACAGATATCAGTTTATTTTATACTCTTGTGGTTAGGCTGAGTTAGGTGTGCTAAGCCTACATATGTGTCGAATTGTTGTTTGATTTTGGTGCGACACAAAGATTATGTTTTGAAGCTATCTCTTATCATTTATGGACATGTTTTTGTGCTGTAGTTTTGTTTCATTACAGAGTCTGAGAAGTGTCACCCAGCCTTCAGGAGTCGAGATGTCCGATAAAATTGATGAGCCACAACCCAGCACGTCCGCATCACGTGTTGCTGAAAGTTCGAGGATGTCGTTGCCAAGCCTGAAGACTGATTGCCAGAGTTAAAAGATGGAGCCCGTGGGCGGCCTCCTGTCAGAAAGGGCCGTGTAGAAGAGAAAACACGACAGTAGTGGGGATTTTTTATAAAAAGGCGATGCCTCGCCGGCATCGCCCTCTTTTACGACCCAACAGTTGTCGAGGCTGTTACTCTGTCCGATTGTGAATCGATTCGTAGCCTTTGTCTATAATTGTTAGCCTAGTGTAGTTCGGGTGATTTTACTTCTTTTGTTCGTTTTCTTTGTTTGAATTAAAATTATTTGTCTGTTAATATTTTTGTGATTATTGTTGTCGTAAGTTGTATTAAAATTTGTTTTAAAAAAGCTACTTCTGGTCTCATTCCTTAGAAAATATAAATTTTTACTATTTTCTCATTTTTTATATTTTCTTAAACCAGGATCGAAAATTCCTATGGAAATAACTTTATTTTAATCCAACGTAGATCATATATTTGACTGGCCTGTTGGTTCAGAGGTTAGTGACCCTGACTGCCAAGCAAGAGGTCGGGTTCGATGCCCACACAAGACCAATCTTTTAGTAGCATGATTATATGTTCTGTGTCTGGTGTTTATCACATGTCTAGTTGCCATTGTCCAGGCTCTGCATTAGCGTCGGATAGTAGTGTATTAATGGTTCCAACTTTCAAAGATATTTATTGTGATTATTTATTTATTTAGTACTAGCTGTGCCCCGCGGTTTTACCTGCGTTAAACTTCATAATTAATAGCCTATGTGTTAATCCAGGGTGTCAGTTAACTCCATACCAAATTTTATTGAAATCGCTCCAGCCGTTTAGACGTTAAGAAGTAACAAACATACACACTCACAAACTTTCGCTTTTATAAAATTAGTTAGTGTGATATACCAATTGATTATGAATAGCGATGGATCTCTTCCAAACAACCTTTATGGTATAAAAAGGTATGTAATGGTACCTATATAAAATTATGTTCTTCATATCCACTGTATTTTTGTATATTGCGTTTGAGTATGTACAAAAAAGTATTCTATCTATTTAACTATAAGTATTATTAATATATACACATATATATTTAAAATAAATCAAAATAAAATAAAAAAAGTTTGTATTCACGTAGACAGATTTTAAAAAAGCGCTTCTAAATAGTCAGAACATGTTTGAAATTATTACATGTTTGAAATTATTAATATACAGTTATTATTTCTACATTTATACAATTTATTTTGTAATGGTAGTGATATTTAGCTAGCTTGTATTAAGTTATTGTCAAAGAGATTATGTTTAAGTTTAATTATTGAAATTTATATTTTAATTAGTGGTACTACTTAGGTACTTTTAAGTATATATCACTATTAGTGTTAAGTAATTACCTCCTACAACTCTTACACCATACATTACCGCCTTATTTAATATGATTAATTAATCTTATAAATTTATCCTCTGTAAAATTAAAGAATGTGTTATAAAGTGATTTTATCTTATCTTATCTTAATGAAGAAAACACATTTAGACCATTAATTGGTACTGATCAAGCTTCAGGTATAAACGAACTTGACACACTGTTGATGATAGAGAAAGAGAATTAGTACGGACGCCAGCACATCAAGCTACCCCAATCTGTCAAATTTCCCCAATTGAAAGTGAACCTAATGCTAATGTGATAAAGTTGAAAATCTATCACAGACAGATTGGGGTAGCTGGATGTGCTGGCGTCTGTACGTACATTCCGATAAAAAGGTTTCTTTATATGTTAGAAATTTATCTAAGATTTGATTAGGCGGTTCGCTCTATAGCATTGTGACGTCATCTCCTGTTAAGTACTAACTGACAGGAAATTGATAGCTCGTTACACGTCAAATCTAAAGCCAATCCGATCATATCGAAATATTTAAATATTCGTCCATCAATTTCCGCTATCCATCAATCATAGACATACTTGGTCAATTTTTATGTCAGAATAATATCTGGAACGTAATAGACTGACATCATATTGAACATGTAACCTTATTCTATTCTCATGCTCATAACTAGATGCTATCACCGGTCCGTGAGCGATCCGTGAGGTTAAGCAACTAGGCTCGCGGTCTGTCCATAGATGGGTGACCACCAAAGCGGTTAATTTCTGAGTGTCTCCGTTCTTCGGAGTGCATATGAAGCTGTCGGTCCCGGTTGTAGTCATTAGGCAGCAGTCGTTAAGCCATGTCAGAAGCCTATTGGCCGGCTTGAACAACTCTGACACGAGGGTAACCACTGCCCAAGTAAGTAATTCTATTCATAAATTATAATTATCATCAGTTTTTCACTCCCTTGAAAGCATTTCTTTTTTAAAAGACTATGGTCTATGGTCTGAACTCTATGGTCGGTTAAATACTTTTTTCTTACGCACACTTGATGGAACACTGGCCTATTAGTTACTCAAGTGGCCTGTTCATCTAGTGGTTCATGAACTTGACTACTAAACCCAAGGTAGTGGGTTCGATTCCCACCTAGAAGAAACAATTGTGTGATGAGCACGTTTATTTGTTCCGTGTCTGGTTGTAATTTATCTGTTATATACATTTATTACATATATAATAAATAAATAAATTATTAAGCTGTGTGGTGACGGCGACATATATCTGAATCAGAATATCATCACCCCATTTCATCCCGTGGGGGGCGTAGAAGTCGACCCGAGGGAATATCTACCAGAGGATGGGCAGCAGCTTCCTTCTGATTACTATGACCATCTTACTGCGATCGCCAACACGCCTGCCAAGCGTGGTGATTATGGCATATCCCCCCAAGACAATTCTTGAAGGAGGCTTGTCCAGCAGTGGACTTATTTGGCTGTAATGATGATGATGATACATTTATTTTGAATTATATAGTCATATTAATCAGTTGCCTGGTTGCCATAGTAAGGCTCTGCCTAGTTTGGTATCAAATGGCAGGGTGTTAGTTGTTTCTAGATATTTTTGATTTTTTTTACAGTTTTAAAGTGAAAATTTCTTTAACGGCGTTGTGCACTTTTTTGGGATAAGGAAAAAAATGTTAAACTCGCGTCAGGACACATGGCCTGATCGAAAATTCGTATGACGGAGGGTCCTTTTTCTTTAATTCACACTGGAGTTTTATACACTCACATGACCGCAGTATTTTTTTCTTAATTATGTTAGTTTTATTACAGCCGACTGCCAAGCCAAATTTAGTTCTATTTTTTAAATTTATACATGACACCATATACTATGAGTCTAAACCGCCCAAAGATGGGACGTAGCATCTTTGTCGGTAGATGTCGGAGTAAATAATGAAAAAATAGTTTTCACTTCTATCGACAGTCCCCAAAGACTGCCCTGGATGTTTTTGGAACGAAGTTCCTTATCGCGCGTTGTGAAAGGGGGCTAGACGGAAAAAATTCTTACGAAAAGTTGTCACGACACTTTTTGCAGCTGTGCGGCGTGCGCATGTTTCTCTGTCTGTCTCTCTCTCTTATAGAAAGGAAGCCAGATATTTTCATTTCTATTTCGCATTGAACTTTTGTTGAGTGTATACAGGTTTTTTGTACATAATAAATAATAAGAAATAACTTCGTTCCATCCGGAACAAGTAGCAAGCGCAGAAGGCTATCAACCAGTAGTTTTCTAATTAAGTGACAGTTCCCTGAAGGCACCCCTGTGGCGGAGCACCGCTCGGCGGGGCCGCTGTCCTAAAAAGACGGAATTCTACAAAGAGGGCCTAATGGCACACAGACATCTCGTCCCCAACCTTTCCCATGATCCTTGTCGCGATCTTGTCTCTATTAAATGACTTAAAAAAGGAGGAGGTACTGTGACGATCTTCATGGTCCTGCACCTTCGTTCGTCAAGTAAAACGTATTAAAAAGAAATATTTAAAAATAAGTTTGATAGATATATTTTTATCTGTCAGAGAGAGTCTACGACAGAACCCTAGGAGTAGAGATGGTATAACAGTTATATTAAAAAGTAAAAAGAATATAAATTCAAGACAAAACATAAGTTTTATTCCAATATCAAAAGATCCTGGAGACATCTGGAGTACCAGATCGTTATAGTACTCAGTTCCGTTGCATTTTTTTTTACCTTTTTTCGCTCTGAATTTTCGACTGGGTGACCCGATTTGGAAGATTATTTTTTTATTTGAAAGCTGATGCTTCCCGTGTTCTGACAATGGCATCCATGAGAAAACCAAATACTTAAGTCTAAAATATGCATTCCTTATTTTCAGTAATTTATTTTTATTGTTTTTGTTAAAATTATTATATTACGAAACCCCAGAGAACATCAAATGATTATTGAAACACATCTCAATTTTGCTAAACCGAACTAACTTGATTAATGGCCGAGCTTTCTATTTTTATGTTCGTCGTGATTAATGATTCTGACACAGGCTAACCAAACCCCATCATTGTGATTATGGACGATCCCTTTGGAAAACGGACTATTAACGGAAAACCTTGTAAAAGTACATAGTACCTACATTACAACCAATGACTTAATCTGGCAGATTGTTATGAGGCTCTAGCCTCTAGCATGCTTGAACACACACACTCACATACACAATACACACAACAATCCCACTGACCCCAAGTTTGCATATCGAATCGATAAAATGCTCCCTCCGAACCTAAATCGGAAGGGACGCCCGCCTCGCGTATTAACGTAGAGCGAAAGTTGCAAAAAACATCCCTAAAATGATACGCCCTCTCTTGCATCTCCCCGCCAGTAACCGCCCGGAGTCGAGGTTCGAACCCTTCAGCGCGGGTACTTAATTTGTAGTTTTAGTCCGGTGAAGCAGTAAAAGCCTCCTAGGATAACTGTAAACTATTCGTTCATGCTAAAAAAAACTTGAGAGGTGTCAAGGGACACCCGGATGGAACGAAGTTATTTCTTATTATTTATTATGTACAAAAAACCAGTATACACTCAACAAAAAAAATCGTCGCGACACCACACTGTTCAATGCGAAATAGAAATGAAAATATCTGGCTTGCTTTCTATAAGAGAGAGAGCGAGACAGACAGAGAAACATGCGCACGCCGCACAGCTGCAAAAAGTGTCGTGACAACTTTTCGCAAGAATTTTTTCCGTCTAGCCCCCTTTCATAACGCGCGATAAGGAACTTTGTTCCAAAAATAAAAAAGCACCCACTCTCAATACAGCCAGAATCAACTCGCTCTCACACAACACAATTATTTCCAGACAACACATTTCTTTTAATAATAATATAATCGTTTATTTTAGAACTTATAACAATCGGATAATGAATAACGATGATAGCTACAAAAATAAAAACTGTAGCGCAGCTATCAACGCCCGCCTCCAGAGACATTGATGTATAGTTCTTTATTCAATATAATAATAATTTAATGCTATGGGGAGTGGTTACCCTAGTGTCCGAGTGGTTCAAGCCGCCCAGTAGGCCTCTGACATGGCTTACTGTTGGCTATAACCGGGACCGGCAGCTTAACGTGCTCTCCGAAGCACGGAGACGCTCAGAAATTAAACCTTTTGGGGGTCACCCATCAATGGAGTAACGGCGAGTCTGTCCAAAAAATAACCGAAATATTTAACTAAAATGGTATTTATTACTTACAGGAACTGTAAAATTGTCTACACCTATGTGGTTGATTTTGAGAACTAACAAATATTGTATAAGATCCTCTGCGTACAAAATTTCACACTATAAATATTGATTGATTAATTGAAAAACAAAACTATAAAATATGCTAAAAACTATAAATTGAATAATTTATAGTTTTTAGCATATTTTATAGTTTTTTTGCCCAATTTAGGTCTTTATCTATAAAAATCAAACATATAATAATAATATGCAAACTATATATATGACTCCCGCTTAAACCACAAAGGTTTTTATGCGAGAGAGAGTTCCTAATTTAAATATTCATTTGTAGATAATGACGCTTTAGAATTCTATGCTAGTTCAGCAATATTATATAGCAGATATTTTTCATGTTTTTCTCGTTATAATTGATTGCTGACGCATTTACTCACAAAACTTAGCTGGATTACAATACAGTATGTGTTAAAACCTATAAAATATAAAAAATAAAACATCAAAGATCTATTAAAAACAAACCTAAGTATAAATCTACTATATATGACTCGCTTAAACAATATAGGTTTTATGCGAGCGGGAGTTCGTTATTTAAACATTAATTTGTAGATAATATAGTTATACAATTCTATGTTAATTCATCAATATTTTTACCTTATCAATGTTTTTCTTTTTTTATTATTATCAGATATTATTTTTTTTTTCTCGCTATGATTGATTGCTAACGCATTTACTCACAAAACTTAGCTGGGTTGTAACATATGAGCTAAATAAAACCTATAAAATATCCAAAATAAATTAAAAAAATTAAACGTATCAATATAAAACAAACCTAAGTATATTATATAAGACTCGCTTAAACCATAGAGTATTTATGCGAGCGGGAGTTCGCTATTTAAATAATAATTTGCAGATTAGACACGTTTTACAATTCTATGCTAGCTTATCAATATTATCTATCTATCAAGTATTTTATAATTTTTCGTCGATATGGTTGCTTGCTCACGTATTTAAATATGTGTTCTGATTGGCTGTTAATAATATTAGGTAGTGAGTATCTATATGTTCTGCTTCCAAATCAATTATTACATATTGGTTTTTTTTTTTCAAAACTTTATGCTCAAAGTTGTACAGAGGTGGACTTAATGCCGTAGGCATTTTCTCCCAGTCGACCTTGAGGAGGTGCAGAGATTAAACAGTAGGTAGGTGCACTAAGTAGAGATTGGATAAATATTCGATACATAATTAATTTAAGTATATAGTTAAATGTATATATATATACATAAATGTATAATATCTAATATATACAATACTATTACTACTATAAAATACTATACATACATAGATAATTTATTAGGTAAGGAAAGCACAATTCTGCTTACAAGTTGTTTAGGATGTGCTCTCTTAGCTTCCTTTTGAATGTGAAGCGGCTTTTGGCCAACCTGATTTCGAGAAGCAGCGAATTCCACAGAAGAATAGACTGGACAAAAAGGGAAGAGTGAATAAAGTCAAATGGTAAGGCGGGCATTGAAGAAGGCGGTTGTAAGTAGATCGGAGAGTTTTCTCATGATTATTGCCCAGAAATTGGAAGTGAGTAGTTAAGTAAGAAGGTGAAGAGGGAGAGTCCAGTATAGAATAAAGAATAGTTAAAGTTCTCAAAGAACGCCTATGGCAAATGGGCAACCATTGTAATTACGTACGGTAGAAGGATACATGGCCGTACTTACGGAGATTAAAGACGAATCGAATGCAGTTAAGTATTCAGAAGTCGGTCAAGTTTTTTAAGGTGATCTGCATTCAGGTCAAAGTAGAATACATCACCATAGTCGATTATAGGAAAAATTAAAGCTTGCACGAGTGTTACTTTTGTTTTCCATGGAAAGAAATCTTTGAGCCGATAAAAAGATAGCAGGATTCCGGTGACCCTCTGACTTACACTTAGTTTCCGGTTTGCTTTTGCCAGCTGAGTGTTGTGTCAATTGAAATTCCCAAGTCTTTAATATTAGGGCTTATATAAATCGTTGTCCTGTCGTATACAACTGATGCGAGGCTGTCAAAGTCAACTCTGCTGATCATGCGGGAATTTCCAATTATAGTGGCTTTGCATTTTGAAGGATTAACACTAAGACCAAAGCTATCAGACCAATATTTTATCAATACCAAGTCACTATTAATTTGGCCGATCGAAAGTTGAAGGTCATCGGCATAAAGATGGTACGCACTCTGAAGGTTATGACTGAGAAGATTTATAAACAAATAAAATAGTAGAGGAGAGAGAATACCGCCTTGAGGTACGCCTGAGGTAACGTTACACCAATTAGATGTATATTCACCAATTTGAACCGATTGCAGGCGATCTCGAAGGTAGGATGAAAACCACTCCAATGCTTCGTCAGAGATCATAAGATGGGATAGGATGGCTAAAAGGATATCGTGACTGGTGGTATTAAAGGCATTGGAGAAATGGTAACATTTATTTTGAGGATTAATTAATTTATAATGGCGTTTTATATGTAGATAGTTGCCTTTTCGTCTTTCATGTTTGACATTGTAATATTATATTGAATCGGTAGTAATTTATAATAATAATAATAATAATATCCTGGGATATTATCCACACACGGCCATCAGATTCAGCACTAAGCAGAGCTTGTACTTTGGAAACCAGATAACTGATATACTACATGTACCTACTACTTTTCTATTTATAAATAGATACTTATATAGATAAGTAATTACACCCAGGCTCAGGGCAAACACACATGTCCATACACACAAATACCTGTCTTAAGTGGGAATCGAACCCACGATCTGCGGCGTGAAAGACAAACATATACCAACCAGAACAAGTGGCAATACTTGAAAAATTCATTCGTTGTAATTATCACTCGGCATACATTTTATATTGTGTGTGACTTGCCCAAGATATTAGATACTAGCTGTGCCCCGCGGTGTTACCCGCGTTAAACTTTATAAATTATCACAGCTCCTCCCCGTAGGTGATAGCGTGATAATATGTACCCTATATGTTGAACCGACCTCTTAGTAATATTCATGCAAAATTTAAAGTAAATCCACGCAGTACTTGTTGAGTTTAGCCCGGACATACATACAGACAAACAGATAAACAGACAAAAATTCTAAAAACTATATTTTTGGTTTCGTAGTCGATTGTAGACCACGCCCCAAGTATCCTTTTTTAAAAATATTCAATGTACAGTACATATACAATGACTTTCCTACGATTTTATTATATGAATATAGATTATCAAGATATATCCATAATCATATCGACTGGTGAAGTACTTTTTTTATGTCATAGGGCGACAAACGAGCAGGCGGGTCACCTGACGGCAAGTGATCACCGCCGCCTATGTACACGCGCAACACCAGAGGAGTCACGAGTAGGGTTACCACGTGACAGGCGTTAGCCGCATTTGACAGGTATTTTAAGGTTTAGACAGGCGTGCGACCGGCATTGGTCTGAGATAGGCATTTTTGCAGGCTCTCGTCAACGCCCAGTGGAGTAGAGGCAGAAATCGGCAGACAATTGAATCAGCAAAAGCAATATTGATTACACAAGAAAACTCCAAAACTGCGTCTTGTCAAGACTTTTACGTTTTTATATTAGAAAAGAAAGAACTATTAAAAAAATTATGTCCTCTGACAAATATCAGTAATAATAATATCCTTCTTCATTATTATCTGTTGGCTTTAACTTATTACCTACAGCGTTTTGCTTCAGACAGGCATTTTACGTACCATAGACAGGCATCCCTCTATTTATATACCTAACCGTAGTCACGAGTACGTTGCCGGCCTTTAAAGAGTCAGCAAACAAGTGTTGCTGACCCTTTCCCCAATCCCGATGAGCTCTAGCGACTTTACTCACACGCAGGAACACAACATTAAGGTTATAAATGTTATTATTAAGGAATGTCTTCTGTAAGGTGGACGTATTACCCCAGTCGGACTGCTCTTTGAGCGAATGAACACTGTGCCCTACCTCTGTTAATACTACAAGACAAACGATAATACTAAGTTCAAACAGCTGATCAGAGAGCCGCAACCACCTCCTCACGACATCTCTGCGTGATAACACAATTTCATTATAATTGATACATATAACGTATAACAGAATTAGATGCGCAATATGTAACGAGGATAACTTTTGTTTAAAAAAATATTATTTCAGCCGAATGACGTCCAATGCTGGAGAAACGCCTCCCTAGAAGATTTCAACATCCATTGCTGGACAAAAAGTTAAAGTTAAGTTAAAGTTGTGTAAATAATCGCCACTCTTGCCAGACTTCTTGGCAATCGCAGTATTATAGTCAGAGTACACAAAGAGACCCTGCTGATATTCGTTGCGGGATCCAAGACAGTTAAAGCGATTCTCCAAGACATGACTGAGCCTCACCACTCAGTGTCATTTCAAAAAGAAGAGACCCTGCCGCCCGTTCTCTGGGAGATATTACGGGAGGATGAAATGGGGTGGTGATATTATTTGCCATCAGCCAAACAGTATACTGTTATAAAAGACATAGAGCCAACATCATGTTTACTTTATAACAATCTATGTACTTAAATAAAATGTCTATGGCATAATTGGGAAAGTGTTCCCCATCGTATTCACAGAGACTAACTGCAACTGCCCTTTTCATACGCAGCATATTTAATGTTTTCCACACTGGTTTACATAACAAGGACGTTCAGACAATATGTAGTAAAGATATCGCTAAAGCTTTAAATCTCGATAGTTAAATCTATACATTATGTCTTCGACAATAACTTAATGTAAGCTAGCTAAATATAATTACTGTTATAAAATAAATTTTGTTCTAAATGTTTTCATACAATCCGTATACCTAAATATCTATATGTACAGACGCCAGCACATCCAGCTACTCCAATTTGTCAAATTTCTTTTATAGATTTTCAACTTTATCACAAAAGCATAAGGTTCACTCTCAATTGGGGAAATTTGACAATTGGGGTAGCTTGACGTACTGGTACCTAGAAATAATTATATATTACTACAAATATGTTCTGACTATATTTTACAAGAGCTTTTTTAAAGTCTACGTAAATAAAAACTTTTTTATTGTTTGTGGGATTAAAGTAGAGCTGGGGAAGGGGGGAATACTTCTTCACCAACAGACGTTGTTTCCGTCAACTTGATTTTAGAATCCTTCAAATAATTGCTTGCAGTTAATTTTGTTACACTATTAACAACACTGACTTATGTTAATACAAATATACTGCGTAGTTTTGAAAAATATTATTTTTGTGTGTTTTATCATTAATATTTTACTTTTTCTTTCAGTGGGTGGTGCCTTTTAAAAGTCAGCTGGCACCGTGCCTACTAAAGGCGGGCGCCACTGATAACCAATTATGTTCCTCTATTTTAGCCGATATTCTCAACAGGATTGGGTCGAGGAACAGGTAATGGAATTAAAGCACGACCGTTGTCATGTATAAAAAATCCGCTCTAATAAAAACTTCTTGAATGTCCACCTCAATATACAATGGTACAAAACAGACACGATAATAAATGGAACTTAATGTATTAAATAGTGAGAATAATAATATAAATATGACACCTAATTAATCAATACTCACATATTAATATTAATTGAACCCACGAAATATTAACATAAACATAACTAATAAATATTTGAACAACTAAACTATTAGTAAAAATAATAAAAACTAAAAATTCCATCTACTACTAATATTTTAAATATGTTACTTAATTCTTAAAAAGTATAATATGAAATAAGAAACAATATCAATCCGACCAATTTGAATTTGGAATCTACGTTACCTTAAGTAGGTAACATTAGATTCCAAATTCAAATGAAAGCAGGCGCCGCATTACATACAAAGTTAATATTATTATGTTTTTATGAACTTTACATTTAGATGTACGCCATGATTTAGAAAAAAATTATACCTAATAAGTAATAGGCATAGATAATATACCGCAAAACAAAAGAAATTAAAAAAAACTTACAACGATTCCGACCCCCGTTAAATAAACCGAAACTATCCCCAGATCGAATTATGGTTACGTTCCGTTACTCGCATTGATTTATAACATAAATTGAAACGATCCACCCGATGTTGCACCAGAAAATAAGAGGCGAGTAGGGACTCAAGCCATCTAACAAATTAACCTACAAAATAAGTAACCGACGCCTGAGGGCAACCCCTTTGGGTTCGAAAAGCCCAAGGTTACTGACGTGGAGATTAACAAGAGGGTCGTTTTTTAGGGCCGTTATGTGTAACAATCTCTCTACGTTAGTACGCAAGCATAATAGAGGAGGGTGCAGTTCATCGATGGAAATGCTAAGGGAACTTACTGCAGCGATGGTGGTGGGGACGCGTTCTCTATCGTACTCTCGGCTGGCGAGTACTATATGTGGGATCGTGTACAGAGTCTTGAGAGTTTCTAATAGCCCTGTTAATATTTTCTTGATGTGATACTTACTTACTTATCGTATGGGCAGTGGTTACCCTAGTGTCAATTTTACCGACCGTCTAATGACTACAATTGGGACCGACAGCCGTGCCCTCCAATGCACGGAGACGATCAGAAATTATACCACTTTGGTGGTCACCCATCTATGGCTAGACTGCGGGCACAGTTGCCGCAGATTACTTACAGACAAGTGACAGCATCTAGATATGATCACCTCTATGATGAGTTAGTACTTACTTTTTGACGTAGACGGTACATGTCATTGTCAATGACTTATTATATGCTCAAAATAATGACAGTCGTAAACTCGAATAGGTAACTCAACTACCATAAAGCTACCGACTACTTAGTTTATCGCTCAGTTGATTGCGCCATTCTAATTAAAATAGATTAACGCTATACTTCAATGGAGCCTATATTTCGGCCCGCCTTAAATTGGCCAAATCTTTTATAAACAAGCTTGAAAAACCGCCATTTAAAATACATTAAATCTCACATATTTATCTAATCGTTCATTTAAATAAAGAAGTTAGTAAAAAAAAATATGATTACATTTTTTTAAGATTTAAACCATAGACTAAACTTAATCGTAATAGTATAATTTAAAAAATAAATAATAAATTACACGTAAGTTAAGGAACTCTTAAGTTAATAAAAAATACTTTCAAATCTCTTACCAAGTAATAGAAGAAAAACAGTCCAAATAGATCCCCAATACATTTTGATTATATTATGTAGTCATATAAAAACACTAAACACTAAATCCACAATCGAATAATACGTGACGAACGTAACATCGTTCTTAAAAAAAAAACTACACCATCATAAACAACACCAACACTCATCCAATATTCGAATAAAGAACACTTAATACGAAATACTTTTTTTAAACGGTTTTATAGCTAGTCCTTAATCATAATTATGTTTTATCGTATTTTATCAGAGATGGCCGCGACGTTCATCCGCAACGACTTCCCACTATCTACTGGACTGAAAGAAAATCAGTTTGAAGAACTTTTCAGAGATCGTCGCGCTTCGACCGTTTTCCGGCACGTATAATGATAAAATAATTATTTTCGTATCAAGATAAACAATTAAGGGATTTTAATGGCTTTGTTACCTATTCAATGTATGTATGAAAACATTTCTGTGAACCAAATAAAATAGCTAGGTAATAAAATAGGTATTAATTCGCTTCATAATAATCTAGTTTTTGTTAGGAAATGATTCTTCTTATATAAGGAACCGTAAAAGCAATGTCGTTTGTCAGCCAGTATCCATCACTGCCACAAATTAAAAAGTCACGACGACTTCGTCGTGACTTTTTTGTTGAGTTTATTTGATTATAGAATCCATTACTCATAAATACAATGATTTTATGGTTTTGTTTTTCTTGTAGTTGGAAAATGATTATGGAGTTGGATTTATAGGTTTGCTGCACCAAAGAAACCTAGTTATGATTCTTAAAAAAAAACAACAGTTGTCTATTTTTGACCATTCTATAAAAGTGAAAACTTTTAACTTGTTGGACCGGAGCCGAGTAGGTAGGTATAAACAATTCAATGTGTCACAGCGAATCGTATTTTTTAACAAGCACGGTGTGTGTTTTTCTCTTTTACATATAATATACGATATCGAGCCCTTTAAGTGGGAAGGTTTGGCAGAACAACGAAAGACCTAGCGCGGGCTTGCCAAGAGGCAAATACGTGTATTTGAAAAGCAGCGAAAACCCGCGCCATTTCAGTCGTTGTGAGGAAAAAATACACCTTTAAGTGGGAATAATTGGCAGGACAACAGGTTAACAAAGAGATAAGATTATTCTTATTCTTCTGGTTGCGGCTATTTCCAGTCTCCGGAGGTCCTGGTAACACTGCGTCCAGTGATGAACTATTGTGCTCGCCGCTCCAACTAAACTTCCCGTCTAACCCTGCAACATAGATAAATTGAAGAATCTTTTTGGCAGGAGTGTCGATAACATCGTCCTGGTGCAAGAAGTGTTGGCCCAGGACGGTGTTACGTTTATGCATCAGTGGCTCACAGTGGCAGAGCAGGTGTAGAGGTGTTTCGTCTGCGTTATTGCAGAATCTGCACACTCTACAGTCTCCGTGCCACCGTGGACAGGTGTTTCCTGAGACGGCAATGTCCCGTTAACATCCTAGTTATGATGCATAAGTTCCTCCTATTAAGCGCGAGGACTTCGTTCGCAGTTTTGCGGTCGTAAGAGATAAGATAAGATAATTGTTTATTTCACCACATAACATAAAACAATAACAATAATAGGTGCGTTCAGTTATATGCAACACATTTTTATATAATAAAAAACTTGAGAGGTATCAAGGGACTCCCGGATGAAACGAAGTTCCTTTCGATTAATTAGTGGAGGACTTGCAATTGCAAAGAACTTGATTAAATTTAAAATTTATTTAATCTAATAAATAATATACTTTTAAACAATAATTATGAATAATATATATATAGGTATATATAATATAAAAAATTAAAAATAAAACAAAAATAAATAATAATAACAACGGCAAAATAAAGAAAGACGAAACGAAAATATTTGGCTTGCTTTCTATAAGAGAGAGGGAGAGAAAGACAGACAAACAGAGAATATATAACCACTTGCCTGAAGGTATTATTAGAGATTAACCAATCAACAAATTTAGAACCCAGCTACGTTTATGCTTGACAGAATTTTTTTTTTACTATATAGAAGAATATTTGACATGTAAGCCCTAGTATCTTAAGTATACCTTAATAGTAAGTTATACTTTGTATGCCATAATGTAAAATGGCTTGTGTGTGAGACTTCAAATGATTACTCTAAGACCTGTATTTTTGACCACATTTGGACAAATAAATAATTTGAATTTAAGAGAAACATGCGCACGCTCTGCACGGCTTACCATTAGCTTACTATAGCAAAAAGTGTCGTTACAACTTTTCGTCTTAATTTTTTTTGTCTAGCCCCCTTTCGCAACGCGCGTTCCAAAATTTACAAGTTTGTTATAATTTACAAGTTACAATTTATATATATATAAGTTAAAGTTACCATAATAAATATATTACATATATATTAATTTATATATCTCATATATTAAATATATCATTACAATTGTTTATAGGGTGAAAGTTAACATAATAAGAAAAAAAGTAACTATATATAAAGCAGCGAAAAGCTGAGCTTCATACAAAACTCGATGAGCTAAAAGCCCAACAACCCGCGGCTATTCAATGCAATTATTTTGATGGGAACCACACGTGCGCTCAGTGTACACGACAGTTTCACTAAGAAGATCGGCTATGGCAGCCGGTCAAATCGGTCGGACTAATTATTATCAATCTTAGCGCTATTCAATTCTTTGTACTACTTTTCTTGATAAATAAAATTTATATAGTCTAAATATTATTTATACAACTTTGGAAATTTAATGATTTACATAAGATTGAATTATTTTGTATTTTAAAAAGTTTTAAATATACGAGTACATACCTACGAGTATAATTTTTTGTTTTTATATATTCAGTTCAGAATTAATCCCACTTGTATTATAAATGCGAAGGTGTGTTTTGACTGCCTCGTTGGTCTAGCGGTAGCGTGTTCATTCGCAGAGAGCGAGGTCCCAGGTTCAAGTCCCGGGTCGGGCCAAAGGTGATATTTCCGTAAAACTATTTTTTTTTCTTTTTACGGGACTTTCTCGCCGCACGTCGTGGGTTCGATTACCACCCAGGACAAATATTTAGGTGCATGAACATGTCTGTTTGTCCTGAGTTTGGGTGTAATTGTCTAAATAAGTATGTATTTACAAAAGAAAAGTACTTACTATATGTAATATATCAGTTATCTGGTTTCCATAGTACAAGCTCTGCTTAGTTTGGGATCTGAAGGCCGTGTGTGAATAATGTCCCGGGATATTTATTTAGATATTTATTTGAAGGTTTCGATACTTAATCTAATTTCTATTATCTGTATATTCAAAGCATTCTGGTGAAGGCTTTGAATAATTGGGGGTTGAAAAAAAAACAAACAACTTATGGTTTCTTTATGGTTAAATAAACCGTAAATTGTTTGTTTTTTTTTTCAACCCCCAATTATTCAAAACATTCATATTAAGATTTTCCTGCCAACAAATCTGTTCTTAAGTTCTTAAAGCTGTTGGGCTTGCGCCTGAACTTCACCGATCGTATCAAATAAAGAGTGAACTTGTGTTTGCACACACATTCCTGCACTAAAATATGTTCTGCATTATTGACTAGACTCCGTTTAAGCCGATAATACATATGAAATCACAATCAAAGCCTTAAAATACCTGAAAGTTGGGTAGTTAGGTACATACATAAGTGCTAACAAATACAAATACAAAAATATTTATTTGCATAAATGTGGTGTACAAATAGATGACAATATGTTCATGGTATCACACATTTACCATATTTGTATCATGGCATACAAATATTAAACTTAATATTAAACATAAAAGAAAAACTACAAACATCATAACAGTAACCTACAGAATAAATAATTATTATTATAACTTACATTTAAAGTATTCATCTACATTATAAAAACACTTGTCACACAGAAATTTTAATAATATACTCTTAAATTTATTCGATGGCAATTCTCGCATACTCTGGGGTAGATGGTTGAATATTCGCACACACATAGCGTAGCTGTTGCGACTATATTGTTCGGTCTTTAAAGGTGGTAGGACAAGTTTGTCCGGATATCGGGTATTAAAATTACATACGTCTTTTTTGGTCGGGAATAAGTTACGATTACATTTGATAAATACACAAATTTCGAAAATATAAATACATGGAACTGTTAACAAATTAAACTTACGGAACATAGGTTTACATGACATCCAGGGCGCCATATTACTGATGGCTCTAACGCATTGTTTTTGGGCTATAAAAGCTCTGTTTATATTAACTGAGTTGCCCCAGATAACAATGCCGTATCTTAGAATGGACGCAACAAACCCGTGATACGCTTTAAGAGCGGTCTCTCTATTCGAAATTCTTGCCAGTCGCCATAGTGCATAAGCAAACCTGTTTATTCTGTTGCAGACATTAGTGACATGTGGCTTCCAACTACATGCGTCATCTACTATTATACCTAGAAAAGGAATCTCATTAACTTCCGATACAATTTCTCCGTTATATTCAACTTCGAGTTCCAGTTTTTTACCACCTCTATTTTTAAACTGCATGTATTTAGTTTTATTTATGTTTATATTTAAATTATTTAAACCTAACCAATTTATTACATCGCTTATAGTGTCATTGATATTTAGATTGTAGTCTAATCCTAACTTTTTTGGTATTATTATCGAAATATCATCTGCATAAAGTATACATTGATGTTCCATAATGGATGGGAGATCGTTGATGTAAAGGAGGAAAAGTAACGGACCTAAAATGCTCCCTTGGGGTACTCCTACATTATTTTGTTTCGTATGAGACTTGACCGCTACTTCTTCCTTTTTTGAATTAATAGTTAGAAATTCCGTAAACTGTTGACGATTAATTAAGTAAGTTCTTAACCAATCTTGAGCAGTTCCCCGTATACCATATAGATCACACTTGCGTAGCAGCAAGTCGTGCCGTACAAAGTCAAAAGCCCTGCTCATATCTATGAAAAGTGTTGTGGTTGGTATTTTGGAATTAATATTATTTAATATTTTATTTATTAATTTAAAAGTTGCTAAGGAGGTAGATTTGCCTTTTAAGAAACCATGTTGTTCTGGACATAATATATTATACTTATTAAGAAATGTTATCAATCTGGCATATACAACCTTTTCGAAAATTTTTGCAATAGTTGGTATTAATGCAATGGGTCGATAATTGCTCATGTCGTTTTTGCTACCTTTTTTATGTAAGGGTTTTATTACAGTTGTTTTTAGTTTATCAGGATATATTCCTTGACTGAGTGATAGATTAATGATATGTTCTAAGATACCTGCAATTAATGTAATACTAGACTTTAATATATTAGTTGGAAAACTATCGTAACCTACAGAAGCGGTATCTTTTAATGAATAAGTTATTTTTTTAATTTCTTCTGTATTTGTTGGGAGTAAGAATATAGTAGAATTATTGTTACAAATATGGGAAGTAGTGATTTTACTTTCTTGTTTGTTATTATTGGTCATATCAATGAAGAAGTCATTGAATAGGCCTGAAATCATATTTGGATCCTGAATGACCTTTCCGTCGTGAATAATTTCATTAATAATTTTGGAGGTATAATTAGATCTTAAATTATCATTTATTACTTTCCAGGTTGCTCTTGTAGTGTTTGTAGAGTTGCATACAAAAGATTGATTATCTAATCTCTGGGCCGCTATAATACATTTTTTCAAAAGTTTATTATACCGATAGTAACTTATTTTGTTAGCCTTATAGGCGTTTTTGTAACATGAGAACCGCAATTGCCGCTTGCGATTGCATGATATTCTTAAACCTTTGGTTAGCCACGACGATTTTTTTGTTTTGGAAGTTATCTTATACCTGTTAATGGGAAAACATAGATTATAGAAAAGCAGTAAGTTTTCATGAAACATGTTAAAGGCCTGGTTCGTGTCTGTTTGACATAAACAGTCAGACCATGAAAGTTGCTTTAAACAATTTAAGAACAGTTTAATATTATCATTATGAAAGTCACGTTTAAATCTATACACAAATGTTGATGGAACGTATTTTTTATTTACAGTAAAAGTCAAAAGTTTTCCCGTGTTGTGATCAGACAGCTCCAGCGGCAGTATTCTACCAGTTGCATCAGGGATGTTAGATAATATTTGATCTATGCAACTGTTTTGTCGGGTGGGTTCATTGATGTGGTATATAAAGTTATAGTTGTTCATAATTCTACGAAGTTGAGTTAGAGCTACAGAGTCTTTCAAGAAATCAATGTTAAAGTCACCGACAATTGTAATCTTTTTTTTAAATTTATTTCGTAATTTTATCATCAGATTTTCCAGTTTACGTAGAAATGTATTTGGGGAGTAATTGGGTATTCTATAAATACAAATTATTATACAGTTATAATTAGGTATCTCTATGCCACACGACTCAAAAGTAAGTTCTGAAGACAGTTCATTTAAGAATGTTATTTGTTTGTATTCGATATGTTGTCGACAAAATATACAAACACCACCTCTCTTTTGTTTAGCTCTAGAAAAGAAATTAGCGAGTTGAAAACCACTTAAATGCATGTTAAGTTCTTCTCCAGATTTCACAAACGTTTCACTCAAGCATATTATGTCTATGTGAATACTCGAGCTTTTTAAATTCTCTAGTGTTACATGCAGGAAGTCTCTTTTACTTAAAAAGCCTGCAATATTTTGATGTAGAATGGAGACGGTATTGTCTTTGTTATTAACGAAAAAACTGATCTGATTTTACAGGTTTAACAGGGGTATTAATTGTGGTTGTTTTATTATGCCTGATTGACGTTGGGGTTTTTGAGATTTTAGGGAAATATCATAATACTCTGCTGACAAAGAATGTGTGACAGTAGCCTTGTTTGCCAGTTGTTTTTCACTGCCTTTGTTCTTATAAAAATAGGACTATCAGAATTACTGTTAGGCAACCTTAAGTCTTTGTTTCCACTCATAAAATGTAAGTATTTAGTGTGATAGTCAATACTGTCAATTTTTACATTTATCTTGTTACAAATGTCATTCAAGTAATTATCATAATAATTACTATTTTTAATAAAATAACAATTTGAAATATTTTGACATAATAACTGATATTCATAGTTTAGCTTATATTGATTAATAAATTTGTTTTTATGTACATTTAGTACTAAAAAAGATGAATTACATTTTCTTTTTAATATGGATATTAATTCTAACATTACATAGGTAGGGTTAGTGTCATTTTCTCCTACACATAATATAACCTTGTCTCCACACTGAAGTTCTACATTTTGAGCTTCTTTCAAGATTTCTTCTGTTGATGCAAAAGGTTTAATGAAGCCAAATATACTATATTCATCATATCTAGTACTCATTCTTGATCGCAGAAGCGCTGGAGCTAAGCCTACACATTGTTGTGAATCATAAATGATTATTCTCTTCCGGTATAATGGGGTCGCTGGTTTGGTAGTATGATTTGAGTTCGATTGGGTACTTTCTTCATTTTCAGGGTACTTCAGAGGACTGCAGCTTTTAACTGAATCTATTATCTTCTGTGACTTTACTTCAACTTTGGATAAACATGATAAATCTTTTAATTCAATAGCGTCACAAACTTTGAGGCCAAGTTGGATAGAGCTGGAGTTGGGATCATCAGTGGTTTTTTGTACGGGAGAAGAAGGTATTGAAACTGAATTGATAGTATAATTCAACTTATGTCTCTTCTTTTTTGTCGACTTAGTCACTGGAGTAACTGACTGGTTGCTGCTACATATTTTCTTTAGTTGGGAAATAATATGATCTTTTTCTTGAGTTTGTTTATTTAGGCGATCTATTTCTAATGTTAAATTTTCAATTTCACTGTTTGCACTATTTAACTGACACTTTAATTTCTGCAATTCTGCTTTTATTTCGTCTAAGTCATAGTTGAAATGGGTAGAAAGGTCAGGCAAACTTCTTGCATATACACTTGTGCTACTTTTTGAAGACTGGAAAGATTCGTCTAGACTTTCCACAGATCTCCGTATGGGTATTTTACGCAAGGTTATATTTTCAAATTCCATGTCTGAATGAGTTTCAATAAAGGCAATTAATGTATTGTTCTACCAGAGGACTTCTGTGGGTTCTTTCGTTGCCCCAACAGTTAATTACGTGTATTTCTAGTTATTAATCTAATGATACACTCTTACACACAAAATATTAGTTTGAGATGAAGTTCATTTTCACACCGCTTATTATTTTTAAATTAAAGTCACTTATATGTTGCTTTTGTCCAAAGAACATTTGCAAAAAGACTTCTTATGTTCCAGGATTTGAACTGTCTACCACAATTGTGCAAGTCAAGCACTTTCTTATTCCACCACCGTATGTGTTAACGAGAAGGGCGAAATTTAGGTTCATATGAGACATAAACGATATTTGAAACAGCAGAATCGGTTACGATGACTCATTAGATTGGAATTTTGTTGATACTCCAGTCTTATTTTACAGAATTTAAGCACTTTCGTCACAAAAAATCGTCACTGTTTCGTCACATTGTTTTAGTTTTTGATTAATGTTTTTGTTTTATTGTAAATAGCACCAAATTAATGTAGAAGTAATGATTTAAGTAGTCACGTATTAAAACTTAGTTTATTTGTTCAAGTTTTCATAATACTTCACGATAACATTTGTGCACTAACTGGGGTCCATTTTATAAAGATTGTTAACACTTTTACACGAATTGAATGATTGTAAGTAATTTTAAGATTTATATAAACACAGAGCTCTTTTGTATACGTCTTCGTTAGTCAGCGCCATCTAGCGAACTCTGCTATATTATTAGACAGAACCATTGACAATATGTAGTAAAAATATTAGACTTAAACTAGATAATTAAACATAATCTCTTGACAACAACTTGATACGAGCTAGCTAAATATGATTTCTGTAATAAAATAAATTTTATAAATGTTTTCATACAAGATGTACCTAAATATCTATGTTACTAGAAATAATATCTAATGTATACAACTATATTACTACAAACATGTTCTGACTATTTACAAGCGCTTTTTTAAAGTCTACGTGAATAAAAACCTTTTTTATTTTATTTATTATTTCCATGTAATTATTCCGTTGTAGTGCTAAATAAATAAATAATATATTACAATAAATTATGATTGCACGTGTGGCGCAGCGACTAAGAGAGTCGCCTCGCCGCTTCGTGTCGCGGGTTCGAGTCCCGCGCCGGACAACTGTTTGTGTGACCTATAAATAGTTGTTTTGTCTTTTATATGTTTGTAAAGTACCCCGCGACACAGGGATTAGATTCCCATAAAAAAATATATTACATACATACATATATATTATTATGTGATTATTTTAATGAGTCTCTTACTCGTCGTGTCGCTACTCGTTCCATCGGATCGTGAGAGTGATGGAATGTCAAACGCACCCACCTTTGCACTATAATATATATCAATAGACTAGACTGTCCGCCATGGCCGAAATTCGACTAGGAGGTCTTTATTATTATATGGTTTCCAAACGATTACAACTGGAAAGCAATTCATATTAATTAATATGGCATCGTTCGTAATAGGACATGGCACTTATTGTTGGCATTTAGGGCTATAGTAGTAGTTTGAAATATCACTTTCCCTTCCAATAGCGTCTAAAACTGCCAAGTTATATCATACATACATAGACTCGCGCCTGTTACCGAGAGGGGTAGGCAGAGACAATGGATTTTCATTTATCACGATCTCTGCACATCTTTTGCCTCGTTTACTCTCATTATCAAATTTTATTTGTTTAAATAAGTTTAAATTTAGCCCAGGAGACTTTCAATGCTTCATCGGACAATTGAAGGGAGCATGGTCTTAAGCCGTCTAGCCAGTTCTTGTCTCATACGAACTTAGTATTCCACGTTAAAGGACATCCTTTCAGAAGTTGAGAGTGCGGGTTATTTTTATAGCAGCCGTTTGCAGTTTTCACTGCTTTACCAGGTATTGAAGGTCGTTGGCTGCGATAAGACCGCCTATTGTACAGAGGCCAGCACATCAAGCTACCCTACTCTGACAAATTTCCCCAATTGGAAGTGAACCTTATGCTTTTGTACTAAAGTATAAAATCTATAAAGCAAATTTGACAGATTGGGGCAGCTTGATGTTCTGGCGTCTGTAGATAAATATATTGTAGTTCTGTTCTCATGTTTCACCCATGATAGGGTCTTTTAAATCGTAGAAGTTTGTAGATTATAATGGAGTGGTTGTTTACGGAGCACGTAGCTTGAAGAACCGATGGAGAAGAAAGGTTTTCTAATGGTGACTATTAACCGGCAGTCGCAATATGGTTGGGCTGCTATAAGATGGGCCGATGATCTTGTAACGCGACGTCCTGCGTGAGCGATCTAGACGCGACCGCGGAGCGGTGCGGCGAGGCGTGATGCGGCGCGAAAACAACTAACGCGACGTCCTACGTGAGCGATCTAGACGCGAACGCGAAGCGGCGCGGCGCGGCGTGGATACAACGAACAACCAGCTATTGAAGTGGCCTACGTGACAAAACGCGGTGCGGAGCGGCGCGAAATGAAGCGAACGCGATCAGTTGGCTTGATAATTTCGCGCGAACTGGATGCGGTGCCGTCGTGTTTTTGCGGCGTCGGTGGCGGCTACGCGAGACGATTCGCGTGCACGTAGGACATAGCCACCGCGTCGCACCGCAACCCATTGAAGTCGCGTGTCACCGCTTCATAATCGCGTTCACTTTGAACCGCTTACCTAGGACGTAACGTAAGGGTCGCTGGAAGTTGTTGCATGTGGATAGCGCAAGACTGGCGATTGTAGAGATCATTGGGGAAGGCCTTTGTTTGGAGTTTAGAGTGGACCTCTTTCGGCTGATATATTGAAGAAATTGGCCCTGTGCTACCAGGCAAGGTAAATGTGGTGCATACTATGCCTGTTGACAGAAACGATTGAAAGGATCCGGTAAGGAGATTCTATAACAAACTTCCCAGTGATATCCGAGAAATGTCTATGAATAAGTTTAAAAGAATTATAAAAGCCAAATTGTGTAGCAGGGCTTATTACAAAACTTCTGATTATTTAAGTGACAAAACAGCTTGGGATTGAGTCGCTCTAAATTAACACATTTAAATACAATGTAAATTTATTTAAGAAATATATATTTTTAAAAAAGGATTCCTACTGAGTTTTCTGGCAGTGTTTCTCAGTAGCTGCCA
Organism: Pseudoips prasinana; assembly: GCA_951640165.1. Lineage (NCBI taxonomy): Eukaryota > Metazoa > Arthropoda > Insecta > Lepidoptera > Nolidae > Pseudoips > Pseudoips prasinana. The sequence continues at coordinate 5,368,977 of OX621260.1, forward strand.
CGTCATGCACTGCACGGTAGGGTAAAAAAAAATTGACGATTCCACACAAATGTAATATTTTAACGGAATAAACGACTTTTGAATTTGAATTTGAATTTGAATACAGAGATCACTACGTGTTGCCAACCTTCCTAACAGGGAGATTTTCGAAGCTATGGGTGCCTTGAGTTCGATCTTGAGGCAGTGAAAAAAGTCCTCGAGGAGGACTGCAGCTTTTTGTTTCTCTTTTATGCAAATGACTTATGCAGTTATCCTATGCTTTCACTGCTTTACTGGACAACCCCGCCATGACTCAGTTGTAAAGCTCCATTATAATCCAAAGATGTTGTGTTTATACAAATTTATATTCAAAGCTACATACAATAATAGTTTAAAAAACTAAAAAACACGCTTTTAGCACGCACATAAAATTACAAAATCCCCCATCTTGGACGTCCGCCATATTGTATTTAAGTCACATGACTATTTTTTTCGTATTTCTGACACAAAACCCTTTCATTTGATACCCATATCATGGGGGTGGATTTCAAACAGCCAGTCCACCATCTCGGGGAGGCCGCCATATTGGATTTGTAATGACGTTTCTTAGCTAGTCATGTATTATCATCAGAACTCAGAACGTGTTCAAAATTTCATCCTAATTGGAGACGCAAATTAAGATTTTCTTACATACATAGTTAATTACAAATGAAGCTAATAAAAGCGTGTTAAAAAAGCAAAGCGAGCACACACAAGGAGGCAAAGTTTAATTTTTTGGCATTGCTAATTAACTTTTTAAGTTCTAATGTAATTTTGTGTTGTGTTTTGTCTTATTTTTCTCATTTTAATTAAATGTACTTATCGTTATGATCCACTTGTTGGTCGAAATAAACGAATAATAATAATAAAAGCGTCGCTCACATACACAGCTCATCTTTGAACTTAACCAAGCAGGCAGTAGTTCTCGCCCAAAGGCGGCAGCATTATTCCATGTACGCCCAGACTTGCCCCGCATCTACAAGTACCTAGGTACTAACACAACTTAGTTCGATCCGATGAATGCCCGCTCCGGACCTAAACCGGTAGCGAGGCCCGCGTCGTGCATTAACGTAGAGCGACAGTTGCACAAAATCCCCTAAAATCATGATATCTCGCCCTCTCCACGTCAGTATCCGCCCAGAGCCGAGGTTCGAGCCCCACAGGGGGCGCCCTCCGGCGCGGGTACTTAGTTTGTAGTTTGAATTTTGCTAGGCGGTTAGAGCCCACGCTCACCCCTACTGTCCGGTGAAGCAGTAAAAGCCGAGCGGCTAACTGCACGCGACAAGTTAAAAAATAAAAAAACAACTTAGTACGTAGGCGGTCAGTCAAATAAAGTTATTGTCTATTAAAAATGGTTTTATAGACCATAAAACTTTAACGACCCCTTAAGCGTAGCTATGGAAATTTAACTTTATTGTAATTAAATTAAGGATGAAAATTAAATGTTATAAGATTTATAAACAATGACTATGGCATACGGCCCACCTAACTTCATATCTGGAGTTTATGTCGGCCTAAACATCAAAATCTGTAAGTCCAAATATCTTCCTTTGGAGATAATTTCCAGCTACTGACTACAACAGCTTAAAATTCCCTTCGAACAATCGTTTAGTCGACTTTCGGTTCATCGAATATTACTACATATTTTTTAATATTTGATTGTTTACGTGACATATTACTGTGTTTCTTAAATAATGTGTTAATAATTTAATTAATTGTATTTCAATTCTTTTACATGTTTATTCAGTTTTATTGACTGTATAGTTGAACTTCGGCAGTTTAAACTGGGGTACCTAGAGAACTAGGGTTATTAATTCATTTTTATTTTACTCTCTCTAAAAAGAGTAATATATTTAACCCACTGAGTTCATTTCGCTGGGTCTTCTCAGTTGGGGCGCATTGGATCCGGTGGTAGCATTAAAGTGCGACCGTCGTTATTAACACAAGGTCCGTCATAATAATAATACCTTAATATAGACAGAACCATTGACAATATACAGTAAAAATATAAATTTTGATAATTAAACTTAAACACAATCTCTTGACAATAACTTGATACGAGCTAGCTAAATTAATTGTATTAATATATTTCTTATTTTAGCTATATAACTTGATTCTTAAATATGAAATGTTATATTTACACGCCGAGAACTCGGCAGAATGTGATTGATCCATCAATATTCCTGTAACACCTTTTATGTATACTCATATTCAGTAAACAAATTATTTTAATTTGAATATGACTCTCGCTACTGCGTTACAGACTCGGACAGGTTAGGTTAAAGGCCAAACGACAGAGGTCCTCAGCAATTTAATCTACTCCCGGTCACCCATCTATAAACTGACCGCGTGCCTAGATGCTTAACCTCGCCGATCACTTACGGACCGGTAAGAGCATCAAGCTGTGAGAGCCACAATTATCGACTGGTGACTGCGTTCTCGTGTAGACTGCCTCTAGCACGAGTTCCTGCAGTTTACTTACTTGATCACACGTACAGTTTCCTCCCATATATTGAGCACCAGAGTTTTAGTTCTTAATAGTTTTCGCGAGAGGCGCTGGTGCTCAATGTATGGGAGGAAACTGTACGTGTGATCGAGTAAGTAAACTGCAGGAACTCGTGCTAGAGGCACAGCTGTCCGTACAACTTCTCGATCGATCTTTGCAGGGCACGTTATTAAAATAAACAGTCATTAAGCCACATTCTGCCACAGACCCTCTCGCCAAAAATGGAAATTTCATCCTTATCATCTTACCCTGCGGAGAGTCGTGGCGTCTCTATGTGTCCTCTACCGCATCTATCACCGGGAGTGTTCAGAGGAATTGTTCGAGCTTATACCTGCCGCCACATTCCGCCACAAACCCTCTCGCCAAAAGTGGAAATTTCATCCTTATCACCTGGATGAATGGTCATCTACCACTGTGCGTTTCACAAGAAACTTTTTGCCGCGCACTACCGCTCTGTGGAATCAATTAGCTGCGGAGGTATTTCCGATCCGGTATGACATGGCAACCTTCAAGAAGCGAGCCTATTCTTTTCTTAAAGGCCGGCAACGCACTTGCAGCTCAGGTGTTGCGAGTGTCCATGGGCGGCGGTGATCACTTACCATCAGGTGCCACACTAGCTCGTTTGCCATCCTATTATATAAAAAAAAGTCGGTAACCTACTGGACGGTTTGAACAACTCTGAAACTAGGGTAACCACTGCCCATACGATAAGTAAATAACATACACAGGAATTTCTTTAGTCTTTCACCACATAGATAAAGTGTACGAGTATATAAAAATACGATGTATTATGATCAGTATCGGTCGGCAGTAAATTATAATCGAGCGCCGCACGTAGATACAAACAGTGGATTTTGGCATATAGCCAATTCTTTTACATGTTTATTCAGTTTTATTGGCTGTATAGTTGAACTTCGGCAGTTTAAACTGGGGATACCTAGGGAACTACAGTTATTAAATCATCTTTATTTTACTCTTTAAAAGAGTAAGTTTAGTAGTCAAAGTCAAGTAAAGTCTGTCGTAGTCGAGTCAAATTATATCATCATAATAATATAGTCAGTAAAGTAGTAGAGATTTTAGTAGAGACTTCTATGGAATTTTGGAGTCAGCACGGAAGATCACAATTCAAGTTATATATGTCACTTTCCTACATTTATGTACGCTGTCGATGATGTTATGATTAAAAATCACCACCATATTTACACATAAAAACTCGAATTTATATTAGTTTTAAAAAAATGATACATTATACAATGCCTCTGTGTAACTTTATCCGCGTTGCCGCCAAAAATACTTTAACTCCCACTTTTTAGTAGGTTATTTCAAAATATTTTGTGTTTATTTGAGGCCCTTATGTTTCCAAGGTAATGCGTCGAAGAAGAATAAATTTCATACTACTAATCTTAGCATTAATAAAAATATTTGAATGGATATATGCCTGCCATGTAATATCCATGTAAGAGGTGGGCTGAGGATCTTGTGAGGATCGCGGGAAACTGCTGGATGCGGGTAGCACAAGACCGGCCATTATGGAGATCGTTGAAGGAGGTCAGCCCCGACAAAAACGGAACCCTTATAGGTCCACTCGCGTGTCCGTCCGTTCATCCGTTTCCCATAGCCTATTTGCTCCAAAATCACTAGACCGATTGTATTAAAGATTTGATACTCACCTAAAAGAGACGTGTATAGTAAATAAACAAAAATGTCCGTGTGACTTATCAAATGTATGTATATATAATGTATCAAATATTTCATCATCATTATTATCATCATAGCAGCTGAAAGACGCCCTCTACTGGATCAAAGACTCCCCTAAAGATTTCCAGAATTGCCGGTCTTGCGCTACCGGCATCCACCGGTTTCCAGCAACCTTCACAAGATCATCGGTCCATCTTCGACCGCGCAGGGAAAGACCAAGCATAGCTCTTTGGGTGACCCTGAGCCGTTTGATAAGACTCATAGTGAGCGACCGTTAGTTATCACTGGCAACACACACTGGTCGAAGACTTTCGTCTTGACACACTGCGGTATGTATTTGGGACGCAAAGATAGGTTTCCGATCGCCACCCAGCCAGCCAGGAACTCTCTGTTGAAAGCCTTACGTGTGCCAAGGAAACAGAATAGACCAAAGAAGCAGCAGATTCCCCGCCGCGCCTAAAATTACAAATGGCGCCTACCTAACCCAATATTTTTTTACAACTTGCTGAGTGGAATTCCTTCAACTAGTTCGTACATATTTCATTTCCACATGGAGTCTATCATAGGTCCGTTTCATAGCCTGGCGTTCTGCCCACTCCATTTACAGACACGAGTGGTCGTAAAGTTATATTTTTAGACAAGACTTTTAATACTTGATTGGGCTATATTTGGAACTTTTTAAATATTAACGTCAGATGTTCAGATGAGAGATTGTAAGTTGTTTTTAACATCGATCTACCTCCTTCGACTTATATGTAGAATGAATTATCTTGTGAGAAAAATCAACATGGGAACACGCACGATTATCTGGATCTTTATCCACTTCATGCGACTCCCTTCGTCTCCATTCCAGCACCTTTTTGACCGTGCTACAATACTCTGTCTACTTGTATTTTCTCTATTTGGGGGAATTAAGCCACATCCACAATTTGGGCGTTCGTGAATACCATGATTTGAGTGATCGGCGTTCAAATTGATAAACGTTAAAAATGACTAAATCATACGTTCAATCGGCTTCCATGTGACGAAACAAATGGTCCGGAATCGATTTTCAACGTTGAGACTGGCCGCAATGGTACATCTATTTTATTCAATACTAGCTGCGCCACGCAGTCGGTGCTATCCTGCCTCACCTCGAGGCCTGGGTGGGAAGGAAGGGCAGTTACGTCACCTACAGACTGGCTCAGATACTCACCGGACACGGGTGTTTCGGTGAGTATCTGTGCCGGATCGGCCGAGAAGTGACGACACATTGTCACCATTGCGGGAGCGACCACCTGGACTCTGCCCAGCATACGCTGGAGGAGTGCCCGGCCTGGGAGGCCGAGAGACGACTCCTGGTCGCTGAGATCGGACGGGATCTTTCGCCGCCAGCAGTCGTGTATGCGATGCTGGCTGGCGACTCCACCAAATGGGACGCCGTGGTCTCCTTCTGCGAAGCAGTCATGCTCCAGAAGTAGTCCGCCGAGCGGGATCGGGAATGAGCCGACCCCGCTCGTAGACCGAGGAGGCGGCGAGGCGGCGGCGGCAGCCGTTAGCCTTACTGCCCTCGGGGTTGCGGTGGCAGTATGAGATGTGTCCTCTACTGCCGCCACGTGCAAGCAGCCCCGGGAAGACAGCGAACTGTTTGTAGCGCAGTCGCTGTGCCGTACTGGCAGGAGTCGGAAAATGGGGAGGGCAACCCACAGCTCTCCCTGGGTGTATGTCCCGACCATCTGGGACACGGCGCAAAAGGGGAGCACCGGAGCAGCATACCCGCGTTCCCGGGGCTCCCCGTAACAGGCGCCAGAAGAAGTCCACGGCAGGTGCGAGTCCGACATACCCACCCGCAGACACTTTTTGCGGGTGGCATGTATTAGCATTCCCCCTGCCTTATCATGCCTTATCAAAAAAAAAAATATTTTTTTTTGATAAGTTACCGCTGATAGCGTTGATAAGTTTACCCGCGTTAAATTTTATAAATTATCACAGCTCCTCCCCCGTCGGTGATAGCGTGAGAATATGTAACCTATATGTTGACCCGACCTCTTAGTAATATTCATGCAAAATTTGAAGTAAATCCATGCAGTACTTTTTGAGTTTAGCCCGGACATACATACAGACAAACAGACAAAAATTCTAATAACTATATTTTTGGCTTCAATATTGATTGTAGATCACGCCCCAAGTATCCTTTTTAAAAAAATATTCAATGTACAGTTTTGACTTTCCTATTTGATTTTATTATACATTCAGTCAAAAAAGTATAGGGAATGGATGATTTGTTTATGGTTCCAAATTCAAATTTTTGTTTTTTTTTGCTGTTGTTAGATTGGCACAACTGCTTTCCACTTTGGCGCGGAGTTTGAGTTGCATCTGTTATTTATATTAAATACAGTGCCGGTTTTAGTAATATCATATAGTGTGTATTGCGAATTTCATAATGGACAAAAATATCGAACAAAGATTTTGTCTTAAATTTTGGTTCGCTAATGGAATTTCGTGTTCGGAGTCACTGAAAATGTTACAAAAGGCTTACGGTGAATCGACTTTATCAAAAACTCGTGCTTATGAGTGGTTCAAAGCGTTCAAAAGCGGTCGTGATGTGATAAAAGATTTGCCTCGCTCTGGTAGGCCTTCAACGTCTGCAACTGAAGTTAACATCGCAAAAATGAAGGAAATAGTGACTGAAAATCCTCATTCAACTCTGAGAGAGATAGCCGCCGAACTTTCTGTATCTCTCGAGTCGATTCGTACTATTTTAACTAATCATTTGAGTATGAAACATGTTGCCGCTCGGCTAGTCCCAAAAGATCTGAATTTTCTCCAAAAACTCAATCGCATGAAAGTCGCGGAAGACATGGTAGAACGAGTAAATTCCGACCCAACATTCATGAAACGCATTGTTACTGGTGACGAGACGTGGGTTTACGAGTTTGACATGCAAACTAGTCAACAAGCTTCGGAGTGGCGCCTTCCAACTGAACCGAAACCAAAAAAACCACGCCAAAGTCGATCAAAAGTCAAAGTCATGTTGACTGTTTTCTTTTACTATCGCGGTGTTGTGCACTCTGAATTCTTACCGGAAGGTCGAACGGTAAATAAAGAATATTATTTGAGCGTTATGCGGCGTTTAAGAGAGCAAATTCGACGAAAAAGGCCAGATTTGTAGAAAGAAAATTCTTGAATTTTGCACCACGATAATGCGCCTTCGCACAAGGCCATCATTGTGAACGAATTTTTTACCAAACACTCAACAAATACCATCCAGCAACCACCATATTCACCAGATATGGCTCCAGCTGACTTTTTTCTTTTTCCTAAACTCAAATTACCACTTCGTGGTACCCGTTTTCAATCGGTAGAAGACATAAAGGAGAATTCGCGACGAGAACTGAACTCAATTCCGAAAGCAGCGTTTAAAAAATGTTTTGATGATTGGATTATTCGTTGGCGTAAGTGTATCGTTTCTGAAGGAGCATACTTTGAAGGTGATAAAATATATTTGGATGAATAACAAACATTTTGTAAATTTAAATTTTATAGCATTATTCGCAATGCAAAGCGTTTATCTAATCTCAAAAATGGGAAATCATAAATTTGATCGTCCGGCGGGTCTCGAACCTGCACCATCTACCAATCCGGGGTAGGCGCTCTGCGTTAAGCTACGAACGATACACGCTGGCAGATCAAATTTAAGATTCCCTTGCTAACACCCTTTCGGAGGATGTAGGTATTATCTATCGGCTTTGTTTTCTAGAAACATGGCCGACTGCTATGTTCACAGTTGCATGTGAAAGATCATATCATATTGATAATACCTTCCAAATCATTCAATTTAAATTTTATAGCATTATTCGCAATGCAAAGCGTTTATCTAATCTCAAAAATCTCTAATCTTAAACATTTTGTATATTATTGATCTTTTCTCGGTACTTTCTTGACAGAGTAGTATGATAAAATAAAAAAATAAAATAAAATAAAAAAGGTTTTTATTCACGTAGACTTTAAAAAAGCGCTTGTAAATAGTCAGAACATGTTTGTAGTAATATAGTTGTATACATTAGATATTATTTCTAGTAACATAGATATTTAGGTACATCTTGTATGAAAACATTTATAAAATTTATTTTATTACAGAAATGATATTTAGCTAGCCGTATCAAGTTATTGTCAAGAGATTATGTTTAATTATCTAGTTTAAGTCTAATATTTTTACTACATATTGTCAATGGTTCTGTCTATATTAAAGGTGTTATTATTATGACGGACCTTGTGTTATAATAACGTCTGTCGCGCTTTAATGCTACCACCGGATCCAATGCGCCCCAACTGAGAAGACCCAGCGAAACAAACTCAGTGGGTTCATCTACTACCGGTTTCAACACGACCCAGTTGAGAAGGTCCGGCGAAACATACTCAAGCGGGCATGAACACGGGATTTGGTCCAATTAGAGTAATTATTTAGTAGGCAAACACAATATATGCTCGATGGGTTGTCTGAATGCTTATTATTTTAGATTATATTTAGGTATACAAAAGAAAAACTTCGAAACAATAACATTATTCATTTTGAGACAGAGTCAATAATTTTAAATTAAGTATATGATAGCAATCATTTACAGATAGTTCACGTAACACAGCAGAACAGTCATGTCTATATGGCTACAAGATCTCCAGCGAGCAATGTGCAGGTAGGAAGTGAGAGCCAGACGTCTTTGTCATCGATGTACTCTTTACTGGTGTAATAACCCCTAGCCATAAGTATACGTTTAATATGTGTTTTAAAACTTGTGTCAGGCAGATCAGTAATTTGAGTAGGAAGCTTGTTATAAAACCTAATACAATATGTATAGATTTTTCTTCTTTAATTCGTAACCCCAAACAATAATTCAGAATTGATAAGTACTTGTGTAAGAAATAAACCGATCAATAAGATACATTGTCTCTGGTTATTCTCACCCTACTGTGCAATGTTGCACTGTCCTATTTAGATAATATTGCACAATCCTATTCTCAATTATCAGTCTTTGAATACCACTTATAACTTTTAAACGAGAAGTATTTCTTTAAATATAAACTAGATTTTCTTATATGTATATATATTTTTTTTTTGTTTAACTTTAAAAATAATAAAAAAAAATTCACACTTAATGTATTCTGCCAAACTGCAGTACAGTTTGTCGGCAGTATTCTCGCGGGTTCATATCTTAATTTCTAATAACTAAATAGTTAACAATTACTACTACATATCTATATATATAAAAATCAATGCCACTTTTCGTTGTAATGTTATAACTCAACAACGCCTTTACCGATTTGGCTAATATTGGTCTTGAATTATTCGTGGAAGTCCAGGGAAAGTTTGTGCGTAGATAAAATTTTTAAAAAGTCTTGAAAATGTGTAAAATCAACATCTTTTAGCAATTTAAAATATTTTTTGTTTGAATAAATGAACTTAATAATCATTTTTTTTATTACTATGCCTTATACGTAGCGAAGCACGTACCGGGCCGCTAGTGTAAGTATATAAACAAATTACAGCTCCATCATCCAACGCGACCAACCAGCAGCTTGTCGCGGAGAGCAAGTAACTTTACTTTTTTTTATATTTGTCTGCTAATGTGGTGCAGATCCTAAGGTAATCACATTAACAGCCTGATTCCGTCTACCGCTGGACATAGGCCTCCCCAAAGGTTTCTATGGTTTATGGTTTAAGACATTTATTTCTCATAAAGAATATATTCATTTATCTGAGAAATGCAGGATACTTAATTTAAGCTTATTACTATACTAACAAGAATTCACAAAGCCGTATTGAGTGTATTAACAAAGAAAAGTGTTTTTATACATTCGATAAAAAATAAAGACAATGTAGGTATTCCGAGAACAAAATATTAGCAATGCCACAACCTAACACTATTGACGCAGGCCTCTATTATGTGTCATAACATAATTTCTAAGGCATAGCAACTATAGGTTATAAGAGATAAAATGAAAGTTATATTTTTAAGATTAAATATTTATATGTGTAACGTTACTTTTAATAAGAAAAGGAATGTTTATTGTGTATTTATGTTATATATTGTATATTTATATTCTATAGCGTTGCCATTCGGAGGGATTTGCCAGTTACCACGCTTGGCATGGGAGTTGCCGACCGCAGGTAGGTGGTAGCTAGTACACAGGTAGCGCTGTTGCCCGACTACCTGCTGTATCCCTTAGTTGCCTTGTTATTATGGGGTAGCTCTGTTATTCTTTCCAGGCCGGAAACAACACGGCTAAATGTAACGTGTGGAAAAAAGAAATTATCGGTTGCCTGGAAGAGATCGCTTTTAGCGATAAGGCCGCCAATTGCATTAAAATAAGCTAACTCTCTTGTTGTATCCATTGTTTTGTATTACTTATTTTTGCAATAAAGTGTAATTCTTCTTCTTCTTCTAGATCAAGTTGATTAAGTTGAATAAACCGGCCAAGTGCGAGTCGGACTCGCACATGAAAGGTTCCGTAGCAGCAAGTATTTCAGTTGATTAAATGAAAGCAAATTGCGATTTATGACGTATTAAAAAAAACTACTAGCTAGATCTCGTTCAAACCAATTTTCGTTGTTAGTTTCCATGGTAATGTACATCATATATTTTTTTTAGGTTTATGATTCTCTTATTTTAGAAGTTACAGGGGGGGGGAGGACGCTCATTTTACCACTTTGGAAGTGTCTCTCGCGCAAACTATTCGTGTGATCCTCTGTGGCCGGACCACAGTTTAGTACTCAGATGCTATAGTTCGAAATAATACCTACCTAAAGTCTACTTTCATCGGAATATATATATATTTCTAGTACCTCAAGAGATATCTTTTTAATTAACAATGTTTGTGGTCCGGCCGCCAGGCAGTGCTCTCTGGCCGCGCCACCTCAAATTAAATAGATTATAATGAACTATTAATAAATCAATATCCTGAAAAAAACTACCTAAAGAGTACCTTGCATATGACAAACATGGTCCAATAAACCCCTTTAGTTAAGGAGTTATTGGTCATAGAGTGTGGTCCGGCTGGAAGGTATACTCTGCAGCAAGTCAATTTTGCAATTTTGAATATTAACTATCCGTAAATAAATTTATATAGTAGTACCTTTTCTCTACTCTTCGTTGATACTTTTTTCTCTCAAGAAACTATTAATTTTTTTCTATATTTTATTTATTTTCTTTTCTCTCAAGAAACTATTCATTTCAAAATTATATTAGAAACCTCAATATCATTTTTGAAGAGCTATCCATAGACACCCCACATGTATGGGTACGATGGAAAAAAATTGAAATTCAGTTCTATGTATACGACCCCCCAAAATTATTGTTCTTTTTCTATTTTTGGGTAAAAATCTTAATGCGGTTCACAGAATACATCTACTTACCAAGTTTCAACAGTACAGCTCTTATAGTTTCGGAAAAAAGTGGCTGTGACATACGGACGGACAGACAGACAGACATGACGAATCCATAAGGGTTCCGTTTATTGCCATTTGGCTACGGAACCCTAAAAAGGTATGCTGAGATGGCTTGGGCGTTTAGAAAGGTAGAATGAAAGAAGATTGATAAAAGAAGTATATCTGGCCCGAGTGAATGGTACACCCGGAAGGGGAAGACCTAGTAAAACATTATCTCACCAAACCGGAGATGATCTTAAGAAAGGCCAGGACAGAAGTACTCCAAACCGGCGCGCATGTATGAAGAATATAATATATAATGACGAGGCAAAAGTGGTGTGCAAGGATCGTGACAAATGGAAATCCGTCGTCTCTGCCTAACCCTCTCGGAAACAGGCATGAGTTTATGTATGATTAAGTTGTTTAAATCAGATACAAAGGCGTTGGTTACTATGGAATTCGTTATCATTTAATAGCAACACCTGCAATACAGTTGTTTGTCAAATTTATTTTTACCGTCTAATTGTTAACTGAGTCATAGTTGTATTTTTATCTATTTGATTTATATATTATCTGCCGCTGCTCTATATCTATGACGTCATTATAACAGTTTGTCATAAAACAAACAATAATTTATTTTTAACCTATTTCAAGAAAAGGAAGAGATTCTCAGTTCGCGTTTGGCTTACAACGACTCCAAAAATAACAATAATTGTAACTACCTCTATATGTTTTATCGTTAAAATTTTATTCACTTTTATGTAGTAGTCCAACATTTTTAATATCATTTTACTTTAGGAGAACTAAGTAATGGAGTCAGGCGTTACTTTGCGGAAATCGATAACAATTAATAATACAAAATCAATATGTAGTGTTAATTCCGCTAATTGTCAGTTTAATCATGCTGGGGTACAATTTGCACCGCCCTCCCACCAATACGGACGATAAGGACAATATAAAAAACCGGCCAAGTGCGAGTCAGACTCGCAAATGAAGGGTTCCGCAGCAGCAAGTATTTCAGTTGATTAAATGAAAGGTAAATTGCGGTTTACGATTTTTGACGCATTAAAAAAAACTACTTACTAGATTTCGTTCAAACCAATTTTCGTTGTTAGTTTACATGATAATGTACATCATATATTTTTTTACTTTTATCATTCTCTTATTTTAGAAGTTACAGGGGGGGGGACACTCATTTTTCCACTTTGGAAGTGTCTCTCGCGCAAACTATTCAGTTTAGAAAAAAAATATATTAGGAACTTCAATATCATTTTTGAAGACCTGTCCATAGATACCACACATGTATGGGATCGATGAAAAAAAAAATTTGAGTTTCAGTTCTATGTATGGGGAACCCCCAAAATTATTATTATATTTCTATTTTTGTGTAAAAATCGTAATGCGGTTCACAGAATACATCTACTTACCAAGTTTCAACAGTACAGCTCTTATAGTTTCGGAAAAAAATGGCTGTGACATACGGACGGACAGACAGACATACATGACGAATCTATAAGGGTTCCGTTTTTTGCCATTTGGCTACGGAACCCTAAAAAGCAAATTACTTTCATGCGCTAGTACGATACCTAACACGTGTTTCAGTCCTCCACGGACCATTCTCAAGGGCTGCTAACTCGTCGAGTGCTCGAATGAGACCTCATTCGAGCACTCGACGAGTTAGTTGCGGGTGGGAGGGCGGTGCAAATTGCTTCCCGGCATGATTAAACTGACAATTAGCAGAATCAACACAACATATTGATTTTGTAGTTTGATTAGGGAGAACTCTAAAAAATATTTGTTGTTGAGTTAGATTTGAAGTGGTATTACTAACGAAGAAAGTAGGTATCTACCTACCTTCGTGCGTGGTGAAATTGATTAGTAGAAAAAGTATGTAATAAGTTTATTATTTAAGTTGTAAAAGAATACGCAATTATTTTTATACTTTTTAGTGCATATTAATTTGTTCTAGAATAACGTTTGGAATTCGGTTTTTATTTGTTTTTTTATTATTAAGTACAATTTATTTATGAAAAGAATATAGTCTAACCTTTCGGATTTTCCGGGAAATCTAAAATATGTTATCTCTGCTTGCGTTGATTGTCAACACCGTTGTCACACATCAACAACAAATATAGTCTATAATTTGATCTTTGCCATAAAGTCTTGTACTTATTAACTGTACAACAATCGTTTAACGGTCTTGTCAACTATACAACGTAGTACTTAAATAAGATTTATCTTCTAAAAATGCTAGGTATGAATGTAAGAAAAGTCTAAGGAATGGATAAAATTATAAACTTGTGAGGAAACATAGGCGTTAATATAATAAAATTGCGGTACACTGACAAACACACACATACACCACAAACTCACATACTTAATTTTATTTTGTATTTATTGTTAATTTTATTGTTAACCGTAGGTAACGCAAAAAGAGAGGCGTTATAAGTTTGACGTCGATTTCTGTCTGTGCGTGTGTGTCTGTATTTAGCATCGTAGCTCTCGAACGGATGAACCGATATTGATTTTGCTTTTTTTGTTTTAAAGGTGAATTAATCGGGAGTGTTCTCAACTAAGTTTGATAAGAATCGGTCCAAGACTGCCGTCGCCACAAAATGGCGGATGGCATATTTTTACACAAGTCTCTCAATATGGATATCAAATGAATGGGCTAGACTAGTTGAATACGAAACCATTAGATCTGTCGGGGGTTTAAAAAATTAATTTTTATCACCCGATCTCGGAAAAAGTATTTTTGCTCTTCGATATCTGAGTGAAAAAGTCATTTTTATCCTCTAGAGGTTAAGTAAATTTGAATTTAGAAGATCGTGTGCACTAAGTTTGTGAATGCAAAATATCATTATACTTCTACCTCTATGGTGCCGAATTTATCACAGGTACATCTTTTTTAATTTATTAAAATCTAAGACTCGGTACCTTCTTGGTGTACCTACTTTTTTATTTATTTGCGCAATATTACTGTTCTATTACACTCAAATTGTAGCAACGTTTCTTTAAATTTTTCTTAATTATACCTAAGTATTATATTGTCATAATTTAAAGATTGTTATGTAATACTTATAATATAACTAGCGGCCCGGTACGTGCTTCGCTACGTATAAGGCATAGTAATAAAAGTTTTTGAAGACTTTTTATAAATTTTCTCTACGTACAAACCTTCCCTGGACTTCCACGAATAATTCAAGACCAAAATTAGCCAAATCGGTAAAGGCGTTGTTGAGTTATAACATTACAACGAAAAGTGGCATTGATTTTTATATATATAGATATAGTAATTAATACCTAAACTGAAATAAAAGTATTTGTAATAAGATTTTTTATGCATTTTGTCATTTCCTCGCTGTGGTGTGATGAAAAGTTACGTGTTGCACTCGAGTGCAAAGATTTTTCACCTTGTGCTCTTTTGATTTCCTCGCTAATGCTCAGGAATCTAATTTTTGAATTACTTGCTGCGCTCGTGATTCAATTTTAGAATCCCTCGCTTGCAAAAAGCAACTTTGCACTCTTGTATAACAAATAACTATTATACGTTTTTGTTTTCATTATTTAATTTGAGTACTTACTTTGGTTAAATCTGTTTGGTATACTAACTGATTTATGAAGAAGGTTTGTGGGGACTAGGATTAGTCCCACAAACCATCAATACCATCACACTGTACTAGATATAAATATTATAAATATTTATTATTTTTGCTTACTCTAAAGCCTGGCATAGGCTAGTTTGTTTTTAATCCTAGTATTTATATTATGCAGTTCACTTTTATTTTTATATTTATCAATATTTTTTCTAACAAACATTATATTCTGATCTATATCTGTTCTATAACCGAAAACCCTAAGCGTTTTTGGTCTTATATTAAGACTAAACGGGGTAACAGTCATTTTCAGCTTCAATGTATTACGCAGATACGTACTGCGATACTGGACCAGGTATTAGTGAGCTTTTCTCGGGTTATTTTGCATCTAACTTTCTCATTGATGACAATCCCCTTTTGACATCACCACAAGTCCCTTCAATTAGTAGCCAGGTCTGTGACATTTCCACAGTTCAGGTGAGTATAGAGCAGATCTATGAGCTATTGAAAGCTCTTGATCCATTCAAGTCCGCTGGTCCCGATTCAATACCAGCCTCTTTCTTAACACTTTCGTTGACAGTACGTCCTTAGGCGGGAATTTAAAATAGTACATTATGTCAGTACGTCGAGAGACGGGCTATTGTTTTTTAGGAGTATAGACACTACGTCGCTCGACGCAAATTTTCCATATAAGTAGTATAAAATAGAGTATCCACTGTCATATTGTGAGCAACTCATATCTCTTACTGTCGTAACACTAGTATTTTATAGATAGTTTCATATTGCTATCTCAGTCGCTCACGTATGCGCGCGCAAACCGTTCGCACACGGGTACTACGTCGACCGGCGTGAGCGCGCGCTTAGTTTCTAGAACAATTAGTGCGCCATTGGCATTTTGTGAACTACCACGTGATTACGCTGCTCAAAACGTAAGTAAATTTTTACAAAACAGAGATATTGTGTCTTTTTCTGTTTTAAAATAGCATGACTATGATGTATTTATACTATTTTATAATATCTTTTAATGCTTACCTAGCCATTTCCTGTGAATAACGTGCATTCATTGTGAGACTGGTCAAAGTAATATTATTATTGTAAGTTCGAAATGAACATCGTAGTATAAATTTTAAAACTTTCGTGTTTTATGATATATTATTATTAGATACGGGCACGAATATTTTTATATTCATGTTTATTACCTTGGATTTTTTTGTTATTGTAGATGTCTGAAAAAAGATGCCGAAATCGTCCAAGATTGCGTTTATTTGACGATTTGTCTTCAAATTCAGAAACTGAACAGGATCTCGATCCTTTCGAGGACAATGATGGCGATTATGGCTCTGACACGAACTATGAACCAACGCATATAGACGAAGCTGGCGGCGCCTCTAGTTCATCAGAGGATATATTTCCAGTCCGACCTCGTCGTCGCTCGTCTGTAGGTCCCGTCGCTTCATCAGATTCAAGTAAGTCTGATATTTCAAATAGAAGTTCCGATTCAGAGCAGGATGATGGATCTACCGAACATGCTGAACCAATTTCAGAGCCAATAGACCACTCGCCGTCCCTTCTTACATCTCAGCATGATAATAATATAGAACCAGTACGAGTGCAAAACCGGCACAGATCTCCAGAACCAGAAGACCAGCCGTGGACACATACAACATCCGAAATTCCTGATTTTGAATTTGATACAGATTCACATGGCATACAATTTGAGATTAGCTCTCAAGCTAGCGCTGCGCAAGTTTTTGATCATGTTTTTCCGAACGAATTAATTGAGTATCTCGTTCAGTGTACCAATAATTATGGTATAGCTTTGTGCAATTCAAACAAACCATCAACCCGATACTCTCGCTCTCAAAATTTTCGCCATACTACAGTTGCAGAAATGAAAAAGTTTCTTGGACTTTCATTATTACATGGACATATTCGCACCCCCAAACAACAGAAACTATTTACTCATGATGACCCATTATATTACCACCCGGTGTTCTCTTATACAATGTCTTCTCGACGATATGAGCAAATACTTCGGTGTATGTGTTGTTCAGAGCTGAGTGCTAAGGGTGCAGAAAAGATTAATAAATTTATTGATATGTTGACTTTAAATTTTAGACAAATATACAAACCCGATAAAGAGCTTAGTTTAGATGAATCCTTGCTGTTGTATCGAGGTAGGCTTCACTTTCGCCAGTATATTAAGTCCAAAAAGGCAAGATATGGCATAAAATTTTATATCTTGGCAACGGCAGATGGTTACGTACTGAATATAATAATGTACAGCGGTAAAGATGAGAATACAGAGTCAACAGGTGTAATGGGCAAAAAACTAGAACGGTTGGTAATGCGATTAATGAGACCATATTTATTGAAAGGGCATCATCTCTTTATGGATAACTATTATAATTCGGTCACTCTTTCTCAGAAATTACTAGATTTAAAAACCCATACTAACGGTACCCTTCGTGTGAATAGAAAAGATAATCCAAAGGAACTGGTGACAAAAAAATTAAAAAAAGGCCAGCATGTTTGGGTCAGAAAAAACAAAGTGTATGTTAGTAAATGGGTTGATAAGCGACCAGTTATTATGTTGACCACCAGGGAGCACCCCCAGATGATAGAAACTGCAAACAGATACGGAAAAATGATAAAAAAACCTATTGAAGTTACAAAATATAATAAATACATGTCTGGCGTAGATAGATCTGATCAAATGATAAGCTATTACTCTTCGCCGAGAAAAACTATACGCTGGTATAAAAAAGTATTTTTCCATCTATTGGACACTGCAGTATGGAACGCATATTACTTATACAAAAAATTTGTAGTGAAAAATCCCAAATATGAGATGTCTGTATACCGAGAGCTGTTGATAAAAAATCTAATAGATTTACCAGAAAACTGTAAGGGCAAAGATTTAGTTTCTGATATGAAGAAACACAATAGCAGAAAATTCAATAATCCTCAAATAAATATAGTAGAACCAGATAAAGAACGAAAGTTTTGGGGTCACTGGCCAAAGCGCCAGCCTGCACCTGAAAATTCTAAAAAGAAATATTCGTTTCTTATGTGTAAAATGTGTTCCAAGACCAAAAAGAGAGTTGAAACTAGTTACAGGTGCATTGGTTGTCCAGGACTCCCTCCATTATGTCCTGAATGTTTCCGAGATTATCACCAACTCCTTGAACAAGAAGAACAAGAGTAGACTTTTTTTTAATAATTTTGATGGCTTTTATTTTTTATTCTTTTTTTGAGTACTTTAATTTTTTTAACTAGTTTAACTTGGTGGATATCTTATAGGCGTGGAGGAGGATGTAGGAGTATCTTTGATATGATTAGATACTACTAGTATATCGTTAGGAGTGATCTCAAAATTAATATTAGGGTTACATATTAAAATAGTTTGTAAATTGTTTAAAGCCTGCCTACTTATTTTAAGATACTATGTAATATAATCATTTAAATGTTCCTAATTATGAACCAAAGCTATATTATAATACACAGTTACTCGTATAATAAGTACATGACTTCTTTTTTAAATAAGGTTCGAACAATTTTATTGTTTTATTAGTACTTGCCATAAATATAATATTATATGTGATAATAATTAAGATTTTACTGATTTTTTATAAGTGAATTGTAGTAGATATGATGGAGAATTGTTTTTGATAATATATGATTAATTATAAATATTATTTTTTATTATCCCTCTTTAGAAGACTTGATGTCTGTCGACGTAGTGTCGCATTTAGGCAGACGAAGATATGTTCGACATGACACTACGTCGAGAGACGTAAACGTCGAGAGACGTAGTGTCACATTTAGATAGACGAACATATGTTCGACATGTCACTACGTCGAGAGACGTGAACGTCAAGAGACGTAGTGTCAAATTTAGTCAGACGATCACATGTTCGATATGTCACTACGTCAAGA
Source organism: Pseudoips prasinana (assembly GCA_951640165.1). Lineage (NCBI taxonomy): Eukaryota > Metazoa > Arthropoda > Insecta > Lepidoptera > Nolidae > Pseudoips > Pseudoips prasinana. The sequence continues at coordinate 5,388,136 of OX621260.1, forward strand.
GACGTGAACGTCAAGAGACGTAGTGTCACATTTAGTCAGATGAACATATGTTCAACATGTCACTACGTCGTGAGACGTTTATCTTTTAGTATGGAAAATTCTACTGTCATATTGTGATATAAGAGTAATTGCTTACTGTCAACGAACGTGTTAATTGCGTGTGCTAAAGAACTATCCGCGCCTATAACTTTGCTCTTCAGACGATCACTGAAGGAAGGTGTCGTGCCATCGATATGGAAATCAGCCTTCGTTACACCTATCCATAAAAATGGGACCAGAAACGCAAATCGAAATTATGTTTGATAGCGAAAGTTCTCAAGCGTGTAGTTTATAATCATATTTATGACTCAGTGAAGTTAGTGTTCATACCAGAACAACACGGTTTTGTAAGAGGCAGATCGACCACTTCTAATCTGTTGGTATTTAATGAATACTTAACCATTAATATGGACAGTGGTAACCAGGTTGATGTGGTCTATACTGCTTTCAGCAAGGCTTTTGATCGTATAGACCACAAAATCCTACTTGCTAAGCTCCTGGATCTCGGTATTCACGGTAGACTCCATGACTGGTTCTCGTCTTATCTTCTAGACAGGTCTCAGGCAGTAGTGTTGAGTGGCTATACTTCATCGTGGGTTAGAATTCCTTCTGGCGTCCCTCAGGGTTCTTTGTTAGGTCCCCTACTTTTCGTTATTTTTATCAACGACGTTGGCCCCTGTTTCATACATTCAATTTTTTTGTTATTTGCCGATGACATGAAAATATTCCGTACAGTTAATTGTGTTCAAGATGCCAAATTAATGCAGGAGGACCTCCAACGTCTTGATTTATATTGTCGTTATAATAAACTAGATTTAAATGCTTCTAAATGTTTCGCAATGAGTTTCACACGTAAGCGTCTAGTTTATGTATTTGATTATGCAATCAAAAATCATAATTTAGAAAGGAGGACTGTTTCAAGAGATTTGGGTGTAGTGCATGATAGTAAGTTTTTATTTGATCGGCACGTTAGCGAGTCAGTCAACAAAGCCTTTAGGGCTTTAGGTTTCCTGATTCGCTGTTCAAGTGACTTCAAAAATATGAAAACCATTAAAATACTATATTGCTCCTATGTGAGAAGTCACTTGGAATACGCTTCACAGATTTGGAATCCGCGCTATTATTGCTACTCCAATGAGATCGAGATGATTCAAAGAAAATTTATCCGTTACTTAGGTTTTAAATTCAAATTAGATCACCTTGCCGATATCACCTATGAGCAGCGCTGTGTCAAACTGCATATTCTACCATTGCATGTAAGACGAAACATTTCTGACATAACTTTTCTTCTTAATATTGCCCAGGGTGACATCGACTGTCCCGAACTTCTTTCAAAAGTCAAGTTGTCAATACCTGTAAGAAATTTACGTATAAATCTCTTGTTAAACTGTCCTCCATGCCACACCAATTTTAGAGTCAACAGCTTTCTGCCTAGAGTATTCAATGAATTTAACAAGTTAAATGATGACAGTCGTTTTGATTTTATTGATCTGTTTACTACTAGCAAAAATTCTACAAGATCCAAATTAACTAGATATTTCATTGATAATGTATAAATCTATGTATAGCACTATTGGCTCAATCTTTTAAAACCATTTGTAGAATTGTCATAACTGTAATTAATTAAGTAGACCGGAGATGCATCCATTTAGTTAACAAGATGTGGAAGTTTGTCATTGGCATTTACTTACCAAAATTTGTAACCAATTGTATGTAGCTGTTAGCTTCCCTAATAAAACAAAACAAAACAAAACAAAACAAAACAGAACAGAACAGAACAGAACAGAACAGAACAGAACAGAACAGAACAGAACAGAACAGAACAGAACAGAACAGAACAGAACAGAACAGAACAGAACAGAACAGAACAGAACAGAACAGAACAGAACAGAACAGAACAGAACAGAACAGAACAGAACAGAACAGAACAGAACAGAACAGAACAGAACAGAACAGAACAGAACAGAACAGAACAGAACAGAACAGAACAGAACAGAACAGAACAGAACAGAACAGAACAGAACAGAACAGAACAGAACAGAACAGAACAGAACAGAACAGAACAGAACAGAACAGAACAGAACAGAACAGAACAGAACAGAACAGAACAGAACAGAACAGAACAGAACAGAACAGAACAGAACAGAACAGAACAGAACAGAACAGAACAGAACAGAACAGAACAGAACAGAACAGAACAGAACAGAACAGAACAGAACAGAACAGAACAGAACAGAACAGAACAGAACAGAACAGAACAGAACAGAACAGAACAGAACAGAACAGAACAGAACAGAACAGAACAGAACAGAACAGAACAGAACAGAACAGAACAGAACAGAACAGAACAGAACAGAACAGAACAGAACAGAACAGAACAGAACAGAACAGAACAGAACAGAACAGAACAGAACAGAACAGAACAGAACAGAACAGAACAGAACAGAACAGAACAGAACAGAACAGAACAGAACAGAACAGAACAGAACAGAACAGAACAGAACAGAACAGAACAGAACAGAACAGAACAGAACAGAACAGAACAGAACAGAACAGAACAGAACAGAACAGAACAGAACAGAACAGAACAGAACAGAACAGAACAGAACAGAACAGAACAGAACAGAACAGAACAGAACAGAACAGAACAGAACAGAACAGAACAGAACAGAACAGAACAGAACAGAACAGAACAGAACAGAACAGAACAGAACAGAACAGAACAGAACAGAACAGAACAGAACAGAACAGAACAGAACAGAACAGAACAGAACAGAACAGAACAGAACAGAACAGAACAGAACAGAACAGAACAGAACAGAACAGAACAGAACAGAACAGAACAGAACAGAACAGAACAGAACAGAACAGAACAGAACAGAACAGAACAGAACAGAACAGAACAGAACAGAACAGAACAGAACAGAACAGAACAGAACAGAACAGAACAGAACAGAACAGAACAGAACAGAACAGAACAGAACAGAACAGAACAGAACAGAACAGAACAGAACAGAACAGAACAGAACAGAACAGAACAGAACAGAACAGAACAGAACAGAACAGAACAGAACAGAACAGAACAGAACAGAACAGAACAGAACAGAACAGAACAGAACAGAACAGAACAGAACAGAACAGAACAGAACAGAACAGAACAGAACAGAACAGAACAGAACAGAACAGAACAGAACAGAACAGAACAGAACAGAACAGAACAGAACAGAACAGAACAGAACAGAACAGAACAGAACAGAACAGAACAGAACAGAACAGAACAGAACAGAACAGAACAGAACAGAACAGAACAGAACAGAACAGAACAGAACAGAACAGAACAGAACAGAACAGAACAGAACAGAACAGAACAGAACAGAACAGAACAGAACAGAACAGAACAGAACAGAACAGAACAGAACAGAACAGAACAGAACAGAACAGAACAGAACAGAACAGAACAGAACAGAACAGAACAGAACAGAACAGAACAGAACAGAACAGAACAGAACAGAACAGAACAGAACAGAACAGAACAGAACAGAACAGAACAGAACAGAACAGAACAGAACAGAACAGAACAGAACAGAACAGAACAGAACAGAACAGAACAGAACAGAACAGAACAGAACAGAACAGAACAGAACAGAACAGAACAGAACAGAACAGAACAGAACAGAACAGAACAGAACAGAACAGAACAGAACAGAACAGAACAGAACAGAACAGAACAGAACAGAACAGAACAGAACAGAACAGAACAGAACAGAACAGAACAGAACAGAACAGAACAGAACAGAACAGAACAGAACAGAACAGAACAGAACAGAACAGAACAGAACAGAACAGAACAGAACAAAACAAAACAAAACAAAACAAAACAAAACAAAACAAAACAAAACAAAACAAAACAAAACAAAACAAAACAAAACAAAACAAAACAAAACAAAACAAAACAAAACAAAACAAAACAAAACAAAACAAAACAAAACAAAACAAAACAAAACAAAACAAAACAAAACAAAACAAAACAAAACAAAACAAAACAAAACAAAACAAAACAAAACAAAACAAAACAAAACAAAACAAAACAAAACAAAACAAAACAAAACAAAACAAAACAAAACAAAACAAAACAAAACAAAACAAAACAAAACAAAACAAAACAAAACAAAACAAAACAAAACAAAACAAAACAAAACAAAACAAAACAAAACAAAACAAAACAAAACAAAACAAAACAAAACAAAACAAAACAAAACAAAACAAAACAAAACAAAACAAAACAAAACAAAACAAAACAAAACAAAACAAAACAAAACAAAACAAAACAAAACAAAACAAAATAATATAAAATAAAATAAAATAAAATAAAAATAAAATATATATTCCGATGGCACAGTAAGTATATTTATTTCTTTAAACAAAGTGCGCAAAGAATCGCGACTTTATGTCTGCATTTGTGAAAGAACACGTCAGGCAGTCTGATATTTTGCAAGAAACAGTAAATAAGCACAGCGGGGCTGTCACTTCCGCTTTGACCACTCAACCATCCACATCCACATCATCAAGCCTTCTTTTGGCTTTTTCAGAGGGGTACACAACTCCTGGATGTTTGGAGCAGTTGTCTGCGGTTGGGTATGTCGTATACTAACTAAACCTAACCCTTTTTTTTATAAGGAAGGGGTAATGCCTTCGCATGCCACCCGCAAAAAGGACTTGCTAAACCTACCTGCCGTGGACTTCTCTTGGCGCCTGATGGGATAGTCTCGGGAACGCGGGTATGCTGCTCCGGTACCCCCATTTTGCGCCATGTCCCAGATGGTTGGGACACGTACCCTGGGAGAGCTCATGATTGCCCTCCCCTATTGCTGACTCCTGCCAGTCCGGCACAGCGACTGACACAAACAGATCGCTGTCTTCCCGGAGCTTCCTCGAGTCGAAGTCGAAGTCGAAGTCGAAGTCGAAGTCGAAGTCGAAGGCGAAGTCGAAGTCGAAATCGAAGGCGGAGTCGAAGTGATTTAGAATATCTCTGTAGTGGGAGGCGCTCGCCAGGCGTTCAGACGGGCGCCCCGTAAAGGGCCGTAAAGATCGCACGACTCCTACGTAGAGGCGGCGAACTACTTCTTGTGGACCCCTGAGGTTCGGCACAAACCGGTGTAACGCGCCGGTTACCCTCAAAATGCTGCTCGAAGCCCCATTGACTGTCTAGGATGAGGTCCAGGTACTTCATGTAAGAGGATGCACCAAATCCCAATCTACCATATTAAAACTGAGGCACATCAAACCCAATTGAATACTAAAACTGTGGCGGGCGCAGGAGTTGCCGAGGCGTTCTTTGTCGTGCCACGGCACGCCGTGGCATGCCGTGGCATGCCGTGCCGTTGCAAGGCGCTGGAATGCCGCGGTATCTAAGTGGCTAGTGTGCGCTGACACGGCAAAATCCCTTGCCATGCCGTCCCGGTCTGCGTAGGCCTTTTACTCTCCGAGGCACGGGAGTATAATACCGCCAACTCCCAGACTGATTGCTGACAAATTTTCTTTTTACAGTCCCATAACCACTTTTGACCCGACCCGGTATTTAATAATAATAATAATATCTAGGGACAGTGTCACACAGATCCTCCTAGCCCCAAACTAAGCAAAGCTTGTACTATGGGTACCAGGCGACGATATACATGCTTATATAGATAGATAAATACTTAATTACATAGAAAACATCCATGACTCAGAAACAAATATTCGTGCTCATCCTACAAATATTTGCACTTACCGGGAATCGAACCCAGGACCACCTGCTGCATAGGCAGGAGCACTACCAACTAGGCTACGGTGACCGTCGCCTAGTTGAACCCAGAACCTCGTTCTCTGCGGGTGTACACGCTACCGCTAGGCTAACGAGGCAGTCACTAATCGGATAGTGCGTTAGTGGGAGCATGTTTGTCGTGTGTGTTTGTTCGTAATTGAGAATCAATGCGGCTGACGCCCAACGTTAGCCAGATTAATTGCCGTGACGTCACGCGGTAAACAAAGATGGCCGACGCCGGTAATGGCCGCTTGTTGGGAAGGTCCTTGTGTCTGACAGACTAGTATAGGTATGAATAATAATATCCTGGGACATTATTCACACACGGTCATCTGAGCCCAAACTGAGTAGCGCTTGTACTATGGAAACCAGATAACTGATATACCACATATATATATATATATATATATATATATATATATATATATATATATATATATATATATATATACTCATATAGATAATTACACCCAGGCTCAGGACAGAAAGACAGACATAAAATAATAAAATGAAAATGTTTTTATTCACGTAGACTTAAAAAAGCGCTTGTAAATAGTCAGAACATGTTTGTAGTAATATATGTATACATTATTATTTCTAGTAACATAGATATTTAGGTACACATTGTATGAAAACATTTATAAAATTTATTTTATTATAGCAATGATATTTAGCTAGCTCGTTTCAAATTATTGTCAAAAGATTATGTTTAATTATCTAGTTTAAATCTAATATTTTTACTACATATTCTCAATGGTTCTGTCTATATTAAGGTATTATTATTATAACGGACCTTGTGTCAATAACGACGGTCGCGCTTTAATGCTACCACCCCCATACCCCAACTGAGAAGACCCAGCGAAACAAATTCAGTGGGTTCATCTACTACCGGTTTCAAGACGACCCAGTTGAGACGGTCCGGCGAAACATACTCAAGCGGGCATGAACACGGGATTTGGTTCAATTAGAGTAATTATTTAGTAGGCAAACACAATATATGCTCGATCGGTTGTCTGATCATCATATTTCCATTAAAACTTTCATCCCCTTTCCCTTTTATTATTTTACACCCTTGAGGGTAAAACTTTTACTAATTTTGAATGTCATATTAATTAATATCGAATCAACAGCTTAAAAATAAGTTTTATGCCTCTAGCTCTTAAAATGACGATACTTCCATACAACTTTTCATCCCCCCTTTCAGCCCCTTACAAAACATTTTGCATATTAAAAAGTAGCCTATGCAGTTTCTCAGGCTCTAGATTATCTGTGTACCAAATTTCATGTAAATCGGTTTAGTAGTTTTAGCGTGAAAACGTGATGGACAGACAGAAGTTACTTCCGCATTTATACGAGTATTATAAACTAGCAAGGATTTAAATAAATAAGAAAAGTTTCATAATTATAACAAAGGACCTCTTTACAAGTAAAGACCGCCTCCATTTTTCTCCACGTGTCTCTATAATTCGTCTATTAAGTCCTGTCAGTACCAGCTGCTTCAATCACACACGGCCATCTGATCCCAAATTAAGCAGAACTTGTACTATGGAAATCTCATAACTGATATACTACATACACTACTTTTTCTTTTGTAAATACATACAAACAGACATGTCTCTTTACAGACATGTTCATGCACACAAATATCTGTCCTGGATGTGAACACGCCACCTGGCCCGTCAATTATTGTTAAAGTTTTAAGTATTGTTTAATGTTTATGTATACTGTAGGTAGGACTGCCTCGGTGGTCTAGCGGTAGCGTGTTCACCTGCAGATAACGAGGTCCTGGGTTAAAATCCCGGGTCGGGCCAAAAGTGATTTTGGGACTTTTCTATAAAAAGAAAAATTTCTCAGCATCTCCCCAGAGTTGGTGGTATTATACCCTCGCCTCGGAGAGCACGTAAAGCCGTCAGTCCTATGCCTGACCTCTTTCCGGTCGTGTCGGTAGGCGTCCCATCGGATCATGAGAGTGATGGAATAGAAAGCAGGAGCACTTTCTGTGTTTGCGCACACACTTGAGCACTATAATATGTCCCGCACAGATGGCTAATCCCTGTTGAGACTGGCCGCCGTGAAATTCGGCTAGGAGGACATTATTATACAGTAGGTAGAATAAATATCATACGAGGTACATAGATACAAACTAAATGCAATACACATTCTTTACTAAATAATGCGGGTGGTATTTGTTACATGTGAGGTGTAAATGGAAACACGGACGTGCAGTGGCGAAGTGTGATATACTTCGTAAGGCAAGCCACTGGAACCTTTACGTGTTGCAATTCTCTAGTTTTATAAGGCTTATAGCCAGAGGTCTCACCAATCAGTAAGTTATATGCGAGGTTAAGCAACTAGGCTCGTGCTCAGTCCGTAATGATGATGTGGTCCCGGCCGAATTCGGCTACGGCGACCACTTCTTCTCCTACTGTAGCCGACGTTCGTGTGCTCGCATGTGACTTATGTAGCCAATTTTATTAGAATAAATCCTCGCACATTGCGGGCATATGAGCACACCATTGTCATAATTGTAATTGATCGCCGCAGGTGGTCTGGCTTTCAATTAATCGCGCTTGGCTTCCAGCTCAGCGCGCCTTCGAGACTCGAACCAGTCTACTTTGCCTTGGACAAAAGTGGCTGCCCGCTGTTCCCATTGCGAGGGCTCTACGCCACAGTTCCTCATGTGGCGCTTAAGCACATCTTTATACCTGAGGAGTTGTCCGCTATGCTTTCGCTTGCCCTCCTCAAGTTCTGAGTAGAATATGCGCTTAGCAACTCCCTGCTCTGCAATGCGTGACACATGACCGCACCACCAAAGCTGTAGCTGCATGAGGTAAGCTTCAATTCCATTCACATAATCAGACAATCGGATGTTCATAGATGACCGCCAAAGTGGTTTAATTTCTGAGCGTCTCCGTGCTTCGGAGGGCACGTTAAGCAGTCGGTTCCGATTGTACCCGTTAGACAACAGTAGTTAAGCCATGTCAGAGGCCTACTGGGCGCCTTGAACAACTCTGACACTAGGGTAACCACTGCCCATTGGATACGATAAGTAGGTAAGCCTCAAGCCCCTGTCTCCCGCTTTATTCTAAAGGGAAGTGGATCTACTATTATATAACTACTCCTTGTGTCTTTCTGATTCAGTTCGTTGCGGCATCCAAGATACTTAAAGTGATTCCCCGGGACATGTCTGTGCCTTACCTCTCAGTGTCATTTTGTTGTGTGCATCTCCAACTCCTATTAACCAGGTTAACAGATTTTATATTCTGGTTAACAGGAGTTGCACTAAGGGTCCATTAATGAAAACCTTTACGTGCTTTACTTGCTCTGTGAGGCTCTATAACACCTCGAACTTACAGACTCCGGGATGACTTCTTATCTTTATCTTATCTTTGATGGGGTGTACTAGCGTACAGCACTTCGACCCTTCAGGATCTTTTGTACTATCCCCCACTGGTTTTTATTCTATCCCTAAAGCCCTGAATGAAGTCTTCACATAATCCAGTACGCTTCTTAGGGGTAGACCCTTGTAGTCTCCTGGTTCTGGATATGCCAGCCCCAGGATGTCAGTGTATGATTTCTTCCAAGAAAGATGCCTATAACACACTTTTGCCTGGCTTGGGATTTTGAACGCGGGACCTGGGGGCTTCGACATCGATTTCTTAAAAGGCGTTCATTAAATAAAGGTTAAAAATTACTTAATCAATCGTTACATCGGCTTCCGTGAGCACATGTGATGTCATAAATGTTCCGGAGTCGATTGTCAACGTTAAAGCTGATTTAACGATTGATTAAGTAATTTTTAACCTTTATTTATATGAACGCCATTTAAGAAATCGATTTCGGTGACTTAGCCGGTAGAGCCACAAGGTAATCTCTTAATTTCTTTATTTGACTGTGGGGTCAAAATAAAACATTTAGTGACCCTGACTGCTAAGGCAAAGAACGTGGGTTCCATCCCCACCCAGGTCAAATATTTGTGTGTTGATTATTTGTTCCATCTCAGGGTGTAATTTATCTATGATATATATTTAAGTAATATACAGGGTGGCCGAGGATTTGACGTTCAAACGCAACAGCGCCAGCAGCGCCACCTGTGTACCAGCTACCACTTAACTGCGGTCGTCAACCCGCATGCCAAGCGCGGTGACTACAACATACCCCTCCAAATGGCAACGTCATAGAAACCTATGGAGGAGGCCTATGTCCAGCAGTGGACGATATCAAGCTGATGACGAGAAGTAAGTATTACGCACTCGTAGATTCTGCACATTAAAACTCCGAGATATTTTCCACACACAATATTTAATCGAACAGAGTAACGTTCTCATCTACCGTTGTACAAAGAATTTCTCCTACCCTATTTATATTGTTATCAGTGACAACCATTTGAAAGTCTACTATCGATTATAATTATTAATATTTTTAAGATGTAAAATTATTATAGAATTATTATAGTAATTAATAAAATGATAATCACTAATCAAATAAATAATTACAGTGTAAAATAGTATTATAACATAGCAGCTACGTCATAACCGTTGCGCGGCTATTGAGTACTTGATAACATAAGTTTATCAGTTGTCTGGTTGCCATAGTACAGACTCTGCCTAGTTTGGAATCAGATGGCAGCGTGTTAGTTGTCCCAAGATATTTATTTATTTTATTCTATACTAGCTGTGCCCCGCGGATTCACCCTCGTCAAACTTTATAAATCATAGCCTACATATGTGTTATTCGGATAAATACAAGCTATATTACTTAAAAGTTTTATCAAAATCCGTTGGGTAGTTTTTGCGTGAAAGACTAACAAACATCCATACATCCATCCATACTCACAAACTTTCGTATTTATAATTTAATAGGATTACAACGCAAAGTCAAAGAAGGCTCGACTCGGCCGTGCACGATGGAGTGTTAGTGCCAACTTTAATGTATGGAAGTGAAAGTTGGGTATGGCAGAAAAAGGACGAAAGTAAAATAAATGCAGTGGAAATGAGAGCTCATAGAAGTATGTGTGGTGTGACTTTGAGAGACAAAATTCGAAATACTGATGTAAGAGAACGGTGTGGTGTGAAAGAGGATGTAGTCACAAAGATTGAATAAGGTATGCTGAGATGGTTTGGCAATTTAGAAAGGATGAATAAAAGAAGATTGACAAAAGAACTATACCTGGCCTGTGTGAATGGGACAACCGGAAGGGGAAGACCTCGTCGAACATTCTCTGACCAAATCGGAGCCGTTCTCAAGAAAGGGCAGGTCAGAAGTACCCTAAACCGGCGAGCATGTATGAAGAATATAAGGAAAGTAATCGAGGTAAAACAGGTGTGTAAAGATCGTGACAAATGGAAATCCGTTGCCTCTGCCTACCCCTCTGGGAAACAGACGTGAGTCTATGTATGTATGTATGTATATACAACGCAAAACCGCAAACGTGCTAATTGTTCTATAGTTATCTTTAACTGGTAAGCAACATTGACACCAGAAACGATGACTTCGAGTTTTTAACAGTGAGTCCTACAAATAATTCAGTTTTCAAAGCATTTTGATGTACCTACTAGCATAATAGCTACAGTTCTTTTGAGTGGTTAAATAATTTATTTAGCTATTTAACACGTCCGAAGCGTGACTTCAGTTTTAGATGTTACTTGCCTGCGTCCGGCTCTACATCATTTACGCATTACACGGGTCTCAATCGCGATAAAGATATAGGTAAATCATTACCTTGGTTACCCGACGTTTCGGCATGGATTGCACCAGCCGTGGTCACGGGTCGACTGGTGTGGCTCGGCAGCGTCGTCTCCGTGAAGCTCGGGTTTCGGTATCTACCCTCGCATGGTCTTGATGTTTTTTTTACGAAACTGTCGGTACACACGACACTAATGACATCAGTGCCCGGGCGCACTACGTTGGTTACGCGACGATGGCACTACGTTATTGCAGGATTCCAAGATGGTGAGAGGCGGTATCCGTCTTCCCGGTTGAAATTTATATGTTTCTTTATTTCAACCGCTTCACGTACTATTCTGGAGTAATAGAGACGATTCGTGGAGAGGACCTGTGGCTTGTGTAAATTTGTAATCCAGTGTTGAGATCCTGTGTCGACTACGTGCTCAGCTATTGCTGATTTATTAACCTGTCGGTTTCTGACAGCTGCGATATGTTCTTTGGCCCTTTCAGCAATAGATCTTTTAGTTTGGCCGATATAAAACATACCGCAGTTGCACGCAAACCTGTAGACGCCCGGTGTTTGAAGAGGAATGACATCCTTCGGTGTACGTAGATGGTTGGAGACTTTGGAATCGGAATCGGTCGGAACGGGATTGAGATCCAGAGGGAGCTCCGTGTTGGGACCTCTGTTATGGAGCCTCGCGTACGATGCGGTCCTGCGGATAAGCCTCCCTCCCGGAGTGAGCGTCGTCTGCTATGCGGACGACACGCTCGTCATAGCCCGGGAGGTAAGCTTCCAGCGGGCGGTACGGCTCGCCGAACTCGGAGTTGCGTGTGTCGTCGCGGCCAAAACGAGACTGGGCCTTCGGGTAGCGCCTCACAAGACCGAGGCGCTATGGTTCCACGGCTTACGCCGTAGAGTGGAACCACCCAGTATGTCGATGCGTGTCAGGGTGGGGTGAGGTACATGAAGTACCTGGGCCTTACCCTAGACAGCCGATGGGGCTTCGAGGAGCATTTCGAGCGTCTGGCCCCCCGAGTGCGCCGGGTAACCGGTGCGTTACACCGGCTTTTGCCGAACCTCGGGGGTCCCAGGGAAGAAGTTCGCCGCCTCTACGGAGGTGTCGTGCGATCCATGGTCCTTTATGGGGCGCCCGTCTGGTCTGAACGCCTGACGGGCGCCTCCCGCTGCAGGGCTATTTTGAATAGCCTGCAGCGTGTGGTGGCCATACGGATCGCACGAGGATACCGGACGGTATCCTTTGAGGCAGCGACACTCCTGGCACGCTTCCCGCCGTTTGATCTCCTGGCGGCAGTCGATGCGACGGTTTACACCGAGATCCGCGTCCGCCGGGAGAGCGGTGAGGCGCCAGAGCAGACGCTCATTGCCTATAGGCGGGATGCACAACGGCGCGTACTAACACAGTGGCGCGCACGGCTGGAGTTGCGCCTGAACGCGCGCCAACGTGCCGTCGGTGCTATCTTGCCTCACCTCGAGGCCTGGGTGGGAACGAAGGACGGCTACGTCACCTACAGACTGACACAGATACTCACCGGACACGGGTGTTTCGGTGAGTATCTGTGCCGGATCGGCCGAGAAGTGACGACACATTGTCACCATTGCGGGAGCGACCTGGACTCTGCCCAGCATACGCTGGAAGAGTGCCCGGCCTGGGAAGCCGAGAGATGAGTCCTGGTCGCTGAGATCGGACGGGATCTTTCGCCGCCAGCAGTCGTGTATGCGATGCTGGCTGGCGACTCCACCAAATGGGACGCCGTGGTCTCCTTCTGTGAGGCAGTTTGCTGCAGAAGGAGGCCGCCGAACGGGATCGGGAACGAGCCGATCCCGCTCGTAGGCGGAGGAGGCGTCGGGGTGGCGGTGGCAGCCGTTAGCCCAACTCCCCTCGGGGCCGCGGTGGCAGTATGAGAAGTGTCCTCAACTGCCACCACGTACAAGCGGCTCCGGGATGACAGCGATCTGTTTGTGGCGCAGTCACTGTGCCGTACTGGCAGGAGTCGGCAATAGGGGAGGGCAATCCAAAGGAGCCCTCCCAGGGTACGTGTCGCGACCATCTGGGACATGGCGCAAAAGGGGGGTACCGGAGCAGCATACCCGCGTTCCCGGGACTCCCCCATCAGGCGCCAAGAGAAGTCCACGGCAGGTAGGTTTAGTCGGTGCAAGTCCGACATACCCACCCGCGGACACTTTTTGCGGGTGGCATGCGAAGGCATTCCCCCTGCCTTACAAAAAAAAAAAAAACATAAAGGCTCTGTTTGTTAACGAGGCAACTACGGATAACAGAGAGTGGGCGTGTAGATATCTGTCTGTGTGTGTGGGCTTTAGGATTGAGTTGTTCTGAGTCAGCACACATGATTGTAATTAATGTTAAGTATATTTTATTTTAAAAAAGGATTTCTACTGAGTTTTATGGCAGTGTTTTTCAGTAGCTGCCACGTCATGCACTGCACGATAGGGTAAAAAATGACTATTCCACATAAATATAATTTTTTTACGGAATAAATGATTTTTGACTTTGACTTGACATAGTTCACAGAAAAACGCTGCTGCCCGATCTCTAGTTGGTATTCCCTCGGTCGATTTCTACGCCCCCACGGGATGAGATGGGGTGATGATATTCTATGCCGTCACCACACAGCTGTATACGACCTACCAATTAACTGCGGTTGTCAAATCGCATGCCAAGCGCTGTGACTATGATAAACCCCTCCAAATGGCAACTTTGGGGGAGGCCTATATCATCATCATCTTCATATCAGCCGAAAGACGTCCACTTCTGGACAAAGGCCTCCCCCAAAGATCTCCACAATTGCCGGTCTTGCGCTATTCCCACGAGCAGTTTCCAGCGACCCGCACAAGATCATCGGTCCATCTTGTAGGGGGCCTGCCCACGCTGCGTCTTCCGGTTGGTGGTGGCCACTAAAGAACCTTTCTGCCCCAACGGCCATCGGTTCTACGAGCCGGCCTATATCAAGCCGTACTTAAACTGCGCTATAAGATCTCCTCACGTGCAGGTATGTATTTTAATACAAGTGTTATTAATCTCGGGACAAAACAAATAAGCCCAGTGATTTATTATGTAGGTACTATATTTGTCTAATATGTAGTTATTATACTTCTCATTTATTGGGTGATTAAGTAGATTACATACTATAAATTACTATACTGATGGAGATTGAACGTAGCTACCCGGAAACGTACGACGAATAAGATTATAGGCATTAGCGCGCGTGGAAAAGTCCGTACCTTCTTTAAGCTTATTAAAAGAGGTTCCCACAGTTTCCGGCGCTGGGACCTAATCCTAGCGCGGGAGGGTATGCGGCGCCCAATTGGCTTCTCCCCGATTGGGCGCCGCCACTGGGACCGCTGGCGTTCCGGGGAGGGAACGAGTGGATTTCTTTACCTCCGAGCGCCAGCGGTCCCGGGAGGGTAACCTGCTGTAGCTCAGGTAACACGCTTGTGCGTACTGGGGAGGGGGGAGGCACTCAGGCCCCTCCCATCCCCGGGTGAGAGACTCGCGGACGCTCAATGTACAGCGGGGGTACTGGCGAGATCGTTCACGAGACCCAGAGCCCCCGCTATAGGTACTGTGAGGCTGAGCCCCACACCCCGCTCGGCTTGAGCATTTCCTCACGTACAAAGAAAAATGGCTCCCACAGTTTCCTTCGCAAAATTGATGTAGTCTCAAAACATTAAGTGACGTACATACGCCAGCACATCAAGGTACCCCAACCTGTCAAATTTCCCCAATTGAAAGTGAACCTTATAGTCTTGTGATAAAGGTGAAAATCTATAAAAGAAATTTCTCAGATTGGGATAGCTGGACGTGCTGGCGTCGGTACATATCAGCTTGCATAAAGCAATATTCTCATGTTAAATTATATTGCAACAAATTTCCAGATCGCTGAGGTGTCACGTGGGACTTTGATTATATATGGCTGAGTCAACGGGTGCCTCTTTCACTTTGGAACCAGACATAGGCGCACGGAAGCGCTGGCGGTTTACGTATCGATTAATCTTAAGTGTAGTTTTTATTGCAGTGTTTACTGTGTATGTCGTTGTAGGTGATTAGTCATAAGAAGATTGCTGTTAATTTCTAAAATAATTATTCTGAAGTGTATTTAAACCTTTTTTTTGTAATGAAATCCTTTTAATTCCTAATAATAATATTTCTATAGCGCTAATAGCACAATAGAAATATTATCTTTTTTTGCAATTATTTAGTATTTTAGCTTTATCCTTCGACAATTATTTTATTGTATTAATTTATTTATTACTTAGGTATCTAGTTATTAATTTTCTTAACTGTGTATGTTCTGTAGTGTAATATTTGTCTCTGTTCTGCTTTTCAATGTTACGTTTTGTCTCGTTTCGATGTTTATGGATTTTTTGTAATTGGTGCAAGTTTTTAATTAACGTATTGTAATTAACTTTAATGATGTAAAATTCGAATGCTGTGGTTGTTTTCAAGTATTGTAGAACTATTACAGTTGCTACGAGGCAGTGTATTTTGTATGGCTTCTATAATCTATGATAAATTACCGTCACAAATCAGATCAATTAATAATTCAGATATGTTTAAAAATAAACTTAACACCAATCTTCAAGAAAAGGCATATAGTCGGTTAATGAGTTTTTAAAGGATAATAATGTTCCGTAGCCTATGTGTACTAATTATGTTATCCCAATTATTATTGATATCTATATATTATGATTCCTATCTCTTTGTATCACAATAAACTTAATTTATAATTTACTTAATTTTAAGATTTGCATGCCGAAATGGTGAAATATAGTTAGCACATTTTATAGATTAGAACATCTTGTATCCACCTATATTTGCAAATAAAGATTATTGTATTGTATTGTATTATTTTTAAGTATGTACGTGTTCTTATAACTGGATGAGTGTTTGTAATTAATAAATAATGCCTTAAATAAATAAAACTTCTCTTTCGCAAAATGTCTCCTGGTCATAAAATGTCTCTTACTCATATTGTCGCTTTCGCAGGATGACTCTCTCAAAAGATTGCTTTATCAAAATATCTGTTTATTAATTGCATCTCTGATGGACAGGGTGCAACGTAGCTCGAACAGAGTCCTGAGGATGGTGGGTGAACAGTTAGATTCAGCCCTGGGGCTCTACCGGCTAAGTCACCGAACGTCGATTTCTTAAATGGC
The DNA here is from genome assembly GCA_951640165.1 of Pseudoips prasinana. Taxonomy (NCBI): domain Eukaryota; kingdom Metazoa; phylum Arthropoda; class Insecta; order Lepidoptera; family Nolidae; genus Pseudoips; species Pseudoips prasinana. The sequence goes on from OX621260.1 coordinate 5,404,845, forward strand.
GTTCAAATAAATAAAGGTTAAAAATGACTTAATCAAACGTTCGATTCCGGACCATTTATGACGTCACATGTGCTCATGGAAGCCAATTTAACGATTGATTAAGTAATTTTTAACCTTTATTTGTTTGAACGCCATTTAAGAAATCGATATTCGGCGACTTAGCCGGTAGAGCCCCAGGTTGGTAGGTTCACCGAGCTACATTTTGTTAAGGTTCGGCGAGTCTGCCCATGTGGTATGAATTTATTATGTATAATAACATAGCCTGTAAGTTATAAAATAAAAAAGGATTTTATTCACGTAGAATTAAAAAAAAAGCGCTTGTATATAGTCAGAACATGTTTGTAGTAATACAGTTATTATTTCTAGTTACTTATTACAGATATTTAGGTAAACGGAATGTTACAACATTTATACAATTTATTTTATAATGGTAGTGATATTTAGCTAGCTTGTATTAAGTTATTGTCAAGGAGATTATGTTTAGGTGAAGTTTTGAATATTATGTATTGAAATTTATATTTTACTACATATTGTATATTGTAACTAAGACTATAGATCTGCTGGTCTGAAAATAAATGATTTTTATTTATTAATGGATATGAACGCCTTCCGAAAGCCTCCCGCTTGGACATCAACTACCGTGGCCGATCTGGAAGTCCCTAAACAGATTCCGGACTCAGGGCCGATGCAAAGAAAAAATTGTCTATGCGGGGACTGTCGAGCAGCCCCAAAATGGACTGTATTTGCAGAGCATCGGTCCTATCCATGGCCCATCTAACATCGTGCCCAGCCTGCCCTGCCACATGTTCATGGCAGAAATGCTTAGAAATGCCACAAGCAGGGCAATCAGTGTGGCCACGTTCTGGGCCACAAAAATTTAACGAGTTTGCCATCGACACGCTAAGAAGAAGAATCGATACGAATGTGTTAGGTAATAGTTAATAGATGTGTATTAAATATAGATATAGCTAGATGTCTCAAGCTCTAAAATATAAATTGTTATAAATAAGAATACTTTACACCGTTAATCAACAACAAAGAATCATACTTTATGTATGATGGAGGTTATAAATATAATGAAAAATCAGGTAATCTATTATAAGGTATATTTATTAACCATATAGGGAAATAATCATTTGAATAATCATTTAACAAATGCAATCGCGGTCGCAATTGGCCGGCAAGTCAATACATCGGATTTTGGGCAAGTCGAGTTAAAGGTGCAAAGTAAAATAGTACAAAGAATGTTCTGGCAATTTGCCATATATCATCCATAAATATATAAGTATATATAGATCCATAGATCATCAGAATATAACCTTGTTATTCCTATGTAGGTACTGCCCTTCCATTTACATTATTTTTAGCAAACTTTTATCCATAGGTATATTGACTATCCTGTTGGTCTAGTGGGTAGAGATCTTACCTGCTAAGCCAGGAGGAGTGAGTTGGATTCCCACCCAGGACAAATCTTGATGTGACGAGCTCGATTATTTGCCCTGTCTCTGGGTGTAACTTTTCTGTAATATCATCATCATCATATCAGCCGAAAGACGTCCACTGCTGGACAAAGGCCTCCCCCAAAGATCTCTACAATTGCCGGTCTTGCGCTAACCGCATCCAGCGAATAATAATATGTAGTACTGTAATACGTAAGTTTATCAGTTCTCTGGTACTCATAGTACGGTCCTGCAGGTCCAATACAATAATAGTTTTAGGATTCTGATGGGGCTCCCACGCTTCTGTAGTGCATCTAACATGTTCGCCGAGACAAATGTTGACGACATAATAAGAAAGCGATCAGCTTCAATGTTAACTCGGTTGCATGGGAGCACCAACGGAATTCTAATTATGCTAGCAGGGAAAATGGATAGTCCATTCCCTGAACATTGGGCACGGCTCCACGTGTCAACCCGATGCTCAAATCCTGAGAGATATCAAAAATAGATACTAGTCGAACTAATATAGTTTTTAAGTATTTGTATTAACACAATATGGCGATTTTTATTGCTGAAATAAAGTATTTATTATTCTTAACAATAATAAAAAGAAAAAACAATATCCTTATTAACGGAAGCCTCCTTGGCTTAGTGAGATAATACTTTGTTGGGTGTGTTATTTATACCGAATCTGTGTGACTATGTGCATTAGCAACTTCTGCCAATAACATAAATGTCGTTAAAGCAGAATTTCTTTGCACATCAGAAAAGCTATTAATATAGAAGGTCAACTCCAAAAAAGAACTAAAATAAAACTACTGTCAGCTATTTATAATTTGTGAGGTATTACTCGTATAATACAAAAATACATGCCTTGCAAGGAACAACCGTAACAACCAGGAGCATATTTCATCGCTAAGTAACAAATAATTAAAGGTCAATATCATCATCATATCAGCCGAAAGACTCCTGGACAAAGGCCTCTCGCATCCAGCGGCTTCCCGCAACCCTTGTAAGATTGTCGGTCCACCTTGTAGGGAGCCTGCCCACGCTGCGTCTTCCGGTGCGTGGTCACCACTTGAGGACTTTTCTGCCCCAGCGGCCATCGGTTGTACGACCTATGTGCCCCGCCCACTGCCACTTCAGTTTGGTAATTCTATAGGCTATGTCGGTTACTTTGGTTCGCCTGCGGATTTCAACGTTTTCTATTCGATCGGGCAGCGATACTCCGAGCATAGCCCTCTCCATTGCTCTTTGGGTGACCTTGACCCTTCTTATGAGGCCCATAGTAAGCGACCACGACTCTGTTCCATAAGTCATCACTGGCAACACAACGACGACATTATACACCCATAACTTGTCAAATTTAATCATGTAGCTAATACGTACGGAAGAAAATTAGACCTAGTTTTATCTAACTACTCTGTGACCGGGACTGAATGTGAGGAACCATTCGTACCTATTGATCCCCATCACAAGGCATTAAATATATGTTTAGAGTCGATTATTTATGTAATATCCTATGAAATATGTATTGTTATGGTGTACAATAAAGAGTATTCTATTCTATTTTACCTTATTTTAAACCTGTAGCTAGGACTTAATATTTGTTTTACAAAGGCAATTATAGTGAGGCACCAAGAGATGAGATCATTTTTATGTTTCCCTGAGATCAATAATGGATACACATATTCCAAAAATTAAATTAAACAATGAAAAGTGTTTCCCTATATGGTATACATCGGCTTTAAAATAATGTTTAAAAGAAAAACATAAGTTTTTTGGAAGTCTGCATTTATCAGCCCTATACACAAGAGAAGACCAAGATCACACGTAACCAAAATTATAGACCGGTGTCCAAATTATGTGTTTTGGCCAAAGTATTTGAAAGGATTGTATACAACCAATTGTACGCCTCCATAAATTCTAGTTTTAGCAATACTCAGCACGGATTCTTGAAAAGGCGCTCAACCTCCTCTAATTTACTACTGCTAAATGAATTTATATCTGAGGCTATGACTAAAGGAAAGCAGGTCGACGTCATTTACACAGACTACAGCAAATGTTTTGATTGAATAGACCACCAGCTGTAAATGACCAAATTGCAACTCATCGGTATAAGAGGAGACCTACTGAGATGGTTCTCATCTTACATATCAAATCGTTCCCAAGCGGTCGTGATAAATAACTACATTTCCAGCTGGGTAACAGTTCCTAGCGGTGTTCCCCAAGGATCGCTACTGGGACCGTTACTGTTTCTGATCTTTGTAAACGACGCGGCGACGTCGAAAAGTGTCTCCAAAGCTCGCAACTATTATGTTTCGCTGATGATATGAAAATATTTACGTGATGAGGATGTCAAATAATTTTAAAGAAGCAGACTTTCAATATTGCATATTTGTACGCACCATACTCGAATATGCCAGCCAAGTCTGGAATCCACGCTATGATACATATATATATCGCGTATAGAGAATTTACATTTGAAATTCTTGAAATATCTTTGTTATCGAATTAAATTTTAATACAAATCCGACGAATATTTAATACTATGCGCTAAGTTTCACATCCTCCCTCTATCAACGCGTCGAGAAATAGCCGATATAATTTACTTGTTCAATATCATACCTGGGAAAGTTGATAGACCTGACTTGCTTAGTAAAATTGCTTTTGACTACCCTACAAAAGTCGTTAAACATTACACCCCTATACATATTCCATTAGTGACAACAAATTACCGACAGAAGGCATTCCTGTGGCGAGCGGGCAACAGTATGAATAAACAAGTCAGGGCTTTTAATTTTGACATATTTTGTAATAAATCTGAAACAGTGAGACGGGTAACTCAGCTTTAACTTTTTCCAAAAAGGTTTTATGTAATAAATTGTCCCAAGATATTTACATTAAGTATATTTATATATAACATCCCTTAAATAATCCTGGGACATTATTTACACACTGCCATCTGATTCCAAACTAAGCAGAACTTGTACTATGGAAACCAGATAACTGATCATATACTACTTTTCTTTTGTAAATAAATACTTATATAGATAATTACACCCAGACTCAGAACAAACAGACATGTTCATGTACACAAATATCTATTTAGGGTCTGTTTCACAATGTCCAGATAAAGTCCCGAATAAGCTACTTGCAACTTATCTATCGAATAAAGACATCGTTTGCGTTTCATAATCCATAAATAGTACTAACTGGCAAATAAACTGCAAAGTAAACTATTGGCCAGATCAAGCTTCAGATAGCAAAGTTAACGGATGGATAAGATATCTGACAGATGTCATTCGATGCTTATTTCGGTGGTGTTTATTGTTAGAATAAAATGGTAAAATTTGATACTATTGAAGACGAAATTGATGAATGATTTGATCGTGAACCGCGCATAAATCCGACACCGCTAAGAAAAACACCACCGAAACATGTTTGTTGACATTTACATTTGACGTCAATTTATTTGACTTCCGTACGTTTAATTTCACGCAAAAAAAATCAATTTATATATGTATTTTTATTTGTTAAAATAATAGTTAGAAGATAAATTTGAAAATATTTATGCAAGCCTGAAAATGCTAACCATAAAAAATTAGTAAAAAGATATTTTTAGGTGTGTTTATCATAAGAAATGTATTTATAGGTTGTCTGTTTCGTAGAAGAAGACGGAACGACTAAATGCGACGTTGCCAAACCTACCTATTAATAACTACCGAATAGCTATCTGGCAAATAATATCTAATTTATCGGGAAGGTGGTGGTGAAACGCAATGTGTTTTATCCAGAACTTATATCTGTAAGTTTATTTGGTAGTTAGCTATCCGACACTTTATCTGGACACTGTGAAACAGACCCTAAATAAAATATTACTCTTATTGATATCTATACATATAATAAAATCGTAGGAAAGTAAAAACTGTACATTGAATATTTTTTTAAAAGGATACTTGGGACGTGATCTACAGTCGATATCGAAGCCAAAAATATAGTTTTTAGAATTTTTGACTGTTTATCTGTTTGTCTGTATGTATGTCCGGGCTAAACTCAAAAAGTTCTGCATGGATTTACTTAAAATTTTTCATGAATATTACGAAGAGGTCGGGTCAACATATAGGCTACATATTATAACGCTATCACCTACAGGGGAGGTGATAATTTATAAAGTTTAACGCGGGTAAAACCGCGGGGCTCATCTAGTTGAAAATAAAAGCGAAAATAACAAAAGTTTATGTTAGGGGACACCCGGGTTTGAACCGGGGACCTCTCGATCTGCAGTCGAATTCTCTACCACTGAGCTATATCCCCGATGGCACTAGAGGTCAATAACAAAAATAGTAACTTTTTGTACCTACCTTACCCTTATTTAGCTAGGTTTTTTAATAATCGCTCAAAATCACATCATAAAACCTCCTTTACTTTACTTTATCGTATGGGCAGTGGTAACCCTAGCGTCAGAGTTGTTCAAGCCGTCCAGTAGGCCTCTGACATGGCTTAACGACTGTTGTCTAATGACTACAACCGGGACCGACAGCTTAACGTACCCTCCGACGCACGAAAAAGCTCATAAAATTAAACTACTTTGGTGTTCACCCATCTATAGGTAGCATTTAAGCGCGACACAAGGTCCGTCATAATAATAATACCTTAATATAGACAGAACCATTGACAATATGTAGTAAAAATATTAGACTTAAACTAGACATAATCTCTTGACACTTGAACTTGATACGAGCTAGCTAAATATCATTGCTATTACAAAATTAATTTTATAAAATTTTTCATACAATCAATACAATGTGTACCTAAATATCTATGTTACTAGAAATAATAATGCATACAACTATATTACTACAAACATGTTCTGACTATTTACAAGTGCTTTTTTAAAGTGAATAAAAACCTTTTCTATTTTTTATTTTATTTTATTATGGACTGACCGCTAGCTTGCTTATCCTCGTCCATCGCTTGGGGACTGGTGAGAGTATCTAACTAGGAGCGCCTCCTCAAACCTCCTAAAAGCTCAAGTTAATTCCTCATCTGTCTTTCAACTTTAATTCCCATACATGTGACAATGAAAGGTATCGGATAGGCTGAATGTGTGCAAATCACATTGCACACGTTTATTTATAAAATACCAACAATCTCGCAGGAATAGCTGCCTAACACCATTAGCAACACATTTTGTTCTACGAGTTCGGACATATCTAAATACACGAAAAAAAAAAATTTGAAAAAAAAAAAATTGTACTGTCGTAATATTTGTAGGTCTATATTTCATTCATACGACTTACGGCTCGCACGCGCTTGTGTTGCTTATAATAATAACACTTCTTTGTCAGATATTTATCTAGGCAAAGGAAACCTTAGTGTCGCCGCTCACGAGCCACGGGCCACAGCCACAAACGCCGCGACGATTAGAAGAGTGTGGCGGCCACCGGCGTCAACCAGTGCCAGTGCCAGTGGCGGCGTTTTGTGGTTGTGGCAAGTGGCTCGTGTGCGGGAGCCCTTATTGCATATTGGCGGCAGTAATCGCTGCGATGCGCGTTATAAACATTCAAACGGGAAAGTCAATTGATACTTATTATTGTATGAAAATAAAATCTAACGAATTATCAAAAGTTGTAGGACAAAAAGTGTTGTTTACGGTGTCTACTATCTAGTACTGCGAGGTTGTTGTTGTTTTAAAATTAATTATGTATATTATTCTTTTTGTACCAGAATCGGTAACATTAAAAATCCCGGTACTTCTTCTTCTTATCGTGTCGATGGTAAGAATTATACCTATTCTATCTTCCCAAAATTGGGCAACGCTGACCCCTTTGGCTGAAGCGTCATACAAGTCCTGAAGGGAACAAGAGAAAATCCCGATTGTAGTCATGAGGCAACTGTCGTTAACTCTCGCCAGAGGCCTACTGGGCGGCTTGAACAACTCTGACACTAGGGTAACCACTGCCCATACGATGTGAAGTAACAAGTAGGTTGTTTGACTGCACGTGTGGCGCAGCAGCTAACACAGTCGCCTCGCCGCTTCGTGTCGCGGGTTCGAGTCCCGCGCCTTACAACTATTTATGTGACCCATAAATAGTTGTCCTGAGTCTGGTTGTTATTTGTGTCCGTCTAATATATGTTTGTGAAGTACCCCGCGACACAGGGATTAGATTCCCTAGTGCGGGCATTGTCCTTTAAAAAAAGAAAAAATGTGTTATAGCAAATTGAAGTGGTATGCTATAGTTTTTATTTTTTAACTAAAATTATTAGACGTCGTGCAAATCTATTCAATGACATCCATCTAGTGCACAATTTTCACATTATTCACACACGGCCATCTGTTTCTGAACTAAGCAAAGCTTGTAGGTACTATGGAAACCAGATAACTGATATACTTTATAGATATACTACTTTTCTTTTGTAAATACATACTTATATAGATAACTACACCCAGCCACAAGACAAACAGACATGTTCAAGCACACAAATATCTGTCCTGGGAAACCGGCTAAGTCGCCGAACATCGATTTCTTAAATGGCGTTCAAATATATAAAGGTTAAAAATTACTTAATCAATCGTTAAATCGGCTTCAACGTTGACAATCCATTCCGGACCATTTATGACGTCAAATGTGCTCATGGAAGCCGATTTAACGATTGATTAAGTCATTTTTAACCTTATTTATTTGAACGACATTTAAGAAATCGAAGTTCAGCGACTTAGCCGGTAGAGCCCCTAGTTGGGAATCGAAGCCACGACCTGCGGCGTGTAAGGCAAGTATCTACCAGCAACGCCAACCAGCCAATCAAAATTTTAATGAATGTTGCAGATTTTGGTACAAATAAAGAAACATTTATAATGCATACATATTTATAAACGTATCCAATGCCCTTAACGTGGGCCTTATTAGAAGGCTCAGGGTCACCCAAAGAGCAATGGAGAGGGCTATGCTCGGAGTTTCCTTGGGCGATCCAATTAGAAATATCGAAATCCACAGGCGAACCAAAGTCACCGACATAGCCCCAAGAATTGCAAGGCTGAAGTGGCAGTGGGCGGTGCACATAGCTCGTAGAACCGACGGCCGTTGGGGCAGAAAGGTTCTCGAGTGGCGACCACGAACCGGAAGACGCAGCGTGGGCAGGCCCCCTACAAGATGGACCGATGATCTTGTGCGGGTCCTGGAAACCGCTGGATGCGAATAGTGCAAGACCGGCAATTGTAGAGATCATAGGGGAAGGCATTTGTCCAGCAGTGGATGTCTTTTGGCTGACATGATGATGATGATGATGCTGGTCTTAATAAGCATAAATGTACTTATTCATCACAGTGAGTAAATATTTTAAATTTTGACGGTCACCGTAGCCTAGTTGGTAGTGCTCCTGCCTACGAAGCTGGTGGTCCTGGGTTCGAATCCCGGTAAGTGCAAATATTTGTGTGATGAGCACGAATATTTGTTTCTGAGTCATGGATGTTTTCTATGTATTTAAGTACCTATTTATCTATCTATATAAGTATGTATATCGTCGCCTGGTACCCAAGTACAAGCTTTGCTTAGTTGGGGGCTAGGGTGATCTGTGTGACATTGTCCCTATATATTATATTATATATATTATTCATCACAGTGAGTAAATATTTGGCATAAGTACAGACGCCAACACATCCAGCTACCTCAATCTGTCAAATTTATTTTATAGATTTTCTACTTTATCACATTATCATAAGGTTCACTTTCGATTGGGGAAATTTGACAGATCGGGGTAACTTGATGTGCTGGCAAGAATGGATCTAATCAAATTACGCATACACGCACAAACAAGGTTTGCTGTGATCGCAAACATTATGATTAGTTATCGTGACAAATATGATTAACTAGTTCCTTGCCTACCCTATTGTACAACGTGTCACATAAATAGTGCAGGTAAGGGGGGGGGGGGGGGGGGGGCTTAATTAATTAATTATATTTCTTAGGAAGACCAACAGCTTTATTATGACTCCACATATTAGCTTTTTATGTTATATAATACACGACGGAGAGCCATTAATAAGGTATCCACGCATAAATAATTGTTTACAAAATTAATTTGTGGTATTCTAAAAGTAAACAAATAGAAAATTGAATTAAGTTAAACACATTAGCTAAATTAACTGATATTATTACAAACTGAACAAACACATATTTTGAAAAATATTGGCTATTGGCATTTTCACCGTCTCTGGTATAGAGTTAAATACGTCTTAATCGATTTTCTTAGTTTGTTGTTTTGTCTCACCTCTTTATTAGTGGTGAGACATCATGTTATTGACCTACCGTTAGTGTCAACTTACTACCGCCAGAATGCAAAATAAACAAATTAAGAAAATCGATTAAGACGTATAATATATATAAAACACTAATAAATTTATTTATTTATTTCTCTCCTTAACACCTACCATTACAGGTCTTGACCTAATGCGATAGTGTTGGTATTAAAATTATAAAAAAACTTTATGAACTAAATTTTTTAACTAATTATTCATGCAACTAACTACCTTTAATAGGATCTTTACGAATTCACTCAAATTACATGAGAATATATCCACTTTTTCGTGTACTTCATTAGTTAACCTAATTGCTCGGGTGAGTGAGGTTTTTGCCAGTAGATTGGTCCTAACCAAGAGAAGAATATCCTACTTCCTACTATCCTAGGTACTATTATTATAAATGCGAAAGTTTGTGAGTATGGATGTTTGTTACTCTTCCACGCAAAAACTACTGAACGTATTTTGATGAAACTTTGTATTAATATAGCTTACCTATATTATATACATCCGAATAACACATAGGCTATAATTAATAAAACTTAACGCGGGTAAAACCGCGGGGCACAGATAGTCTATAATAAGAATTTATAGATATAGAAGTACTTAATTTTTAATTTATAGCGTTAGTCACAATACATCGTATCTGGTTGGCATAGTTCAGGTTCTGTCTAGTTTGGGATCAGATGGAAATGTGTTAGAAGTAGTGTCCGACCGAAAGTTCGGTTTCGGTTTCGGTCGAGTTTCGGGAAAAAAACGTTTTGGTTTAGTTTAGTTTCGGTTCCGGCGGCAAACCTGCCGAAACTAAGACCGAAACCGAAACTGCGTTCGGGAGTTCTCGCGCTCTGCTCGGTAATGGTCGGCGCGTTAAATTACATACAAGCGAAGTAGATTAGTAGACATTTCGCCGCGTCTAGGTGCATAATCATGTTGTGACTGGTCCGTGTTCGCAGTTTGTTTTGTTTGTTGTTAGTTTTTGTGTGATTTATTTTGATTCCGGTAATTTTAAAGTTTTATCACGTGCAATAGCATAATAGTATATATCAACATATTGCATGCTGTGTTTACTTCAATAAGGTCGTACACTAAGCTTTTTTCAAGAACTTCCAAATATCTTTTTATTTAATATTGTGGACTGCCAATTTATAAACCAAATTAAAAAAAAACAAAAATAATTTAATATAACAGACCGATACATAGATTATAGTAGAATCAAGGTCAAACCTAACATCTAAATATTTTTCATGGTTATTTCAACTAAGTGAAAATTTCAAAGACTGCAGAGCTATGTGATTTAAAGATAAAAAACAAAACTGAATGATTATAATAACGTTTTCTTTATTTTTCACTCAAAACATGATCCTTATAAGGAAGTTTCGGTTTTGGTGTCGGTTTCGGCCGAAACTGAGACCGTTGCCGAAGTTCGGTTTCGGTTTCGGCCGTAAAAACCAGTTCCGGTCGGACACTAGTTAGAAGTCCCAGGGTATTTATTTTTAACTAGATGTGCCCCGCGGTTTCATCTGCGTTAAATTTTATAAATTATAGCCTATGTGTTAATCCAGGGTGCCAGCTAACTCTATACCAAATTTTATTAAAATCGCTCCAGTCGTTAAGACGTGAAGAAGTAACAAACATACACACTCATACAGTCACACACTCACAAACTTTCGCATTTATAATATTAGTATGATTACTGTTAAACAAAATGAGTCAATGGGAACAAACAGCTTCAACGATTTCGTATACCTTGTTAACTATAGGAATATAAACGAAATGAATTTAATTTACGTCGTCTAGCGTAGGAACACCACACGATCCGACATTGCAAAACCGTGTAGTGATTGTCGTGTTTGATAGTAGCACACAGCACTGCTTTTATGTCCCAAAGTGATCTTATAAATACAATATGAGGTTAATATTGATAACGTAGCTATACTTACTTCACAAATCATTTAGGGCGTAAATGAAGATAGATAATTAACTAGCTGTGCCCCGCGGTTATACCCGCGTTAAACTTGATAAAATATGGCCTATGTGTTATCCTAACTATAAAAATTAGCCTATGTTCTTTCTCAGGGTCTAGACCATCTGTATACCAAATTTAATTCAAATCCGTTCAGTAGTTTTGGGGTGAAAGAGTAACAGACAGACAGAGTTACTTTCGCATTTATAATATTAGTTAGGATTATTGCACACCAAAGACATAAACTTAGAGTAAAAAATTTGGAATTAAAATGGAAATATGTAGTACAAGTGGTGGCCGCATCGCTAAAAGCGATCTCTTCCAGGCAACCGATGAATGGACCAGAACTGTTAGTGAATAGAAAGACGGGGGTAGTAGGGGGTGTACAGAACAAGAGATGGCTGAATATGCCTAAGGTACATTTTTTTTACCTTGGGCCATTATTTACAAACGGCCATCTGATCCCAAACTAAGCAGAGCTTGTACTATGGAAACCAGACAACTGATATGCTACTTTTCTTTTGTATAAATTACACCCAGACTCAGGACAAACAGACATGTTCATTCACACAAATATTTGTCCTGGGTAGGAACCGAACCCACGACCTCCAGCGTGAAAAGCAAGCATTTGCCAACCACGCCAACAGACCCGGCATCACATTCAATAGTAGAAGAAGAAAATACCTATTGATGATTGATCCGACCGATTTCCGTCATGGCAACTTCAACTACTAGTCGATACGGTGTCGATGCGCCCGAAGATGGCTGCCATAGCCAATCTTCTTATTTTATTTCATTTATTTAGGGATAATTAACAGCTACAACATAATACATACACATAGGATTTACAAAATTATTAAGTAATGTTGCAGCCCACGACATTATCCACAGAAAAAATGTGAGCCGTCACGGGACGCCTGGCAGAAATCAAATCTTTATTTGCTCAAATATGGTACATAAGGTCTTAATGAAAAGGTATCCAACATATTCTGACCTGAGGTCGTGCAAATATATGTGATGTGAAACATCGACATTATTTTGTAAAAGTAATATGCAGAAAAGAACATATTGTGATAGGAACTAAATATGGGGTACACTACATTAATACGAAAAACTTTATTCCGACAGTCAGAAATACGAATTTCAAAACACCGATTTCCATCATTCCGAATGGTTCAAAATTCCGAATATTACATCTCCGATTTATCATTACTCCTATTTTTATAATTCCTATATTTAAATATTCCTTACGATTATAATTACTCTTCTCAAAACACCGAGCTTTAATAGATCGAATTACAAAAAGTCCGACTCAATGATAATTCGAAATAAAAATATTTTGTTTCCATGGTCACAATTTTAACCTAACCTAACCCAAATGATTAATCAACAATAGAGGGGATCTGAAACTCGGCGGCTGCATGCAGCATGCAAGCAGACAGGCAGCATGCAAGCAGGCATGTAACATGCAAGCAGGCATGCAACATGCAAGCAGGCATGCAGCATGCAAGCAGGCATACAACATGCAAGCAGGCATGCAGCATGCAAGCAGGCATGCAACATGCAAGCAGGCATGCAGCATACCAGCAGGCATGCAGCATGCAAGCAGGCATGCAGCATGCAAGCAGGCATGCAGAATGCAGCATGCAAGTAGGCATGCATCATGGAAGCAGGCTTGCAACATGCAAGCAGGCATGCAGCATGCAAGCAGGCATGCAACATGCAAGCAGGCATGCAGCATACAAGCAGGCATGCAGCATGCAAGCAGGCATTCAACATGCAGCAGGCATTGTTTCTGTCACGGCTCCGGCGCTGCGGGGTTTGGGCGGGCCCACGCGTGCTTATCGTCGCAGATGGTTTTAAAGCTCACCACCGCAGCTTCGGCTTGCTGGCCCGCTTCGCCGGCCAGCCTCAGCCGCGGCGGCGGGCCTTCAAGCCACCTGCTCCTCAGCTCGCGGGCCGCCCCACCCCTCCGCGCCTACGCGGGCTTAAATTACACTCTAGGGTAGGGCAGACAAGACTACATGAAGTCGGTTGTGCAGCGACTCGTTTCTGTCACCAAATTTTGTAGCATAACATGTTGACATTTAGTTTATTCTAAGTATTGAAAATCGGAATGTCGTTTTTCGGACTGAGAACCCTTCGAGCATTTGACTCTTTGAACGTTTGAAAATCGGAAAACTAACACATCGTATTTACGACTTTCGGTAAAATTAATTTCGTGATTTTTAATAATAGACATTACAATTCTTAGGTATTATGATATTCGGACTTTTGGCAATCGGAACATTGAAATTCGAAATAAAATATTTCGGAGTATTTGGGTGTTCCCCTAAATATGTCATAATGATAAAATAAAAAGTCGATTGCGCATGCGACACGGCATGCGTCGCCACGCTAGAAATCTGTTTTACGTGCGGCTATAGATGTTTCACATCAAAACACAATCAATAAGTCGGTGAGTGCAGTAGCAAAGTAAATTTACCTAATTAAAATATACAGAAAAAAAGAACAAAATTGTACTTATATTCCATTTTACATTACATTTTATAGAATGCTAAGAAGTGATGTTAATATTAGATACAAGTATGTAAGTAGCATAAATGTATAACTGTATAAGTTTAGTAAACTGTCGTTCAGATTGAAGGCACGTGGGTTCCACATCAACATAATTGTATTGAATTTTCGCAGTTCAGCATCATGTCAGACGAACGACCGAATGTCTCTCCAAAAGATTTCCACAAGAGAGTTGTGTCTATCATTTGGAGGGATATGCCATAATCGCCACGCTTGGCAGTCGGGTTTGCGATCGCAGTATGATGGTCATAGTACACAGAGAGACGCTGCTGCCCGTTCTCTGATGGATATTCTCTTCGGATGACTTCTACACCCCCACGGGATGAGATGCGGTGGCGATATTCTATGCCGTCTGCCACACATTCCGTCAATTATACATGTATGTACATGGTACCTATGTCGGACTTGCACCGACTAAACCTAACCTGCCGAGGACTTCCCTTGGCGCCTGATAGAGGGAGCCCCGGGAACGCGGGTACGCTGTTCCGGTGGCCCCCTTTGGTGCCGTGTCCCAGATGGTTGGGACACGTACCTGAGGGCTCTGGATTGCCCTCCCCTATTGTCGACTACTAAGTGACTTGATTACCGTTGGTACAGGAATGACTCTGCTTACTCAAATAAAATGGTAACCTTAGTCCAGGGTTGTTAAGGGTAAGTGATAAAAGCAGTAATTTAATGATTAACGACACTATTAAGTCGTTTCGCATGCCCGAAAGCACTTGTTAGGAGTAATAAGATATTTTTAGAGATGTAAAGTTATTATCTGTTTTTCAATTCTGTTGTTGTAGTTTTTTTATGTTTTCTGCGACATGGCAATCTTTTGTGATCAAGAATAAGCCATGTCGCTGACTGATAACAAATTATCTGATTGGGTTTTGGCTTGGTGAGACCCTTTCTGATTGTGTCTCATTTCATTTTGTTGAATCTATTTAATAGAGTTGTTATGCCATGTCTTTTCAATCACTTGGAACTATTCATTTCCTAACTCCTCCTTGTTTCTTTCTGATTAAATTCTCTATGGCATCCAAGACAGTTAAAGCGAATGGACATACCTGAGCCTCACCGCTCAGTGTTATTTCATTGTGTGCCACTGTTGATCCCGGCTTAAAGGAGTTGCAGTGGTGGGTAAGAAGGAGGGACTAGCACCTAGATCGTTTTATTTATTTATTTATTATAGACACGCCAACAGTATACATACACAACATTTAAATCTTAGCTCACTAAATAATTCAGTTCTTATATTATGTACAGACCGCCACATCCAGCCGGCACATCCAGCTACCCCAATCTGTCAAATTTCTTTTATAGATTGGGGTAACTTGATGTGCTGGCGTCTGTACACCTATTAAAGGCATGCACAACACACACTAAACATAGATAACATTGATATACAAAACAAGTTATTTTAAATTAAAAACAAACAAAAATACTATACTAACACAGATTAAAATGCATTAAAAACAATTAAAAAAGTTCTTATTGGCCTAAGAAAAATCGTTTGTAGCGCAAACTTTTGTCTCCACTCAGTCCTTGGGCAAGCTTATTTTTGTTTTGCAAGGTTTTCTCGGTACTTGATGCTATTTGATTTTTTTATTTTTTTTACGGTTGGTAGTTTCAGGTCAGGTATATCAGTTTAGTCCAGATGTACTGCGGTATTTTATTTTTTTTAATTAGAATACTGGCGCTGTGGACACACACACATGTTACTCCTTAATGGTTGCTGATATTAAGAACTTACAAAATGTTACACAAAAAAATGTACCTACCTAATGTCCGGTTTTACTTCAGAGGTTGCTATCAAGTCCTGAGCCAGCATAAGTTTTGAAAACTCCGACAAATAATACACTCCTTTTGAGATTTCACAAAACTTAAATGTAGGTACTTATCACTTACCTAAACTCTACAACAAATGTTTTTATTTATCTTTAGCTTCTAAAACTTAACGTAGATTTTAAATTAGAGAATGAGTAACTAGATATATTTTTATAAGATATATTTTCAAAATATCAGCAAATGTTTTTGTTGTAAATGGCGTATATAATCAAAAGACTACTAATTTTAGATTTTATACCTAAAATATTTACCAAATAATTAATAAATTACTTTTTGTACCTACCTTGGTACAAAAAGTAATTATTTTTGCTATTGGCCACTTGTCGTCATCGGGGATATAGCTCAGTGGTAGAGCATTCGACTGCAGATCAAGAGGTCCCCGGTTCAAACCCGGGTGTCCCCTAATATTAACTTTTGTTAGTTTTGTTTTTCTTTTTGATATGAATAAGAATATTATTTTGGGTTGTATTAGTGGTTTTTTGTGCTAAATTATTAGTTTTATAAAATTTAGCATAGCGTCATCTTATGACCAATACATCAACTAAAACATAAAATTTAAAACAGCGTCATCTTCTGTAATCTACTCTAACTACATTTGCCAATAAAACATTGGACTGTTTAAAAGAGTGCCATCTTATAGAATACATTACTAAACTACATAAGTTAAAGTTGCCATATAACAAAAAAAATGTTACCAAAGACAAAGAGTTACTGTTTTCTTTGGCTTATTCAATGAAAATTAAATTAAGTATTTAATAAAGTTTTGTATATAATGGAAAATGTTTTATTTATTTAAGGTTAATAAGGAGATTTAAAAGGCTACTTTAATTCAGAAAAAATACATAAACATATTAAAACACAAATCCATTATTTTCTTAGCCTAGTATTTTGTCTATGCCTTGCTCTGTTATTTTGCGCCTGCGCTCTTGATGGTCTACGCGACATACCTAAAATCATTTTGTGGAAAATTTGAAGTTTGTTGTTATTTGTGACAACTTATAATTCATAATTGTATATGAAAGCTTCGAGCTAATTACCATTCCAGGCGCGGAGCAAGATTTTACAGTGGTGGTTAGCCTGGATGCGTTCAGACACTATACTTCGAGCGGTGTACGGTAGCCATCTTGGAATCGAACAAAGCTTCAGATGTGTAGTTCGTCTGTTTATCAATAATTTTTGTGCATTTTCTTGTAAATAGTTTGTATGTTTAGGATATGTACGGAACGTTCGTCCATATGTGTAAATAGCTATGGCTGCGACAAGGAAATTACAAGGTAATTTGTTATGTTATCAGGTTAGAGATTGATTGACCCCAACCAATGTAGGTACGTGTTCTAGAGCATTATTGTCAATTGATGAGACCTCTGGCGTACTAGAGCCACTGAAGGCGAACAGAATATGTGGAAAGTGTATTAGTTACACGCGTACAAAGCTCTCGCCGTACAGGTGGTTAGGAAAACTTGACAAACTGTCTCGTTACTTATGATTACAGTGATACGGATTGGATTAAATCGTTATTATTAACTAACCAACTGGCAATTAGTCTCTTATGCAGTTCTACCCTCAATATTGTTGATAAATACCCGGAATATAAAGTCATTTAGTAGGTGGTGCTTATTAGAACAGGTTTATTGCATTGATATTGTAATGTGGCTTGCAGGTGAAATAGACAGGTGTTTAAAAAAGGTAACGGAGGGTGTGGAGACGTTCGATGACATCTGGCAGAAGGTACACAATGCGACGAACAGTAACCAGAAGGAGAAGTATGAAGCAGACCTCAAAAAGGAGATCAAGAAGCTTCAGAGGCTACGGGATCAGATCAAGTCGTGGATCGCCTCCGGGGAGATTAAGGATAAGAGTACACTTTTAGAATATAGGAAACTAATAGAAACAGTGAGTCTTAGTTATATTTTTACTATTTTATACTTAGTCACTATGTTCAAGTGCGATAATGTGTTCCATATTGTGTGTTAAAAATGAACATTACTCCACAATCTTATTGATATGTTATTGAATAGGTCCAGGAAAATTCCTATTGACATTTTATCTATATATATGGGGCACTCATATACAAATAAGTTGATTACTCTGCTTTTAACCATTATCTTTCTTTCTGGTAAACTAATTATCACTTTAAAAGACTATTAGGGAATATGCAATAACGCTGAATTCATCAATGTTTATAAATGTTGAGGTTTTCTAAGATGATAGGAGGTCGTTGACCTTTAGTTAGTTTCATGTTAATATAAAGTCCGACTTCCTATTGGCCTCCTTTGGCCTATTGCTTAGTGGCACTGACTGCTAAGCCAGAAGTTGTGGCTTCAATCCCCAGCCGGCCCAACTATTAGTTCTGTGTCTGGGTGTAATTTATATTCATATTCATTTATTTTTCATAAACATGGGTTAGGTTTACAGTTGTACAGTAATTATGATGTACGGCATGTTTTGTCATGTTTTACCTATGGCATATGAAATTTAGCAATTTAATAATAATATAATATACTAAACAATAATATAACATTTCTAAATAATCATTTAACATTAAAGTAAGAATATTAAAACAATATGTCAACATTATCCGAGAATACAGCAAAGCAAAGCTACCAGCCAATAACGGTTACACTTGAAATTACAATTGAAATTAAAATGAAAATATGTCAGTACGAATTTAAATTAAATTAAAAATAAACTATATATATATATGACGGGCCTGTTGGCGTGGTTGGTAGATACGCTGCCTTTGACGCCGGAGGTCGTGGGTTCGATTCCCACCCGGGACAAATATTTGTGTGCATGAACATGTCTGTTTGTCCTGAGTCTGGGTGTAAATATCTATATAAGTATGTATTTACAAAAGAAAAATTGTATATGTAGTATATCAGTTATCTGGTTTCCATAGTACAAGTTCTGCTTAGTTTGGGATCAGATGACCGTGTGTGAATAATGTCCCAGGATATTATTATTATATATATTCAAAGAATGTCAACCTGTTAGTTTTAATATAATTTATCATTTAAAAATTCATTTATGTCATAGTACGCTTTTCTTGCCAGATAACCACTGAGTGTATTTTTAAACTGGTTTTTGTTGTTTATGGTTATCTATAATATGTATGTATTTAGAAATATATAACTATGTTTATCAGTTGTCTGGTTGCCATAGTACAGCCTCAGCCTAGTTTGGAATCAGGTGGCAATGTGTTCATTGTCCCAAGATATAAAAAAAAAAATCTGTTGCAAATAATGCCTGTGCAAAGAATTAAATATTAGTTCTATTTAACCATACTAGAGGAACTAGCTTGGAACAAAAGGCTACCTCATCATCATCATCTATTCAATGCTACATTACTTACTAGCTGTGCCCCGCGGTTTTACCCACGTTAAACTTTATAAATTATCATAGCTCCTCCCCTGTAGGTGATAGATTGATAATATGTAGCCTATATGTTGACCTGACCTCTGAATAAGATTCATGCAACATTTTAAGTAAATCCATGCAGTACTTTTTGAGTTTAGCCTGGACATACATACAGACACACAGACAAAAATTCTAATAACTATATTTTTGGCTTCAATATCGACTGTCGATCACGCCCTAAGTATCCTTTAAAAAAAAAAATCAATGTACAGTTTTGACTTTCTATGATTTTATTATATGTATAGATTAGGTCTGGAATTTATTATTAAGTTCTACTTGTTTATGGTAACTATTTAGTGAACATCTTGACGGGGCCGTTATTATCTTTCTATGAGTAGACTTGCTAAGGTGCTTTAGCTTATTACCAAGAGACGTCTTTAAAGATGTAACTCTTAAACTGTATTTTGACTCTAATTTCTGTTTTTGAAAGTGTTTCTATTTCTATATGACACATTATTAATGCCAATCTTAACCAAGTTCAATTGAATTTTCTACTATTTATTCATTAGTATAATGAAAAAGTTCAAAGTTCTTATGATGCCTCTAATTTTATTTATTTTTTGCTGATTTTACACACATTTAACTTTATAAATTATAGCCTGTGTGTTATTCAGCTATATAAGCTATATTACTACAATGCGTCATCAAAATCCGTTTGGTAGTTTGGGTGTGTAGAAGTAACAAACTTACACTCACAAACTTTTGTCCTTATAATATTAGTGTGATTTCTTGGAAACACAAATAATGCAATAAATAGAGAGAAGAAATTATTAGTACAAAGGTCCCGCTCATTTAGCAAGAAATTTCTTCCAGGAGAACCGCAACAGGAGAATTATTTTTTGTGGTATTTCTGTGCTCAGTCACCCACTGTACTGAATGTACTTAGTACAGTAATAAACAATTTTCTTTTCTTTTGTAAATACATACTTATATAGATAATTACACCCAGACTCAGGACAACAGGACATGTTCATAAATATCTGTCTTGGGTGGGAATCAAACCCATGACCTCCGGTGTGAAAAGCAAGCATTTGCCATCCACTCCAACAGGCCCGTCAATTATGTATAATTAGGCCAATTATATTTAGCTTGAAAATAACATCTAAGAATAAGGTAATAATGCTTTCTGGATTATATAAGGTAATAATGATTGTATTTATGCACTCTTGTGTAGTATAATAATTAGTATTCAGATTAGCCCCAGTTGTTGGCATGTTATGGGTTCAATTTTCGCAAAAAAATCATGTAACCACAAATATATAATAATAATAATATCTAGGGACAATGTCACACAGATCATCCTAGCCCCAAACTAAGCAAAGCTAGAACTATGGGTACTAGGCTACGATATACATACTTATATAGATAGATAAATACTTAAATACATAGAAAACATCCATGACTCAGAAACAAATATTCATGCTCATCACACAAAAATTTGCACTTACCGGGATTTGAACCCAGGACCACCAGCTTCGTAGGCAGGAGCACTACCAACTAAGTTACGGTGACCGTAGAGATGTCCCCTATGTGCAATAATATAAAAATATCCATATGGATATTAATAATTGTATTGGGATTATTTATAAGGATACATTTTAAACCACCCATAGTATATTAAAATATTTACAGTCAAACCCAGCACCCTTTGTGGTAGGATCTAATAGTTTGCCTGTCTAGATACTCGCTAGCACAAATGCTCTATTTGACCAATCAGGATCAACTTGACACAATATCTGCTAGTTCAGTTACAAGCAACTCAGGCCCTTGACTCTGCTATTAATGCTTACCATCAGAAGAAACTAGCCAAATAAATTAAGTCTTTTTTCCATATTAGTGCCATGGATATTCCATGGGTTGTGACATAGTCATACAGAGATTCTTATTCTTCTGTTGGTGGCTATTTCCAGTCCTGCTAACACTGCGTCCAGCGATAAACTAAACTTCCCTGTCCAACCCTGCAACATAGATGAATTGTAGAATAGTTTTGGCAGGAGTATCGATAACATCATCCTGGTGTAAGAAGTGTTGGCCCAGAATGGTGTTATGTTTATGCATCAGTGGTTCACAGTGGCAGAGCAGGTGTAGAGGAGAAATTCATTGCGGGATCCAAGACAGTTAAAGCGATTCCCCGGGACATGCCTGAGCTTCACCGCTCAGTGTCATTTCATTGTGTGCCACTGTTGATCCTAGCTTACAGGAGTTGCAGTGGTGGGTAAGAAGGAGGGACTAGTCCCGATTTAAAAAAAAAAGGTGTACAGGTGTTTCGTCCCCATTAATGCAGAATCTACACACTCTACAGTCTCTTAACATCCTAGTTATAATACAGATATCATTAAATGATTTAGCCTCGAGATTAAGGTGTTCATTTATTTTCTATTTGGAGACAGCATAGAAACTACTGAAAGAGATTGAAATTTCATCACACATTTGATGAAATTTCAAATGTAACACTGTAAGATTGCTTTGTGGTGACGGCAGTGAATATCAGACAGAATATCTCACCCCGTGGAGGGTATAGAAGTCGACCTGAGGGAATATCTACCAGAGGACGGGCAGCAGCATCTCTCTGAGTACTATGACCATCATACTGTGATTGCCAACCCGTCTGCCAAGCGTGGCGATTATGGCATTTCCCACCAAGATGATTCTTCAGGCTTTTGTTCAGCAGTGAACTTATTACAGCTGCTATGATGATAGCTGTTCTTGGGGGTATATAAAAAGAAGTAATGACATTCTTACTAAAGTAATGACGGGCCTGTTGGCGTGGTTGGTAGAAACGCTGCCTTTCACGCCACAGGTCGTGGGTTCGATTCCCACCCGGCACAGATATTTGGGTGCATGAACTTGTCTGAGTCGGGGTGTAAATTATCTATATAAGTATTTATTTACAAAATAAAAGTAGTATATCAGTTATCTGGTTTCCATAGTGCTTAGTTTGGGGTCAGATGGCCGTGTGTGAATAATGTCCCAGGATATTATTATTATTATAAATATAGTATAGTTAACAAGTAGCCTAGTAAAATACATAACATGTTGGTTCAATTATTTTCTTAAATTTTATTACAAAACTATTCAAAAGTCATGCCCTCTATTCAATGCAACAAAACTAACTAATTTCAATATCATTGCATTTATTTCTGTGTTAGTTCTTATGAAAATGACAGGGCGCTTTTGTGTAAATTAAATTTTGGCGGGAAATAAGGCATGTTAGAATGATCAACCAAATATAAGTTTGGTCGACATAAAACATATTAATAGGTTTACAATTCTATGTATGCCCTGTTCTTTTTATATGTGCTATACTGGTGGGCCGCTTGGCATGGTTGATAGATACTTGCTTTTCAGGACACAGTTCTTGGGGTTTGATGCCCACCCAGGACCGGTATTTGTTTGCATGAACTCTTTGTCCTAAGTCTGGGTTTAATTATCTATAAAGGCATGTATTTACAAAAGAAAAGTATATCAGTTATCTGGTTTCCATAGTACAAACTCTGCTTAGCTTGGGATCAGATGGCCATGAGTGAATAATGTCCCAAGATATTATATAAGAGAAATATAACGATATTTAAATTACTTTAAAGTTGGTGTAAACGTGAATTAGCTAGCAATATCTGCGCCTGTCTATCTTGACAGGTGAACCAATTTTAATACAGTATCTAAGCTAAAGCTTGTTTCGGCCGAATCATTTGCATATAACATTTCACTATGCCAATATCAATTTATTAATAGTAATATTTACTACCAATCATTTACAGTTCTTATTACCTGTAATAGCTGTCATTAGTTTATGATTTATTAAATAAATAATGGTTTCTATTTTTATTATGATATCAATAGGTATAATAATAAGAGGAGGAAGGATAAAGAAACTATTTATTTTTATTATAAATAGACAAAAGACAGCTATAATAATGTGTGTAGGTCTATAATACACATACATACTAATAATGGCATATACATATACTTAAATACATATAAATATTATATCCAATTTAGACTTAACAGTAAACTAAAAACTAATAAAACATTCTATGACGATGAAATTGAAAGATAGTGATTTTTCACTAGTCTTTTGAAAGTGTGAATAGTTTTGCCGTTTTGTATATTTGGCGGAAGAGAGTTCCACAATCCGACTGCATGAACAGTAAAGGAATAAGATAAAAATCTGTTTTATGGATGGGAAGTTTTAGGACGGATTTCAGATGAGATCTACGCAGAGCATCACTTGGATATTAAAAAAGAAAACCACTCCCGCAGGAGGATTATGCAGAATATTGAAAAGGAGGCGCAATATGCAAAATAGGATAATAGGAAGCCACTTGAGGTCTTTACGGAACTTGGAAAAACACAAAAAAACTTTTTCAGTCCAGATTCAAACCGAATGCGTAGATTAGAACTATGAACACAACTTCTATAACAATATCTTTATACAAATAGTAATGATGAATTTCAGTGTGGTAAACACAAAGTAACAATAATGGTTGTGTGACAGCAATATACATATATTACATTAATTCCATTTTAACCCAGCTTGCATTATGTATTCATACCCTGGCCAATTGATCACTCAGCTCAACTAATCTACTTGATAATATGCATTCATACCTTGGCGAACTAATAACTCAGCTAGTAATGATTGTTAAGCTAAGTTCGATCCAAACCCAGGACAAATATATTAATTTTGTGTTGAGCAAGATTATTGGGTTCTGTGTCTGGGTGTAATTTATAATAATAATAATATCCTGGAACATTATTTACACATGGCCAAACTAAGCAGAGCTTGTACTATGGAAACCAGATAACTGATATACTATATAAACTACTTCTCTTTTGTAAATACATACTTATATAGATAATTACACCCAGACTCAGGACACACAGACATGTTCAAGCACACAAATATCTTTCTTGGGTGGGATTAGAAATCACGGCCTCCGGCGTGAAAAGCAAGCATTTGCCAACCACGCCAACAGGCAGCAATATGAACTCATACCCTGGCTAATTGATAACTGAACTGAATCTGGTTGGCGTTTAGATCTAACTGTATTTATTCATGGCTTGCCGAATTGGCAACTCTTCTAAACTATTCGGTGTTGAGAGCTGGCAATGTGAAAACATCACCTGGCAAATAGATAATGTATTCATACCTTGGTTAATTGATATTTCAGCTTGACTAGTCGTCGTTGAGTTCAGCAATATGAATTCATACCCCGGCGAATTGATAACTGAAGTGGTAGAATCTGGTTGGCGTTTAGATCTAACTGTATTTATTCATGGCTTGCCTAATTGGCAACTCTTCTAAACTAATCTGTGTTGAGAGCTGGCAATGTGAACCCAGCCCCTGGCAAATCCATAATGTATTCATACCTTGGTTCATTGATATTTTAGCTTGACTAGTCGTCGTTGAGTTCAGCAATAAGAATTCATACCCTGACTAATTGATAGCCCTAAATCATTTAATAGTTGCACAAATGAATTGAATCATCCACAATCTCTGACACAATCCCTTATCATTACAAAATACAGATAAATTTGTTTCATAATCAGAGATCAAATTATTGGATTCATATTTACCTAGAGTTGAGATGTTGCCTATTATGGAAAACACATTTTTATCGAAAAAATCCTGCGATACCGGGTATTTCTAATTTAAGTACTCCGTGTGATATAATAAACTCAATTTGACACAAATGAAAAGTTTCCCTGTTACAACGTAATAGGGTTGTTTTTCCCTTCTTTTATTGTCAGGGATTTTTGGTTAAAAATATCCTAAGAAGCATCTTTTTTTTTTTTTTCGAAAAAATCATGCCGTACCGGGAATTTATAATTTAAGTACCCCGTGAGATATAATAAACTCAATTTGACACAAATGACAAGTTCCCTGTTACAACATAATAGGGTTGTTTTCCCCTACTTTTATTGTCAGGATTTTTTATTAAAAATATCCTAAAAAACCGTTTCCATAATTCGTTAGTCAAAAATTTATTTACTATAAATCTACATACGATTGTCCGGTCTCTATTCGTAATATAAGACCTAACCTAAAAATCAAGTAACTAGCGTTGACTGCTAAGCCAGAGATCGTGGGTTCGATTCCCACCCGGGACAAATTTTTGTGTGAATGAAATTGACTGACTTAATTTAGATAGCTATCGACTCACTAAGATGAAGCAAACTTGTGTACGTTATTTCAATATGATAAATAATAAATAATGTCCTCCTACCCGATTTCGGCCACGGCGGCCAGTCTCAATGGAGACTAGTCATCTGGGCGGTACATATTATAGTGCACTAGTGTGTGCGCAAACACAGGGACACTTTCTATTCCATCACTCTCATGATCCGATGGGACGACTAGCGATACGACCAGAAAGAGGTCAGGTACAGGACCGACGGCTTCAGGTGCTCTCTGAGGCACGGGGGTGTAATACCGCCAACTCCCAGAATTCGGGCTGATACTGAGAAAAAATTTTAACACAGAAATTCTAAATTCACTTTTTGCCCCGACCCATTTGAACCCAGGACCTCGTTCTCTGCGGTTGACCACGCTAGCGCTAGATAACGAAGCAGTCATATATAAACACGATGTAACTATACAGAAACATGTATGTACGTTTGTCTCTTACATCTTACAAGTCAATAACACCCTGACACACTTTGACCCCAATTTGGACCAATATCCCGTAAACAATCTCGGATTCATTAGATGCATGTCTGACACAGTTAAATTGATTGAAATTCAGTGTCAGCAAACGAATTGATATTTCTTTGGAAACAACAGCAAAATGTCTTGTCTCAAAATGCAAATTATTTAGCTAACAGTGAGTTGATATTAATTTTGAATGAATGGCTTGTTGATCTCCTGGTTAGTGATACTCACTACTAATTCAGACGTCGTGGGTTCGAGCCCTACCCAGGACAAAACTTTGTATGATGAACACGATCATTTGCACATAATTTATCAATAATATCCATCATCATATCAGCCGAAAGACGCTTACTGCTGGACAAAGGCCTCCCCTAAAGATCTCCACAATTGCCAGTCTTGCGCTATCCGCATTCAGAAACCCCACAAGATATACGTATTAAAAAAATACACAAGTTTGTTTATCAGTTGTCTGATTAACCATAGTACAAGTACAGACTGGCTAGTTTGGATTAGATGGCAGTGTGGTATCATGGTCCAAAGTTTTACGTTTACGGTTCTCTGGTAGGTTTTCCCTCGGACGATTTCTACGCCCCCAAGGGATGAGATGTGGTGATAATATTCTATGCCGCCACCACACAGCCAAACCCTTCTTCTGTTTTCAAATGACAAGTTATGCCGATGTCGACAATTCTGCCAATGTCAGATGTGAAATGGGAATACGTGCGATAAATTTAACCAATATTTGCATAATATATGTTATGGTTAATTGCGTATCTTGTCGATTAGGCTAAAACAAAAACTTTCAGACGTAACAATCACAATTTGATGCCATTGCATCTTATAAAACACATTAATACTTCGTAGAGTTCTGGGGAAGGGAATGTAAGCAAAGAGTAAAAGTTAATGGGAATGGGAATCAGCCAAACCCTGTTCTTTTCTACTAGGTATATTAGAGACAGATGTAATGATATTTAAAATTAGTTTAAAGGTGTAAAAGAATTGCCAGCATTGAGATAGAAGACTTGAGCCGCGAACTGAAGCTGGACATAACATTATATACCTATCGGTCCCTTACGCAAACAAAAGCGCGGGAACATGCCAGTAGGCTATAAACTGAGAACAAAAGCTATTTTTAGAAGCACTTATCTTAATTATAACTTTCTGAATTAATTACTTGACAATGTCCATCGTTCAACGAAAATCTAATTTCGTTTAATATAATCTTGAGCTTGTGGGAGACTAAGACAAGCGTAAATATTTATTATGAACGTCTCAAAGGCCATAGATTTATATTATTTATATTTCATTTTCTGATTGAATAAACAAGAATGTTATACACTCTTTATGATGATTTCTAACCGACCTCTAAATGAGAAAGGTTCTCGTTTCGATCAGTATTGTTTTTGTTACAATTACGCCGGCGTAATCGGTGTACACTGGTTACGCCGGCGTTTAACTGTTGTGGATCCATATGAAACACACATTAAAACTATGATTTCCTCCAAACATCTATTTTAATAACACGGCCAACAACTATGTAACCTATATTCTGGCAAATAAACTTAAAAAAAACATTCTCTGACCAAATTGGAGATGTTCTCAAGAAAGGGCAGGTCAGAAGTACCCTAAACCGGCGAGCATGTATGAAGAATATAATGACAGTAATCGAGGCAAAAGAAGTATGCAAAGATCGTGACAAATGGAAATCCGTTGGCTCTGCCTACCCCTCTGGGAAACAGGCGTGAGTCTATGTATGTATGTATGTATGTAAACTTAAAAAAGAAGCTATTTAATTCTAAAAATTCTGTTCTAATAAATAAAACTATAAGTACCTACCATACTAAGTACTATATAAGTACCATAAATATTGGAAATGGATTAAGACTACGTACAAACTAAAACAAATAAACTTATAATCAAAATACAAAATTACATTCATTCGATTAATTAATCTATACATTTTATTTTTTATAATTTAAAATACCAAATTTGTAAATTACCGACTTTAATAACTCCAGGCGTAAGGTGGTGTTGGCGGTATCATTAGATATCAAGAATGCCTTCAACACCTTACCACCCACCTTACCATTAGGGTGGTACTTGAATACCATCGTGTGCCAACCTACCTCTGCCAAATAGTCGGGACTTACTTACCCCAAAGGGTAGTTATCTTCCCGAGTCGTAGAGGCTGGAGTCGGCGAGAGGTGTCGTGCGGTGTTCCGCAGGGTTCAGTTCTAGGGCAACTCCTGTGGAACATTGGCTACGACTGGGTGTTGCGTGGTACACTTCCCCCAGGAATACAACTGACGTGTTATGCTGATGACACGTCAGTCACGGCTCGAGCATAATATTATTTATAATTTGTAAATTAGGTATGAATAAAAATTTGAAAATTATTAATTTTAATTGTAATACTACCCTTTAGCGTATAGCTGTAATTTTTGTAGGTTTTGATGTCTGCGTTTTGTTTCATAAATAGTTTATATATAATGGCTTGTTACTTTTCAGCAAATGGAAAGGTTTAAAGTGGTGGAACGGGAAACGAAAACGAAGGCTTACTCCAAGGAGGGGCTGGGTGCCGCACAAAAACTCGACCCCGCGCAGAAGGAGAGGGAGGAGATGTCCGCGTGGCTAGTTTCCTCCATCGACGCGCTTAATTTACAAGTAAGTGTTGAAGCTGCCAACGACGGTAGCGCGTCCCACTGCAGATACAATTGTTAGTTAACTCTTTTATGATAAAAATTCTCATTAGCACTCAGAAATTATGAAGTTGGCGGTGGAATTTTCCCATTCTTCGGTGGGTAGTAAATCTTGGCCTGGTCTGTGATCTCTTTCCGGTCATTTGATCGCAAAACTAAATTCAACAAAATAAAATAATAACGATTTTTAAGATACGATAATATTCTTTAATTGCATTAAATGTGGTAGGTACATAGGTGGTAATTTTTATTCTAGTTCTCACACTTAGCCGATTTCCGGCATACCAATATTCATTATTTAATTTAATAATTAATAATAATATAATAAAAATATTTTATAATTTTTAAAATAAAAATATTAAATACGTGTATACTTAATTCTATAAATTAATACCAAATAAATTTCTATTTTTAATTATTAGCTTTAAACGTATATTGTAAAAACTCATTAATCGAATAAAAACATTTCTCAGACAGTAAATTATATAATTGCTTTTTGAATTTCAATTTTGACAATATTTTATAAATTTCTGGTAGATGGTTGTAAATTTTGACCGTCATATGATATGAGTTTCTGGCTGAGATGTCAGTTTTTATACCTGGCTTATTAAAATAGACTTTAAAAAGCGCTTGTAAATATTCAGAACATGAATAGTAGTATTAAAAATAAATATATACATAGGTACAAATAGATTATTAGATCGTTAATTATATTTTAGTCGAGTTATCTGGTTCCCATAGTACAAGCTTTGCTTAGTTTGGGAACAGATAGCCTCGTGTAAATATTGTCCCAGGATATTATTATTATTCCTTTTACAATCCGGAGAGAGGTCAGGTACAGGACTGAGGGCTGCTCTCTGAATCTCGGTTGCAACACTGCCAGCTCCCTAACTCTGGGCTGTTACTGATAATTTTTCGTGGGGAAGATGCCCAATAGCACTTTTGCGCGACCTGGAATATGACCCAGGACCTAATTATCTGTTGTTGAACACGCTACCGCTAGACTATTATGGCAGACATGTAATGGTAATCGGTTACCGTTGCCTATGGAAGTTTGTAATGCCCAGTGCGTCGCCGACGCGTTGTTGACTCAAGTATATGCTTTATAATGCACTCGCTCATATAACCGTCGGAATTTGTTGGTTTATTTTTTCAGTTCCTTACCCAAAGGGTAAAACGGGACTCTCTTACTAAGACTCCGCTGTCTGTCCGTCTGTCACCAGGCTATATCTCAATAACCGTGATGTTGATGATGATGATGATGTTGAAATATGCACAGGTGATGTATTTCTGTTGCCGCTATAACAACAAATACTAAAAACAAATCAAAATAAATAATAAACCAACTTATGCCGTTTTATAGCTAATGGTATGAAACCCGTGCGCGAGTCCATCTCGCCCTTGGTCGGTTTTTTAAATTATGTTTTATATGTTATTCTTAAGTGCCGACGACATATTGTAAAGTGGCACACTCAAACGGCACACTCAAACGGCACACTCAAACCCTAGAGGTTTCTGTGCCACTTCTAAAAACAGACTTTTGTTATTTTTGCTCAAGAAATCCAAAAAAATATATAATCTAGGAGGCTTTTACTGCTTCACCGGACAACAATAATAATTATTATAAATATTTATTCCAGAATCATTTACATATTTGTTTTTAATAATGTAGACTTAAAAGCCATTTATTCAGCTGTGGGCACTTCGAACTTAGGGTAGATCTACTTGACTGTGTGCAGTCATATCCACCGCTCCAAGAGCTGGGAGTTCCCTGGGAGCTGGGAGAGTGATGGCTGGAAAATTATAGCTTTTTAATGGGTGCTATCGCTCCCACAAGGGTTACTCTTAATATTTTTTTAATTTTGTTGTTTGTGGTCGCAATTAGAGAAAAGCAATACCTATTAGCGTCTTAGTCAGCAAACACGCTAGAGACGAGCAAGCAAAAAAAAAAACTACATACCAACTTTTGACTGCACGTGTGGCGCAGCGGCTAAAACAGTCGCCTCGCCGTTTCGTGTCGCGGGTTCGAGTCCCGCGCTAGACAACCATTTGTTTGACCCATAAATAGTTGTTCAGAGTCTGGATGTAATTTGTGTCCGTCTATTACATGTTTTTAAGGTACCCCGCAACACAGGGAATAAATTCCCTAGTGAGGGTGTTACCTAAAAAAAAACGAATCCGCCGTGGCAGCGTTGTAACCTCGTGGCAAAGAAAACATGTATAGGTGTGGACTGTTAAGCAACTCCAAAATGAACTGTATTTGTGGAGCATCGGTCCAATTCAAAACCCACCTAACATCGTGCCCAGCCTGCAGGATCTTAAGAATACCGCAAGCAGGTCAATCAGTGTGGCCACGTTCTGGGCCACAGAAATTTAACTAGTTTGCCATCGACACGCTAAGAATAAGGCTGTTACTAAAGGGAAGATGCTTGAGGGATCGGCTTTTAGGGACGCGTTCATACGCAATGTCTGAAATCTGTTCATCCGTTGAGGATCAGGTAGGGTATTTTACACAACATGTAACGTAATTAACGCACACCCTCAAACACCCCGATTAGAATATTATGTTGTAATGATAATACATATGCTGAATTTTTTATTTAACATGTATATGCATTGTTATTTACTAAATTAGTTTCTTGGAATAAAGTTAATTTTTCTTTATTTTGTATTGAATGATGGAATTTGTATGAATACAAATAAAACTGCGATTTTAAAAGTCTTATTACTTTGACCTACGGTCCATTTCAATTTGTTTTTTTACTGTACGGGGTTAATATGACAATAATTTCCGTATTTTTAATTATTTTGGAATAAAAAATTATATAAATCGATTCAGTAAACGATTCTGAACAAACTATTTTCAGGGTGTGCGTTAATTAAGATACATGTTGTATATGCCGTCCGTAAATTCGGTTTCGGCATTAAAATCTAGCTGCGGTACCAGTTTCGGTATCCGCATAAAAGCTACCGAACTTTCGGCCGCAGTGAATTAAAATGTCCCATTTAATATATATCTTATGAATGGTATGTTTATCGAAATACTACTACTATCTTTAAGAATACGTCGCATTCATGTTCGTAGAAACTCTATGGTAAATAGATTTTAGTTAGTAGCTAATCCTGTGGGACTCAAAGCTAAATGTTCTCACCGGT
This sequence comes from Pseudoips prasinana, assembly GCA_951640165.1. NCBI lineage: Eukaryota > Metazoa > Arthropoda > Insecta > Lepidoptera > Nolidae > Pseudoips > Pseudoips prasinana. Next base: position 5,436,880 of record OX621260.1, read on the forward strand.
GGTGTAAGTGATCGACAAGGTTAAGCAACTCGCTGTCAGTCCATAGATTGGTGAACATCAAAGTGGTTTAATGTCTGCACGTTAAGCTCTCGGTCCCGTTTGTAGTCATTAGAAAAAATAAAGAGGCCTTGGGTGGCTTGAACAACTCTGACACTAGGGTAACCACTTGCCATACTATAAGTAAGTAGCTACTACCACCACGCATGCGGTAAGAAGTAATCCCCACACTAGTTCTTTATAATTATCTGTACTTTCCTCTTATTGCAGGTTGATCAATTTGAGTCTGAAGTAGAGTCACTGCTAGTAGGTAAGAAGAAACGACTGGACAAAGAGAAACAGGACCGCATGGAGGAACTGAAACTCAAGCTGGAGAAGCACAGGTTCCACATAAAAAAACTAGAGACGCTACTAAGAATGCTGGACAACATGTCTGTTGAAGTAGAACAGGTACATCCTTTCATTATTATCCCTACACATGTGTTATCAAGTACTCAATAGCCGCGCAACGGTTATGACGTAGCTGCTATGTTATAATAATATTTTTACACTGTGATTATTTATTTGATTAGTGATTATCATTTTATTAATTACTATTAATTCTATAATAATTTTACATCATAAAACTATTAATAATCGATATTAGACCTTCAAATGGTTGTCACTGATAAAAATATAAATAGGGTAGGAGAATTATTAAAGAGGCATTCTTTGTACGACGGTATATGAGAACGTTACTCTGTTCGATTAAATATTGTGTATGGAAAATATCTCGGAGAGAGAGTTTAATGTGCAGAACCTACGAGTGCGTAATACATGATAAAGTAGTTTGCTGTGTGGCTGGTATAGAATATAGCCACCCCATGTCATCCCGTGGGGCGCGTAGAAGTCGTCCCGAGGGAATATCTACCAGAGAACGGGCAGCAGCGTCAACTTCAACTCTTAATTGTGGCACTTGTGGGGTAACCACCACAATTTCGCCAATATCGAGTTATGTTAGGCCGGCATACGAAGAAAAAAAATCGGTAAAGAAGGCCAAGTACTATTTTGAGTTTAAGTAGATGAGTAGAGGCACGTCGGAATCTTTATTATTATGCAATCAAAACCGTTACAAATTATAAAAAAATAAAAAGAAATAACAATCACAGTGGTAATACAATACAGGCATGGCAGCAATCTACAACAAACAAAACAGACACGCACATTTATCAGCCACCAACGTGAATAAATAAATAAAATTCAAAAACTAAAAAAACCGCAGTATGACTATCATACTGCGATCCCCATCCCGTCTGCCCAGTGTGGCCATTACGGCATATCCCTCTAAATTATGGGCACAAATCATTAATTTGCCAGACAGATGATCTGACACAAAAAAGTGTGCTGTAGATCACACCCTACAGTAATATATGAATCGTAACTCTCTTTCTATCTCTCAATTTTCGTTCCTCTCGCCCGATCACACATTTCGTCTCTCGTCTCGCATTCACCAGCTTACTGCCAAGTGAAGAATGCCGATTTTGCGCTACCCGCATCCATCGGATTCCAGCGACCCTTACAAGATTACCGGTCCACCTTGTATGGGGCCTGCCCACGTTCTCTTCCGGTTCGTGGTCGCCACTCGCGAACCTTTCTGCCCCAGCGGCCGTCGGTTCGCGATGTGCCCTACACATTGCCACTTCAGCTTGGCAATTCTTCAGGCTATGTCGCTTAATTTAGTTCCCATGTGGATCTTGACATTTCTGATTTGATCTCGCAGGAAAACTTCAAGCATAGCTCTCTCCATTGCTCTTTGGGTGACCCTGAGTCGTCTGATAAGGCCCATAGTGAGTGACGTCTATGTTCCGTAAGTCATCACTGGCAACACACACTGGTTGAAGACTTTTGACTTGAGACAATATATGGGTAACGCAAATCGTTGTATAAAGATGCTCTAGCCGTCTCATTTCCGGTCTAGAGAATAATAGGGCCACCCAATTCCTTATACCTTGTATAAATGTGAAAGTCTGGATGTTTGTTACTTCAGGACTGCGGATTAATCTTTAATCAGCCTATGGACTATACGAGGCCACATTAATTTCACCCTAGCACTTTGCAATAAGGTCCAAAAGCAATAAAAAACGTATAGCAAAGCCTGGGGGACTACCGGCTAAGTCGCCAAACATCGTTATTGTGATCGGCGTTCAAATAAATAAAGGTTAAAAATGGCTTCGACGTTGAAAATCGATTCCGGACCATTTATGACGTCACATGTGCTCATGGAAGCCGATTTAACGATTGATTGAGTCCTTTTTAACCTTTATTATTTGAACGCCGATCACTATCCCGATGTTCGGCGACTTAGCTGGTAGCCCCCCTGGTTAAGGGTTAAACAAATAGACTAAATTGCAAGTAAAACCGTGGGGCGCAGCTAGTGTTCTACAAACTTGATTATTCAATACCCTCGTAATTTCATGTCGTGCCCTTACTCGACACCTACATAAAATTGCACAAACAAAATAAAGGTTACAACAGTTGTAAAACACAAGGTTAATACTGTCAATACCTAATATGTAAATAGTTGTGTACGCATGTGTAGTAGCGGTAGGTCAGTGCCAGCCTTGAGGTAGGTCGGCCGCTACTAATGAGAGAAAGTACCACTTTGCTTATAAATTTACAATCATTGGTACGTTTTGGGTATTGGAACTTGATTTTATGTTCGCCCAAATGTTGTTTACTCCATATTTTAGTGTAATGTTATTTTTTTTTATATTTAATCATTCCTGCAAATATATAAAAAATTAAAAACAAAAAAAGGTTTTTATTCACGCTGACTTAAAAAAAGCGCTTGTAAATACTCAGAACATGTTCGTAGTAATATATCATAAATTTATAATTATTTCTAGGTACATATACACACATCAACAAAGTCTAGGGATACGTTATTTTGAAATCAAACATGGCTTTATTGTTTAAAACCTATTTAGTTTCCTTAAAAAGTTTATTTACAGATTTAAACCTTGTCTATTCTTTATTCAAAATTTAAAAATTAAAATGAGAAACAAATGAAAACACGCAAAGCACAGCGCAATCTTGAGTTGTATCTAATTTCAAGAAGTTGCATTAAAATTTTTTTTGCGTGTTAATTGAAGAAAACCTGATAAATTGTTTTATTTTCTTTTCTCAATTGGTTGTGTAAGCTTTTTAGCGTCATGCCACGCCATCATTTGAGTCGAGATGAAATGTTACGGGCAGTTGGCATGTTACAAAACGGTGCTATTCAACGCGTCGTTGCTGAGTCTCTGGGCACAAGCCAAAATGTGGTATCCAGGCTGTGGTCACGTTATCGCGCTACTGGAGATGTGGCAGAACGGCACACAGGTAGATATCGTGTTACCACTCAGAGACAGGATCGATTTCTCCAAATGACCGCCAGAAGACTACCCAATATCACAGCGATGCAACTAGTGCAAAGGCTCCAGGAGGGTCAGCAGCTGCTGGTGAGCGACCAAACCGTGCGAAGGAGGCTGCATGAAGTTGGTCTTCATGATCGCAGACCGCTACGAGTCCCAGCGCTGCGACGTGGCAATCGCGGTAGGCGACTTTTATGGGCTCAAGAACATTTGACATGGAGTGATCAACAATGGTCATTGGTGCTGTTCACTGATGAGTCCCGCTATGGATTTCATCCAGATTCGAGACGAACACGCGTTTGGAGAACTCCAGGCAGGGTCAGCCGTCTCCGACATCCACAGGAGGTCCACTCTTACCAAGGCGGGACAATTATGGTGTGGGCAGGAATACGAATCGGCGGACGAACCCAACTCATTTGGATTCAGGGCAGCATGACTGCCCATAGATACCGTGAGGAGGTAGTAGAACGTGTCATTGTCCCGCTCAGGGCCCTAACGGGGCAAGAATTTCAGCTCATGCATGACAATGCACCTTCCCATACAGCGCGGCTGGTGAGGGCCGCCCTTCGAGAACACGATGTTCAGGTATTAGATTGGCCTCCACAGTCGCCAGACTTAAACCCAATTGAACACGCCTGGGACATGTTACAGCGAAGAGCATTGAGGGATTTTCCGCCCAACTTGACAACAGAAGAACAACTTTTCGAACATTTAAAAAGAACTTGGGACTGCATACCCCAGCAAGACATTGACACCTTAATTTTAAGTATGGAAAATCGTTGCCGCTGTGTGATTAATGTTAGAGGAGGAAATACCGATTACTGATTATCAGATTTGGTAAGATTTTTATTCATTTAATTCGATTGAATAATTTTATAAGAATAAAATGTTTTTGTTCACTCAGTAATTTTCTATGGCTTAATTAATTTAAGACTTTTATTAATTAGAAAAACAAAATCGCATCGTGTTGTTAATGTTTAAATATCGGCCATGAAATTATCTTTAATTCTTCCATTTACAGTCATAACAAAATGTTTATAGTTTTCTAGATAATCAATGAAATGTTCAATATCCCTAGATTGTGTTGATGTGTGTAGATATTTAGGTACACGGATTGTAGGAAATAATTTAAATAATAATAATTTAAATAAGTAATATAATCACGAGTACAATCTTCAAATAAAAGGATATTTAGTCTTAAATCGACTACAATATTTTTATTATATTTAATTTATTTCTTTAATACCTCAACCGACTACTTAAATGTATAATGTATTATGTTAGATTCATGTTTTAAAAGAACATTTATAAAAAACCTGGTGGCAATTAAGATTGAATCTTGAGAAGTGATAGACCCATTGCCAAATCCGAATGATACAGCCATAGATTCTGTGAGCCCATATTGGCGGCACTTAGGAGTTATTGTTGAGCACATTGGACTCACAGTATTGCTGTTTTAATATATTAATAACAAGTGTCTCTAATACCAACATCCAATCCCCATATTGAGCTCGTTCTGCGTTACTTAACATTAGTTCTTTTGGTTATGTTTTATAATTGCGATACCTAGGAGTAAAAAACAAGTTTAGCCGAGAAAAAACTTTATAAAATACTAGCTGTGCCCCGCGGTTTTACCCGCGTTAAACTTTATAAATTATTACAGCTTCTCCCCCGTAGGTGATAGCGTGAAATTTGAAGTAAATCCATGCAGTACTTTTTGAGTTTAGCCCGGACATACATACAGACAAACAGACAAAAATTTTAAAACGAAATTTTTGACTTCGATCTCTATTGTAAATCACGCCTCAAGTATCCTTTTTATAAAATATTCAATGTACAGTTTTGACTTTCCTACAATTTTATTATATGTATAGATTTATTTTTACTTTTAGCCTTCATTTGGTATATGTTAATCTTCGGTATATAATTAATATTATTTTAATACGTGTTATTATAAGCACGGAGTTATTATTGACTACTTGACTACCTCTCACGGCAAACTTTGTACCGCTATATTAATTCGAGCAAAAATCAACGTTCACAGTCTTCTGTTTAATTCGCACCACTCACTTTTCGGATTTGTTAAATATTTGCTATTATTTTTAATTTATATCTTCTAACAATAACTAACACATAAAAGATTTATACAATTTGGTGCAGTCACAGATTGCCATTTAATTAGGTTAAACACGTTGACATAATATTATTTAATAAATGATTTATTTTTAATTAATAATATTATGTCATTAGTTCTGTTGGTGTTGTTTTATAATCGGAATAACCAGGATAAAAAATATAAACTTAGCCAAGATTTTTTTTTATCTTATATCTTTGTTTTGTATATGTTAATCTTCGGTAGATCATTAATATTATGTTAGTACGTGTTATTATAAGCACTGCGTTATTATTACCTAACTTTCTCTGTGAAGTTCGTACAGCTATATTATTCCGAGCAAAAAAAAACAACGTTCAGTCTTCTTCTCCCAAAATTGAGCAACGCTGATAGCTTTGGCTGAAGCGTCATACAAGTCCTGAAGGGAACAAGAGACAAAACAAACAAATGTGCCATGCTTCTGTTTCATTCGCACACTCACATTTCGGATATTTTTAAATATTTGCTATTATTTTTAATTCATACCTTCGGACAATAACGAACACATAGAAGAAAGATTTATACAATTCGGTACAGTCACAGATCGAAAATTTAATTAGGTTAAACACGTTGAAGTATTATTTAGTAAGCATCTTACTAGCATTTGAGCCGCGTGGTGGGCCTGGTGACCTGTAGTTCAGGTTTACTTTCAAACCTATTTCAGGCACCAGTCTCCCACAAAATTGGGGCTAGTGTGACACATACTTTGTTTGTTGAAACGTAAAACTACCTGTATATTAAGTAACCCCATTTGTGATGAGATAATAAATGGATTTATTATATTATCTATACTAATATTATAAAGAGGTAACGTTTGTGAGTTTGTGACGTAGTAAGGGGTAATCTCTGGATCTACTGAACCGATTTTCAAAATTATTTCACCAATAGAAAGCTACGTTATTGGGGAGTCTCATAGGCTATGATTCATCATCATAATTTTTATTTATCCCGAAGTATCACGAGGGACAAACGGGCAGGGACAAAAATATTTATAACGCGGAACGAACTCCGCGGGCGCTGCTAGTATTTATTAATAAGGCTATGTTTTATTGAAAATCTTAGTTATTTTTTAAGTTTCTAATATATTTTAGCATCGTTTCTTGATAAAATAATTTGGGTTTTATCAAAGCGGACCTTGCTAACTGCTGCGCAATTTAATACTAATCCCGTCTCCATTAAGCTCCAAATGAGTTGTCTAATGTACAAATTATATAATTCCAGATAAAAAGGATAAAAGACGATGTAGAATATTACATAGACTCTTCGTTAGAGCCTGGCTTTGAGGAGAACGAGTACATATACGACGACATCCGCGGACTGGACGAGATCGAGTTGAGCGGCGTGGGCCTCCCCTCCTCCGCCACCACCGACAGCAACAACAGCAACGACTCACCAGGATCACCCACCAGCATGCTCTCAGGTATACATTTTATTATTATATCCGCATAAGTAACTCTTTTATGGGGCAATGTATAAGATTCTATAACAAACTTCCCAATGATGTTAGAGAATTGTCTACGAATAAGTTTAAAAGAATTATTAAAGCCAAATTGTGTAGCAGGGCATATTACAAAATTTCTGATTATTTACGTGATAAAAGTGCTTGGGATTGAGTTGTCACACATGATTGTAATTAATCTTAAGTATATTGTATTTTAAAAAAGGATTCCTACTGAGTTTTCTAGCAGTGTTTCTCAGTAGCTGCCACGTCATGCACTGCACGGTAGGGTAAAATCATATGACGATTCCACATAAATGTAAATTTTTTACGGAATGAATGATTTTTTACTTTGACTTTGAACCAAAGTAGCCGACATAGCCCAAAGAATTGCCAAACTGTAGTGGCATTGGGCAGGCCACATAGCTCGTAGAACCGACGGCCGTTGGGGCAAAAAGGTTCTCGAGTGGCGACCACGAACCGGAAGACGGCGTGGGCAGACCCCCTACAAGGTGGACCGATGATCTTGCAAGGGGCGCGGGAAGCCGCTGGTTGCGGACAGCGCAGGACCGGCTATTGTGGAGATCCTTGGGAAGGCCTTTGTCCAGCAGTGGACGTCTTTCGGCTGATATGATGATGATTATATTCACATATCTGTCAGAAGTAGATCAGTCAGATCTACTTCTGACAGATATGTGAATATATACTACTCACCTTCAGTACGCAGCTAAGAGTACATCGGCGCTTTTAAATTCGGTATTATTTTACCGAGCGAAAGAGAGAGGCAATAATCTGTATTTGTTTGTAATCTAACAATCATACAAATATTATAAAGGTGAAAGTTTGTGAGTGTATATGTTTGTTGATTCTTCACGTCTAAACGGCTGGAGACATTTTAATGAAATTTGGTGTGGAGTTAGTTGACACCCTGGACTAACACATAGGCTATAGTTAAATTTGTAAAGTTTAACGCGGGTAAAACCGCGGGGCGCAGCTAGTAGGTCAATAAAATCAAAGTTTAACTAAATTGCGTTGCAACGAATCATTATTCGATACGTACTTACGTAGTGAATCGTTTGCACGGTATGATACCCCACACGTGTTTCCGTCCTCCACGGACCATTCGCAATTCATTCGGACCATTCAGTAATTTTGAATTTTCTTAAGATTTTTAGTGGTATAGGCAAATTGCGCTCCTTAAATTTACTCCATGATGTGTTACACCTTGTACATTGTATAGCCGGCATGCTTAACTACTTTCTTTCCAAAAAGAGTAAAGTCGCAAATAAAGCATTTCTTTGCTTTTTTTATTGATTACTCGTTACCTAGTTACGAAGTCGACAAAGCCGTGCTATACAAAGCTGCGCCGGCATAACAATGGACGTGGCTCGTCATTATTCATTTCAATAGGCTTTTTTTACTGAATACCAACTCCATAGAAACATTTCATAGTAACTTTATTTACTATAGAAATGTCAGTAATGGAATGAAAATATAGTATGAGGTTTTATTTTGTGTGCAATGTACGGTTAGTGTTATATTATTTATGTTTTTTTTTCTTTGCTCTAATGCCACACCTATTTTCCTATATCCATACGAAACAAGCACAACATACGATGATAATGATCGATGTATTCATAACAACCTTGTACCGTGTTTCTGGCAAATAAATGTATTCTATTAATGTATGTATTCTATTTTATTCTATACACTACACAAACATGCACTTGGCTCATACCTTTTTTGTCTTTAAAAGTTCATTATTTTTGCTTTATTTTTACTTTAGTTTTTATGTGCGGTTGAAATTTCTTTTTGTAAGTGTGTTACACTCGGGTTTATATCATGGAATCCGCGGAGTGGGGCACTGGTGACCTGTAATACAGGTTTGTACTAAACCTATCACAGGCACCAGTCTCTCACAAATCCTGGTTGCATATCTACATATATTCCCTAATTATGCATGAATTTCATAAGTTGTTATGTATGTGAAAGGTAACCATTTCTTGTGAAGAGAGAAATAAATAAATTCAAAATTGAATTGAATTTAAATGAACATAAAATAAAATTATAGTATTTGTTTTTACTTTATAATAATATCTAGGGACAATGTCACACAGATCATCCTAGCCCCAAACTAAGCAAAGCTTGTACTATGGGTACCAGGCGACGATATACATACTTATATAGATAGATAAATACTTAAATACATAGAAAACATCCATGACTCAGAAACAAATATTCGTGCTCATCACACAAATATTTGCACCGATAAGAGCAACTGGCTATGATTTTAAATGTTTTCATTTCATTGTATGTAGAAATAATTATCTATATTTAGTTGATTACTACAAACATGTACTAACTATTTAAATAAAAATAAACTATTTTAATAAAAATACTGATACGTGTATCCACAAAAACACCTCACACACTCACATACCACACACACACACTCATACACACACTCACACTCATACACACACTCACACACACACACACTCACACACACACACTCACACACATACTTTTGCTCAAACTTTTATTTTATTTTTCTCATATTGTATATCGTTAATATGGTCAATACTCCAAGGGGTGGAGGACCTGGTGACCTGAAATACAGGCCTTCTAGAGACTAGTTTGGGCATCAGTCTTCCACAATATTTTTGTTTAATGTTGTACAATTTTCAATGTCTGTAACCATAACACTATGTAACATATTATAATATTGTGGAGAGAAATAAATAATATTGATATTGATTGATTTACAAACGCTTTTTTAAAGTCTACGTGAATAAAATCCTTTTTTTTATGAGCAATAAGGAGTAAACAGGGTTACTTCTAAAATATCCAACCAAGCTGTACTAGATAGTCAAAACCACAAGCAACCACTTTAGTTGTACAACTTTTTTTGTAATTGGTTAGATTTTATTTTCATACAATAATAATAATAATATGTCTAGGGACAATGTCACACAGATCATCCTAGCCCCAAACTAAGCAAAGCTTGTACTATGGGTACGATATACATACTTATATAGATAGATAAATACTTATATACATAGAAAACATCCATGACTCAGAAACAAATATTCGTGCTCATCACACAAATATTTGCACTTACCGGGATTCGAACCCAGGACCACCAGCTTCGTAGGCAGGAGCACTACCAACTAGGCTACGGTGACCGTCAAAAAGCTGTGGACATCTTACGGCTGACATAATAATGATGAAACAGTACATATATCTCATCTTTTATATTTGTCAATTTCCAGGCACAAGTCCAATTACCTCGCCGACGTTAGAAGGACACAATCACTCAACAGACTCCATAGATTTAGAAAAAAAGAAAAAGGATGAAATTATACCAAAAGTAAGTACCGTACACACACATGCATCCATAATTCACACATATATTTATTATTCCATTTCTAATGTACTGTCATGTGGAGTTTTGATGTGGATCTTCCAAATTTATGGACTATTATGATTCGTTTTGGGTTCTTATCGCTATAGACTAGGAGTATTCGAAAATTCCCAATTTGATTTAGAAGGGCAGGGTTTGGACCTGTATTATCCTACTACTGTTTACTTTACTTCTGTTTTCATCCATCCTAAGGTTGGCAGTTGTACATTATTTTCTTTATATCCAATGTAGTTTTTACTATTTAATACAGAATATTATGTCTTCTTACCAATTCAATGAAGGGCGGATTTTCTTGTCATTATTTGTCTCATCAATTAAAGTGTCAGGGTTAATTCAATTAACCAGCTGGGCATAGTGATACAAACATTTCCCCGACACCTTGAACTATAGTCAAGTCTAGGTTTCCCTTGCTAACAACCTTCCCAACTTAACGTTATTCCAACTAAGAGCCGATTTCACCGTTAAAATTAAACGCGTTCAATTGACGCTAAACTCAGTTCAGCGTCCTGTAGCTGAGTTTAGCGTTCATTGATCGCGTTTATTTTTGACGGTGAAATCGGCTCTTAAGTGCCTGAGACGGTTTAGTGATAGCACGTTCAACGAGCTTATTAAGTATCTTGCAGTAGGCTAGCGACGGCATTGTTTTGTTCAAAAATTGCTTATAAATAGTTTTTGTATAGACAACTCTGGGGAAATGAATCCCTGTCGCGGGGTACTTTACAAACATGTAATTGACGTACACAAAATGCATCCAGACTCAGACAAAACTATTTATGGGTCACACAAATAGTTAGTGTGGGAATCGAAGCGCTGCGCCACACGTGCACGTTGAAATACTTTTTTTTATAGTTTGGCCAGTGGTTGCCCTAGTGTCAGAGTTGTTCAAGCTGCTTAGAGCTCTGACATGGCTCTTCGACTGTTGTCTAACGACAATAACCGAGATCGACAGCTTACGACCTCTCCGAAGCACGGAAACACCCAGAATACAAACCATATTAGTGGTCACCAATCTTAAAATTAGTTTAGTATGACCAAGCATTTCTGAGGATGGTTTTCTAAGCCATGAACTTTTATCACCTATCTTAGGAGTAAAGTCCTAAAATCTATAAATATGAAATACCAATCAACTTCAGAACCTACTCCTTTGGAAGTAAAAATAGCGCTTGGTTATAGCAAAATCATTTTTTATGGTACCCGAACTTGCAACCAATTTACCTGGAGTAGTTTATTATACAGATCTTTTTTTAGTATTGAAATCAAGTATCACAGCACATTTGATAGGACCTTTAACATTACCCTCGGTGCTTTTGCAGCTGCCCTCTCTAGTTTCAATGATCTTGTTTTATAACGCCCAACCTCGTTATATCATTCTGGCACCCGCTTTGCTCTGGAGGGTAGTGGAACAATTTTTTTCGAAATCGAACCCACGACCTCGGTCTTAGCAGTCAGGGTCACTAACCTCTAGACCAAGAGTAGAATAAAGAGAGAGCGAGAGCAAGTATAGAAGTGTTATTTTGATTTTTCTGACCTTTAATACTTTCTATAACAGACAAATCTAATATGTTGCGGTATTAAACTCCCTTGCTTCTGTCAGCCATCTTCCCATGAGATAGAAAGGCATAGATAATGCCTGTTATGCTCACATATTTTAGATTCTATTACATTAGTTCTAGGTCACAGAAAATGTAGCTATACATCTGTATTCGTTTCGAAATGCTGCCTCATTAGACAGCAAGGCATATATAATGCCTCGCTTTAATCACACATTTGTGATTCAATTGCTCTGGGCCTAGGTGTGCCGTCACATATAATGCTGCTATATCTCTCTATTCGTTTGGGATTTCTTTTTTTATAATATCCTGGAATATTATTCACCCACGGCCATCTGCAAACTAAGTAGAGCTTGTACTATGGAAACCAGATAACTGATATATTACTTTTGTTTTGTAAATACATACTTATATAGATAATTACGCCCAGATTCAGAACAAACAGACTTGTTCATGCACACAAATATCTGTCCTGGGTGGGAATGGAACCCACAACCTGCGGTGTGAAAGGAAACCATTTCTGTCTCATTAGATAATGCCTCGTTTTAGCCTAGGTTATTCATCACAGAAAATGCTGCTATTTATTTTCGGATTTCAAACGATAGGAAGGCATAGATAGTGCGCTGTTTTGCTCACATATTTGTAATTCAGTCGCTTTGGGCCCTAGGTCAGTTGTCACAGAGAAAGCTTCTATATCAATCTCAATTCATTTCGGATTTTTGTCTCATTAGATAATGCTTCATTTCTGAAATCTAATGCAATTGAATCACAAATATGTGTGTAATATTTGTCAATCGCATTAGATTTAGGTCAGCGGTCACAGAAAATTCTGCTATATATCTGGATTTCTTTCCGGATTTCAGTCCCGTTATATAAAAAGGCATTATCTGTGCTCTATTAGCTCGCACATTTGTGATTCCATTGCATTGGGCTTAGGTCCTTCGTCGCAGTAAATTCTGCTTCATCTCTGGATTTCTTTTCGGATTGCTTTCCCATGAAAAGGAAGGCATAAGTAATGCACTGTTTTGCTCACACCTTTTTTGGTCAGTGGCCTCAAAAGCTGATGCCTCTCTGTATTCGTTTCGGGCTTTAGTTAGCTCACACATCTGTGATTCAATTGCATTGGGCCTAGGTCATTCGTCACAGAAAATTCTGCTATATCTCTGGATTTCTTTACGGATTACTTTACCTTCAGGTAGGGAGGCATAGGTAGTTTCCTATTTTGCTCACACATTTCACTAAATGCTGCTACGTCTAAATTCTTTCCGGACTGCTGGTCTATTAGACAGAAAGGCATAGAGATTGCCCTGTTTAAGCTTATATTGGTTTTTTGTCATTGATCCTGTGGTCAATAGTCAAAGACTAAAATAGCAACCTATCCCACTTTTATCGAAGTGCTGGATAAATAAATCCCAAATAACAAATAAATGTTGATAGTTTTGCCCAGTAGAAAAATAGAAAACAAAACTTGGTTGCTATAGCTACCACAAGTAGTTTAGTGGCAATCTTCAGCATATAATTCGGTTAGGATTACTCTAATTGTAGCGTAAAACCCAAAACCAATCTAGTAAACGTGGTATGTTTGTTTGCAGCCGGTAAAACCTCTGGCGTTGCGCGCGGTGACCGCGGTGAACGCGGGCGCGGTCAGTAACAGCGCCTCTAACGTTAGTTCCTTGCTCAATAACTCCGCAGCATCCACAAATAGGTCAGTCCACTGACATCTCTCTATTTATAACACATTTTTATTATTAAGGCACGGAATTCAGGGCGTACCTATTTCGATATAAAATTATTGTGCGCGCGCAATAATTACTACTTCAAAGTGTTATTAGATGAAATCCAACTCTCTCTAAAGCGTTCGACCAATTACCATACTTGCAGACATACACTTGTGTTTTTTTCTGCAATTTCATTGGTTAAACGTTTTAAAGAGACATGAGCGTTCCTCGCTCGCGTTGTAGACTATGATTTTTTTATATAGATAACGATCTATATCAAAATTCATACTCTATCGAATAATTAAAGTAATAGCCAAATAATGGTTCACAAACGAGGAAGTAATAGCGTAACAAACATACAGATAACGACAAAAGTAGATGATCAATATCGGATGTTCAATTTATTTATTGACTGTTATCAAGTACTCAATAGCCGCGCAACGGTTATGGAATAGTATGTTATAATAATATTTTTACACTGTGATTATTTATTTGATTAGTGATTATCATTTTATTAATTACCATAATAATTTTACATCTTAAAACTATTAATAATCGATATTAGACTTTCAAATGGTTGTCACTGATAAAAATATATATAGGGTAGGAGAATTATTAAAGAGGCATTCTTTGGACGACGGTAGATGAGAACGTTACTCTGTCCGATTAAATATTGTGTGTGGAAAATATCTCGGAGTTTTAATGTGCAGAACCTATGAGTGCGGAATACGACAGTGTTGACCTTATGAATTAAAACAAAGTCTCACAAAACTGTAGAAACAGTTTGGCTGCGAGATCAAATTTTGATCTCGCAGTCACATGTTTAACAAGCTTTAGTAGCGCTGTTATACATTAATAATCAGGTCGAAATATGCAGGACTATAACTTTACACTTTATATACCAAATTCTAGCAAATAAAGATATTTTTTTGATAATAGTAGTAAATTGAGTATAGATTAAGTGTAAAAAATATGCCCAATATTCATGATCATTCATAAATCCAAACCTCTCGCTCGATTATGATCATCTACTTTTACCGTTGACTTTACAATAATAGAAATAGTCGAATCGAAAGTCTCCTTCTTTTTGGAGTCGGTTAAAAATTTGCTTCGGCCATCCTTAACGATTAATATTCCAAAAAACTCAAACCAATTTCTCACCATTTTAGCATCAAAACATAGTTCAGTGGAAGAAAGGATTTTTGTATACGATTTATGTCATTACAAAAAAATATCAAAATGGCAACTTGCTCTGAAAATTTTGGGATAATAATCATTCAATATAACCGAAGCACATTTTTAGGATATGCGAACAATAATTTGTTATCATGAAAACTATTGATGCTCAAACGAGATAGATACGCCCTGGATTCTCACCCTTAAATAGGACTATTTTTATGATAAATGCATGTCCTAGCTAGTAATTAATTTAATATACTGGATAGTATTAAATTCATGGGTTTCCTCCAAAAATACCGTGATTTTTGTTTAACAGAAATCTATATGGTTCACGGAGGAAACTGATGGATTTAAATATTCCTAAGGTGGTGTAAGGTGATAATATTAAGACCTTAATATATATATAAGGTGTAACATAAATAGTATAACTAACTGAAAGTAGTTTACGGTATACGAAATAAAATTGTTGGCGCACCATACAAAATGCATCAGCTGACCGTTATTCTTGTATGGGGAGTAATTTTTTTGTGTATTTTGCATGTTGAACCTGTTTACACGTTGTTTATGTTCATAGGCAAGTTTGTTACACCTTGTATATTCTATAACAGATAGTGTTCACCAAACATATTGGCTGTTCCAAATCGTTACAGGATCATAGTAAACTGTTTAAAAATAATCGTTACTAACTTCACATTTAACAATTAATAATTATTGTGTTATTTGATTTGAACATTTCTACATGAGCATCTCAAAAGCCTACCAAACAAAAATCAAATCTTTTTATTTCATACCCATTAAAACTAGTCCATTTTGGTTAGTATACACAGGTCTTAGAAACTAGTGTTAGTACTTACATCTACCAGAAAAACAAAACAGAATATAATAACTGTAATAATGTAGATGTATGCAATGGCCCAGGACAGTCCAACCTATCAGGTAATGTTTTTAGACTGCTATTGGGGGCTGGCGCGTTTCTTGGGTATAGTGAGTGGAAGCGCAACGCTTGCCGCCTACGCAATGTGTTAATTCGAAAATTCTATAGAAACCTCTAGTAAAGTCTATGACTGGTTAAAACTATGACGGACTTTATTTGACTTTGAGTTAATGACGAAAACGCTGCATAATGTTGAAATAATCATAAGCAAATAACTTGATTTATCAAATTACTGACACTCGCAAATACTCTAATGGAGTGAGTCCATATGGGAAAAAACTTACATACATCGAACTCAAATAGAGGTTTTTTAAATTCGGCTGTTTTTTTTAATTGGTCCGTTATTTTTTAACCTATTTCACTCGATAAGGAATCCTTTCGATATACGGAATTCGATATACAGAAAAAATATAGTAAGTAGGTGGCATCTTTTTTTAAAACAGTTAATATTGAGTCGCTTAAAAATCAGAGGTCAACAAAAAATCGAGTTTGTTGGCCCTTAACCAAGCTTAGCTATATTTTGGACCTTATGCCATAGAAGTAAGGTTGAAATTCATGAAGTCTCTTATATTCCATTGACCTGTGATTTTTTTTTCATGTTATCCGTGACCAATGAGATTTGAAACTGCCAAGTTTAGCTGTGAGCACTAATAACTGAAACCTATGCATACTTTTGATATACATTAAATCCCACATAACTATTCACAACGAAAATCCTTACTACATTTGGCTTATATCAATACTTATTACTCTATTGCAATATATTTGGAGGCGCATATTCATTGGTCGATAAATACGGGGGTGCCTAAAAATTTCTAAAACGCATGACAATCAAATATGTCATTATAAATGAATATATTGTAAAACATACTTATATATTTGTAAATACATAAATATTGATGATACATTACACCTATTTAATGTACAGTTAACAAAGAAGAGTGAATACTAGAGCGACGACTATGAACGCTTTTATTTTCTGTTGGATAAGCTATTGCTTGCCATAGTAGTATGTATAGTACTCTTGAAATAAAAAAGTGATGCTCATAGCATTCTCTACAAAAACAGTATCTTTATTATAGGACAGTGTATACATACGATTTTCTAGAATAAAACTCCAATAAAATCAAACTACTACTATAAAAGACAAATTGTATAGCAAGACATTTTATGAAATTACAGATAATGTAAATGTCAAAATGCTTGGAGCTTGGGATTAAGTCATTCTAACTGCACGCAATTAAGTCTAAATTGTAATTAAATGTAAGCTTCTGCTTGACAAAAAAAAAATTTTTACATTCTAGCAAGATACGTTATAATACATTGCTCGAAATGGAACAAAAGTGAAAGATTAAAAAATGAGATGTAGCCTGGTATAGATAAACTCCTTTGCTCACTGTTAGTGGGAAATTTGCGAGTAAATAATACATTGACCGTTAAATTCAATAGTTATTATCTTTTACATCCTTTTTACGCATTTATAGAACAATGAACATGCACCTTTTCACACACTTTAGTTTGATCTACATATCCAGACTTAGTTTGGGATATGTAAGGATATGAAAATCCATATTCAATGCTCGTACAGACTAATAAAGTTTGTTTAAGATACTGAAAACTATAGCAATATTCAAATTATTCATATTTTAAAATATTCGAAGAATTTATTTTGAACTACATTGTTTTGGTTCAAATTGAATCGAAACTGTGATTGTGATAAGCCAATTAAAGGTGTTTTTGGGAAAAAAAAATTTCTTAACTCTCTCAGATTATAAGTATGTACTTAGTACTTCCTAAATATTTAAAATGATTATGAAAACAGTTACTGAAATTGTTTTTATTCCTATTTCTTATTAATGCACGCCAGGTTCATTATAAATATAGATTATTCTATACAGACATTGCTCATCTGTGTCACGATTTTTGCAAATAAGCTCTAAAATTACAAGTTACCCAAAAATGTTATGCTGTAAGCGAATGTCTTATCTGAAATGCGATTTTTTTAAAGTTTATTCAATTCATTTTTGGTGAATTTATATATAAAGCATCATTATAAAATTGTCAAATGACAAATTTCTTTTGATAAATGTATACTAAACTCATTAATAGTTATGTTTCGTTTCCGTTTTGAATGAAATTAATATCAAATTGAACCATAAACTTTGGTTTTCTAAGGTGTTCACCAAAAAGGATTGAATTAAACTACATCGTTATATTATGCTCTAAGTTTAAAATTTATTATCTATGCAATTTATTATTTTGGCGGGAAACGACGGTAGGCGCTTTGCAGCGACATCTCTTCAAATTTCGATGAAATATTTCGTGCCTGTATTCCGTCAAAGTAGTGCATAGAACTATGATCTTTACAACACAGACTTTAGTACTAAAGTCCTTTAATAACAGTAGACTACAATGCACTTTATTGCGCTATTGATTTTATGCGATTTCTATTTATAACACGTTGTGAGGAAGACCTTTGACTGATAACAGTGATTGTAAATTTTGTTTTTCCGTGTCTATTAGTGAACTAAGCATAACTATTATTGCTTCATAATTAAGTTGATGGTCTATAAAATCGCAGTTATTGTTAAGTTAAGCTTGAATTGCAAATACATCCTTAAGTTAACTATTTGCTATGTGGTCTTGTATCGACGTCCTTTTTTGTCTGGGGCTTTATATAGCCGCTTTCTGAACGATAATGGGAAAGTCACAGTATACAGTTCTTTGTTTGTTGTTGAAGCAACAAGTATCAGTATTTCTGGGACATTTGAAGAGATGTGCTTACCCTTATAATTGTGGCGGGTGGTGAAGTGATATGTACTGACGCCATGGGGTGTCTTGTGTGCAGTCTGAACAACACGGGCGTGTCGGGCGCGTCTACACCCAGCAAGCAGCCGCCGCCGCCTAGTCCGCCGCATCACATCGTGCGGCAACCTAACAATACGGGTATGACACTTACTTAGTTACTCCTTTGTGCGTTATGTAAGACCCCAGATGGCCGCAACTGGGGTCTGATATGAACTCGCTTTTGTTCGATGTATATGCCAGTAACAGTTGTATACCGCGAGAAGATAAAAAAAGAGAAAATCTTTTATTCATTTCTAGTAATGGGTGAATGCTTTTCTGTGGATATAATAATCAATTAAATATCTAACAAATTAACCAGTGTTTTTCAACCTGTGGGTCGCATAGCCTCCATAGGGGGTCGCGAAACTTCTATAGGGAAGTTGCAAAAAGTTGGGAAACTAGTCATAAGGTCGCAAATGATTTTTGAGTATTATGATTAGGCCTTTTGCAAATACATTAAACGTTTAGCTCGAAATTCCAAAACTCTGGCTAGTACTTTCTCTCTTGACAACCACCGAACCTCTGAATGAAAAAGTAAATTTTGGTGTTTTCTATTCCAATTCTTCACAAAAAATTAATGATGTATTTATCCGATACCCTATGAAAATGAATGAAAAATGTTGAATCCAATATGTGTCACAAATTAAAAGAAACATGGAAAAAAGCGGGTAAAAAACGGGGGGTCGCGTGTTGAAAAAGGTGGACTAACACCCGATTCACCAAACGAGGCTGTACTCTTGCTACCAGACCTCTGATAAACATACTTATAAATTTCTATAAACATACATTTTATTACAATTGTACTTTGTGTCCGTCAATTATGTTTGTATAGTACCCCGCGAAACAGGGATTAATATTCATCACACAAAGATTTGTCCTCAGTGGGGATCGAACCCACGATCTCTAGCTTAACAGTCTCGGTCACTAGATCAACAGGCCATTAATTGATTAATATTTCTGACCTGGACAGGACCAAGAAAACGTATTTAGAAAGCTTATGAAATATTCCGTGCGAACGGTAGCGTGCAGGTAAGCCGTAATTGCGGCTTTATTTGTAGTGTTCGTCTGTGTTATACTCGTATTAACATTTGTAACATGAAGTATGTGAAGTGGTATTTGTAAGGTTCAATTATTTAATTCTAATTGAAGTCGCTAGATGTGGGTAGTGCAAAAGACCAGCGATTGTGGAGATATTTATGGGAGGCTTATGTCCAGCAGTAGTCGACTTTAGGCTGATATGATGATAAATAATAATAACATCCTGGAACATTATTCACACACGGCCGTCTGATCCCAAACAAAGCGGAGCTTATACTATCGAAAACAATAACTGATATACTACATATACTACTTTTCTTTTTGTAAATACATACCTAATAGATAATTACACCCTGACTCAGACAATCAGTCATGTTCATGCACACAAATATCTGTCCTGGATGGGAATCGAACCCAAAACCTGTGGCGTGAAAAGCAAGTATTTACCAACCACGCCAACTGGGCCGACGAATATATAAGACGTTAGTAAATTTCGGATAATAAATGCAAAATTATATACACTTGCGACGAATTCTGGTTGGTTGTGGGATTACTCACCGACTCACTTTATAATCCTTAATTGGACAATAAATAAATATATTGAGACAACTAACACACTGCCATCTGATCCCAAACTAGGCTGAGTCTGTACTTATGGGAACCAGACAACTGAAAACATACTTATTTATTTTCAAATACAAATTACATCCAGAAACAGAAAAAGTAATCATATTCATGACACAAAAATGTATCCTGGATGGATATCGAACACACGACCTCTGGTTTAGAAGGCAGGGTCACTAACCACTATACCAACTGGCCAGTATGTAGTGGCATTAGTAAGTTTACCCTCATGCATCTCCACGTCAGTAAACTCCCTGAATCGAGGTGTCGTATCCCAAAGGGGCTCTCCGCTGGCGCTTAGTTTCAACTTATTTTCGTTAAGGCTCAGAATGTCAACTTTGGAAGTTGACATTCTGAACCTCCCTTTCCCAAAATGTTGCTAACCTAACCTAACCTATATGTCAACTTCCAAAGTTGACATTCTGAGCCTAAACCAATAGGTTAGGTTAGCAACTTTTTGGGAAAGGGACATTATGGGAAGTTGACATTTTGGTACCAGGAGACATTTTGGGAAGTTGACATTCTGAGCCTCAACGCTTATTTTGTAGAACACTTGAGCTCTCGCTACCATATAGGCTAATTGTAAACTTCAATTTAAAATGTAACCGTTAAGTGGGAGTCCTACTCACACGAATAGTCCCGTACCATCGACGAAGAGTTTTGGACATTGAGCAAATAACATGAAGCTTCACTGCACTTATTATTGCTTTTTTCAATTTAACCAAGCGTCAATAAATAATGTACGTAAAAAAAATAGCTATCTATTAAATTCATGAGATACAGTCCACTAACACAAACGGACATACAGTGAAGGTTAGTAATTTCCGTTCCGTAATTTCGGTTCCGTTGGCACCCTTGTGTAAATAAACATTTACTAAAATCAGAATTGCCGCCATTATAATGATACGAGGTATTACTTTACGGAAGTGGTTTGGTTAAACATACAATTATACATTACCAACTTAACCAACGTAGGTAACTAAATGTTAATATATCAAAACCGCAAACTACATTCACAGCGGTAATCAAACAATTATAGCATCAACAATAATACGGCTAATGTTTTCCCGCAATAACAATGCAAACAAAACAACGCCACGCATAATTAATACAATTCGTTATCAATTACAACCGATAACGTGATTACGTGCCGCCATTGTTTACAAAATAAACAAAACGTTTATCTGCGAATGAATGAAACGCGGGAACGATTAAATTGCTACTTGGCATCCGTTCAATATTCGTAAGATTTCGCGCTACACTGGCTCCCCGCCAACGATGACATGGCACAGCCGATCAGTCGCTAGGCTGTATCGAACGCGACCTGTGCCTAACTATAGAATTAAAAAGTAATAAAAAAAAAATAATAACAATGGTTTACCGCGCAAATGTAGGATAAATATGGACGATGGTAACCGAATTTGTTGTCGAGTGTTGTTTGTGTGTGTGTGTGCATGTTTTCTCACAATTCTTACGTCTGCAAAACAAATATATATATACCTATATAAAAATGTGTGTCGGTGTGTTGTTAATAATGATGCGTAGTTTCGTGTTTTGTGTGTTTCCCGTGAAGTACGTTTACGGTTATATAATTTCTTTGTTTTGGTGTTGCCGTGGATTGACTCTACACGACTCTTAGTCGAGGGAGGTGAGCAGCTATATAGGTAGGGATGTTTTAGTGAATTTACTTCAATAACATGTATATACAAGTTGTAACAATATAGTATAACAAATAGTTGAGGGACGTTAATGATTGTATGTACCTACATAGTTTATTTATTTATATTATTTAATTTCTTACACAAAACTATACAAAGGCGGACTTAATGCCAAATGCCAGTGAATACAATAGATATATATTTTTATAAGGTATCGTTTATAAATATTAGTGTATATTTTATAAATATAATTAATAATTATAATAATACAGGGTACATAATTATAATATTTTATTGTACACTGCTTGTGCCCATTATATATACAAATAAATAAAATTGGAGTGTCTGTTTGTAATATTGAAATAACCGGTTTTTACTACATAAATATGAATATATATACGGAACATACACCAAAATATAATTTTTTACAATTTTTGTCTGTCTGTTTGTTCCGGCTAATCTCTGAAATGGCTGGACAGATTTTGACTGGACTTTTATTGGCAGGTAGCTGTAATAATAACGAGTAACTTAGGCTACTTTTATTTAAGAAAAAGTCTTATATTTTTCAAAAAAAAACTAATTAACACGCGCACGAAGTCGCGGGCACAGCTAGTTAATTATAAAAATCTCCCTGTCCTGATGGTTTACTGGAAGAAAATACATTAATTGATTAAGCTCGCTTATGTACATGCCTTTTATTTTAATTGTATGTTTTTTGTGCAATCACACTAATATTATAAAGGTGGAAGTTTGTTTGTGAGTGTGTATGTTTGTTACTTATTCACGCAAAAACTACCATACCGAGCAACCTATCCTACTGAGCAAATTAAAGAAAACTATTAAATTGTAGTTCTTTCATATGCAACTGTGAACATATCGGTCCGCCATGTTTCTAGGAAACAAGCCGATGGATAACACTGATATCCTCCGAAAGGGTGTTAGCAAGGGAATCCTAAACTTGATCTGCCAGCGTGTATCGGTCGTAGCTTACAGCAGAGGTAGAGGATACTGGTTCGAACCCAACGGCCAATCAAATTTGTAATTTCCCCTTTTTTGAGATAACACATAGGTAGGTGTATACATACATACATAGACTCATGCCCGTTTCCCAGAGGGGTGGGCAGAGCCAACGGATTTCCATGTGGTTTTTCATTGTAACGATCTTTGCACTCATTTTATTCTTCATACATGCTAGGCGGTTGAGAGTACTGGGACCTGGCCTCTCTTGAGAACGTCTCCGATTTTGCCAGAGAACAATTTTGTTTTGTTAATCTTATGTTTGACTAGATGTTCCCAGCGGTTGTTCTTGTCTTAAACTTTACAAATTATAACCTGTGTTATTCGGATATATAAGCTATATCATGACAATAACTTAATTTTAGTTAGCTAAATATTGTTACTGTTATAAAATGAATCTTATTGTAAATTATTTCCTACAATCCCTGTACCTAAATATCTATATGTAACTACCTCGAAAAAATTATAAATTAATTATATATTACTGCGAACAAGTTCTGACTATTTAAAAGCGCTTTTTTAAAGTCTACGTGAATAAAAACCTTTTTTATTTTATTTATTTTACAAGTATCGTCAAAATCCGTTCGGTAATTTTGGCGTGAAAGAGTAACAAACATCCATACGTCTATACTCACAAACTTTTGCATTTATAATATTAGTAGGATATTGTTTAGTTTCATGGGCAAATTAAGCTCCTATGTTTCAATTACTATTTAATGCATGTAAGTAATATTCCTACTAATCGTATGGGCAGTGGTTACCCTAGTGTCAGAGTTGTTCAAGCCGCCCATTAGACCTCTGGCATGGCTTAATGACTGTTGCCTAATGACTACAACCGGGACCGACAGCTCAACATAGTATGTATTTACAAAAGCAAAGTAGTATATCAGTTATCTTGTTTCCATAGTACAAGCTCTGCTTAGTTTGGGATCCGAAGGCCGTGTGTGAATAATGTCCCAGGATATTACAGGCAAAATACTTTTCTGTTCCGAGCAAGTAAAAAATGAAACATTGCTGTTAAAAACCATGCTATTATAGACATAAACAGAGCGAATGTAGACTCGGTGAGGAGGTTGCTGAGCCAAGACGTTTTAATGCTTTTTAGTCTTATATTAGTATTATTATAGTATTATAACGTATGTGTAATGTATTCTTTTGGAAAGTTAAACAAGTACCTAGAAGTAAGGACCTACAATTGGCTTTTAGTAGTATATTTCTATTTACTATTTGAAATCAATAATGCTGTTGGTCTTCCATGCTGTAAATAAAAGATAATAATATCCTGGGACATTGTTTCCCCACGGCCATCTGATCCCAAACTAAGCAAAGCTTGTACCATGGAAACCAGATAACTGATATTCTATATTTCTTTTGTAAATACATACTTACATAGATTATCTAATATATAAAATTCTCATGTCACAATGTTAGTTACCTTACTCCTCCTTGTAAAAACTTACTTATATAGATAATTACACCCAGACTCAGGACAAACAGACATGTTCATGTACACAAATATCTGTCCTGGGTGGGAATCGTGGTCCGGCTTGGATACCACGCCAACAGGCCCGTCCTATATCAGGTGTCTGTCAGGTTACGGAAAAGATGACAGTGTGTTATTTGTCCCGAAATATTTACTTGTAGGGATATTCATCATTATATATTTTGTAAACGCATATTATAATATTTGGCAACATTACTAATTCCTGTTTGGCACGTTTGTTTAACTTTTGTTTCGAACAATTTGCTTTCGATGTAACGCGGAAATTCAGAGATAAATTTTACAACAGTGGAAAATTTCATTCTTATATAAGGTGTAGCGTAAATAGTCAACATAAGATAACATCAGCCTAATTTTCCAAAACCGAATAATGTGAAGGGTATCATTTTGCAACTTACAAAACAAACAGATTAACTTCATATACAAAAATCGAATGATTTGAATTTAACGATTGATTAAGTAATTTTTAACCTTTATGTATTTGAACGCCATTCACGAAAACGATGTTCAGCGACTTAGCCGGTAGAGCCCCAGCAAACGCATTGCAAAGTAATTGAAACAAAATATTTTCTTATTTCACAAACTGTTTATCTTAAATTGGTTCAGTTTCATCACTCATAGCTTATTGCTTTCACCGGTCCTGGAG
This sequence comes from Pseudoips prasinana, assembly GCA_951640165.1. NCBI lineage: Eukaryota > Metazoa > Arthropoda > Insecta > Lepidoptera > Nolidae > Pseudoips > Pseudoips prasinana. Next base: position 5,461,995 of record OX621260.1, read on the forward strand.
AGGTGAAGCATCTAACTACAGTCTATTTTTCCTTACTTGTCTTATTTGGTAAACAAATATGGCGTACTGGTAACCAAAGACAATTGATAGAGTTGGGAAATTATCAAATGAAGGACTGAACTCAAAAAATTTCACTTGTCAAATAATACTTTTAGTCTACGACCAGTTACAACAAAAACTTTAGTTTTTAAAAATAATGCCTTACATTACCATACACACATAACTTGATATATATATAAACATTCTGTTACATACATGGTACATTTAGTTTTTTACATTAAAATTCTACAGTTCACACTGGTCAGAATCATTCATTCACTTTTCCCTTCTCTAAGTTCCAAAGAAACTAGCATTTCGAAATGTCAAATTGCCAATATAATTTTTAATCTGTGGAAATGGATTCTGATATTATTTTGATTTTAAGAGAATTAATGTGTTTAGATGGTTAATTTGAAGTAGTTTTGGTGTTATTTATATAGTATGTGTTTCTTCCAACAATCAAGATGTTCATACCTAACTAAAAGTGAGTGATTGATGACGAAACTAGTGATTTTCGTACCGAGTAGTGTTTGTTTACCAAATAAGACAAGTAAGGAAAAATAGACTGTAGATGCTTCAACTATCAGTACTTAAAGGGTAACCTCCGAAGTGGTTTAAATTCTGAGCGTCTCCATGCTTCGGAGTACGTTGAGCTGGCGTTCCACATTGACATTATGGTTGGTCATTAAACAACAGTGGTTAAGATAAATACGTTACGGCGTTACTTTCCAGAAATCAAATTATTAATCATAAATTAATATACATATAATTCCGCTAATTGTCGTCTTAATCAAGCCGGGATGCAATGCCAGTAAGACAATATTAACAAGCAAATTGTATGCATCATTATGAAGCCCAACACGTATTTCAGTCCTCCACGGACCATTCTCAAGAAATGCAAGTCGAGTACATAACAAAATGTCACAAAAGACAGTAAATTTAATATCTTGATAAAATAACAAAATTAAATAAAATGATTTTTACTACGTTAATAAATTTATTAGGTAAGTATAGATTATTACTGCAAAATAATAATAATTTTATATTTTATGAAAGTTGGTTATCAAGGTTGGTTATCAAGTTATTATATTAAGTTCTTTCACCGTAGTAACCTTGAGATGTCATATTCAATATTTTAGGACTGACCGAGAATACAATGTCGCCCATGCGCATGTGACCGCCCGTAATATTCTGAATATTCATGAAAAAATATCGAAAATAAACTTCAAAAGGGGGGGTCTATCTGTAACATTTATCATGTTATTCAATTTTGAATTTTTTAAGTAGAGTTTGTAGACTTGCTTTCTATTTTTTGACACATCTCCGAAGTTTATGGGTCGATTTGTATTTTGTTTATTATTTCCAAAAGCTTATGAGTTATTTTAACAGGTTAATTAACATTTTACTAAAAATTATCGACTACGAAAAAAAAAACGGAATCGAAGTAATTTTTTCGGTAAAAAATTGTGTATTTATTTTAAAAAAACTAGTGTAAGTCCATAAATTATCCCCATAGGACCACTTTTTTAATCATTATTTGTAATCTACTACATAACAGCTAAAAATTTACAGAACATTATTAAACCAAACTGTAACTAAATCCAAAGTAAAACTCTAAAACTCTAAGAGTCAAATTTAGGAAAAGAAAATGTGAAAGTCAATTAAATGTCCCCGCTTTTAGCAGTGAGTACTAAAAGGTTAAACTAATAAGGAGGATGATAATGGAAATAAAAACAAACAAGCAATAGCCAGATTTTTACTTAAAAAATAAAAAATACAAGAATTTTAATTAATTAGATTTTCGAAATGGTCCCCACCCTCCTGTAAACAAACTAAAGCTCTCATGGCAACACTTTTTATTGTACGACGTAATTCTTCACGGTTTTCTTTAATTTCCGCAGCAGCAGCAAAAATCCTAGCCGTTAATTGCTCGCGGCTTTCAATGGGCACGGCATACACTTTTTGTTTCATGTTGCCCCAAAGATAAAAATCTAAGGGTGTAAGGTCGGGAGATCGCGGCGGCCAAGCAATGGGACCTCCTCTGCCAATCCATCGCGGATAATTTTGATTTAAATAATCACGAACTAGTCGTGCGAAGTGTGCTGGAGCTCCATCTAATTGCAGATACATCCGCCTTCTTGTTTCCAGCGGTACTTCCTCCAAAAGCAACGGCAACGTATTGACTATAAAATCTAAAAATGCGTGTTGATCTAGTCTGTTTGGTAACACGAAAGGGCCAATAAGTTCACCGTCAATCATTCCAGCCCATACATTTATGGAAAATTGAGTCTGGAAAGTTGTTTCTCTAATGACGTGTGGATTTTCAGTGGCCCACACATGAAGATTGCGATGATTTGTTATACCCGCCCTTGTAAACGTGGCTTCATCTGTCCACAAAATCTTCCTCATAAAATTTAGATTAGCTCTTTGCTGTGCAATTATCCAATTACAAAAAACAGATCTCGCACCGTAATCGACATTTTCCAAATGTTGTGCACGTCGGAAATGATAAGGATGCAGGCCTTCTTTTTTGAGAATTCTCCAAACTCTTATTCTTGGTATACCTACTCTTATCGATAGGAGACGAATGCTTAGCATAGGGTTAGCGCGCACTAATCGTAACACATCCTCTTCCACGTCTACATCAACAATCACGCCGGGCTCATTTTGTTGCGGAAATAATCCTCTTTCGCAAAAAAGACGATGTACGGCAATGAAGGATCGGTACCCAAGTACTGGTCTACTTGGATATCGACGTCTGTACTCTTCGACAGCAGCGCGTGCATTTCCATTACAAACACCGTAAATGAAATGCATGTCAGCCACATGAGACGGCGGTAGATCACGCAATCGTACCATTGCAATGATACGAGTAGTTAACAAACTTTCCTCACAAGATTAAGTAGTGCACAAATCACAAAACACGTAGCGTCACGGGGTCAGTAATCAAGCGACTGAATGAAGTAACGCTAGCCGACAAGGGTGTGCACGTGGTAGGGACGCAATTGTTAAAAAGCTGTTTCTAGGAACCGGTTTCTACCTGAGCGACCCTTTTTATTTGAATAGTTGCAAATGTTCAACAAGTTGTTTGCTGGTTTTTTTTAGAGATAGGTATTAGTAATGTTCTGTGAATTTTTAGCTGTTATGTAGTAGATTACAAATAATGATTAAAAAAGTGGTCCTATGGGGATAATTTATGGACTTACACTAGTTTTTTTAAAATAAATACACAATTTTTTACCGAAAAAATTACTTCGATTCCGTTGTTTTTTTTTCGTAGTCGATAATTTTTAGTAAAATGTTAATTAACCTGTTAAAATAACTCATAAGCTTTTGGAAATAATAAACAAAATACAAATCGACCCATAAACTTCGGAGATGTGTCAAAAAATAGAAAGCAAGTCTACAAACTCTACTTAAAAAATTCAAAATTGAATAACATGATAAATGTTACAGATAGACCCCCCCTTTTGAAGTTTATTTTCGATATTTTTTCATGAATATTCAGAATATTACGGGCGGTCACATGCGCATGGGCGACATTGTATAACATTTGTTATTATTTTCCTTTTATTATATCATACAATTTGAAAGATGACAACAAAGTCAAGCTGTACGTGGTCACTTATATTTTGTTACGAGTATCAAGTACTCAATAGCCGCGCAACGGTTATGATGACCGTAGCTGCTGTGTTATAATACTATTTTTACACTTTGATTATTTATTTGATTAGTGATTATCATTTTATTAATTACTATAATAATTCTATAATAATTTTACAAATTTAAACTGATAAAAATATAAATAGGGTAAGAGAATTATTAAAGAGGGATTCTTTGTACGACGGTAGATGAGAACGTTACTCTGTTCGATTAAATATTGTGTGTGGAAAATATCTCAGAGTTTTAATGTGCAGAACCTACGAGTGCGTAATAATTTATTTAAGGGCCTATCGACGCCTTTCGACACGCGTTGTAGCGATACAGGGGCGATGCTAACGCGCGTGTGTATCGATACTCGACAATCGATTCCGCCACCACTACCACTCTAACGTTAGGGTAACCACTGTTAATTAAAAACCCGGCTAAGTGCGAGTCGGACTCGCGCACGAAGGGTTCCGTACCAATATCTATAAAAACGAGCAATAATTCACGTTTGTTGTATGGGAGGATACAAACGACAACAAACTGCTCCGTAAGATAAAAGCGCGCCGTCGACGCGATGCTGACGCGATACAAACGCGCTGCACCGGCGCGTCTGTATCGATACACACGCGACGCTAACGCGCGTTTTGGAAACGCTCGTCGACGGCGCGATAAAAGAACGTGGTGTGCATAGGCACTAATACTGAAAGTTTAATTAAGTCGTCCGATATATTCAATATACAACACGTTACGTAATTAACGCACACTCTCAAACACCCCAATTAGAATATTATGGTTGTAATCATAATACATAGACTGAATTTTTAATTTAACATGTATATGCATTGTTATTTACTAAATTAGTTTCTTGAAATAAAATTTATTTTCTTTATTTTGTATTGAATTATGGACTATGTATGAATACAAATAAAACTGCGATTTTAAAAGTCTTATTATTTTGACTTACGGTCCATTTTAATTTGTTTTGACTGTACAGGGTTAATATGTCAATAATTTCAGTAGTATTAATTATTTTGGAATAAAAAATTACCTATATTAAATATTAAAAATGATATAAATCAATTCAGTAAACGATTCTGAAAAAACTATTTTCAGGAAGTGCGTTAATTAAGTTACATGTTGTATAGACGGTACTTAATTTAATGTTTATATGAAACTGCAAAAAGAGAAAGAAATTATTTTCTGATCGCAGCGCCACCTATCTATTGTAAATTCAAACTATTCAGAGACCGGCTCAAACTTAAAATATTTGTCAATATCGGTCGGGATGTTTAGAAAGAGAGCTAGTCAACTGTTATGAATGAGTGATGAGGGTGTATAATAATAATAATATATGTTTATTCACATCTCACAAGCAATTTACAAATAAAAATATCGAGTTAACAATTTTCGTTGCTATAAATCGGTCCTTGTGAGAGTCTGGAGTCTGAACTAGGTCGAGACTTGTACTACAGAACTCCAGGCTCTCTCCGGAAAATCTAAACAGTTTATTCTATGACATAAAACTAATATAGGTTATTGTGTGAGTGTGTGTGTGTGTGTGTATATGAGAGTAAGATCACGTAATCCTGTATATTGAAAATGTTTTGGTACTAATTTATTTTGAGATTTATTTAATATACGGATTTAATTATTATTATTTCCTATTTTTGCCAATGTGCAAAGAAACTTTTAAGAGGGTTAAACCAACCTGTTCACCAGATACAGTTAAATAAGCCGTTTCATACAAAATGTATGACAGACATAATTTTCATCCTATTTGATTTATTTTCCCTTAATTTTCTCGATGTTTTACTAAATTTTCTGCTAGTCTCGATAGATCCAACAACCTATATTCAAAATAATCGGTCATTTCCTTTTTGATTTACAAATGGTGTAAATAATCTGACTTTATTTTAACTTAAAATCTGTAAATGATTTTTTTTATTCAATAAGAGTAAAACTGTTTCGGCGCGAAGGACGCTTCGAAACACACAAGTTCCCGCGTGAATTTTTGTCCATTCTAACTCCCTGTATCCCCTCCGTCGTCTGGACCGTAGCAAGTTTATTTTAATTAATCGAAGCGTCGCCTTGAGAAATAAATTTTACTACCACACTATAAAACAAATTTAGTTTATAAATATATTAACATCAATATTTATTTTTTACAATGTCATCTCGGTTATTTTTATAGAGTGTTTACGTCCGCAGATGTTCCATGTCGTCGACCGATGCGTCATTATGTCAACGAGATGTTTTCTGTAAATTTACCTTTTCTATATATTTATTGTTGATAGTCCAGTATATAGTAAATATATGACTACCACGTTGGTCTAGCGGTAGCGTGTTTAGCCGCAGATAATGAGGTCCTGGATTCAAATCCCGGGTCGGGCAGTGATTTTAGAATTTTTCCGTAAAAATATTTTTTTTAGTATTAGCTCGAAGTCTGGGAGTTGGCGGTATTACATCCCCGTGCCTTGAAGAGCACGTAAATCCGTCGGTGCTGTACCTGACCTCTTTCCGGTCGTTTCGCTAGTCGTCCCATCGGATCATGAGAGTGATGGATAGATTAGAAAGTGCCCCTGTGTTTACGCACACACTAGTGCATAATGATATGTCCTGCGCAATTGGCTAATCTCCGTTGAGACTGGCCGCCGTGGCTGAAAATCGGGCGGGAAGACATTATACAGTATATTATTAATGCATTCCAGCAAAAATCACGCTATTTCAGGCGTACTATCAAGAGTTTTTACACGAACAACCTGTAAGCCATGTATTCCAAAGAATCAGTATCCCCTGCGAGTCCAAAGACCAGATATTTTAGTATGTTGTTGAAACTGCCTCGTTTTTGTAGTGCCTCATGGATGTTAAGAGAAGCGTGTATTTCGCAAAACAGTGTAACAGCCGATTTCTCCGGTCGTATTTCAAACGGAGTTTAATAAAACATTCCTCATCATATCAGCCGTAAGAAATCCACTGCCTTAGTCCAAAAGGTCCAACCATAGATATTTCACAATTGCCGGACTTGCGCTAGCCGCATCCAGCTAAGTTCTTATGCATGCACTTTAATATACTAACTGGTTCTGTTTACAGCGAACATTAAAAGAAAAATTAGAATGTTTTTTTATAGTAATTATTGCTGTTCATTTAAGGCCTTCATACTGCTTCCTCTACCGTCGCTTTTCTTTTCTATTTCTCGTCTTTCAATATGTTTTCCAATGAATGACGTCGATGAATATTAAAACCCCATCCCATCCCGTGGTGGCATAGACGTTGTCCCGACGAAATACCTACCAGAGAACGTGCAGCACTGTCTGTCTTTAAATTATGACCGTACTCCGATCACCAATCCGTCTGTTAAGCGTGGCAATTATGGCACACTCCATCCCATTCTTGGGAGGCGTTTTTATAGCAATGGGCATAATTCGACTGACATGATGATAGTAAATAATCATTTAATAAAATATTATGAAGACAAGAAATGGGTTGCCAATTTATCAGTGAAATAATAAATTGTTGTGAATCATTTCTACTATTATGAATCTTTGGAAATAGGTCGCTATTTTCACGGACTGTTTGTTACTTTAGATATTTTTTGAAGTTTTCGAGCATTATAATTAAATTACTACACATACTTTTCCGACCTGCCACAATCATCACGACAAACGTGACTGCCAAATTACTAAAAAACATACGCAAAGTGATAGAATTCTTCAGAAAATAACACTTTCATAAGTCTCTTTGGTAATTCATCTATCGGCATTCCGCTAAATTATGTGACAAGATGCAATTGCTATTGCTAGTTTTCTTTCCTTATCCTGAGCATATTTAAGAAATATTCTTATGCCAGAAGATCACTGATTTACATATTTTGGCCTATAATATTTTATCTCCCATTTCATCCCGTGGGGTGCGTAGAAATCGTCCCGAGGGAATACCTACCACAGAACGTTTTTCTGTTAACTATAACCATCAAACTGCAATCGCCAAGCGCACAGTGGAACGAATGTATGGGAGCGGTTGGACGTAGACATGTCCGAAAAATAAGAGTAAAATTATGACAAACTAATGATGCCATCTTATTCGATTACTTAATGCCTTCATAAATTGTGGTGATGAATTTCTTCATAACTCCCATATTTCGGGAGTAATTTGAGAAAATGTGAAATTTTACTATGAAAATGAGTGTATCGAGCTCTCTCCCTCCTGATTCCGGGCTTGTTTCAAGTAGCGGTCTCTAATATCGTAATGCTATTACTAAGAGCTATATTTAATACTAAGACACATAGTGCGCCAAATGTGCACTTTCTGGGATAAAAGGAAATGAAAATTAAAAAAAAAAAACGTTTTTTCCCCATTTGTATTTACTTTAAACCGCAGACAGACTTATTAAGAGGTCTATAAATATATTATATATATACAGAAATATATAATAGGTCTTTACCTATGAAATTGCCGTTTTGTATGAAAAAATTTAAACGAATTTTTTTCATGAAATTTTTTTATTTGTATTAATCGAAGTAATCACCCATGCAATCAATGCATCTTTGCCATCGCAGTGGCAGTTTATTGATGCCCTTCTTAAAGAAATCAGCTGGACGGGAGGCAACAAATTCTTCAAAGGCATTTTGTACTGCCTCTCGGGTATTGAATTTTTTTCCCGCCAAGAAGTTATCCAAATTCTGGAAAAAGTAGTAGTCTGTAGGCGCAAGGTCTGGTGAGTAGGGCGGATGACGGAGAGCTTCCAACCCCAGTTCTTGCAACTTGGAGACCGTCTGCTGTGCAGTATGAGGTCGCGCGTTGTCGTGCAGGAGCAGCGGAGACGAGCGATTGACCAATGCTGGTTGGAGATGCGCCAGCTTCTCCATCAGTGCTCAGTTCTTCACAGTACACATCTGCAGTAATGCTCACCCCGTTTGGTAAGAAGCTGTGATGAATCACACCGGCGCTAGACCACCAAACAGTGACCATCACTTTTCTAGGGGTAAGTTTTCGTTTAGGGCATTGTTTAGGTGCTGAACCAGGATCCAACCAACTTGCTGAGCGCTTGCGGTTATCAAACAGAATCCATTTTTCATCGCAGGTAACAATGCGGTTCAAAATTCCTTCATTTGTGTGTCTGTTGAGCAGTGCAAGGCACGTCTCGACGCGTACTTCGCGCTGGCGATCATTGAGTTCGTGGGGCACCCATTTGTCAAGCTTTTTTACCTTGCCAATTTGACGCAAATGGACCAATATTGTTTTGACGCTAACGTCGAAAGCTGCTGCTAATTCAGCCGTAGATTGTGTATCATCAGCTTCCACAACCGCCTTTAATTCGTCATTGTCGACCAAAGTCTTCGGACGACCGCGAGGTTCATTTTTCAGGTCGAAATTTCCAGAACGGAAGCGAGCAAACCAATAACAGGTGGTGCGTTGGTTTGTAGTGTTAGCTCCGTAAACGTCGTTGATGTTGCGTGCCGCTTGTGCCGCGTTGCTGCCACGACGGTACTCATATTCCATAATTACTCGAATTTTTAACGTATCCATGATGACGAAAAAGATTGAAATGCGATGAAAATGTAACACTAATCAATAAAGAAATGACTACTTTTGGAAAAAAGAATCCATGTTTTTAAAATAAAATTAATTTGAAATTAGAATTCTTAGCCAAACAAAAATTATTTTGATTTGAAATGGCCAGTACTGCAGAACGGCAATTTCATAGGTAAAGACCTAATATTAACAAAAATATTCACAAGAACTGATGAGAGTATGACTTTTAAGTAAGTTGAAGATTTACGAGGACTAGGATGTGTACAAGTTGAAGCATCAGATTTAGCAGGAGAAATTATGGGCTCGATGACGTCACTTATATTTTCTGTAGAAGGTTCCATATTTTCATTCTGTAATTCCGGCCATTGAATTGCAGCCTGTAGCCAAATCTCATGTTTCTTCCGAAACTTATCTGTGCTTCTTCCAGACTTTGTCCATTTTGCATAAATGCGGTAGCAAAATCGACGACACCAGTCTTTTAAACTTGTTTCAGCACTTTCACATAACTGAACACAACTGTTATCTTTTAAAACACTGAACAAATAGTTAAAGTCGCGTAAATCTTTTTGTGCGCGTGCGCATAAAGCAACGTGAATATCAAGATTTGTATTAAAATTTGGAAAATACATTGCGAGATTAGCTTGGATACAACGAGGTGTAAATCAACACTGATTTTAAAGTTACTAATAGTGACCTATTTATATAAAATCCAGGTATCCCAGGTATCCTTTGTTAAATATTGCAAGGTAATTAGTTATTGTGATAATTAGTAAATGATGCATGCTAAATTAGTGTATTAAGAGCCATTTAGTAATTAAATAATAGCAATGTTCTTATCAGTAATCATTAGTGCATCAGTTTTATATGTAAACCTTAAGTCCCTAATTATATATCCTAATTAGCTTATATCTTCTCTAATTGGCTGCTCAGAAATGTTATTGTAATAAGGTAAACCTTTAGAAAAACGGTTTTAATCAACAAAATAAACAAAAAATAAAAAAATTGTGTTATAAAATAAACATCACTCTTTATCCCAGAAAGTGCACATTTGGCGCACTATGTGTCTTAGTATTAAATATAGCTCTTAGTATTAGCATTATGATATTAGAGACCGCTACTTGAAACAAGCCCGGAATCAGGAGGGAGAGAGCTCGATACACTCATTTTCATAGTAAAATTTCACATTTTCTCAAATTACTCCCGAAATATGGGAGTTATGAAGAAATTCATCACCACAAGTTATGAAGGCATTAAGTAATCGAATAAGATGGCATCATTAGTTTGGCATAATTTTACTCTTTTTTTTCGGACATGTCTACGTCCAACCGCTCCCATACATTCGTTCCACTGTGAAGCGTGGCGATTATCCCCCCCTTCTTTGGGGAAGCTTTTGTCTAGCAGTGGATGTAATTTGGCTGACATGGGGAGGCTCCTGGTTCGCCACCCCGAATGGGAAAGATACTAATAAAAGTCCCTGTTGCTAACGGAGGCGTCAATGCTGGTGGCGACTGGGATGGACCAGTTACTATTTGTGTTGAGAAGGAAAAGAGCGACTCTACCTTTATTGGTGATACTTGCGCATATTGATTGACCTCTTGGTCTAGTGGTCAGCCTGACTGACTGCTAAGCCAGAGGTCGGCGCAAATCTTTGTACGACGAACAAGATTATTTGTTGTGTCCAATGTATGTAATCAATAATATGAATATATTTAGAAATATATGAGAATGTTTATCAGTTGTCTGGTTGCCAAAGTACAGGCTTTGCCTAGTTTGGTATCAGATGGCAGCGGGTTAGTTGCCCCAAGATAATAAAAAATAACGTAAAAATATATACGAAAAATACATGCCTACTCATAAATTAAGTTCCTTAGATATAATATTAAAAATAAATATATAGCAAAAAATATATAAAAGGTACCAATCTTTCGATGAGGTTACATGGTGATGACCGTAGTCTTCTTCTTCTTAGCGTTTCGATGCCAAACTCGTTAAATTTTTGTGGCCCAGAACGTGGCCACACTGATTGCCCTGCTTGTGGCATTCCTAAGATCCTGCCATGAACATGTGGCAGGGCAGGCTGGGCAAGCTGTTAGATGGGCCATGCATCGGACCGATGCTCCGCAAATACAGTCCATTTTGGAGTTGCTCGACAGTCCCCACCTAGACATGCTTCGGCCCACCTGAGTCCGGAGTCTGTTTAGGGACTTCCAGATCGGCCACGGTAGTTGATGTCCAGGCGCGAGGCTTTCGCAAGGCGTGACCAACAAATCGTATTGTCGACAATGATCGTAGTATCTGCGGTATTGATAAGTTTCAGATTTCAGTACTGTACTTGTCGAAATTGAACCTCCATGTACTCGGAATTTTATTATAGAAGGTGTGTAATTAAACTTTACCTGATTAAATGATGACTAAATGTCATCATTTACTGCAAATTGTTTCGACGGTGGGCGTGGTTGGAAGATAATATTCATACCGCAAGTCGCGGGTTCGATTCCCACCCAGAACAAATAATTGTGTACATGAACATGTCTGTTTGTTCTGAGTCTAGATGTAATTAGCTAAGTATTTATTTACAAAAGAAAAGTTGTTTATGAAGTATATCAGTTATCTGGTTTCCATAGTACAAGCTCTGCTTAGTTTTGAATCAGATGGCCGTCTGTGAATAATGTACCAGGATATTATTATTATATTGTTTCCTCTCTGACATTGCAGAAGTAGTGGAAAATGGTCCGGTGTCAACAACACCCGCGCACACAGCCACGCACCTACCGCCAGCGCCCAGTCAACCTCCTCCGGTTAGTATTTTTTTTTTGCATAATATTTTTTTTTATTCTAGGTCAATAAAGCTTAAGTAAATCTAATCATCATCTCTTAGCATTCCATCTCTTAGATTTGCCTGGTCTCACGTTCTTCTTACAAGCCTAGGCTATCTTTATAGTGCAATCTTAATATAGTGCAAAGTTGGAGTTGTTTGGATAACTGTTGTCATTAATAAAAACATTATTCATTTATTTAATTTCATTTCGGAAGGCTTATAGACTAATACTTTTATATTATCCAAAAATATATATCAGTTTTGCCAATTAAAAGCCTCCCCGTATAAAAAGACTGAGATCTAGTATTCCCAGTATATGCTAGTTAGTAAATACAATATTAAAAATATTCCACTTGTTACTATAGGTTTTTTAACAAGCTCTCTTGTGAATATGATTTGGATCTAGATAGTACCAGTGTTGCCAAGCTTAGTTGACGCATGTTCGCCGGTTTAGGGTACTTCTGACCGGGCCATTCTTGAAAACATCTCTCATTTGGTCAGATAATGTCCTACGAGGTCTTCCCGTTTCGGTTGGGTAGTAATAAAGTTCAAAATCAATAAATTAGAGACATACTTACTGCTTTACGATGAATGATTTAAATCCTTTCTTAATGCTCTTATTAAAGAAGAATTCGTTTGTTTATGTTTTGCTTCAAGGCCTTTTCAAAGCTGTTCGTCAATAAGAGCGTTTCGTCAATAAGAGTTTTAATGAAGTAGGATAGGTTTTCAGACTAGGTCCTTTTGAGCGTGCAAATGTATGTTATTGGATGCATAATTCATGACTAGTTGTGGTGTTGACTATCTTCTGTTCTGATAGATTTAATATTTGATCCAATCTAGCCATACATGCTAGTAGTCGCAGACGCGCTGTAGAGCGGTTCTGGGGCAATGTTTACGAAAGTTCAGGCAAACATTTAATTTAATTTGTTGTTTTGCAGACGTCAAAAAGTTCGTCGGTACCGTTACTTGGGTCAAGCGCGAGTGCGAGCGAGAGCGCGCCCTCCCCCCTCACCGTCAACGGGCCCAGCCAACCCCTGCACCACACGCCCGTACACGTGGCCAACAAGTTAGTACTCATATACCGACACGAATAGTCCTTTGATTCAGAGTAAACTTCCGGCTCTTTCAATATTAAGTTTCTTAGATAGAACAATTACTCAGTTCGCTTGTTGGTCTAGTGGCTAATGACCCTGTTAAGGAAAGTGATTTATTAATAATATGTATTTACGTATTTAAAATGTTGTCTGATTGCCATAGTACAGGCTCGGCCTAGTTTGGGATCAGATGGCAGCATATTAACCCTAAAGATTAATGTATAAAACATGCGGGGCAGTCTTTGGGGACTACATAATAGGTTGGTGAAAAAGTTTCTTCTCATTACTTAAGAAAAATCAAAACATTTTTTAATATAGTTTATTTACATTTAACTAAAGTATGTAGGTACCATTTTGTTCGATAACTTTTTGCTATCTTGTAGGTATGGAAATGATCCCATTGCTATAGAAATTATGGGACTTCTGATCAAAATACCGCGACAAGTGGTTTTGGCAGTCCTCTCGTGATGTTAACCTGACACTGCCTAAAGAATTCTGAAGAGACCGAAACAGGTGGAAATCTGAAGGTGCAAAGTCAGGACTATACGGCGGATGCATTAACACCTCCCAGCCAAACTCTCTTAATTTTTGCGAAATGGTTAAAGATGTGTGAGGTCTAGCGTTATCATGATGAAAAACCACACCCGTTCTGTTGATTAATTCCGGCCGCTTTCTCTCAACTTTTTTGTGTACCCAGTTTTTACAAATGCGCCAAAACTGTATTGTGGTGAATTCTCAGTTCTTCAGCTACGTCGTAACTCCAGATATGCCGATCATGCTCCACTTTTTCAAAAATGGCATCTATTTTATAAGGTTAAAATAGATGCCATTTTTGAAAAAGTACAGTTGAATAGGGCGACCAGAGCGACGTGCATCTAAGCCATCAAAATTTCCGGATTGAAAACGCTTAAACCAAATTTGTGCTACTCTCACAGATACTGCACTAGGTCCATAAATATCGTATTTTTTTTCGCGGCTTGCATTGCATTTGTATATATTTTGTAGTAACATTTTAAAATATATCGAATGTCTTCATTAGATTCACTTATCTTGACAGTACGAAAAAGAAATTAAAATCACACATTTTCCTAATTTGTATTTGGAGTTATGTTCTTTAAAATTTAAACGTTCAATGATACCAAAACCAGACAGATACAAATAGTATAGCCAAAGATATTTTATGACACGACTAATAAAACATCAAGAAAATATCTGGCCATGAATCGTGTAGAGTTAACATGTAGCATGTGGACGTTGCAGTGGGCGAGTGAGCTCGACGTCGAGTGCGGGCGGCGGCGGCAGCACGGCGTCGCTCAAGAGCATGGCGCAGGAGGCCGTGCAGCGCGCGGGGCTGGACGCGCACCACACGCAGGTACGTACATATAGGGGCGACTTGTAAAACACCAACAACCTCGCAGGACTAGATACCTAACACCATACGCAACAACTTTTGTTCTACGATTTTTCATAATTTGTTAGATTTTATTTTCGAAATTTCCCAGTATTAGCATTCAAGCGGGATCACAAAGATTACGTAAATATACCCTTTGCAAAGCGCGGGGAAGGGCGTGCAGCGCTGGCGCCTTTGAATTGTAAACGTCTATAGATGGGTGACCACCAAAGTGGTTTAATTTCTGAGCGTCTCTATGCTTCGGAGGGCCCGTTAAGCTGTCGGTCCCGGTCGTAGTCATCAGACAACAGTTGTTGAGCCATGGCGGAGGCCTGCTGGACCACTTCCCATACTATAAGTAAGTAATTGCACACTTAAAGTGTACAGTTTATACAAGTTTATTTGTAACCGTATGTACCCTTCATCCAAATTACGTCCACTGCTGTACAAAAGCTTCCCTAAATTATGGGGGATTAGCCATTTTAATGGTCACAGATCATAGAAAACGCTGCTCCCTGTTCTCTGGGAGATTTTCCCTCGGGACGACTTCTATGTCCCCCACAAGATACTTACTTGCTTATCGTATGGGCAGTGGTTACCCTAGTGTCAGAGTTGTTCAAGCCGCCCAGTAGGCCTCTGACATGGCTTAACGACTGTTGCCTAATAACTACAACCGGGACCGGCAGCATAACGTGACCTCCGAAGCACGGAAACGCACAGAAATGAAATCACTTTGGCGGTCACCCATCTATGGACTGACCGTGAGCCTAGTTGACCTCACTGATCGGTTACGGACCGGTGAGGGCTATCTAGGAACGCTCCACGGGAGGAGATGGGCTGATTATTTTCTACGCCCGGCCCTCACTACACAGCGTGTGTACCCTTCATGCTGGATACTAATTACTTCATTGAAATCTTATGTAAACCCATAGAAAATGCAAAAATATATGTAATAGTATCGTGGGCGGACTAGGCCCCGTAGTAGCGGCGCTGGCGCGTGTTAACCGTGTGTGTTGTCCCGCAGAGCGTGCGGCGCGGCGTGGCCAGCACGGTGGCGCTGATCCCGCCGCTGCTGGGCGTGGCGCCGCTGGGCCCGCAGCCGCTTAGCTCCGTGAGTACACCACTACCCAGGCTATTATACCTCTATACATTTCCAGATATGTTCCCATCACTGTCTAGCTTGCCCGCCCGCCTTCCTCTGGAGGGAAGATGAGCTACTTTTTTTCTAACTCCTCCGTTATAAATATATTGTGTAGGTATATATATTGTATTTATGTATACAAGTAAATTTATGTATGTAAGTACTTATATAGCATGTATATATGTAGGAATAGTATGTATTATTATGTTATATCTAGTGTTTATTAATATAATTAAACCACAATAAGAATCTATTAAATTTATATTTGACAATTTTAGTGCACCTACCTTAGCCTTTCTGCACCACCCAAAGGTTGACTGGTAGATAATGCCTATGGCATTAAGTCCGCCTATGTACAATATTATTTGTGCTAAAGTTTTTAATAAATAAATAAAAAATAAATAAATATTTATTGTTTGTCTCGTTAGTCAAACGGTACACACGGCTACACATCAAGCTATACATATCCGCTACAAGCTGATCCCGCGTTGTATAGGATACATTCCCTACAATGACAGGTCAGCTTATATTGGAAATTATAGCTAGGTATGTAGCCGTGTGTACCATGCTAAACTGCAAAATATGAAGTCTGCTACCATGCTAAAGTGCAAATTATATATGTATACTCTGTCCATTTATTTATTACCTTTTTGACAGTACGAAACAGTTCGACATTAGTGACGCTATCATATGTAACCGATTCAATGAAAAAAAAAAAAAGATTTTATTTAAAAAGAACTTGCAATCGATTTAATGCATAGAAATATTTTTAAATATTCGTTTATTTAATAATAGTTTTATTTTAATTTTATAAGGTATTATATGTCTATATGAAGTCATTGATATCTATTACCTTATAATAATAAAAATTAATGATTTGCAAGGAAAAGTCGAAATCTTGGAATTTAAATTCTAACCAAGAGTGAAAAAGCAATCAAATGGAAAATTGTTTAAAACGAAATTAAAGAATGTTAATAGAGATTTTTTAAATTTAATAGACTTGTTTGTATTGCATATCCAATATGGGTAGACTATTGATCCTAAAACTGTTACGTTATGATAAGACCTTATTGTACACAGTTACGCAATAAATAATTATTTATCTTTAAGAACAATGTCTCTGTCCAATCATTTATTTTCTTATCTTTTAAATTTACAGCGACAATACTTCATAAAGTCAAATTAGTTTTATCATATGATCCATTTATCTTATTACAGGACCTGTTACATAATCTGTGGTTATTTTTATGTTCAGAGAACTTCTCTAACTGTTACCCGTCAACTGTAGTATAGTATGCCTAAAAAAATGAATATTCATAGGCGTGAGCTATAAACGCGAAAATAAACGAATGGACAGAGTATATGTCTGGAAAATGTCTGTGTTATTCATTCCTCCGTGCTTCTGTGAGCACGTACAACAGTCGATTATGTCCCTGATTTAGAGGGTGCCCCTGTGTTTGTACGTGCACTATAATATGTCCTGCCTTATTTTTAAAACGTAGAATAATACTGTGATTAGGACCCCAATTGGTGATAAATTTCTAGTTGAAATTAGTATGTGATATGTCTACAGGAGCATCAAGTACAGTTCCAGATGTTAGAGTCAACGTTCTACCACATGCCGCACCCCTCCGACTCGGAGAGAACGAGACCCTACGTTCCCAGAAATATATGCCAGACGCCTTCATACTACCCACAGGTAACTCACTCATTAACCTTCCACAGTCGTGAAACTCCAAAAGTGTTTTCTATAGCTACGTATAGACTCCGTATAGTCATAGTCATTTATTCATAAACAATAATTGTGTTTGAATGTAACATAAAATATTAGTACAATTATCAATATTATCTAAATTCTCTAATAAGCAAACATAACCAAAAACATTAATATAAAATAATCAAAACAATACATACGTCAATTTAATCTACATAACCAAAACATAAATGTAAAATAATGAAAACAATACATACATCAATCTAGAACGAATTGAAAATAAAATGTCATCCAAAATGTCAATAATAATAATATCATTTCAAATAAAACACTATAGACTATCTATGGAGTATAGACATCTTTCGAGAAGATACGCTTTCAATTTATTTTTGAACTGTTTAGTATATAGTGCAATTTTTAATTCGGAAGGAAGCTTATTGAAAACCTTAACCGATCCATAGTAAAAAAAACCGGCCGAGTGCGAGTCGGACTCGCACATGAAGGGTTCCGTAGCAGCAAGTATTTCAGTTGATTAAAAGAAAGCAAATTGCGGTTTATGACGTATTAAAAAAAACTACTTGCTAAATCTCGTTTAAACCAATTTTCGTTGTTAGTTTCCAATAATATACATCATATATTTTTTTAGTTTTATCATTCTCTTATTTTAGAAGTTGCAGGGACGACGACGACGACACTCATTTGACCACTTTGGAAGTGTCTCTCGCGCAAACTATTCAGTTTAGAAAAAAATGATATTAGGAACCTCAATATCATTTTTGAAGACTATCCATAGACACCCCACGTGTATGGGTACGATGAAAAAAAAAATTTGAGTGTCAGTTATATGTATGGCGACCCCCTAAAATTATTGTTCTTTATCTATTTTTGTGTAAAAAACTTAATGCGGTTCACAGAATACATCTACTTACCAAGTTTCAGCAATACAGCTCTTATAGTTTCGGAAAAAAGTGGCTGTGACATACGGACGGACAGACAGACAGACATGACGAATCTATAAGGGTTCCGTTTTTTGCCATTTGGCTACGGAACCCTAATAGACCAGTACGTAAACTACCTACAAACGGTCGAAACGGCACACTCACATCAGCAAGACCCCTAAGCGGTTGTCGCGGTGCTGTCAGTAGTGAGTGCCGCGTCAAAACGAGTGGTCGCGTCTAAGTTTATCTCCACAATCTCTTTAAAAATCCACGTGCGTATAGGATACGGTTGTTTGAACACACCTATAATAATACTTTTTTTTATTATTTAAATATTTGTTCCTGCTTATCTCCGAAACGGATTCACCTATTTGACGGAATTATCTCTGGCAGATATCTGATGTTATAAGCATACTAGTTTGTAATTGGCCCATGTAAATAGTTCGGTAGTCTAAAGTTTTTTTTTTATCTCTTATTAGTATTTATTTCCGTATGAAAAAAGCCCTGATGTCCTTTTGCGTGTAAAATTTTATGCCTGTGTTTATTTTATTTTTTTTATATCTAATTTATGTACACACTAAAAGTATAAAAAACAAGAGAGGACATTGCACTAAGGTACTACTTATTTCTAAAGAAATCTCTTCCAGTAGACCTGTAAGAGATTTTGGAAGATAGGAAGATATGCGTGTGTAGGATGATATACATACATACGATAAAAATACATAAATACATACATAACTTTAAATAAAACTACATAAAATACACATATCTTAGGCAAAGAGGAACAGTAGTGTTCTTTTAACCTTTTTTTAAATGTGGAGATTGTATTACAATCACGAATTTTAGGCGGAAGAAAGTTCTACACCCTGTAGTTAAGGCTTACGGCTTACTTATTAAGGCTTAGATAAACCTTGGCGTAAATGCGAATTTGCGATTTACATTTACGTGGACGCTGTCGCGGGTAACAGCTGGTTATTGATAGTCCATCTAGGTAGCTAGAGAAAGCCGCAGGTTACCTAGGGTAGGTTCCTCAGCGGTGAGGATCGATTTGGCCCCTTAACCCGTGCTCGGTGATAAACACCCTCATTTAGGATTTCGTCTTTTTGCTTTAGCGGCCTCCTGAGCTGTAGCCCAAACCCCAAAAGGGTGCAGTCAGGTATTAGTCGCTTAAATACAGCTACTGGTTAAGAGCCTTCTGCGCTTGCCAACCGCTTTCCCATCCATTCTTTAATTTTATATAGTAGTTTTCAGAAAATACTATCGGCCTGGTACGTGCTTCGCTACGTTTAAGGCATAGTAATAAAAAAATGATTATTCAGTTCATTCATTCAAACAAAAAAATATTTTAAATTGCTAAAAGATGTTGATTTTACACTTTTTCAAGACTTTCTTTAAATTTTCTCTACGTACAAACCTTCCCTGGACTCCACGAATAATTCAAGACCAAAATTAGCCAAATCGGTAAAGGCGTTGTTGAGTTATAACATTACAACGAAAAGTGGCATTGATTTTTATATATATAGATATGCGATAAAAACAAACCGCACGGACGGACGAATTCATTTTTTTTTATAGCTTTTATACTGTCCACTATGTTTATGTACTGCATCGTGAGCTTGACAAGTACAAGTGTATGTAAATACCCAAGTGCTGAATAAATTTGATTTGATTAAATTTCCAGACGGTACTATCGCACTCCGACTCGGTGGAGTACTACCAGCGGCTGTCGACGGAGTCGTTGTTCTTCGTGTTCTACTACATGGAGGGCACGAAGGCGCAGTACCTCGCCGCCAAGGCGCTCAAGAAGCAGAGCTGGCGGTTCCACACCAAGTTCATGATGTGGTTCCAGAGGCACGAGGAGCCCAAAGTTATTAATGAGGAGTATGAACAGGTACAGCACCTTTTTTTTTTAAAGACAACGCCCGTTCTATGGAATCTAATCCCTGTGACGCGGGGTACTTTATAAACCGAATAGACGGGCACAAATTACATCCAGAATGTAGACATATATCAGAAGAGGAAGATTAATTAGATTCTTGGCATTAAGAATTAAAAAAAATCAATCCTAATTTTGAATATTTTATATTTTTGTTGGAATAATTTTAGTATTAAGTAATGGAATCAGGCGTTACTTTGCGGAAATCCATAACAATAAAAATACACAATCAATATGTAGTGTTAATTCCGCTAATTGTCAGTTTAATTATGCCGGAATGCAATTTGCACGCCCTCACGCCCGCAAAATTTGCACGTGCAAGAGGGACCTTATAAAAAGCAAATTACATGCGTCAGTACGATACCCAGCACGTGTTTCAGTCCTCCACGGACAATTCTCAAGGGAAGCTAACTCGTCGAGTGCTCGAATGAGATTAAAAGTCAACGATTTTTTTTAACATGACGTTTGCAGATAGCCTCTCGGTTTTACTGCTTCACCGGTCTATAGGGGTGAGCGTGGGCCCTAACCGCCTAGCAAAATACAACTACAAACTAAGTACCCGTGCCGGAGGGCAACCCCTGTGGGGTTCGAACCTCGACTCTGGGCGGTTACTGGCGGGGAGAGGGCGAGAGATCATGGTTTTTAGGGATGTTTTGTTCAGCTTCCGCTCTACGTTAATACGCGACGACGCGGGCCTCACTTCCGGTTTAGATCAGGAGAGGGCATTTTATCGGATCGAATGAAAACTGAGGGTCATGGAGGACGCTGGTGGTCGCGACGCGTTCGCGGTCGTACTCTCGACCGGCGAGTACGAAATATCGGTTGTGTAGTGTTGCGAGAGTCTCTAATCGATTTGATCTGTTTAAGGTATGCGGTGATCTCGTCATCCGGGTCGTCTATGACGTGCCTGGGACGACGGTGCTTAGTAGAGTATCGGAGGGGGGTGTAATTGACCGCCTGTACCACCAAATTACTTGGATGGTGAGTGGCAGAGTCAAAGTACCGTTTGGACGTTTGCTTCATCCAATGCTTGATGGTAGGCAATTGGAGATCGGCATGGAGGCTTTTGTTACGGACGAACCACGGTGCGCCCCCAGCTTGTCGCATAAACCTATTTTGGACTATCTGTAGGAGGTGGATGAGATGACCTATAGCGTGCGCGAAGACCGGGCTCGCATAGGTCATCATGGGTCGAATGCACGTCTTGTAAATTCTCACATTGTTGACAAGGGACATTTTACTGCGTGCATTCAGGAGGCAGTTTAATTGATAAAGGGAAAATGAGGCACGGTTACGAGCGTGTCTCACGTGGTCCTTTTGGCTTTCCTCTCCCAGGGGATCGGTTCGCCGAACATACGAACGGGATCTATGGTGCGCTTGGGTTGTACCCTAGAGAAGAGCACGTCAGCGCTCTTGGTGGGATTTCCATTTCCTAAACCATTTGCCGAGGGCATTGGCTGAGGATTGGAGTTCTTGGTGGATGGCGGACGGGCTCCTACTGGAGTAGTAGAGAGCTGTGACCTCGGCGAAAAGGGCTAATTGGGCCTTTTTGGGTTTGGGGATATCGCTAGTGTACAGCGAGAACAGGAGCGGGGCAAGGACTGAGCCTTGGGGAACACCTGCGCGAATCGGGTGGGGTGATGAGAGGTTTCCCTCGACGCGGTACCGAAACGTTCGTCCCGTAAGGAAGTCTCGTAAGATGTGTACGAGACGGCCAGGCACTTTGAGTTCAAACAGCTTATATAATAAGCCGTTGTTCCAGACCTTGTCGAACGCTTTGGCCACGTCGGAGAAAGGTGCGCCAGTATGGCAGCGTTGTCGGGCGGCGTTTACTAGAATGTGTTCAGCGATGCGATGCACCTGGTGAACACTGGAATGTCTGGCTCGCCGAAGCCAAACTGCTCATCTGAGAGGATATTGTTGGCGTGGGTGAAAGACAACAGGCGGGCATAGATTATGCGCTCGTAGTTTGTCTGTTTCTACTGGTATGGAAAGATGTTATTGGAAAAGGCCGCGTTGATGATCGCGATCAACAGGCTGAGTAGGAGCTTTGGGAAATACTTGAAAACGCGATTGGTGAGTCCGTCATATCCGGGGGCTTTGCGAGGATGGAGTTTCCTGATCAGGGTTTTAACCTTGTCGATGGGTACTGGCCTCAGGGGATCGTGGTCGACATCCTCCGGGAGGGTGCTATCGGGGTCGGTAAAAGTCAACGAAGCGAGCGCTCCTTTATATACTACCACTTGTCAGGCATGATTAAACTGACAATTAGCAGAATTAACACTAAATATTGATTTTGTATTTTTATTATATTTTTATAATTTTGGTATTGTTTTCTTTATCACACGTATGCGCGTAGAGCGAGGCAGACTCGGCACTTCCTTGTGTAGCGAGGTATGTAATACAACAATTTGTATTCCCAGGGCACTTATATCTACTTTGACTACGAGAAGTGGGGCCAGCGCAAGAAGGAGGGCTTCACGTTCGAGTACAAGTACTTAGAGGACCGCGACTTGAACTGAGCACCGCACATTCCGCGCAGTCGGCGCGCCGGCACTGTGTGTGTGAGAGCGCCCGCCACGACCAGCGACCGATCCGCGAAGTACCTGAACTAAATATTACATTAAAAACAGTATAGTGATGTTCGGACGGACTCTGGCAATGAAGAAATCTAAGAAGGCGTCGACGGGCGTCTGGAGCTGTACTATTGGCGTCAGAATTAGCTGCACGGGGCAGGTGTTCTGCCTGCCTCCTGTTGCTTTGGGATTTATAATATCCATCGGCGAATTGTAGAGGGGCTAGGCCCCGATACACCATTTTATTTATTATGTTAAGTATATCATAAATCCCAATGTGATAAGAGTCGATCACGTATACGTGCCGTGAATATTGTGGGATATTTAAAGAGCTTCTACACAACACTGTAGGACTTTGGTTTGCCAAATACACAGTTTTCACTTCCCATATACAAGTCCTCGATACAGTAATAGTTTTACTGTATCAACTGGATATTTCTCAGTTATTTAAGAAGGTCTCTGACATGGCTTAACGACTCCTACAACCGGTACAAACAGCTCACCCTACCTTACCTATGTTTAGTTTATGGTTTAAGTAGACATCTATTTAATTTTGGGGACAAATTCAATATGAAATTTAGTGCTCGCCATTATTAACTTGCCCTCTGATGCGCGACTTAGTAATTAATCCACTTTGGCGGCCAAACGACCGCGTCTTAAATGCTTAACTTCGTCCATCTCTTAAAGATCGGTGAGAGAAACTATGACCGCCTCCAAGTAAGCGTTATTATGTTAATAATGTGGTCCTGGATGTGTGTTAGTTCAGTTAGTCTCACCGGTCTGCAAGAGTCGCTGATGGTAAGCACATAGGGATGCGATCAGTCCATAGATCTGTTACTACCATAGTGGTTTAATTTGTGAACGCCTCCGTGTTGGCATGTTAAGGTGGCGGTGCCGGATGTATTAATCAACAGTCGATACGCCATGTGGCCTAATAAGCGGTGTAATCCTTAATTCTGTTCATAATTCATTGGTTTTAGCTCTTATTGCAATACTATAGAGTTTAAAATGAAGTGGTAACTTTAATACCATTCCAATTGAGGGTTAAGGCCTCCTACGTACTATGCGGCTAGCCGCAATGCAGCCAGCCGTGCGGCTGACCGTACTCAGATATTTGTACGAGAAAGTAGCTTTTATTCGCACTGTGATGCGGCAGCCGGTCAGCAATATTGATTGCTGACGGCTGACCGCATTCCGGCTAACCGCATAGTGCGTAGGAGGCCTAAAACTCCAGAACTCGTGACATTAGGTCAAATACATCCCATGAATAAATAAAAAGTCGGGATGAGGGGTTTGGTCGGCTTATTTGCTGACCTGGTGGTATAAGAAAAAAAAAAACAAATAAGTTTCTTCCTACTTTGATATTGCGTTTTTCGCAAGCTGATATTTCTACATGTGGTTAATTCTTTTTAAGATTTGAAACTCTTTAATTATCCATTGTTATTCATGTGACATGTATGATATCGTACAACTAATTCTGCACACGTTGTACACAAGAATGAACGAGCGAAAGATATTGTGATGCAATACGATTAGTTTCAGCCATACGTCGGTTGTTAGCGAAACATGTGATATTGATATAGGCGCCCGGGCCGGCCTCGACCCTACGTCTCTACGTCTCGCTACACCTTCAGTAATACCCCCCTTTTATACCTTGATCTCATTTTTAACCCCCGACACAAAAAAGAGCTTCGTTATATATGCTTTTTTCTGTTTAATCGACACCTTTATTATGTATTTTATCTATCTACCAATGTAAAATTTGCGTAATTATTGTTTTGCAATTACATCGACCTATCCGTAGGATAAAGTGGTAGTGATTTGAAATTTGTCTTGTACAGACGCCAGCACATCCAGCTACCCGAACCTGTCCAATTTCTTTTATCGATTTTCAACTTTATCACATAAGTATAAGGTTCGCTTTCAATTGGGAAATTTGACAATTTGGGGTAGCTTGATGTGCTGGCGTCTGTACAAAATCAGCTATAATATTTTAGATAATTTTCTAGCAATCTGATTATTTATAGAAAAATGCTCAAATTGCTAGAAAAATTACATAAAATGTTATAACTGATTTTGTACTGGACAAATTTCAAATCTCTCTCCTCTAAAGTAACTATGCAGTAGATCGTTCAACATCTAGTATTACGCGACTCGTCGCTCCACTTAATGGCAGGTGTCAAATGTGGATTGCTGTCATTGGTGTCTTGCAAAGAACTGTCAAAGTGACGCGTCGCGTAGCGGAATATTTGGGCGATTTTATATGCCATTTCGAATTCCTATGACGCATGAATAATACATATTATGAATTTGTAATTGAAGAACAATTATTGCACAAATTATGACAGGTATTTATGTGGAAATCGTTTAGTTGTTCAAAATGCAGCTCTTTTCTAAATTGTATTTTTGTAATGGTGTCTTATAATACCATGTTATTCTGCTACGCCTCATTACTTCCTTTTTGACATCTATACGACAATGCGTAGTGAAATATCTGTATGGTTTTAGACACAGTTCGTGACATTTATGTAATTTTAAATCTACCCACTTTGATGATCTATTTATTGCGTATAAAACGTAATAAATAAGTTAAAATTAACAGATAGTGGCGTAGAAGTTTTGTTGATATAAAAAATCTCCAATAAAAGAATACAGTTTGGAGTCGGGGGTTTTTGGTTAGTTTTAGGTTATTAAAATGGCTCTTGAAGTATAGATTTTGATAGATAGGTTATATTTATCAGTCAAACTCTATACTCGATTGCAATTGAGATCAATTTATAATTATGGGCCCAGTAATGGTACGAACAACAGACGACTTGTGTTGAACATAATGTCGTCTACACAAGCAGCTCTATCCCTAGCGAAGTCATACGCCTAGCGCACATGTAATTGTATGGTCGCTACCGCCGGCGCGGAGCGAGGCAGGTCGCCTCGAGGTCGTCCCGGGTCATTTGTTTTTAAACTTGTGTATAGACATTGGAATAGTTTGAAATTATTTTAAGTGCCGTGCGCTCGCGCCGCGCCCGCCGCCGGCGTGTTGAGTTCCGTAGACTGACTAGTTTTGTTATGAGTGCCGGCGGGGCGCGGCGCGGCGTCGCGGATACCTAAATATAACTACAATAAGGACCTCCGGTGTGATTTCATTAGTTCGCTAAGCAATACACTTTTTCACCTCTGTATTTATGTATATTTTAGTTAGTGCATTTAAATTTGAACAAAAGCTACGATTCGGGTAAGCGCATGCGTGCCACACTGCCAATGTATTATATTATCGGATAGATATACGGTATATATATAAATTGTACTTATTTATTGTTTGTGATAGGACGCTCGCTCGACGCGTCGGGAGGTGAAAGAGTATATTACTCGGGATGTGAAGGAAAGCAACAGTTCTACTGCCAGACGGTGACGCCTTCGTCGTACAATGATCGATGTAACACCAAACATGTTTTCCATTGTTCGTCAGACAATAGTGTAATTTTGTATTTAAATATATGAGGAATTGCACACGCCTCGCGCAGCTCAATTAGTTCGTTCGCTATGGACGTGTGTGCGGGCGCGTGCGTGTGCGTGCGGCGCGTGCGTGTGTGCGGGCGCGTGCGTACGGGCGGGCGTGTGTGCGTACGGGCGGGCGCGCGTGTGCGTGCGTGTGGACGCTCGGGCGCGCGTGTGTGCGTGGCGGCAGCGGTACTGCGCGCGATCTCGTTAATTGTGCGTAATGTTGATAGTTTTCACTTTTGTAAAAAGTCTATCGTGAGAGCAGATGAGATGTGGTAAATAATTTAAAAAATTATCTGTACAGTTCTATTTGTATAGAAATAATAAATAACGATTAAAAAAATTTAAAACAACGTTGTGATTTCTTCCTGAAACGCTTAGTGTTAAGTGCGTCGTTTTGACGGGCGCGTGCGGTCGCGTTTACTGCGGCCGCGCTGCGGTTTTCGCATTTCTTTTTTTTTTATTTATTTTTTATAGAAAGAAATGACTGTTTACTTTTAGAATAAACTGTAAGAAAGTATTGAACAATCTTGTTTGTTTGAGGATTGGAAACCCAGTTTTGTCTACTTTGTTGCTTAACCATTTTCATTCACGCTGGCAGTGACACTGAAAAAAATACTGAAAATATTTCTGTTGTTAGCAAGAAGGAGAGTCAACATTACTAAGAACATTTCTGAACGAATATTCTTTTTATTTTGGACCTGAATAGTCAATGCCGAGGCAAGCATAATGCCTAAAGGCAATAGATATTGTGAAGGTTCAATGTGGATATTTTAAATACACTGGCAAAATGATTACCAAGTGAAGTTCTATTTGGACTTTCCGTAAATAGAATGTTCAAATTGATTCATTGTCTCAGCACTTCATTTATTACAAAGATTTTTAATCCAAATCCAAGTGACTATACAAGACAAGTACCCTAATAGTCATGTTGTATGGAAGGTATGGGCGATAATTGACAACATTTCATATTTTTAACTGGCAGGTATTATTGCGTTATTTAAAAGTAAATCCAAAACTAGGGCACCCATATTTTTCCGTTTTGCGACATTATGAACTTTTCATTCATAATTTCAACTTTGAATTTGTAATGTATTCTAAAAAGACGTAAGCGCCAAATGACGTCATACATGCGGCGGAATGGCCATCGATCTTTGCTTTAATGTGACCCGTCAAAAAAAATCACTCATGTCATTTATTACGCGTATTTGTCTAGTTGTCTTGTCAAACTCGTTGGCGCCTAAACTTGTTTACGTTTGTTTAATGTTTTCAATTTCAAATTAAATTAAAATCGTCAATATTAAATTCGTTTCCAGTGTTATTATCCTCATTATGTTTCATTAAGACACCCTAAAAGATTTGAAATATATAACCCTGAGTGACAATTTGACATGTCTTGTTTGACATTAAATCTCGTTTAAAACATTGGAATGCTTAGGCAAAGGAAACTACCTCGTCCGCCGTATCAGTGACGTCATCATATCTTTTTTAGTTTTTATCTTTTTCCTCGGAAATGAAGAAATAAAAAAAATCATTTGAACTCAGGATACCAAAATAAAGAAATGGTATTTTTGTTTTAAGGTGGTGTCAGTTTTGAAATGTTGTCAATTGTAGATTTTTTATATTTTCTTTTTCATCCAAACCAAGCTCATCCCACCGACATAAAATTTTTTTATACCATAATAAATTGTTTCTTTTTTAGTATTTATTTTTAAAGAGAACGCCCGCTCTACGTATGTCATTCCCTGTCTCACGGGGTACTTTTCCAAACATAATTGACGACACAAAGTACATCCATATGCACGAGAATGGGACCCGCTGTGTGACATGTGAGGTCAAAGTATGTAGGTACAATGGGTGGTCATATCGCTACCGATGTTTTTTCTAACGTCCAGGAATGCAGGCGATGCTAATCGGAAACAAGGAAGGAGTTATGGTAAGTAGATGTGACGGTAAATTTAAACCGTTTTCTAAAAGGAGGTTATCAGTTTGAGAGTATGTTTTTATTATTCAAATATTGTAATATATTCAAGCCCTAAACTACTACTACTATT
Organism: Pseudoips prasinana; assembly: GCA_951640165.1. Taxonomy (NCBI): domain Eukaryota; kingdom Metazoa; phylum Arthropoda; class Insecta; order Lepidoptera; family Nolidae; genus Pseudoips; species Pseudoips prasinana. The sequence continues at coordinate 5,490,373 of OX621260.1, forward strand.
GACAGTTGGTAGTGCTCCGGCCTACGAAGCTGGTGGTCCTGGGTTCGAATCCCGGTAAGTGCAAATATTTATGTGATGAGCACGAATATTTGTTTCTGAGTCATGGATGTTTTCTATGTATATAAGTATTTATCTATCTATATAAGTATGTATATCGTCGCCTGGTACCCATAGTACAAGCTTTGCTTAGTTTGGGGCTAGCATGATCTGTGTGACACTGTCCCTAGATATTATTATTATTTAGCTACGTCAATTTACGTCGACGTGCAGGTTGGCGTGGTTGGAAGATACTAGCTTTTCACGCCGCATGTCGTGGGTTCGATTCCCACCTAGGACATTATTTGTGTACAGCCAGACTCGGGACAAACGGACATGTTCATGTCTGTTTGTTCTGAGTCTGGCTGTCGAATTTATCTAATTATATGATTATGTTTTTACAAAAGAAAAGTAGTGTATCAGTTATCTGGTTTCCATAGTATTTATTTATTTATTTATCACTTAATGCACATTAAATGAGCCTGGCCAATGTTTTATTCTAGATATGCGAAAGTAATCTAGAAATAAATACAAGAACATCTGCATTTTTACTTTTTTTATATTCCCAAAGACAGCTGAGATAATAGCAATCAAAGAAGTACGCATTTTCGAGCGATAATATTTCAAACTAGGGATGTTGCGGACGCAAATTTTTTGACATCCGTGGATGCGGATTTATTGGCGCTTACATCTGCAGATGCGGATGCGGATATGGTTGGTTTTTTACAAAAAAATATATAGGTGCAGAAATAAAGTAGCAATAATAGAATGGTTTAACATATTTTTATAAATTAGTAGCAGAAATGGAAAATTGGAGCATTATATTCAATAAAAATTAAAACCGGCCAAGTGCGAGTCGGACTCGCCTATGAAGGGTTCCGTAGCAGCAAGTATTTCAGTTGATTATTTCAAATGAAAGGTAAATTGCAGTTTACGATTTATTAAAAAAAAACTACTTACTAGATCTTCAAACCAATTTTCGTTGTTAGTTTACATGGTAATGTAGATCATATATATTTTTTTTTAGTTTTATCAATCTCTTATTTTAGAAGTTACAGGGGGGGGGGGGGAACACTCATTCTACCACTTTTGGAGTGTCTCTCGCGCGAACTATTCAGTTTAGAAAAAAAAAATATTAGAAACCTCAACATCATTTTTGAAGACCTATCCATAGATACCACACATGTATGGATGCGATGAAAAAAAATATTTTGTGTTTCAGATCTATGTATGGGGAACCCCCAAAATTATATTTTATTTTCTATTTTAGTGTGAAAATCTTAATGCGGTTCACAGAATACATCTACTTACCAAGTTTCAACAGTACAGCTCTTATAGTTTCGGAAAAAAGTGGCTGTGACATACGGACGGACGGACAGACAGACATGACGAATCTATAAGGGTTCCGTTTTTTGCCATTTGGCTACGGAACCCTAAAAAGCAATATTACCTCTTTCTCAGGGTCAAGTCTGTTACACAGGGGTTCGTAAACCTGCACTATTGAATAATTGTTCACTTGGAACACTGCCTGGTGGTGTCGACAAAAATCTGCGAGCTATTTGTGATAATAGTTTTAATTCTTCTCGGTGGACGCTCCACTATTTTAGAGGATTGTCATCCACATTGACCCTTTTTTACTGGCGGTAAGATAGCAATGTCCTTTTAATTATAGTTTCAGCGTTGACATTTTTCGCTATTTGCTCACTCTCATCTTCACTTGACGTATCCAACATTTTCTGTTCTTTAGCTAGAATTTCTGACCAAACTGGACGGTCCTGATATGAATCATTTTCTAAGGAAACTGTCATTCTTACTCTTTTTACCCCTTTGAAATTAAAATAATCGGAACCATCAAACGCAGTATTTCTAGCAATCATCAAAATGTCCTCTTTAATTTCTTTTTCTCAGTAACTGCGATGTTCACAATGTGTGCCTATAGCGAGGGTCTAAGTAGGTGGCGATGGCATACAATTTTTTCTCTGATAAGAAAACTTTGTAGTAAGTTCAGTTTTTAGAGTCCTGTCGAATTGGTTCGAACGAAACTTCGCTCCTATTGGTCAATGAGCTTGTGTGACATCCGCATCCGCATGCAACTCCGCATCGATTATTGCGGATGCGGAAGTGGTTGCGGATGTATAAATTGATGCGGAAGTTCCGCATTTGCGGATGCAGATACGAATATTCGCAACATCCCTATTTCAAACCGCAAGCGCCGTTGATCGCGCTGTGACGTCACGTGTCGCCTCACGCAGCGCGCCGGCCGGTTTGCGGGTACAAATCTAGGTACTATTCATTTAATCACCGCTGCTGGTGGCTCGTACTTGCGATTTTATTACGAGAAAATTATTAGAAAATGCCGTGTAGTGCCCAAGAGTTTTAATTGCAATGTTAACACACCCAAAAAGTGTTTTTAGTATACCTAAATATCCTATGATAAGAAGAAATGGATGACCGCAATACGCAGACAGGATTCAATAGGACTGAAAACTATTGCATTTTGTTATGAATATTATTTTGATGTCATTCTTTATTCTTTATTGGACACAGAAATACATATTTATATAAAACATTAGAGCTAGCATGTACACAGGCGAGCTTAACTCAACTATGAGTTCTCTTCCAGCAAACCTTTGTCAGAGTGAGACCTTATATAAGATGGGTTAGAAACAGTGCACAACAATTAAACTTAAAAATAATACAAAAATAATAACAAAACAGAATTTACCAGTGGTAAATAAATATATACATAAACCTGCTTACTAATACTACATACTAAGTTACTTTCGTAACTACATACCTAATTAAATAACATATATATATATATATATATATATATATAATAAACATATAATATACACATAAATATTAACTGCCTGCCTGCTTAGTTAATTGAAAGAAGTGTTCTTTTGTCTTTCTCTTAAACACGTCAAGAGATGTTGTAGCGCGAATTGAATGTGGAAGGGCATTCCACAAACGCACTGCTTGAACAGTAAATGATCCGTCATACCGGCTTGAGGAGTGAGAAGACATTCGAAGTAGAAGTGAGTGAAGTAGTTGAACGACAGATTTTTTCTCGCGGGACTAAATACTCAAAGCGTTCACGGAGATATGTGGGAGCATTGGGGTTATGAAGGATAGAATAGAGGAATGATAGAATATGACAATCTCGACGTCTCCGAATAGGTAGCCAATTCAACTGCGACCGAAACTCGGACACGTGGTCATACTTTCGGAGGCCGTAAATGAATCGGATACATAAATTCTGTAGACGTTCGAGCTTGTTGAGAAGTTCTTCATTTGCATACAGGAAACAGACATCGGCATAGTCCAGAAGAGGAAGTAGAAGTGATTGAGCAAGGTAAATTTTAGTGCGAAAAGGCAAGAACTTCTGAAGCCGTTTTAGGGACTGAAATGAACAGTATACTCTCCTGCTTACTTCTGCAACGTGTTCGGACCATGATAAGGTGCAGTCAATAAATATCACAAGGTTTTTGGCACATTTGGAATAAGTAATGGGAACGTCATCGTAAATTACTGGAGGTGGACATATAATAGGTCTTTACCTATGAAATTGCCGTTTTGTATGAAAAAATTTAAACGAATTTTTTTCATGAATTTTTTTATTTGTATTAATCGAAGTAATCACCCATGCAATCAATGCATCTTTGCCATCGCAGTGGCAGTTTATTGATGCCCTTCTTAAAGAAATCAGCTGGACGGGAGGCAACAAATTCTTCAAAGGCATTTTGTACTGCCTCTCGGGTATTGAATTTTTTTCCCGCCAAGAAGTTATCCAAATTCTGGAAAAAGTAGTAGTCTGTAGGCGCAAGGTCTGGTGAGTAGGGCGGATGACGGAGAGCTTCCAACCCCAGTTCTTGCAACTTGGAGACCGTCTGCTGTGCAGTATGAGGTCGCGCGTTGTCGTGCAGGAGCAGCGGAGACGAGCGATTGACCAATGCTGGTTGGAGATGCGCCAGCTTCTCCATCATTGTGCTCAGTTCTTCACAGTACACATCTGCAGTAATGCTCACCCCGTTTGGTAAGAAGCTGTGATGAATCACACCGGCGCTAGACCACCAAACAGTGACCATCACTTTTCTAGGGGTAAGTTTTCGTTTAGGGCATTGTTTAGGTGCTGAACCAGGATCCAACCAACTTGCTGAGCGCTTGCGGTTATCAAACAGAATCCATTTTTCATCGCAGGTAACAATGCGGTTCAAAATTCCTTCATTTGTGTGTCTGTTGAGCAGTGCAAGGCACGTCTCGACGCGTACTTCGCGCTGGCGATCATTGAGTTCGTGGGGCACCCATTTGTCAAGCTTTTTTACCTTGCCAATTTGACGCAAATGGACCAATATTGTTTTGACGCTAACGTCGAAAGCTGCTGCTAATTCAGCCGTAGATTGTGTATCATCAGCTTCCACAACCGCCTTTAATTCGTCATTGTCGACCAAAGTCTTCGGACGACCGCGAGGTTCATTTTTCAGGTCGAAATTTCCAGAACGGAAGCGAGCAAACCAATAACAGGTGGTGCGTTGGTTTGTAGTGTTAGCTCCGTAAACGTCGTTGATGTTGCGTGCCGCTTGTGCCGCGTTGCTGCCACGACGGTACTCATATTCCATAATTACTCGAATTTTTAACGTATCCATGATGACGAAAAAGATTGAAATGCGATGAAAATGTAACACTAATCAATAAAGAAATGACTACTTTTGGAAAAAAGAATCCATGTTTTTAAAATAAAATTAATTTGAAATTAGAATTCTTAGCCAAACAAAAATTATTTTGATTTGAAATGGCCAGTACTGCAGAACGGCAATTTCATAGGTAAAGACCTAATATTTACTATTGTGTTAAGCATATACTGGCCACCAATAATGAGAGCTTGTGACTTAGATGGGTTTACCAGAAGGCCAAAGCTTTTGGCCCAATCGCTAATGTTACCAAGATCACTATTGATGGCAGCTATGGCTAAACTAAAATCCTCCACTTTAAAGTGACGATAAATCTGCAAGTCGTCTGCGTAAAGATGGTAATTAGAAGAGATAATTTTGGTAATAGCATTAATAAATACCGAGAAGAGAAGAGGAGAGAGTATGCCACCTTGAGGAACACCTGCAGTAAGATTACACCACTCGGAGGTAGCCTCGTCGTGACGGACCGACTGCGAGCGCCCTCGAAGATAAGATTCAAACCACACAATTACTGAAGACGAGATATTTAGAGAGGATAGGATACCGAGAAGGATGTCAAAGTCAACTGAATTAAAGGCGCTGCTGAAATCCAGTAACACCATGACCGTTAGTGATTTCCGCTCCATGGCCAAACGGATGTCATCTGTTATTTTGATGTCAATAACTATTATATTTATACTTTTCTCATGAAGCACTACGTTACCTATTGGTGCATTTTATCATCAACTTCTGACAAAGGTAGATAAACTTTTAAGTTTAGGTATCTACCTTTGTCCTTTGTCATTTAAGGATTTTACAATTTAATCTTTAAATAAGAGACATTAATATTGTTATTATCTATCAGGAACCTTGATATAATAAATATATAAACCAACAATATCGTATTTTTTTAATGAGAATAGGTAATGTTACCTAACTTAAGGACGTAGATTAAACATGGGATATTTGGAAAAAATATATAATAACCACGAAATATTTTACCTAGGTACTTATACAATATTTCGTGATTATTATCTACGTTTGACTTTAACCACTAATACCTACTTAATAAGTAAAAATAGGTATACTGAATATAAGTGAAGTAAAATTGACTGCAAGTGAGGCGCAGCGGGTAAGACAGTCGCCGCTGTGTGTCCGAGGTGTTATTCCCGCGCCGGACAACTATTTGTGTAACCCGTAAATTGTTGTTCAGAGTCTGGATGTAGTTTGTGTCCGTCTATTATATGTTTGTAAAGTATTATAGTATTATTATTGTCTTTAAAAAATAAAACGTTAAGAATGACAGTGGTATTAATCTACAGCAGTTAGCGGGCCGCTGAGTATAGTACCTACTTACCGGCGTACGTAAGTATACTTGGAGATGGTGTACAAAATTTTACAAACATTTTGCTAGAAATATAATAGTAGGGTACACTGGGTACAGTTGTGACAATTTTGGGTTGTTGCCCAATAATGTGTAAATTTATCAGTTAGCTGGGAAAAATTGTACATGAACTGTAATTTGTTTACATGAAAATAACAATATATTATCCTTAAATATGCTGTATAAGTCATAGAATGAAATTATAAAAAAGAAAATTGTCACAACCGTCCACATCGCAAGGACGGTTGTGACAGTGGGTGGTTGGGGTCAGTAGTGACAGGCATAAATATACAACAAAATGGTTTAATTTGACTTTTTTTTTTTTTTTAAATACCATAACAAAATATAATCTTCTTCTAAACATATTAATTTACCCTAACATAACATAATCTTCTTCTAAACAAAGTTAACATTCATATAGCAAATAAACTGTAATCTGAGATCATTTCTGCCGCTCTCCTTATAGAAGTCCCACGTTTAAATTCGTCGTAGGTATCTTCATATTGACTGGTCTGTGCCTGCACTCTTTCCGTGCTCCGCAAGCGTTTCTGGGCATCTAAAGACAAAAAAGCGAATAAATATATGTCACAACCGTCCCCACGAAACTTGTCACAACCGTACCCAACACAGAATTTCGAGAATAAAAAATCGCCAGGAATCGGCCGAGCAATCTACGTAAAAAGTAATTACTCGTAGTTAACTACTAATGTTCAACTTATAAGAGAAAAAAATACGGCATAACTTATCTGTATACGAAAAATAGTAAATATTAAAATAACTCTAACGAAAAAACTTACTTTTGGCTGGTGAAAGGCAATGTAGGCTCCTGCTTACGCCAGCGTCGCGCCCTGGCTGACACAATACTGGGGAACGCGTTCATACTTGCAAGCCGCGTCTCTGTCCTCTTGAACTCTTCCGCGTATTCCGTATAGCTTCGCTGTTATGACCACTGTCACTACCGTACCCTGGCACAACCGTACCCAGTCTACCCTACCGGCCTTCATTGTATCCTAAATACTAGACATATCGTTAACACTTTTGAAGATTTATTCACAGAGTGAGTTTATCCTCTGCCGTTGGGTCTTATTTTGGTCGTCTATAATGGCATTAAAATTTGGAACTATATATAAATATAAAAAGGTACCTACTTATAATATTTTTATTTTATATTAGTTTAGTTAGTTCTTTATTAGATTTAATTAAAAAGGTACTGAAAACAAAAAAAAAAAATAGTATGTAACTAAGTCGAGAGTATTATTGGTATATTAAGAAACTTTGGATTCCTGACGCCGCATGCTACTATCAATCAAAGTTTGTCAGCCGTCTAAGGAAATCTACCTCCCATGTAACCCTCTTCCAGGGTGCAGATATACCTATGTAACTCACAAGGTATTTAACAGGTTGATGTAATACAATAATAACAAATGAATAAATAAAGCAATGATACAAGTACAGCGCGCGCGCGTCTTCACTTCAATGTGTTTCATATGGCGCGGCGCGGCGCACGAGCGCACGAGCGACCGGCACCGAGCTGACAGCTGACGTCACGCGACGAGCGCGCGATATCTTGGAAATTTAAAAGTGCTCAAAACTTCTCACAGTCATAACTTCCGTAATACTGCATTGATTTACGTGAAATAAAGACTAATCTAATGTACGTAATTTAATCTTTATTGTTAAGTAACTTTTAGTGCATTATTCGCATGTGTTGGTCACCCTCATTGTACAAAGGCGGACTTAATGCCCTAGGCATTTTCTGCCAGTCAACCTTAGGGTGGTGCAGAGAGAGCATGGTAGGTGCACAGATCGTAAAGTAAAGATTAATAGTAAAAAAAAACTGGATTATACAATACTATACAATGCAATACATACTATATTATGCTATAAATATAAGATACTATACTATGCTATTCAATCCGATCATGTAATCATTACATTCATAATCAAGGGGTTTCTGCTAAGAATTTCCGAAGGATATGCTCTCGAACTTTCCTTTTAAATGTGAAGCGACTCTTGGCCATCCTGATTTCGAGTGGTAATGCATTCCACTGAAGAATAGATTCTACAAAGAAAGAAGAGTGAAGGAAGTCAGAGCGGTGAGATGGATATTGAGACGATTGGAGACGATTGTGAGAACAGCGAAGATTTTTACTGTGGTTGGTAAAGAGATATTGAAAGTGGGAAGATAAGTAAGATGGAGTAGAAGAAGAGTCTAATATAGAATATAGGGTGGTTAGTGCTCGTAATGTGCGTCGTTGCCGTATCGATAACCACTTAAGTTGGGAACGGTGGGAGGATATGTGGTCATACTTACGGTGATTGAAAACGAATCGAATGCAGTTATTCAGAAGTTTGTCAAGTTTATTGAGGTGATCTGCATTCAGGTCAAAGTAGCATACCTACATCACCATAGTCGACTATAGGGAATATGTATTAGGGCCTGCACGAGCATTGCCTTAGTTTTACCTGGAAGGAAATTTTTAAGCCGAAAGAGACAACGCAATACGCCTGTGACTCTTTGACTGACATTCGCTATTTGTTTTTGCCAGCTTAGTGTCGTGTCTATGAATAAACCAAGGTTTCTGACATTTTGGCTAATGGGAATGCTCGTGGAATTGTATACTATTGGCGGAAGATCGCGTAAATCCACCTTTGACATTGAGCGCGAGCTGCCAACTATTATGGCTTGGCACTTTGTCGGATTTACGGTTAAGCCAAACTTATCAGACCAATTTTTTATTTATTTATTTAAGGATCGTCAACGTTACATACACTCATGCAGTTATAGGACACTAACATACTTAAAAATAATAATAGCATCTAAGTCCCGATTAATCTTACAAATAGCCTCAGGGAGTATGTCGATTGGCGTTTGAACGTAAAGCTGAAGATCATCGGCATAAAGATGATACGTACACTGAAGATCATGAGTTATGAGATTGATGAAGATAGAAAATAAAAGAGGAGAGAGTATACCGCCTTGTGGAACACCAGCAACTAGGTCACGCCAGCTCGATGAGGACTCACCGACGCTAACCGACTGCTGGCGCCCCCGAAGATAGGAGGAAAACCATTCCAGTGCTTCATCAGAGACCATGAGATGGGAGAGAACAGATAATAGGATATCTTGACTGACGGTATTAAAGGCGTTGGAAAAGTCGATCAAAACCATAACGGTAATCATGGTACCCTTCATACCTGCCCTAATATCGCCAGTAACTTTAAGGAGTGCGGTGATGGTGCTGTGGCCTGGTCTAAATCCGGATTGAAACGGGCTTAAGAGATGGTTGTTAAGTACCGTAAAACCTTACAAGATTGCCCAACTAATCTAACTTTGCCCAGCAGGGTACGTTTCACAAAATGTTTGAAAAAACGGCAACATTTTTAGTTGCGTATATTATTCAATCTATGATGTAAATTTGATTACATCTCTGGCATCACTGTGTAGCTGATTTTGCTCAGTGTCCTCTGAATTGGCTGTAAAACTGTGTCGAAGTTGGTGGTGTATTTTGCGGGCCAAAATTTGTGTGAAAAACTTTTTTTTAAACTCGAAATGTAATAACAACAGGTAAGTAAGAATTTTACCACTATTACTACGTAATAAATACACAAGAAAGATCAAATATCCCACGCAAAATCTCTCTTAATTTCGAAAACATGATGGTGGGCAATGTCAAATTTGATTTCTTAGAGCAGTTGTAACAACTTTGCCCACCAAAATATAACCAATAGGGTTGTGACTTCGATGTTAAATTAGATCTAGTAAGTACTTTGTTTTAAAGTAGTTGCAGAACTACCTAAGTAATGTTAAATAATAATAGGATTATTTAATATTTAACTTTGTCGCAAAAAATACATTACATGTATTTGCAAAACAGTGTAAAGTGGCTAAAAGTGAAACAAAGTTAGTTTCTATATATTTTTAGATTGTATATTTCTATGTTTTTTCGTCCTTATATTTTGAAACTGGTTTTAGTTTTACTAAGAAACATCTTCAATTAGTAAATCTTAAAGGTACCGAGTTGTATTAAGACCTCGTATCGATATTTATTTTTGATGCTATTAAACGTAAAAAAATTCATATATACATTTTTTGCGTGGTTTCTTAGGAGCTCAAGAACTTTATTTTGCTTAAATTGATTTAACATTTTTTTCGTATTTATTTCAGGATGAATAATACTAAGCCTAAAAACATCAGAAAAAATTTAAGAATATTAGGATGTATGCTCTAGGCATACAGAAATTATTCAGAGGAAATGTTGGAGTTAGCAGTGGACGTGGTAGAAAATAAGAGGATGTCAAGTCGGGAGGACTTCATATTGAATTTATCTAAAGGAATCGCCAACAAGCGAAGCGAATCTAACTACAATTATTTGATCTCAGAAAATAGTATTCCATTTTGTTTCAGAACAATAATAACCTCAAGTAGTATCACGATAATTATTGTTGATATTCATAAGTTTAAGTTTGTTTTTGAAAGCTTTGTCTTGAATTTAGATTCACTTGTATGAGTAGGTATTTGTAGTCAATGTTCCTATTATGTATCTATATTAAGATATTGTTTTAAAGCTCATGTGCAGTTGCTTTAAAGTATTGATTGTTTTTTATTGTTCAAATATTTATAGATAAATGATTGTAACGTACTTACGTACACCGTACTGATTAACAATAAAAAGTGACAACCCTAATTCATAGTATAATTTGTATGAAAAAACACAAAAAAAGTGTTGCGACTTTGCCCACTCTAATTTGACAGGTAATATGAAGATTTAAACGGTTAGTATGTAGGTCCTATGATAGATTGACTATTTTTCTAAAATGATCCCAAAACCTTATGTTCTTAAAGTTGAAAATACTGAAGTTATGGAGATGGGCAAACTTGTAAAAACCACTATGTATTTGGCCCGCTGTATAAATATTGGTTTTAGCACGTTGTAGGTATTTCATTATTTTGATATTTTAGTATATTATATGCCAAGAACATGGTATTTATCAATAATTTAGGACGATCACAAATTGAAAAGAACATTATTAAAAAATATATTTAAAGTGGAATCAAAAATCGCAAGAAATCTGGGCAAAGTTGTACGGTTTTACTGACTTATACACTATTTTCAGTGGCCGGACTACAGCGTATCCGTCCTAGCAAGGCCACACTCAGATTGCCCGAAATCTACAAATTTAATGGGTGAGTCGTGTCTATCTATATAACAGGTGGGCCAAAAGAAATCACCTTATTGTTCTATGCTCTTATTTTTGCAAATGGCGCCAATGTCAAATCTGTTTTGACATTTGTGAACTAGACAGATGTAGAATACAAGTGAACAAGCCATGGAGCGAAACACTTCCCAAGCTCGCGGAATAATTGTGTCTATTTTTTTGCGTAACAACTCGTCTGTGGTGTTGGCGCAGCGCGAATTCCGTCGCCGATTCCCCGGTCGTCCAACACCGACTGCGCAAACACTGCGCCTTTGGCCACCGACCTTTAGTAGTTTGGAGAAAATATCGCCGCTGTTGCCGAGGATGTCGAGCTGTCCCCGGAAACAACGACCAGACGTGCCTCGCAATTAGCCATCACGCGGTCGTCTCTTAGGCGAATTTTGGTCAAAGACCTGCACATGTCCCCGTCCAGTCCGTGCTTCAACTGGCTGTCGACCGCCAAACGCGTGTAACCTACGCCCAAGCCATCCTCAATGTCGAGGCCGATAAGGATGATTTTGCGACCAAAATCATAATGAGCGATGAGGCTCATTTCCACCTCAGCGGATACGTGAACAAGCAAAACTATCACTTCTGGGGCTCCGAAAATCCACGAATGATGCACGAGAAGCCATTACACCCGCTCAAAGTGCGCAGTTTACGCTGGAGGAGTCATCGGGTAATTTTTTTTCGAGGACACACAGAGAAAAGTGGACGGTGTGCGCTATAGGGCCATGTTAACCGATTTTTTTCTGCCGCAGTTGGACGAATTAGGACTGGAAGATATGTCGTTCTAACAAGACGGAGCAACGGCAGACACTGCGCGAGCCACAATCAATATTCTGAAGGCGGCGTTCCCGGGTCGCCTCATCTCTCGTTTTGGCAATTTGCACTGACCCCCAAAATAACCCGTTCCAGACTTCTTTTGTGGGATTTTTTGAAGTTCCGTATTTACGTAAAGAAGCTCGAGACCCTGGAAGCTCTCAAGGACAACATGAGCGCGAGAATCTGTCGGCCGTTCCGCTAAGTTCTCGCTGAAGTGATGAAAAATCAAACCAGTCCTCATGTTTTCGGAGTTTCCTCACCAGAGTTTAGTTCGAGGGTCAGCACAGCACTGCTCAAGGTTTCGGTATATTTTGCCCTCGTGTTAGCATCGTGGACTCGTTCAAGATTCAGACGTTTCTGTTTTGGTCTTTCCGATCTGCAATGTCGTCGAAGACGAAGACGCAACTTTGTGACAACAAGCCGATGATCACTCCAACAGTGAGCACCACGCATGACACGGGTAACTTGGACTTGAAACAAATCTCTTTGACGGACGAAAGCATAATCAATAAGGTGCCAGTGCTTTGATGTCGGATGCATCCATGTTATCTTATACTTGGCAGGCAATCTGATCATTGTATTCGTAATTGCAAGATTTAATTGTGCACAAGGACTAAGCAATAGCTGGCCGTTGCTGTTCATATTACCAGCACCATGTCTACCCAGAACTTTAGGCCATGCTTCGTAATCTCGTTCCACTCTAGCGTTGAAGTCACCCAGGAGTAAGATCTGTTCTCTCGGCCGGATACACTTTAGGCACCGTGTTAACGTTTCGTAGAAGTTGTCCTTAATTTCCTCAGATTTATCTAGCGTAGGGGCATAGACACTGACTATATTAAGGTAGGTAGTTGTCGTGATCCATGTGAAGGCGCAATGTGGCAATGCGGTTGGAGATGTGTACAGGGTACTCCTGTAGCTGTTTGGCAAGGTTATTCCGTACACCTGACCTTCGCTGCTCTGAGGCTGCTAGTCCTTTCCAAAAGAAAGTGTAACCGCCGCCTTGATCTACCAGCTCTCCTTCATCGGGGAGATGTGTTTCGCTAAGTGCAGCTACATCAATATTATAGCGATGAAGTTCTCGAGCTACAATAGCAGTCTTTCACTCGGTTTAATTTTAAAACATCAATGTCATTGATGTTGATGTTTTAAAATTATTTTTTCTGTAGCATCGACCGCGAATTTGAGATGCGGAGGCAGCCGCGGTTGCTACCCTCCTTATGGAATGGTGTGAGCATTTGTTTAGGGCACCTTTTTTAGCCCCCTCCCCGGCTAAGCGAGGAAAGCAGTGCCTCTCTGAATAAGGATGATTTGTCACCCCGGGTGCTGCCGGATCAGGTCTGTCACCCCATTGCAGAGCCGAAACGACCACGATGTATATATACTACACCCCCAAGGCCGCCTACGTGCAGGAGTCAGACAAAACCCAACGCGCATTACGTCAAGCTTCTCTACTTCCCCCCATCGCCATAGGACTTAGCTATATCGGAGTCCTTTTTACGGAAGCGGTCAGTAGCGCAGGATATATTAACGTGCAAAGGAGTACGCGCGAGACACATGTGCACATACTCATCCTTGTCCTTCTGAACCCAGTGGAACGGGGACCGTTACGACCGGAGAAAAACTCAGACAGTTGAAACAGTACAAGAGTGAGAGAGTTACGAGGGGTCCGTACTTTTTCACTCTCCCATAATCGCTTTTTACGATACCCAAGGGACGACATGGGGTGGTGCTATTCTATTCCGCCGGCACCACACGGCATTCTATACTTATGCGTTAATTAGTGAGTCAGAGAAACTCTTATTATGAAAATATGATTAAAGATCCGTGTTTTTTGTTGCGTTAATCCTTTTTTCTGAGTATTAAACTTAAAACATAACTTGAGACTATGAACCTGTAGACTTTAGTATCATTATCAATTTTAATTGGATAATTACTCAAACCGCTTCAGACAGAAACGGCATTCAGAATTTTAAAGTAAAAAGTTGCATGGGATTATAGGACTAATATTATAAATCTTTAACTCTTTCACGCCAAAACTACTGAACGGATTTGAATGAAATTTGGTATACAGATGGTCTAGACCCTGAGAAAGGACATAGGCTACTTTTTACTGCGAAAATGGGTTTGTAAGGGGTTAAAGGGGGGGGGGGGGTGAAAAGTTGTAGGTATGGGATTGGGAACTACGAAGCCAAACTTTTTGTATATAAAATCTTAACCACTGAACCTAGGAACATGATATTTAGAAGTTTTGGAAAACAGCGTTCGTGGCCGAATGCTACAGCAATGCAAGCTGTTGATGTGGGATGAGTGCACAATGTCGCATAAAAAAGTAATCGAGGCGCTCAATCGGAATCTGAAAGATATCAGAAGCAACCCGAGTTTAATGGGTGGGATGGTAGTGCTGCTTGCTGGTGATTTTCGACAGACACTACCTGTCATTACCAGAGGCTCTCCAGCAGATGAGATAAATGCATGTTTGAAGGCGTCTACATTATAGGTGCATGTAAAAAAAATTTGTCTCACTAAAAACATGCGAGAACAACTACCTAATGATACGCAATCGGGGCAATATGCAGCTGCTCTATTGAAAATCGGTGAAGGTCGAATGACTACGGACGCTAACGGCATGATCACATTAAATCAAGTATTTTGTAATGCTGTCCACAACTTGGAAGATCTTAAAAACAACGTCTATCCCGGTTTGGAATATAAGATGTGGAATAGAGAGTGGCTGTGTGAAAGGGCAATATTAGCACCGACCAATGAAATCGTGGGACAGATCAATGAACGAATGATGTCACATGTGCAAGGCGATGTTGTCGAATATTTGTCAGTAGATATTGTCATGGACAGTGAACAGGTGACATCTTATCCTACAGAGTTTCTAAACTCTTTAGAGCTGTCAGGAGTGCCGTCACATAAGCTGAGACTGAAAATTGGGGTTCCAGTTTTGTTAATTAGAAATCTCGAAGCGCCGAGACTAGATATGCAACGGGACTCGATTGCAAATTACGCAGCTAGGACGCAATATTATTAGAGCAATTATAATGACAGGAATAGCTAAAGATGAAGAAGTTTTGATTCCCCGCATACCCATGATCCCTACCTTTTAAGTTTAAACGAATTCAGTTTCCCCTCAAACCAGCCTTCGCAATGACCATTAACAAAGCGCAAGGGCAAACACTTAATGTCAATTTAGAGAAAAACTGTTCTTCGCATGGCCAACTGTACGTGGCCTGCTCGCGAGTGTCGAGTCCAAACAATCTCCACATTTTAACAAACAATAACAAAACAGCAAACGTTGTGTACAAAAATGTTTTAAATTAGGTAATTTTAAAATATTTTTGTACACAACGTGACGCTGGCCCCTGTAAGTGTCTCTTGGACATAAGAGACCAATAAATTTTCCTAGGTACTTTCTGCCACTTAATGGAATACATAGGTACCTTATACCTGCTGTAAACAAATATTTTAGTATTTTTTTAAATTTACCTACTATACCTGTGTAATGATTCTTATTAAATAATTAAAAATGCTACCCAAAGATACTATTCCACGCGGACGAAGTCGCGGGTAACAGCTAGTACCTTAATATAGACAGAACCATTGACAATATGTAGTAAAAATATTAGAGTTAAACTAGATAATTAAACTTAAACATAATCTCTTGGCAATAACTTGATACGAGCTAGCTAAATATCATTGCTATTATAAAATATTTTTTATAAATGTTTTCATATAATCAATAAAATGTGTAGGTACCGAAATATATATGTTACTAAAAATAATAATGTATACCACTATATTACTACAAACATGTTCTAAAGAAAAGTAAAAAAGTTTATTTCAGTTCAGGTTTACATTGGGTAATTGATTGGACCCTTCCTTTAAGCATGCAATGCCTGTGTTGGAAGGTTCCGCTCTTAGTAGTGAATAATAATAAAAATAAACTTACATCTATTGAAGTGTGTGTGTGGGTGTGTGTGTGTGTGGATGTTAGTTATATATATGTGCACATGAAACAAATAATGTAGTAGTTTTAAATTTAAATAATATGCTCTAACAATGCTTCATTTTCCTCGTATGTCAAAGGCTTAATCCACTCAGTTAAAACTTTTTTGCAGTCATAGTATTGTTTGGGATATATACATATCTCCTTATTCACTCTATTGTAAAGTTGGGCTGAGCGTTTGGTATATTGCATACATGCAAATCTTGTTAAAGTTTTAGGAATTATTGCTACGGCGGTTTTCCTTCTTTTTTCTGTATGTATTTATTGTATGGTAGTGTTTTGTGTTTTTTAAGAATAGCCTGTATAATATAAAGCTTTCGTACTGAGAGAACACTGGCCTTTAAAACGGTCGATCTATGAAGCTTTGTGAAATTAAAATTACTTTCTAGTGTTATACATAATCAAAAACGTAACCATTTAACTCAAAATACCCCAGGAACTCAGTGACAGTGTTATTCTGGCAAAGTTTAAACTACATACAACAATAAAATGACTCAGTGTAAAAGTGCATATAAGCAACAGGACCCAGTGCTAAAGTTATAATAAACAGCAAAACTGCCCTATAAATAGGAGAAGAACACGGAAAACGCGATCGCACGGAGGTCACTGCGCCTGTTCTACGTGCATCAAATATAATACCTACGCACGGCACACGCTACTGCATTAAACATTAAATATTATCAATTATCAACAAACTGACTTACGAAGCTAAGAAACATGTCGAGTACCACCTGCAACGCCTGCGGTAGTAAACTCAGCTCAGTAAACTGCGGTTCTTACATTGTTCTACCTAGAATGCGTCGAATGTCGACTCCTATACGACCTAGACTGTTTAAATATAACTAAAGAAGCTTTTAATAGCTTCTCTGAGAACCAAAAGAAATGTTGGAATTGTCCGTCGTGTACCTGCTCAAGGCCTAAAAGCTACGACATTAGTACACCCATACGCCCACTTAACAATACCTATACGCATGACGAGAATGTTAATAAGACAAGAGGAAGTCGCAGTAAGGCCAAGAATTTGGAAAAAACCTCAGACTTAACTATAACAACACCGTCAGATGATCTACTTATGGAAATACGACTACTAAAGTGATGAAATTAAATCAAATGTCCAGGACTACGGAATTTCAGATCATAAAGCAATAAATGCAAAACTAAAACTTGACGCCAAACAGAAAAGTAAGACATGGTACATAAAAAAAAGATTTTTTTCCAATTCCAATATGGAACTCTTTAAAAATTCATTGAAAACTTTAATCTGGGAAAACATAATAGATCACAAAAAGAACATTAATACAAACTAAACAACTTAATGTTATCAATTAACGAAATCCTAAATGAACACATACCAATACGAAAAATAAAACTAAATTCCATCACAAAAAAAAGCTGGTTAACTACAGGGTTAAAAAAATCTTGCCATCATAAAAGAATATTAAAAGTCATCTTAAATGAAACAAACAGTCACGTAATCAGAAAATATTTCAACACATTTTGCCGCATATTGAAACGAAGTGTTAAAATTTCAAAAAGAAAAGCATACATACGACAGATGGAAAAATCAGACAACAAACCAAGAACCATGTGGAAAATAATAAATACAAATAACGGTAAAACTAAAAAATACAATCATAACAATATATCGTTAAACATAAACAATAAAGTTACCAAATGCCCTACTATTATATCAAATTATTTCAATGTATTTTTTGCAACAATAGGCGAAAGCCAAAATAACCGACCAAATAAAAAACCTGCAGGACAACCAGCTAAAAACTCCCCAATTTATTCTATGTACCTCCAACCTGTAAATCAAATAGAAATTGCTAAAATTATAAAATCAACCAAAAATAAACATAGTTGTGGCATAGACGAAATCCCGCCTATCCTGATGAAAAAATGCGCACTTGAACTCTCTACTCCCCTCACGCTCTTAGTAAATCAAAGTTTCAACGAAGGAAAATTTCCGGATGCGTTGAAAATATCACTTGTAAAACCCATACATAAAAAAGGCGATACACTCTCACCTAACAATTACATAGCTCTATTGCCCACCTTCTCAAAAGTTTTTGAAAAGGCGATGTGCATTAGACTAAATCAATTCTTAGAAAAAAATTACATACTTGATGACAGACAAAATGGATTCAGAAAATCAAAATCTACTATGTTAGCAGTATACAACTATGTGCAAACAGCTCTACAGAGCATAAACGATAAAAAAACATGCAATAGGCTTACTACTCGACATGTCAAAGGCATATGATAGAGTCTCGTATCATATACTTCTAAACAAGCTATACGGATCAGGTATTAGAGGACATGCCTACCATTGGTTCAAATCTTATCTACAAAATAGAACTCAAATTGTACAAATAGAAAGCTTCGATACAGACAAGAATGAAATTGTAAACATACGTTCAGAAACAATACAACTAACTGGCGCAATTCCACAGGGCAGTGTATTGGGCTGCATATTGTTTTTAGTTTACATAAACGACCTTCCAAAAATACTTACTAAAGACAATACTGTACCGGTGCTCTTCGCGGACGATATTTCAATATTAATAAAATGTGAAAATAATGAGGACCCTATCCCACTTATAAAAGAAACATTGGACACTGCCACTACCTGGTTAGAAGAACACAACCTGGAAATAAACTACAATAAAACGAAAACTATGCAATTCCGATCTTACAAGAAACCACCCCTCAACACAAACATAACCTACCAAAACACACCTTTAGAAACCGTTGAAACATTTAACCTACTAGGATTACACATCGACACACATATAAACTGGAAAACACATATAACAGAAATTAAATCCAAAATATCGAAATTTACTTACGCACTCTTCCAAATTAATGAAAACACTAATACAAACACCGCCCTGTCTGCTTACTATGCTTACGCATATTCCTGGTTAAGGTATGGCATTATGCTGTGGGGAAATAGTGTGGAGGCGACTCAGCTGTTTATAATGCAGAAGAAGTGTGTAAGAATCATAAGTCACATAGACAACACCCAAAGCTGTAAGCCTTACTTCATCAAATACAATATATTGACCCTACCATCAATATACATCCAAGACATATGCCTCTTTGTACGTAAAAACATGGACACATTTACAAAAGTCGAAGACACGCATACGAGAAACACACGTCATAAAAAAAGACTATATCTTCCACCATCTAGAATAAAAATGCTAAATGAAAGCCCACACTATATGGCGATAAAAATATTTAATAAACTACCACCTGACATAAAAAATGAAACCCATTGTGTAGCATTCGGTAAAAAATACTCAAACAAAGAATATTTAGAAAAACGACATACCTAATTCCAATATAATTATTTCTATAAAAATGTATGAACCAATTTAAATTCTATATCTACTTCAAAATTATCTTGACATTTTACTTGGTGCTATGAGAAAATATAAATTAATGGACATCCTATTTCATTTATTTTAGATTTAGTTTTAGATTTATTTGAATTATGCCCTAGACGTATATTTAGATTATTTAGACAATTGTTTATTATAGTGATCATCGTTGCATTATATAGAGACAAACTTTAAATTACTAATATTTATATCACTAAAAAAATAGAATTATATAACAAAAACAAATAACGTAATTGAGATAAAGGACATTTATTCCTAATTTTAATAATTAAACTTGCAATGCCTGCAAAAGGCCACTAAGAGCGAAATTTGTACCTAATATTATTATTAGATAAGGTCTGTACAACACTTAGTCGCAAATAAACTTTGACTAAGGGAGGACATCTCAGAAATGAAAACTCAACTTTCTACATTAACAAGCACCATGACACAGCAAAAAATAGAATACGAAAAAAATCTTGCACAAAAGGACAAAATAATAGCCGAACTGCAACTTAATATAAACGAGCTTCAAAATCGCTCCCTCATACAGGAGCAGTAATGTAAGAAAAGACGTTGAAGTAATGGGAGTTCCAGAACACACAAATGAGAACCTCACGCACATGTTACTTGTTACCACCCAAAAACTAGGAGTTGAAATATCTGAAACTGACATCGAGGACATTGTCCGAGTTGGAGCAAAACGCCCATCAACTTTATCTATCAAGGATAATCAACCTAGGCCAATTGTGGTGAAATTCCTGCGCACGACTACTAAGAATAAAATTCTGAAAGCTGCAAAAGAAAGGCGCAACCTTACCTCTAATGACATTGTACCAGGAACCACGTCAAAAATCTACATTAATGAGCGCCTCTCAGTGTGGAATAGAAGACTATTTGGCGAAGCCAGGAAACGAGCGAAGCTACACAATTTTCGCCACTGTTGGGTCAAGAATGGCATCATCTTTGTCCGAAAACATACAAACACGGATAACAAAATATTTCCTGCCATGGCAATTAAATCCCGAGACGACATCGACAATCTCATTGGCCCTGAAGCAACTCTCGCCCCCGCAGCTCCTCAGAATGAATAATCTTACTCGTAGTATTAAATATTGCATAACAGTGACACTCCTTACATTATGTCACTACATCTACATAGCTCTCAGTAATATTCATATATATGTACACACAATCACACACGCGACCTCACACACTATTTCTACTACATGCATTACCTCAACACAATTCACAACACGTCGTCATAAAAACAATTCGCAGAAACCGACCTTAAGATTTGACAACAAAATTGACTGCTTTCCAATCACTCTAAATCCCCAATGCTATTGCATATTTGTACTATTAAATTTTTTTTCTAATGATTGAGCTAGACGAAGAAATAGATAAAACACTTACAATTGAGTGTCATTCTCTTGAGAATCTGGAATCATGTCACGACGTGTTACCCCATAACGCCAGCTTTAAAATTATTGCTCTTAATATCAGAAGTCTCAAATGTAACTTTGATAGTTTTAAGAATAAAGGTTAGTCCTGATGCGATAATTCTTTCAGAATGCTGGCTTAACAACTACTCTATTATACCACATCTACCAGGCTATGGTTCTTATTATACTAAGAACAACATTAACAAATGTGGCGGAGTTACAATCTATATTAAAGAATCTTGGAGTGTTACGTGCGAAGAATTACTGTGCAACGAATGCAACTGCCTTAAATTAAATATTAACAATAAAATCTGTATATTGGGAATATACAGATCCCCAGCGTTCAGAAATTTAAACACTTTTCTCTCTTTTCTGGATACCACTCTCACCTCTATAACTAATAGGCATGTTGCCGTCGTAGGAGACATCAACATTGACATTTGTTCTGATACGAAAACCGACCAATGTGCCGAATATCTATGTTTGCTGGCCAGTCATCAATTTTTACCGGTAATATCGATACCAACAAGAGGTTCCTCTTGCCTCGATCACATGTTTGTTAAAGGAATGCCTTCATCAATTGGAATAGTATGTCATGCAAATCTAACGGATCATGCAATTTGTTTGCTGGGAACAAGCATTATGCATGTAAAACCAACACCCAAAGTGAGATGTAACCCCAAGATAGATCTCCCTGCAGTTCAAAAACTCCTTCTCACGGTTGATTGGAATTTTACCAAAGTGGCGAACGATGTAAACGCAGTAGCTACAAAATTTATAAGAATTTTAGATAGCGCTATCCAGAAAAACACAAAGCACGCTACAGTTACTCGTTCACAGTACACCATTAAGCCGTGGATAACTCCGGGACTAATGAGATGTCAAAAAAACAGAGACCGCCTGCATTTTAAAGCAAAGAAAAATCCAAATGACCCCATAGCCCAAACTATTTACAAAAGATATCGTAACTTTCTTTACACACTGCAACAAAGACTCAAAAGTAGCTATGAGAACCAGCAAATTATAAAAAATAAGAATAACCCTAAAAAACTTTGGAAAACCATTAAAGGAATATGTAACATAGGAAATACAAAATCGGATGCTACGGAACTAACCACAAATCACACAGATCCCATTGCATCACTAAACCAAACTAGTGACTATTTCTCAGAAGTTGGTAGGCAACTAACTAACGAAATTCTTCATAGACTGAACACCTCAGAAAAATTACTAGCTGCTGAGTACAGGACAAATAAATCCCCAGCCGGATCACTGTTCTTGAGACCAACTGACCCCCACGAGGTTAGCAGACTAATAGACAACCTAAAAGATGATAGTGCACCCGGGCTAGATGGATACACACCTATATTTATTAAGTATGTAAAAAACATAATACTCGAGCCATTAACGGACATTCTCAATCTAAGTCTAGCCACAGATGTTTTTCCCGACTGTTGGAAATTAGCTGTTATTACCCCAATCCACAAAGACGGTGACAAAAGATTACCCAATAACTACAGACCAATTTCTTTACTCAGCATATTATCAAAGCTGTTGGAAAAAATTGTGAACAACCGTCTCAATAAATTTATCAATCATCACTACCCTTTGTCAGAAAAACAGTTCGGTTTCAAGGCAGGAAAATCAACAGAGAACGCTGTTGTTTTGTTAACAGACGTGGTGTCGACAGCATTGGACAGAAATGAATGTTGTTTGGGAATCTTCCTGGATCTTGCCAAAGCATTCGACACCGTGTCTGTCCCCATACTCTTGCGGAAACTCGAGGGAAAGGGAGTCCGAGGAGTAGCATTAGACTGGTTTCAGAGCTACCTCACGAAACGTCGCCAGTGTGTAAGAGTTGGGCCTCACATTAGCCATGCATCTGATATTAGCGCAGGTGTTCCGCAAGGGAGCGTTTTAGCCACAACACTTTTCTCTATCTATATCAATGACATTTTAGAGCTCCCACTACGAAACGCCCAGGTAATTTGTTATGCTGATGACACCGCTATATTATTTCAAGACAATTCATGGCCTAGAGTTATTAGCACAGCAAAAAGTGGCATGTCTACTGTAACCGAGTGGCTAAGCAAAAACCTACTGACGCTTAACTACCAAAAAACCAAACTCATCGCGTTCTATAAAACTCGAGCATCTAGACCAGCATTTCTCCCACCACTCACTATTCATACATGTAAGCAGAGTAACAATCCTCATTGTAACTGCAACATTATTACTCAAACAGACAGTATTAAATATCTAGGAGTAATAATGGATGAACAACTATCCTTTAAAAAGCACCTGAATGCACAGTCAGGAAGAATCCGCAGAACCATCTATATATTGAAATCTTTACGTGATAGCGCTAGCAAAGACACACTCCTGATGGTATACAAAGCCCTGACCCAGTCCTTATTGCACTATTGTATCTTGGCGTGGGGAAGCGCTGTAAAAACGAAGATGATCGAACTTGAAAGAGCACAAAGGGCAGTGTTAAAGGTAATGCTGAAAAAGCCTTTCAGATATCCAACTGAAGCACTGTACAAAGAAAGCCAAGTTCTCAGTGTACGAAAAATCTTCGTTTTAAAAGCAACCGCCACAATGCATAAGAGAAACATAAATTCCTCAGAATACAACCAACTCCTAAAAATACGGGTATATCGGGTACCAATCCCGCCCATTAAAACAACTTTTATTAAACACTTACCTATCTTTCTCCTACCGCACACATACAACGTAATATGCCACCAACTTAAAAAAATAACAAAAATGCCAACCAGGATAGCAAAGATTAAGATAAAACAATGGCTAATAAATCTAACATATCTAGAAACTGAAAACATAATTTTGACGGCTGGTTAACACACACACACACACACACACCCATATTCACCTGTACACACATTCGCATACACAAACATATCCAAATCTACCTGTACTCACTTATTAGTTAAGCACTACAGTATAAAATTAATAACTTTCCATGCAATTGATTAATTTGATTCATGTTATGATTTCGAATTGTGTTATCCTACTTTATGTTTCTACCTTTTCTTATTTTTTATTGTTATTCAAATAAGTACTGCCTAAAACTGAATTGTTAATTATTTTTTTGGTCACTGCGACACAAGCCATCAGTGCTTAGTGCGGAGACCGCAGATAATCATATTAATTGTAATATTTTTTGTCAATAAAGTATTTATTATTTACTTATTTTGTATAATTCTGTGGTCGGAAATCTCATTTTTTTATAGTACATCACCTTTATAAGAGCGCGTTGGGCTCTCTCTACGTCTATAAATTTAGACTTAGCTGCTCCCCCCAAATAGGGATACAGTATGTAAGAACTGATTGCACAAGAGCAATATAGATCTCATTTAAGAGATTTCTAGGTGACTCGTCTTTATTATTTACATTATTTGGAACAACATGCCTTAATGTTTTGAAAATCTAACTCAGTTTTCTAATTTGACTTGTAACTTGTTCAATATGGGGGTACCACGATAAGCCTTGGTCAACTATTACTCCCAAGTATTTTGTCTGTGTAACCCTATCAAGTGTAAGTTGGAGATGAGGAGGCATTTATCGTTGGCAGAATATATGTTTAAAGTTTTAAGGGGAAAAATAAGTAATCCAGAATTGCTAAAATGGATTGGATTAAGTGTACCTGATGGGTATTTACAACGGCGTCGCAAACCAGCCTTATTCGCGATACTCAGAAGTAGGACCAAATTACTGGAGAACACTCCTCTCACTCGAACTATGGTGGTTCTTAATTCTGTAGCGGGTCAAATTGATCTATTTTCTTGTTCACTGAGCCAGTTCGCAAGAGTAACTTTGTATACATTATGTTACTAGCTTGTTAAGGCTATTCTAATAATTTAAAAGAAAATTTCGTTTTTAATAATGTTGATAAGTGTAATAATGTTGATTGTTTTAATAATTTTGATAATGTTATGTATATTTAGTCATATAAGATTGTTCTTTTTTTAATACGTCACTATCGAATTGGGTTTAACCTGTAATGGTAGCTGTACGTATGAATGAATAAATAAATAAATAAATAAATATTAGCGTAGTTACAGTTTAAATTATTGGTGTCATTACACGTATGTACTTTGATATTAAAATCTAGACTGGGTTGTGTACGTTTATTAATGCCGAAACAAATAAAGTTAGTTTTAGATGTGTTCAGAGTGAGCAAATTATTGTTTAGCCAATTTGCTATTAGTGACATGCCTGTTTCAGTCCTAAGTTTTATATCCTGCCAAGATTTTCCACTGAAAACAACAGCGGTGTCATCGGCGTAAGAAAAAACATTTGCATTGCGAATTTTGATATTACAGAGGTCATTGATGTATACTAAGAAAAGTGTTGGGCCTAATACACTACCCTGTGGGACACCGCATGACACTTCTGCTCCATCACTCATAATATGATCTCCTAACCGAACGCGTTGTCGTCTATTGGAAAGGTAGTCTTTAAGGAGATCAAGTGGAGTCCCTCTTATCCCGGTTCTGACTATTTACAAGCGCTTTTTTAATGTCTACGTGAATAAAAACCTTTTTTATTTTATTTTATTGTTTTTTTGTAAATACATACTTATATCGTTAAATACACCCAGACTCGAGTAAACCGTTGACACGCCGGGATGATGAAATTGCAAAGACAGCCGCTAGCCGGCCCAAACTGGAAGCAGACCGCATAGGACAGAGACAAATGTGCATCTTTGTAAGAGGCCTTCACCCGATATGGGGTTGTTGCAGATATTGCTGTTAAAACTAGTTATTTAAAGTTAAATAATTAAATTAAATGAGTATCTTAAAACCATGTAAAACAATAGGTATTAGTAGGAAATAAAAGGTATTTTTATTTATTTATTTACATCAAACACAGACATGTTCATATACACAAATATCTGTCCTAGGTGGTAATCGAACCCACGACCTGCGGCGTGAAAGGGAGGCACCTTCCAACCACGCTAACCGGCTTTTCAGTAGCAAAACTAGAAGTAATATATCCAGTCTTTTCTCTCTTTCACAAGGCCTATCGCGCATAAGTCCAACCAAGTACCTAATGAGTGAAACTATTATCGAATTTGTTGTAGTAGTAATGGTTGCCCACTACTATGCCAAATGCGATGACTACGGTATACATCAAATGGCAACGTTGACAGAACCTTTGAGCTATGCCGAGCTGTGGACGTGATCAAGCTGTTGATGATAAATAGTCTGGGTGTAACTATCTATCAAATGTATCAAAATACGTAAACTGAGTAGGTACCTACTAACCTTGATAACACACTCCCATCTGATCCAAATCTAGACAGTCCACTTTTACACGGTGGTAATGCTCTAGTCGCACGGGGTGTGGGGCTCGACACACTACAACCACCACGGTAGCCAGCCTCACAGTGCTTGTAGCGGGGGCTCTGGGTACTCATGAACGATCTCGCCAGTACCCCGCCGTACACTGAGCGTCTGAATGCCTCCCTCCCTTCCCAGTACGCACAAGCGTGTTACCTGAGCTACAGCAGGTTACTTTTCCCGGAGACAGAGTCTGTCTGTACTATGGCAAACAGACAACACATAAACATGCTGTGGTTAGGGTGCGAATGTTATCGTGCTGCACGGGTAGGTACGGTGTACGGAAAGCAAAGACTCCGATATATGCTTACTGATATAAGTTCTTTCTTACACTCAGTGGTTACAGTGGATAATGTCAAGAGATGTAGAATAATAGATACACGTAACATAAATAATACGGAAATAATTAAAGAAAGTGGCATGCGCTTCACGTTTCAGTATGCGCTGGACTGAAGTGGCCGGCGAACCACGATCGTCGATCGCGGGCGCCGGTGGGCGGGGCCTGCTTGCCCCACAACTTACCTGCCACTGGTATTGAGCGCTAACTATATATAATATAAATGTGTACGTACGGGTTGTACAAACAGAAGAATTTAAATAACATATAAAGTTTTTTTTTGTTCTTCTTTTATCGGCAATCAGTCATTAGACTATGAGTCGATGGCGTGTCATA
Source organism: Pseudoips prasinana (assembly GCA_951640165.1). Lineage (NCBI taxonomy): Eukaryota > Metazoa > Arthropoda > Insecta > Lepidoptera > Nolidae > Pseudoips > Pseudoips prasinana. The sequence continues at coordinate 5,517,375 of OX621260.1, forward strand.
ATATTTATAATGTCGAGTGTCCTCTCCAGTGAGAGCAACTACTCATCATTGAGGCCTAAAGCTAATGTCTATCTTGTAGCTCTAGGATGATGTGGCGCTTCAGTCGTTTCACATGCTTCTGGGTGCTAATTAATTAGGATGATTCATTAGCCGCTCCTGATCTGATGTATCTCGGATTTCCTCCGTTTTCACTGATAGGTGTTGATGTACTTCAGTGTTGGTGATATACCATGGTACATGTCCTATTTATCTCAAGATCTGGTTTTGTACTCTTTGTATGATATTAATATTTGAGTCGCTGGCACTGCCCCACAATTGAATACCATACATCCATACTGGTCTTAGGATGGCCTTGTATATAAGGAATTAGTTATCCAAAGATAGTCTGGAGGTTCTACCTAACATCCAGTAGAGGTTCCTATGTCCTATTGCAATGTCGTCTCTTTTCATTTTTATATGTTCTCTCCATGTCATACGTCGATCCAGGTGTAGGTAATCCTAGGTAACGTACGGTATCATTTTCTGGTAAAATGCTATCTCCTAGTTTCACTGGTGGGCAGTTTCCTTGGCTCAGTGTAAATGTCACGTGGGCCGACTGAGTGGCACTCACCCTAATTCTCCATTAGTGCAGCCAGATGTGTATTTCTTGAAGGCCAAGTTGAAGTGCTTCTGACGCTATCTTCGGTACTTTATGACACGCTAATACTGCGGCAATCAGCATAGGCGCCGTAGTTACGCCAGATGTAGTCGGTAGATCTGCTATGTATAAAGTGTATAGGACAGGCCCCAAGACAGACCCCTGTGGTACTCCCGCCTTTACATCGTAGATTTTTGAAGTTTTTCTACCTTCTTTAACGTAGAACAACCTATCAGTGAGATAGGATTCCAGGATACAGAAGAAGCTGTGTGGTAGGTTTAATTAAATTTTGCATAGCAAGCCCTTGTCAAAAGCCCGCTGGATATCAAGGAACGCCGATGAGCAGTATTCTTTGTTTTCAAGTGCATTCCTGATAGTGGCGCAAACTCTGTGCACCTGTTCTACAGTCCACAGTCTCCTGGAGCCAAACTGGTGGTCTGGTATTATTTTCTGTTTTTGGAGAATAGGCCACATTCTCCTCAATAAGACCTTTTCAAACATTTTGGACAGTACGGGCAGTATGCTATGGGTAAGCTATGGTTTTCCATATTTGTAGATCATTATAATCTTGGAGACCTTCCATAGTCTTGGGAAGCACTGAGTTCGGAGAATTGCATTAAAAAACGTAGTCAGGAAAACAATAGCTTTTCTTGATAATTCAAGTAGGTCTCTCTAGGGTTACGTATTATAATATCTAAAAGTATTCTTACTATTATTGAAATGACTACGATCATAAGACCTACTGTTTAAAAAACCTAAAGGTCATTTCACAGATTTTTATGATAACTAATGGATGAAATCCATAGTGGACGATTCACCTACGGTTTATTTAACTATAATTAATTAAGTTAAGGTTGAATTAATTAATGGACTATTCACCTACGAATGGACGAAATACCGATGGATGAAGTCCCAAAGAGCAGCGACGTAGTTCCCGCGATTACTCATATCTGGCACTCGGCGACTGCATGCAACATGCAAGCAGGCAGGTATGCAGCATGTAAGCAGGCATGCAACATGCAGCAAGCATTGTTTCTGTCACGGCTCCGGCGCTGCGGGGTTTGGGCGGTCCCACGCGAGCTTATCGTCGCAGATGGTTTTAACGCCCACCACCGCAGCTTCGGCTTGCTGGCCGGCGAAGCCGCTTTCAAAACCACCTGCTCCTCAGCTCGCGGGCCGCCCCACCCCTCCGCGCCTACGCGGGTTTAAATTACACTCTAGAGTAGGGCAGACAAGACTACGTGAAGTCGGTTTTGCGGCGATTCGTTTCTGTCACAAAATTGTACTATATTTTAAAATTCGGGATTTTGGTACGTACCCACTGTTGATATATCTGTGGTTAATATTTATATAGGAAATCACAAAAAAACGTTGAATCATAGTTATATAATTATAATTAGATACAAACGAACAAATTTAAAGATTTGAAGCAATAGCTTGCAATAATTCCACATGTGAGTATTCCGGGATTTCTTTTAGAATACCTTCAATTTTTTGTAACTTATGCTCATTCTTGGATTTCCTTTTCTTGGGAAGTGGTTTCTTGGGAAGTCAAATCTTACAGCTATTGAAAGAATCAGAAACGGAGAACCGTTTCTGATTCTTTCAATAGCTGTAAGATTTGTCGTAGTCTCTGACATTAACTCACTCACGAGACGATAAAACCCAACGTGTCGCTTTGAGCATATCCCGTTTATATGATGGTGGAATGCTTCAGCACTATTCTGAGTACGTGGTATTGTTTTGTTGTGACACAGACTCCAAAAGGTTGGATTGTACGTAGGTGGCTGATTATTTGTCCCATTCACATAATGAATACCAAACCAATCTGCTATTTTGCGGGCATCTTCGGACATTGTATTGATTAAATCGTTGAAGTACATGGCTATGTTAGCAGGTTGTATATAATACAACGCCAATATACACTTGATCTCTATATTAAACGCACGATCCGAATTATATTTTGTAGTCAAGCCTTCGCGCTGTATTTTTCTATAGATTATTTGTCGAAAATGGAAAAAGCAACCCTTTACAATAGCTGACTCAAAATTTTGACGCAGACTTAAATTTGCCGCTTTCTCAAAATCCATAAGTACAATATTTGGGTTTAATAATATGTTATTTTCATTGCAATATTCAATCATTAATTCAAACATTACATCATAAGAAGCTTTATCCTTGTTTGTGAATAGTACAAACAACAATGGAAACGTTTTATCACAATTATTATGAACTGGTCCGTGAATAGTGTATAACTGTAGAAATATACTAGGAACAATTTTGAATGTCCCGTCCATGATCCAATATTCACTTTTTGCTTAGTAGGTCATTAAGGCTTTAGTGCTAAACAGCATTACTCTTTTATTTCCGAAAACTTTGCTTTTAATTAAAAATAATTCCCCGTCTCCAGTTGTAACTGCTTCTTCGTTAACTACAAGATCAAATTTTGTTGGTTCTTTAATAGTCAACATAGCTTTCTTTTTTGCACGATTAACTATTTGTCTCAGGGCGTCTTTTGATGGTAAATTAATTGAAATGTCAGCACTAGTAGATGCCAAATGATGTTGAATTAATTGACAAGTCTTAGTTATTGGAGAAGCCTTAATTTTACATTTCAGTTCATAAATGTTATTAGCAACCTCAGCACGTACTGGAATACCTTCGTGGTTATGTTCGCCACTACACGCTAGAACTGACAACGTTTCAATGTCCGTAAAAATATTTGTTATGATGTTTGCACTGTATTTGTGTATTTCACATTTCCAATAAATTTTGTCACTCCCTGATCTATTTTTAACATAAGTGAACCCATTTTGATACACTTTCACTCTTCCCCCTTGCGTTTTTAATAATTTCACAACGTTTTCAGACATAATTACAATAATTATTACAACTTGTACTCAGTTCAACATAAAATGACATGACATTGGCACTACTACTATTGTAATATTGTAACTACCCACCTCTTTAGAAAAAAATCCAGCGCGCAATATTAATAAACCGTCGGCGAGTCGTCCATTAGATATTTCATGTGTAGTGGAAATATCCAATATTTTAAAAAAATCATTAGGTTATTCGTTCGTTAGTGAGATTAATTTTAGTTTAATCGACATTATGTAAATAAAACAGTACTTGAGTTCACCAATATGTGTTATAAACATATATAAATCAACCGTAGTTATTTCAAAAATAGTTAGAATACTTTTAGATATTATAATACGTAACGCTCTCTAGTAATAAGATCAAAACCCGGGGCTTTTCTACGGTCAAGATTTCTTATTATTTTTAAGACTTCTTGTGGTGAGACAGGCTTTAGTGGTATCTCAAGTTGAAAGTCAGTGTGTAATACAGAGTCTAAGTACTCCTCAGGGTCATGAATTGATGCCTCATTTGGTGCAAAGACCGTTGATAGGTGTTCGGCAAACAAACTTGCTTTATCTTTGTCTTTGCCCATTCACCTGTATTGGATCTAAGGGGGGGTTATAATACTTGTGGTCTATCATACGCCTTTGCCATTTTCTACAGGGAGTAATTTATAGCGTGGGTTGCTGTCAGTGACTCCAATTTTGTCTGCACAGTTTTTTCATTGCTCTCATTAATCATTTTAGCTCCATTATTGCACGAATTAGGGCTGTCTTGTCTGCTGGGTGCTGACTTTGGTGCCAAATTCGCCGAAGCCTGCGCTTTCCTAAAATTTGATTTTTAATTTATAGCGGGTGATTTAGAGTAGTTGCACTTTTTGACGGAATGGGAGTATTTTCCCAGGCAAGCTGTTTGAACGAATGTGGTATACTTGGCTAGGGCAATGTCAATATCCTCAGGTGTCTTTTGGCTGTATTAAGCTGTATTTTGTGTTCAATGTAATCACGAAATCCATGCCAATCTGTGCGAGGATTACAAATACTCTGAGGTTTTTCGTACTCTATGACATTTGTGCTTAGAGTTAATAAAACTGGTGTATGGTCAGATGAACTGTCGAAGCAAGAATTAGCCTTTCAATAATGCTTGGACAGGTCCCTTGTTATGAAGAAGTGAAGCAAATCTGGCAACTTATTGGGATCTGTTGGCCAATATGTTGGTTCTGAGGTGGTAATTACATTAAAATTCTTTTCATCTATGCATCTTTTAAGCTGCCTTCCTCGTGTTGTTGTTAGTCTGTAAGCCCAGTGCACATGCTTTGCATTCCAGTCTCCTCCTGCTATGAATCTCCCACCAAGGCTACAAAGAAAGTCATGAACATGTTTGTATCAAGGTTATGTCTTGGAGGACAATAGACTGCTGAGACATTAAAATACCCATCTGTCTTCAATTGCCATAGTAGTTGCTTGAATGTGGTGAGTTTTATACTCTGGTAGGAGATGGTGTTAAATATTATTTCTTACTACTATTGCTGTTCCTGCATGGGCTGTGCCATCTGGGTGAGTAGTAATGTAGACACTGGTTCCTTGTAGTTTTACATTGCTTTTGTTAGTGCAATGTGCCTCAGAGATTAGCATAATATCTAGTTTATGTACATCCATCAGCATTTGCAATTCATGTTTATTGGGAGCAAGCCCATTTATGTTCCATGTAGCTAGGCGCAAACCTATTTTGTAAGCTTGTCAACAAGCATTTTTATGAGTCCCATTAGAGTACTCATTTGTTGTAATAGAAGTTCAAACTTCTCAGATTGTTTAACGAGATAAGAAAATTGTTGTTGATTTCTAAAATATTTATTCTGAAGTGTGAATAAACCTCTTCTTTGTGATAAAATCATTTTTATTCCTAAAAATAAATATTGAACTATATTTAACTAGCTAAGCCAAAATACTTTTTGATGGGCCTGTTGGCGTGGTTGGCAAATGCTTGCTTTTCACGCTAGAGTTCGTGAGTCCGATTCCCACCCAGGACAGATATTTGTGTGCATGAACGTGTCTGGTTGTAATCTACTATATAAAAATAAGTCGGGTTTTCCTTCCTGACGCTATAACTCCAGAACGCATGAACCGATTTCCACGGTTTTGCATTCGTTGAAAAGGTCTCGGGCTCCGTGAGGTTTATAGCTAAGAAAATTTATAAAATTTAACGCGGGTAACACCGCGGGGCACAGCTAGTTATCTATATAAGAATGTATTTACGAAATAAAAGTAGTATATGTAGTATATCAATTATTGGTGTAGTATATCTAATAGTACAAGCTCGGCTTAGTTTGGGATCAGATGGCTGTGGGTGAATATTGTCCCAAGATATTATTATTTTACATTGTCATAGTTTTGAATTGTAATATTCGTACTTTGTTTACTGTATTTTTTAGCAATTGGATAAAGGGCGTATTTATTAAATAAATAATTTATTATCGTTCACAAACGTTTCTTATTCTAAGTAGGAATTAAGGTACAAGTTAGGATAGGAGCAGTAATTGAAGAAATAATATAACAAAAATCTTGCCTTTTAACTTATAATTGCTATAGTAAAATTAATTATTCCAGTTTCGTGTATTATTCCATTCATTTATTATTAAAGTGACAGTGGGCGGGGCCCATACCTCGGCGGCTGCCGGGGCCGAAAGGTTCTCGAGTGACGACCACGGACTGGAAGACGCTATTCTATAGAACCTTGGGGAGACCCTTTTTCCAGCAGTAGATGTCTTCCGGCTGACTTAATATGATGATGAAAAATACAATGATAATCAAGTTAAGTTTAGCGAGTACTGTTGATCGGGGTAACTTTGACAGTCAAGTGTCAAAATATTTTTTTATTTTTTACGTGAACAACATTTAGTGCGTAACATTAAAATTATACAATTCGTGTACCTAACAAACTTCGTAAACGAAATCTCTGAAAAAAAAGAAGCTGTCAAACAAAGTTAATTTCAAAAACTTTTATAAAGTACCACGCGCATCTGACTCAATTTTATCAGTGGTAATCTTTTTAGATAACTCGATAATTTTGCTGCTATCAAAGTATCTCAATTCGTAGGTAAAAAAAGGTAAGGTCAATTTTGTCTATGACTCCACTGCATCTGACTTTGTTATAAATTGAAACTAATGTTACCCTGAAGCTATCAAATGTATAAAAGTTATGATTCCTGCGACAAATCTCATCTGTGTCAAAGTTACCCATATAGGGGTTTTAACTTTGACACACAGCAAAATAGCCAGTTTTTGATATATTTAATGATTTTGGACGTTAAATAACTTGAGAGCATGAAAATCAACCTGAGAGCACAGATGTAATGTACTCTTTTGTCTCATATATAACATAATAAAAGTTAGCTAACAAAATATTAATATTATAAATAAATATTTAAGAGAGGTAGGGCATAGCGTTTATTCGCTCAAAGAGCAGCCCGACTGGGGAAGTACCTCCACCTTACAGAAGACATTCCTTAATAATAACATCAATAATTTTAATGTTGTGTTTCCGAGTGTAAGTAAGATCGCCAGAGCTCATTGGGGTGGGGGGGAAGGATCAGCAACACTTGTTTGCAGACTGTTAAAGGCCGGCAACACACCCGCGACACCTCTGGTGTTGCGAGTGTCTATGGGCGGCGGTGATCACTTACCATCAGGTGACCCACTTGCTCGTTTGTCGCCCTCTGATATAAAAAAAAATAAAATAAAAAAAATATAGTGAAGAAGTGTCAAAGTTACCCCGATTGACTGTATGGCCAGGGCCCCTTCACTCGACCATACCTACGGTGATAATTACCTACACTTTCGCGCGCCTTGGCAGTGGCGTAGCCCAGAGGGCTGCCGCCGACTGCTCGCGCGCAGCGCCATACGCCACGGATTAAAAAGTACTGGCAGCTCTCTACTTAATACTATAAATATTGAACAACAAAAATGTCTCATCATCACAAATCTGGTGCTAGGTATTGTTCATTTGGATGTTTGTCGAAAAAAGGGGACAAGGTTTTATCAGTTTTTACATTACCTATAGTTGCGGAAAGGTTCGTTCAAATTATTATTTTAAATACCAAAGTAGGGATTTTGTAGGTGTTGATTATTTATAATTAGATTCCATGTAATGTGTTTTCAGTCGTATAAACTCTAGTTTTAACGTATTTGTTGGCCAAGATAGTTTTAAAAAGAATTAGTACGAGTTTCATACATGTAAGATAATTACGAGAGCAACTTGAAAATGTGTTTTTTTGTTTCTGATATTTTAACGATTTTGGTGTCAAATTAAAGATCTAGGTTTAAAACCATTTTATCCGTTTGAGTCATGTCAATCGGTCCACGCGTTTAGGAGATATTTATGATATGTATAGTAAAGTTCGTCGAGCCAGCTTAAATAACCTAACAAAAATATCACATTTGTAAAAATTTACCGTGTAATCATACGCATCAAACATAAGATAGATTATGTGGTTAATAAGTAGATAGACGATGAATAGGTATCACAGTAACAGCGGCAAGCCGGCAACCCTACGCCAGGACACTCCGTGTCCGACAGCGACAGTGTAATGCGTTAGAAGAGAGCGGCAGCGTTTAGGTGAATATCGCGGTAGGCACTGAGCGCGTATGCAAGCTGAATTGCACTTAGTTGCTTAGTAGCAGGAGTCGCAATTTCTATAAATTGTCCCGCGAAGAGCCGCTTCTGTACGTAAGTACTTTTTATTCTGTGGTATGGCTTGGAATCAGGGGCAATGTGTAATGAAACCAGTTTTAATTAGAATATATTTATTATATATGCTACAATCATCGCTTCCTCTTGGCGCCCCGGCCGCGCGCGGGCCGGCCGTGCAGGCGGCGCCGCACGCCGGTGGCTTCCTCCGTGTCGTCGTCGGACTCGGCGCCGCGCTTCTTGCCTTTACCCGACTTCTTGTCTTCTAACTCTTTCATTTCCTGAGAAAAAGAGAATTTTCTTTTGTTAATGGTTTCAGTTTCATGGTCAGATAGATCTCCTTAACACTTCAGTGCTCAGCCCCCGAAATATAGGCCTTCGCGTGGCCACAATCCACCTCTTGAGACGTGTCTAGAAGACACGTTGGCTTACCCATCATCCGACTACTAGGATCATGGCGTGGCTGCGAAAGCCATCTACGTACACTTTGTATAACAGCATTTAATTGTATTACAACTCAACGTGCCAAGGAAATATACCCTTGGGACGGAGCTACTCACGGGATGTAATAGCGTGAAGATATTCGTCGTCTACAACCACACAGTTGAGCTATAAAGCACAAAGTCTGCAGTAAAAAGTTTGAAGTAATAAGTAGTACATGTAGTATATCAGTGCCTCTAGCACGAGTTCCTGCAGTTTACTTACTCGATCACACGTACAGTTTCGTCCCATACATTGAGCACCAGAGTTTTAGTTCTTAATAGTTTCCGCGAGAGGCGCTGGTGCTCAATGTATGGGAGGAAACTGTACATGTGATCGAGTAAGTAAACTACAGGAACTCGTGCTAGAGGCACTGTTATTGGGTTCTAATACTACAAGCTCTGCTTAGTTTGGGATCAGATGGCTGTGTGTGAATATTGTCCCAGGATATTATTATTATTATTTTACACTGTCATAGTTTTTAATTGTATTATTCGTACTTTGTTTACTGTATTTTTTAGCAATCGGATAAAGGGCTACTTAACAAGGTCCCTGACGGAGGACCCAAATAGAACCAAAATGTTTTCCCAAAGATTTAATTCTAGTTAAAAGTTATGTTTAAAAGTTACAAATTAATTATGTGTCTGATTCGAGTCGATGTTGGAACGAGAATGACTTAAACTATTTAATATTAACTACAATGAAATATCGATGTCAGCAGAATTGCCTCATGCATCGATTGTGTTCTGATCCCATGTTCATGTCTCATGAAAACAATCTTCAATTGTGTTCGGTTCCACGAATTTAACGAGGCTAGTGATGCGCCTGCACTTCGCTTAGTACTGAGTACTATAACAGGCTTATTCATTAAATAAATAAATAAATAATTTATTATCTTTCACAGTAAAAAGTTTGTAGCATAAAAAACTCACGATCTTAGTAAGCCGCTGCGCCTCAGCGACCCGCTCCTGCAGCACCATGACCTCGCTCTCCTCGCTCTTGTACAGCGGCAACTGCTTGCCGATCAGCTGCTCGATGCGCTGGTACAGTTCCACATCGTACTACAAGTCGATAGAAAACGCGTCAGATACTATTTAACCTTAACTGGAGAAGCTTATCAGACTAGTCTATCTAAACAAGATCTTTGTTTTCTAAACCCAACCGTGAATTAAGAAAATATTTTATTAAATTTTTAATCCCTGTGCCCCCCCGGGGTACAGGGATTAAAACTTTACATTTCATTTTTTTTTTTTAAATAATGCAAAGTACCCCGGTGCACAGGGAATAAAATTTAATAAAATATTGTCTTAATTTAATTTCGAGGTAGAATTTTTTTATGATTTCTTTCGAAAATTTCACCTAACATCAGTTTTTGATTATTTTTCTCGTTCTGTTGAACTTTTCTGATTCAGATTTTTGTGATTGTCATTCTGGGACTCAAACCCGGGACACGAAGAGGCGAGGCGAATTTCTTAACCACTGCCCCGCAGTTAACCGCAAACTGTCCATAAGAATCCGGATACCATCAATGGCGGCCTTCAATTTAATCCCCAGTCATTCGGATTTATACGCGACAGCTAGTTATGGTTAAGTTGCTTAAAGTATGGCCAATTTAATAGCACACATTTTACACTTCATCAAAATTCAAGAACGTTAGCTTAACCGGCGGGCATAAAATATTATTTAGTTTTCGTAGTTAGAACTGCAGATTTGCTTAATTTTTTTTTTTAACCAAATATGGTCATTTTACAATTCATTATACTCGTAACTGACAGATGTTAAATGTGATCCATTAAATTGTCCCTACGTTGGCTAGCTTATTTTATTTTATTTTCCAATTTACAAAACTTACAGTCAATTAGTCACACAAATTCATGCAATTATACAAAAGATGTCCAATTACAAGTTTTCACAAATAAATAAATTGTACACATAGTACTATTATAGAATAAACAGCATACCTATTACTAAATTCCTATTAAAAAAATCTACTGATAACACTGTGACTCAAAGAAATTATTACACATACTTAGTCCTTTTCAGGTTTAAGACACTTGTGTCAAATATATCAACGTCGACTCTCTGGCATTCAGTGTTGCACAAACGACTTGCCGTTATCAAAAAACTATTTTGTCTGTAGTTGCTTTTGGTGGTAGGGATATGCAATATATTATATCGTCTTAGGAATGCTAAGGGTACGCGAAGGCCTATTTTGTTCACCAGCTCAGTGACATCCATTGAACCATTCATAAGTTTAAATAATAGTGAGACATCAGCTATTTTTAACCAACAAGGTCACATTACAGTGGATTAGAGGACACAGTGGATCTCTAGGAAATGACACTGCGGACCAGCTGGCAAGAAAGGGATCGGAAACGAAAACAATGGGACCTAAACCCATTGTACCCATACCCTATAACCAACTGAAATCATGGCTGTGTGAGAAAACCACACAAAAACATGAAAAAGAGTGGATAGATCTGGAATCATGCAGACAGACAAAATAATTTCTACCATCTCTGAACAAACGCCTATCGCGTAATCTATTACACCTGAACAGGAAGGATCTACGCATGGTGATAGGCACAATTACCGGACACTGCACACTAAACCAACACCTCTTCAAGATTAGCGTCACAGACAGCCCCCTGTGCAGAGGGTGCATTGAAAATGAAGAAACACCAGCGCACGTACTGCTACACTGCAAGAGTGTTGCTTACCAACGGGCAAAGTTCCTGAATGATCCGAAGACACTGCAGGAGGCCCTCAAGCCAGGCTTTCGTGGTCTCCTGGACTTCTGGATGGAACTAAGATGGTTCGAGTAGCCAAACAAGTATCACGCACAATGGCCCAATTAGGAGGCTAAGTGCGGAAACCTATTGCCCAACTAACTAACTAACCATCAGCTATTTTCCTGCGCTCCTGTAGAGGAAGCATGTGGAACTTACTGCAGCGACTTGTGTAGTTAGGTTATATTATTGAAGTTGTTGTCTTAAGAACTGTAATCATACCTGAGAAACGAAGGTGATCGCTTTGCCGGCGCGTCCAGCTCGGGCGGTACGGCCCACGCGGTGGATGTAGTCCTTACTGTGCAGCGGGATGTCCAGGTTGATCACCACGTCCACGTGTGGGATATCCAGACCTCTGGGGAAAATTAAATCGACCATTTTTAGGGTTCCGTACCCAAAGGGTAAAACGGAACCCTATTACTAAGACTTCGCTGTCTGTGTGTCCGTCTGTCACCAGGTTGTATCTCATGAACCGTGATAGTTAGACAGTTAAAATTTTCACAGATGATGTATTTCTGTTGCCGCTATAACAAATAGTAAATAAATATTTAAGGGGGCTCGTTTTTATAGATAATGGTATGGAACCCTTCGTGCGCGGGTCCGACTCGCACTTGGCCGGTATTTTGTTATGCAACATTGCAGGACATAAAAGAAAAATACACAACATTATTTTTTTAGACTTTTTCTATGTTCGTTTCCCCATTTATATCGCGGTCGGTTACCAGACGTTGGCTAGCTACCAGAATCAATTAATATTTGGCTTATGCGAGGATTGAACCCGCGAATTGGAACTGAATCAACGCTGTCGTTTTTTGTTTTCTGTAAGGTACTTCTTCAGCCGACCTACTCACGATGCGAAATAACGCTCTGCCCTACCACATTCAAATGTCCCCTATAGAGTGGACTAGTAGGTTTGCAAGGCGGTAGCAATATATCATCATATCAGCCGAAAGACGTCCACTGCTGGACAAAGGCCTCCCCCAAAGATCTCCACAATAGCCGGTCCTGCGCTTCCCGCATCCAGCGGCTTCCCGCGACCCGCACAAGATCGTCGGTCCACCGTGTAGGAGGCCTGTCCACGCTGCGTCTTCCGGTTCGTGGTCGCCACTCGAGAACCTTTCTGCCCCAACGGCCGTCAGTTCTACGAGCTATGTGCCCTGCTCACTGCCACTTCAGTTTGGCAATTCTTTGGGCTATGTCGGCTACTTTGGTTCGCCTGCGGATCTCAGCATTTCTGATTCAATCTCGCAGGGAAACTCCAAGCATAGCCCTTTCCATTGCTCTTTGGGTGACCTTGAGCCGCCTCATAAGGCCTATAGTGAGCGACCACGTCTCTGTTCCGTAAGTCATCACTGGCAACACACTGTGTTGCAATATATCATTATTGTTTAATTTAATCTGCTTATTTCCTTAAATTTATAAAACATTTTCTATTTTATATAATAATAATGTCCTTCAGGCCGAATTTTGACCACGGCGGCCAGTCTTAATGGGGACTAGCCATTTGCGCGGGACATATTATAGGTCACAAGTGTCTACGCAAACACAGGGGCACTTGATCCGATGGAACGCCTAGTTACACGGCAGGTGTTTCTCTGACACCAATAAAATCACTCATTATCAAGAATTAATATGAAGTGTGAAGTGATATCTTATTAGAAAATTAAATTGAAAAATTCATTTTTATTGAAATGTCAACAATGAGAATAGTGACATCTATTTTTACGAAAACGAACTACACGGTAAGCTAAATGTAAAAAGTGACATCTAGTTTGGCAGATAAAAAACGAAGTCGGTAAAAATATTTTTGTAATTTGCAATGATTTTGTTTTTAGCATAATTTATTTCTAGTTATTTTTTTACATAAAAATTAAATAAATTGTTTAATATTCTTCAATTGACATACATCATATTATAACTATATTTATATCTGTTTTGACATTATATTATACTTTTGACACTATTGTAATGATGAAAATGTTTTATTCTTTTAACAATATTTTTTGGTAACTGTTATATTAATGAATATCTAATGTAATTTTATTACTTCTATTGTACCTTTGTTTGTTTTAATTCTATAATTTAATGTATATTTTCAATACAATGTAATAATTGTTACTGAAATAAATGAAATGAAAATGAAAAAATGAGGAAAGAGGGTAGATACATCACCGACGGCTTCATGCGCTTTCCGAGGCACACTGCAAACTTCAAGACTTAAAACTAAGAAATTTTTATTTTGGCCTGACCCGGGAATTTTATCAAGGACCTCATTATCTGCGGTTAACAACGCTAACCTAATGAGGCAGTCTAAAACATACGAAGATTACTAACTAACCTCGAAGCGACGTCAGTGCATATGAGAATGGACCGGCTCTTGCTCTTGAACTTGTTGAGCGCGGCCAGGCGCTTGTTCTGCGACATCTGGCCGTGCAGCGGCACGGCGGCCAGCCCCAGGTTGCGCAGCAGCAGCGCCGAGCGCAGCGCGCCCGCGCACGTCGCCACGAACACTATGAACGAGTTGCCCGACATCTCGTTCAGGATGTGAACCAGGTATACGTCCTGGGGAGAAAACACTTTGGTATAACTGGATGTAATTTGTGTCCGTCTATTTTGTTTGTAAAGCACCCCGCGACACAGGGATTAGATTCCCTAGTGCGGGCGATGTCTTTCAAACAATTGACCACGTATTTCATTTTTGAAAAGTGATCGTATATACTCTTAGTCTAATGAAAGGTAGTAACGGGTAACTCCCGTAATAAATCTTATGTTGGATTCGGCCAACGTTTCAAATTCTCCTGGAAGTCATCTTCAGGGCGAATGCGACCCGCACGACGTCACGTCCCGTCTCGCACTGCGTGCGAGGGCGCGCGGCTCGTTGCGACAGGGCGGGAGGGTGCGTTCGGGTGGGAAAGTCTATGGGTATCTGCGTATCATAGCTGTCAGCGTCTTCTGGTTGGGGAATACGCAGAGCTATGTGGTATGAGCTGACGGTGTCGGTGTTTAGGGTGAGCCTGTCGCCAACGTAGGGTCTTTTTGGTAGTACCAATTTCCAGGTAACAGGAATGGGCCAGCCGCTATCACGGTTGAAGTTTGGGCGTCTGCTTATTTCTATGGCCTCACGTACCTTACGTGGGACAAATGCTTTCTATATGACTAAAACTTTTGTTTTGTCAAAGCGCATGTAGTGCGAAACGCCCCCATAATAGCGTATTCTGCGATTGCTGATCCGTTCTGGTCACATTTCTTCACACTTCTGATGTGTTCAGTAAGTCTGGTAGCTACGTTACGTCCCGTTTTTTTTTTTTAAATACTGTCAGGTGAAGCAATGCAAGTGTTTTAGACTAACTGTAAATGTCATGTTAAAAAGAAATGTTTAGTTAATTGAAGGGAAAGGATTAGCAGATTTAAGTTACGAAGTTATGGCACAAATGGGGGTTGCCCCTATAAAGATTTGCAACATAATTCCGCTAATCGCTTTCCTTTTGACCTTTGGGTTTAGAGTGATTAGTGCCATGGAGATGCATGTAAGGGCCGGTTTTAAGGGTTGTTTTATGCAACTATTGCTTCACGTTAATACGCGGGCCACTTATCCGATTGTCGTAGTCGGGTATATATATGGCCTTTGCGTCTGTTACAGACGATTTACAGCGCATTGTCTGAGAGACATTGCTTTTGGTGGCTAAACAAACCGATGCGAGAGCGACATAGCCTGCCGCAGAGAAGTTTGCGGTGGTTGGTGCCGAGCCGCTTTCATGTCGCTTATGTCTCTTATCAGCAAGTACTCCGAACCAGGCTTCATCACAGATCTTACGACCCTCCACTATACGTTTGCGCCATTCAACTCTATTTTCAGCGAGCTTTTCCCAGCTACAGTGGTCAATTTTAAAAGCGGCCATATCCCGCTTGTTGCAGTCTTTAAAGCGAAGCAGAGGTCTACCGACATCGCGCTTCGCGTTAGCTACCGCACCCAACAGAACACATCGTGGTATCCGAGTGGGTTCCATTCTGTGCACATGCCCCAACCAACGTAAACGCTTCTGTTTAAGAAACGCTGTCAGGCTAGGTGGCTGTGCTATTTCTAGAACTCTTTCGTTAGTGACCCTATCTTGCCATGTAATGCCCAAGATCTTACGGAGACAACGCATGTAAAAGGAACCTATTCGGCGCTCCTGTTTCGCATACGACGTCCACGTCTCTGCTCCGTACAAGAGTATGCTTAAGGTGGAGGCCTGGAAGACTATCATCTTGGTCTTAATTGTAAGCAGTTTATTATGCCTCTCGTGCCAAGCTTCCCAAACATGGTCGCCGCTTTCCCGATGCGAGCATCTATCTCTGGGTTAAGTGAGAGATTATTCTCTACGGTCGATCCAAGGTAGCAGAACCGATCAACTTCTTTTGACTGTGTGCCATTCAGAGAAATATCTGAGGCCACAGGTGTGCCTTGTGCTAGCACAACTGTCTTTTTTTTGTATTTATAAACATGGCACATAGAGAACAAGCCTGAGAAAATTTATCCACCATTAACTAAAGCTCGCCCGCAGAGCTGAGAGAACAAAGGCTGCGTCGTCGGCAAAGAGAAGACTGTCAACGAAAAGATCCTCACGGTTTCTTTTAGATTTGAGGAGAGAGATGTTCAACATCTTTCCGTCAGCCCTCGTGTGTAGATGGATACCCTGTCGGCCTTCGCCGAAAGCTGATTGTAAAATTAGCGAAAAATATATTCCGAACAGGGTAGGTGCTAACACGCAGCCCTGGCGCACGCCTCTGCGAACGTAGTCGGGTAAGTGGCCGGAATTTTGTGGTTATCTTTCATTATGTTAGCACCTCACGTCTGTTTTAATAATAATACCCATAGTCTGTTTGCTATTTTAGTAAGATGTACCAAACTACTTAAATACTGTCAGGTGAAGCAATGCAAGTGTTTTAGACTAACTGTAAATGTCATGTTAAAAAGAAATGTTTAGTTAATTGAAGGGAAAGGATTAGCAGATTTAAGTTACGAAGTTATGGCACAAATGGGGGTTGCCCCTATAAAGATTTGCAACATAATTCCGCTAATCGCTTTCCTTTTGACCTTTGGGTTTAGAGTGATTAGTGCCATGGAGATGCATGTAAGGGCCGGTTTTAAGGGTTGTTTTATGCAACTATTGCTTCACGTTAATACGCGGGCCACTTATCCGATTGAGGATCGGAGGTGCATTTAATCATTAGGAATAAAAACTAAAAGTCATAGAGGGCGGTAGTGGTCGCCGCGCGTTTGTAAAATAACTGACTTCGGATTTTAGCCTTAGCAAAGAAAATCTGTTCAGGGATACATTAACGATTGTAACGTGGAATGCAAATGTAGTGCTGTCCTACAACCAATTTCATGTCGACGAAGTTTCATGTTTCTAAAAGTTTAGACATCTTTTCTTTATCCTATGGGCAGTGGTTACCCTGGTGACAGAGTTGTTCAAGTCGCCGCCATGGCTTAACGAATGTTGTTTAACGACAACCACCGGGACCGACAGCTTAACGTGCCCCCCGAAGCACGGAGACGCTCGAAATCAAACCACGGTCAGCCATCTATAGACTGACCGCGTGCATAGGTGCTTCACAGGGCTTCACTAGCTAAGAAGAAGATACAAAAAACTCACTTTATATTTAACTGGTATAAACAGGTAGTACTGCAGGAGCTTCTCAACCGTCTGGTACTTTGTGGACACCTCCACTTTGACAGGATCCTGCAGCGAAGCTCTCTGTAACTTCTGCACCTTCTTCGTCATAGTAGCGGAGAACAGGTACGTGCGACGTTCCCGAGGGATCACTCGTAATATCTTGTCGACTTCCACTTCAAAGTCCATGTTTAGTATGCGATCGGCTTCATCCATTACCTGTGTCATAAATATAACAATACGTTAAAGTATATATAGGATCTACAAAGTCTAAACGAAATCGGCAAATGGCTAACCAAATTTGCGTATAAAATCAAGTTATAATAACATTATGGACACACGGCCATTTGATCCCCAACTAAGCAGACATTTATGACGTCACACGTGCTCGTGGAAGCCGATTGAGCGAACAATTTAGTCATTTTTAACCATCATCTATTTGAAAGCCCCTCAGCCATAGTCTAGATGAAATCGGCAAATGCGTAACCAAATAATAAAATAAATAAAAAAGATTTTTATTCACGTAGACTTTAAAAAAGCGTTTGTACATAGTCAGAACATGTTTGTAGTAATACAGTTATTATTTCTAGTTACTTATTACAGATATTTAGGTACACGGAATGTTAAAACATTTATACAATTTATTTTATAATGGTAGTGACATTTAGCTAGCTTGTATTAAGTTATTTTCAAGAAGATTATGTTTAGTTGAAGTTTTTAATATTATGTATTGAAATTTAAAATAATAAATAATATATCATAAACAAGAGAAAAGTGTTACCTACATTAGAAGTAAAACAACCAATAGAACAAGCAGGTTTTCAAAAGATCTTTTCGATTATAGACACACTCTAGCACTAATATGCCTCGTTGGTCTAGCGGTAGCGTGTTCACCCGCAGATAACGAGGTCCTGGGTTCAAATCCCGGGTCGGGCCAAAAGTGATTTTGGGACTTTTCTGTAAAAAGAAAAATTTCTCAGCATCAGCCCGAAGTCTGGGAGGTGGCGGTATTATACCCCCGTGCCTCGGAGAGCACGTAAAGCCGTCGGTCCTGTGCCTGACCTCTTTCCGATCGTGTCGCTAGTCGTCCCATCGGATTATGAGAGTGATGGAATAGAAAGTGCTCCTGAGTTTGCGCACACACTTGAGCACTATAATATGTCCCGCGCTGATGGCTAATCTCTATTAAGAGAGGACATTAGCACTAATAATGGAAAAATACCAGGAAAAGCAAGAGTGCCCTACACCACGTATATCAATTATAAAAAAGCGTTAGACACCACAATGTTAAACAACAACAAACTCGAATCAGTAAAATATTTGGGAATACATATTGATCGCATAATTCGAGACAGCCTAGTGTGGAGTCATTTTCGACTTTAAGCCAGTGACTTTTCCAATACATGTGCGTATTAAAAATTAATTATCTCATACTTAAAACATAGATGGAATACATCATGAGGAAAGCTGCATGTCAGAGGTTTTTTTATTGGTACAGTTATAAAACAGTTATACTTTACAATGTTACTATAAAAATGGCCACGGAATAATATTACATAAAAGCGGAATAAAAAAATAAAAAAACTGAATTGTGCGCATTCTGTTGCTAGATAGGTACAAAGAGTTCTCCAAGAATGTAAGTTAAAGAAGAGGCCCTTGTCCTGGAGAGGGACAGTAAGAGACTGCATCCTCATTGATTGCAGACTAACCTGAAAGAAGCACTAGCAAGTAAAAAAGAAACAAAATAAACCTAAAATACTGAGCTCTTTAGTGGTTGCTTGGGAGAAATTTAAAGCTCTCAGTAGATAATATGCTACTCATCTACAAAACTATGCTGAAACCCATCATCATATTGTCCCCACCAATATCTACTCTACTTAGTCCCTATGTGGACCATTATGCGTGATGCTGAAACCCATTTGGACATATGGAATCCAACTATGAGGCCCATGACATCAGCATCATCCAAACAGCACAAAATTACAGTTCGCGGCAAATAACCAATGTCCCATGGTTTATTCAGACCTCAGAAGTTCACGAGCATTGCCACATCATCAACAGATGAAACAAAAATCTGCCACCATTTGCTGCATTAAGGAGCTTGAAACTGAAATGTCATGAAGATACAGGCCTGTTGGTGTGGTTGGCAAATGCTTGCTTTTCACACCAGAGGTTGTGGGTTCGATTCCATGGGCAGATATTTGGGTGCATGAAAATGTCTGTTTGTCCTGAGTCTGGGTGTAATTATCTTTATAATTATATACTTACAAAAGAAAAGTAGTATATATATGTAGTATATCAGTTATCTGGTTTCCATAGTACAAGCTCTGCTTAGTTTGGGATCAGGTGGCTGTGTGTAAATAATGTCCCAGGATATTATTATTATATACACTTACCAAGAACTTCAAAGCCTTTAGATTGAAACCTTTTGTGTTTTCTAGATGATCCACAAGTCGGCCAGGTGTGGCGATGATGATGTGTGGTTTCTTGGACAGCATCAGAGCCTGGGCCACCATATCCATGCCTCCCACTATCACTGCACATTTCACTCCTATACTTGCACCTACAATTTGAGAAATATTTATTATACAAATAAATAAAACTGTAGTGTATGTTGGTAATGACAGAATATTTTTTTATACTTATAGAAAGAATTTTGTTTGTGTGTCTGTTCCAGATAAACAACCAAATATCATATAGCTGATGTTATAAGGCATTATACAAGATAGAAAAAAAACTTAGTTCTGGCAAATCTGTTGTCTCTGCCAAACTCTCTGGGAAAAAGGTGTACTCTCATAATTTGATAAGATGTAGCAATAAAATGGAAAGAAGTCTGATAACTCAAAGATACCAATGAGGCAGTGTATGATGGGCATTAGTGGTTTAAGTAATTTCAAAGGCTCTTTACCTGTACATATAGTTAACATTTAAAGACTAGTATTTTAAAGCCTTTGTGATGAAATAGTCTCTCACATAGTTTAGAACTTAGGGGTAAATAATAAAAGAAGGGTAGAACTGTGTTAAAAAAAGGTTTGGCAAAGGCTAAAAACATTAGGGTTAACACAAAGCAGTCTGATTTATCATGACCAGTGCAGAGGGCTGCACTGGTCATGATCTAATCAGACTGCTTTGTACAATAAAAGTTACATGCAAGTTTAACTAAGACAGTATAACATGATTTTAGTTTTAATTATGATATTGTAAGAAAGACTTCTCCTGCTGGACAAAGACCTCCATCAATATTTAGTTTTATGGTAGTATGTAAGTAAATATAAGATTTGTACAAACTTCATTTCACTATGTATGTTCATTTAAAACATTTTCTTTCTTTCTTTCAATATTCACTTAATTGGAGGGATACACCACACTTGGCAGGCAGGTTGAAGATCACAGTTTGATGCTACTCAGAAACCCTAATGCCTGTTCTCAGCTAGATATTCTTTCGGGATGAATTCTACACCTCCATGTAGTGAGATTGGTGGTGATGTTCATTGCCATCATGACACAGCTGGGGCTCTACTGAGTAAGTCGCCGAACATAGTTTTCGTGAATGGCGTTCAAATAAACAAAGGTTAAAAATGACTTAATCAATCGTTAAATCAGCTTCCATGACCACATGTGACATCATAAACGGTCTGGAATCAATTGTCAATGTTGAAGCCAATTAAACAATTGATTAAGTAATTTTAACCTTTAT
This sequence comes from Pseudoips prasinana, assembly GCA_951640165.1. NCBI lineage: Eukaryota > Metazoa > Arthropoda > Insecta > Lepidoptera > Nolidae > Pseudoips > Pseudoips prasinana. The sequence continues at coordinate 5,538,183 of OX621260.1, forward strand.
TTATTTGAACGCCATTCACGACAACGATGTTCGGCGACTTAGTCGGTAGAGCCCCATGAAGTTTTCATTAGTTCATTCCCACTATTGAATATTATAATGATAAGGAAGAAATTTAAATATTGTAAAGGCTTTGTTAGTATTATATGTGGGCCTATATCCTACCCCAAATAACGCATAGGTAGCCTGCTAGAATCTAGATGTGTTTAGTCTGCAGTGCAGACATGTCGACCTTTAACACTAGAGTGCACGCGCCCATATATACTCCTTAAGCGCACGCGCGGGCTACAGGTGTAGCCCACTTATGGGTCAATTATTTATGTGAATAAGGAAAAAAAAATATTAAAGCACAGCATATAATTACTAAACATATTTATTTTTATCAAAATGGCTCATAAAATCAACAAAATTTAGATTCTTTATTATAATTTGAAACTTAAACATAAACTGAGGGTGAGTTCTCTTAGTCTTATTTTCATTTAGGAACATAATATTTATCACAAAAGGCGTTTATTTTTTATTTTAATCTAATTGAATCTATTATCAAAGTAACGGGTAATAAATCAGTCTATTGGCATACATTCCGGACACACGACTGCCTGATGTTCGCTACAAATACGCCTCATACATTTGCTGCATTGCTTGCGCGTGCTACGGTCGCGAGCCCTACTGCAAAAAGCACACTGACCAAGTCCTCCCCGAATAGGCATATTTTGTTGCAGGGGTTGTTCTGCCAATCCTAGAAGTAGTTTGCCTTTCAGTTTAATACCTCTGGGTATATACGACGCTCAATAGAAGGTCTTGCAAGATCAAATCCGACTTGTAGGAGGTATTGACAGCAGGAATGATAGGAGAGCCGTTTTAGCATCTTTTGCTACACCTACTAGGCCTGGTTCTTGAGGTGGGCGGTGCAATCTTGCTCCATTTTGTACCATTACGAGACTGATAGGAAGCCAAAGTCGATGGAGGCACGTCTTCATCTTCGTCCTCGTCTTCCTCGCCATCTTGTTCCGTATCAGAATGGTGAGGAGATCCAAGCGGGCCACTTTGTTCCGCGGATTCTCCGCCTTCCTCACTTTCGCTCGAAATGTCGTCGTCTTCATTATCCTCCAGCAGCCATCTTTGTATTTGGTCGCACAATCTGTTCGAGTTACCCGCCATCTAAAAAGTGAACAAAACAGAATAAAGATACATGAAAAGCCCATAAATATAAACAACAAACACTTAAAAAATAATTAACAGTACGTTTTGTAGTAATACTGCAACAAATGTTTCATATTTACCTCAATTTCAGCACTTGCACACTAAACACTTAAATTCTCCAACGCTCACGTGGGCTACAGGCGTAGCCCACCAACTTCAAGGGCGATTTTTGCAGACGTCTGTAAGCTGCGGGAGTCGGCACGCTCCTGGCGGGAGCGGGGGGTAATGCTTGAGGAACACGTTAGACGATTGCGCTGTAGCGCGGCAAACAAAAATTATATGCGACAATATTACACGCTGGGTTACATATGTAGCCCGCGCGTGCACTCTAGTGTTAAGAATGTTACTAAAATAAAACTTACCCAGTGCCTCAAACTGTTCAGAAATCTGGAAAGCCAACTCTCTCGTAGGCGTCAATATAAGGGCGAAATATCTCTGGGGATTCTCCAGCAAGGCTTGTAATATCGGAAGTGCAAAAGCACCAGTTTTTCCCGAACCTGTCTCTGCCAAACCAATGATGTCTTTTCCTTGTAATGCCACTGGTATCGACTCTTTCTGTATTTTTGATGGCTTCTTCCATTTTAATTCCTCACATGCCTCGCATAGCACATCTACTACACCCTAAAATGTGGAGAAATTAATATAAACATAACCTCAAAATTGTTAGAATTTTATTATTTTAGTGCTTATATTTAAATTGTATGAGTGTATCAGCAAAAGAAATACGTCAAACCAGACCTATACAGTCTTTCAGTATAAGTTTGGCAGTGCATTGTAATATAAACAACACATGGTTTACATACCAAATCTTTAAATGTTGTGGTATCTTCAGCATCGTCATCGTTTGTCTGTTTTGTAGGAATATCTTCTTGTTTCTCGTTCTCTGACTGGGGGCTCTCTTCCTCACTACTTTGGTTGTCTGAATCGTCAGACATTTTAAAACTTTCAGCAATGAAAAACTTCACAAAGTTGAACCCGTCAGAAACATGTGTATCAATCTCCCCTATACCAGAGAGTATATAAGGACTTGGTTTACATACTAAACGTCAAAGTAAAAGTGTTACAAAGCTGGACCAGAAGAAGTAGAGCATTCTATAACTCTCTTCGAGCATTTAGCTGTCAATAGAGACGTCTTCTTTTTAAATTTCCAAACATTATATTCTGCCAATAAGGGGACGAGGTAAACACGCATGGCACACGCGCTAACCAAAATCTTATTCATGTAAACACACACGATAACAATCCCCCACCCACACCAACATAATATTTGCGCACATGTATAAAATAGACCATAGTAACGCATTGTTTAGACTTGATTTGCTGTGTGGTAACGGCATAGAATATCATCATCCCATCACATCCCATGGGCGAAAAAATTGACCGAGGGAATACCTAGCAGAGAACGGGCAGCAGCGTTTTTCTGTGAACTATGACTATCAACCTACGATCGCCAACCCGTCTGTCAAGCGTGTCGATTATGGCATATAACCCATTCTTTGGGGAGGCTTCTGTCCTATTAGATAGTAATATTATTTTATGTATTACTTATTTCATATCGAATTTATCCAGATCGAAAATATATCACCTGAACAGACAATAAAAAAATAAGGAATTGAATATGATATGTGGTATGATAAATATTACAATTTTAAGAAATTAGTAAAAAAATTAATAAAATCAAGTCTGTACTGATTATGTTATATTTCCAAAACTAATAACTAACAAAACTTCTAAAACAACTTATCATTAGTTCTAAAATATGAATCCAATATGTACTAACTACTAACACAGAATTTTAAAACAATATTAAGTTCATTCATTCAACCAATAATTTCAGGCAGTTTATCCCCGCACTACGCCTTCTATATTCACCGGATCTTCCATATTTTGAGGCGGGGCAAAAAGTGATTAATGCCGCCCCCGCCCACTTATATTTATTTTTACATTTAACATCTTTATCATTTCATTCAAAATTCGACGGTGCTTAAATCTCGCTCGTATTTTCGAGCCAGATCTGCTCCGTACCTTTGCGACGATTGACATTTTCAAAATACCACTTACCACCATTTAAAAAACCTTCCTTCGGTAATAATTGCACACAATCAGTAAAAAATCAATAGTAATAAGATAAGATAAATACTTTTATTGCACACCAATTACAGATAATGAATATAGGAAAGATTGAAAGCAAATTGTACAATAGGCGGTCTTATCGCAGTCAGCGATCTCTTCCAGACAACCTTTGGATGGATAAGAAGCAGAAATATAGAAAGACATCACAATAAGGGTATAAAGGCTATTTTATAATGCAAGATAAAATAATTTTTAAAATTAATAATGGTAACGAGTTAGTGATATGATGATTGATGATTTAAGTAGTTTAATAACAAATAGAGCCTTCCTTTTCATCCTTTAGATTAAAAAATGTCTAAACTTATCAAAGTCGTGCAAATCTATTGGAAAACTTTTCTATTGTTTACTTTTTGAATTAATGTTGCTGAATTTGAAACTAAAAAAGACAATAAGTAATAATAATGTCCTCCTGGTTGAATTTCGGCTGCGGCGGCCAATCTCAATGGAGACCAGCCATATGGGCGGGAGATATAGTGCACACGTGTGTGCGCAAACACAGGGGCACATTCTAGTCCATCACTCTCACTCAGCAGGGGTGCAGCACACGGATCACGGAGTGTATCGGTCCAATTGATATAGCCAAAGCAAAACAAGAGTGACATATTTGTACTTGTATAGTACAAGTAAAGAAACACAAGTAAGTTTGAGATTGACCATTTTTGTATGGATGTTGGACCAAGTGCTGCCCAACATTGAATCATAGTGCATAATGTTCCTTAGACTAATACTAGTCTGTAACCCAAAGCGCTTCAGAATCTATCCCAGGAGTATTGAGAAAAATACTCTTCTTTAGGTTTTATTGACGAAAAATCATAACTGTTGGTTATGATTTTTCGTTCGCTTATTTTTAAAATAAAAGACTGTATAATATAAAAAATGGATTATAATTACTATAAAAACACTTAGTTACGGATATTCATTCAAACAATCAATAATAATTATTTATTCGTTTTACAACATAATAAATAGTTCTCTATGTTAGGCCACATGTAAACATTAAAATATCTAATCAATCGTAATCCTCATCGTCGTCTATAATGATTCTGTCCAAAAACAAAGCAGGGCGCCTCACAACGTCTTGGTGTCTAGCCCACCCCAAAAACCAAACTAGGCAAACAACGTGGGCACAACTGCCGATCGTTCTTCGCCCGATAAAACATGAGCAGCAATAATGTTTAATGGAATCGAGCCCATGATTGTTCTCGTCAATTAAAATGTAGCAATGATATACTTTTGACGATGTATGTCTGCTCTTTATGTGCGCTCTAATTAGTTGCACATTGCTGGTTGGCATCGAAAAATCGGAGAGGTCGTTAAGGCGACCGTTATACTTTTGTATAATAAATGTCTCCGTGGTGCGTATATGCTCGCTGTAATAGCTAGGCGCAAGTTTTATTTGGTACGTTCCTACTGCAAAGAGAGTCAATTCCTCCGGTCTTAACATGGGAAATGAAGCAACATTATCTCCACCCACTGAAATGAAGTTGGCTCTGTTCCGGTTTAGCCTCCTTTGATCAATATACTCAGCTAAGTCATTGGCAACATTCAGCCGCTCTCTGGCTATATTGATAAATTCACGTGCATCGCCATTGTCTATAATATCAACATGGAAGGCATTAGTTATTGCTGCAGCGATTCGAAGGTCTGTATAAAAGTGGCTCATGGCCAGATTATAATATTCCTGACGAAAAATCTTAAAATCCCGTTTTAGCCGTCCATTTACTACCTCAACGGGCCACCGACAAATGGTGCATAACCGCGATTTATTGGCGTCGAGTGTGGTAAGTTGTGCGCCTCTTCTGGTCTGCGATTGTGGCATGATGCCGACATATCCGTGGCTTTCTAAAGACGCAATAGAGTCTCGAAAACCTCTGTCTAATATAAAAATATCACCTGGCTGTAACAGCCAATTAATGGTTCTATCCGGCCCATCTAGCAGATTGTTTAAAATGGTTGCGTCATTTGTAGTCGCAGCATAGGGACCACAAACCTCAATAATGTGTCCATCGCATGTAACTAACAAAAATGGTTTTAGGAGGTTCCTGTACTTGTGCATGCTGTACGTGTCTTTCTGAAATGAGAAATTAGAACTCTTTTGTATGTACATATAGGTACCGTCACATATAACAACAGCTTCCTGGTTATTTGCAAACAATGCGGTAGGAACTGCTAGATTTCTTTCAACGATCTGCTCTCTAGAAATATGGTTGAATCCCAAGTGGTGAGGGACAAAATCACTATCCAGACACTCTCTAGCTATTTTCATTCTTCGTTCTAGATTTGGACGAGACATGTTGAAAAACGTGGCGAGTCGTTCATTGGATTCTCCAGTTCTCAATTTGGCAAGTATTATACCTAATGCAGTTCGTGGATTTTGACACCTTTGTGCTAAAAGTGGAGTTTGATTAAATAATCTTTCGAATTCATCTCGAGTCCGGCCTGTCCAATAATGCAATTCTTCATCATGCAGCGTATTAAGGTTCTCAAAATCGATAATTCGACTTCTGGGTTCTTTTAATAATTCTAACATTTCAAAAACTTGTTGGGGACTAAAATCAAAACAACGATTTGGTGCCGTAAAAAGAACATCCCAGGTGTTGTCTTCTAAATGCTCCTGACACACACGTGCGTATGAAGGAACATAATAATTATTATTAATAAGTAACTGCACTTTCAAACTCTTTGGTACTCGTCGACGAGTATTATTTGTGCAATTGTACACCATACAAGCATTTGACGTATTCGGGGCTCGGCAGTAATTTCCGGGAAGGTGAAATGTTACGTTTTGTCCTAGAATGTCTTCCTCCGTGGGCTGCCCTGCCACTGCTGGTAGATTTTCCACAGTCGGTGCATCTTCCACAGCAGGTGCATCTTCCACAGCAGGCGCATATTCCGCAGCAGGCATTGCAGGCAGCGACCCACGGCGAGCTCTTGTCCAACAGTTGTGGCAGAGGTATTCCTCATTATTGAATGTTATCTGTAACCAATTATAAAATGATAAACAAATAACCCACGGCATAACATGAATCTGAAATATAGTCGAATTATATTGTATACTCGAACCGGGCAGGTGACTCTTGAATAGGTATTCAAGAGCTTATAAGAGCAAACGTTCAGGTAACTATATTCAACGCGTTTTAAAATAATTCGTCGGGTAAGATCATTTCCCTGTAATAATATCTATCTCAACGTCACCGCGTATCTTCTACAAATCTACGATAGAAAATGCATGCAACTAGTGTTAACACAAAAAGTAGTTTTTAATTAAAATAATTAGGTACATACAAAACAACATTCAACCTATTTTAATCATCAATTAGGAACCGGCTTAGGAGGGATACGACATGACAGTGACTCTACGATTTCGGTGCGCAGGTAGCGGTCTACCGATAAGTGGACCGGTTTATTGGACATTTAGGGACCCATGACTGATAACGCGTGGACTATAACTATTTATATCAAATTCCTGTGCGGTTCCTTGTAGTTCTATCCAAGTGGAGTCTATATTTTATAGTAGGTATGTACCTACTTCTAAGTAGATATCTAAGAACGCATTTGTTATGATTTAAGTAATGTAAATAATAGTCTTAACTGTTGAGTTAATGATTTATTTTGTGTTATTATAATATAAATACTTAAATAAAAGTTAAGTACTTACCTCACGTGGTAGAGCTCGAATGATGTTTTGAAATGTATGTTGATGTTCGTTTTGAAGATCTCGAGTTAACATATATCTTCTGATTCGTTCCACAGAACGATCACAAAACAAACACACTCTGTAATGAGGTTGATACATCGTGTAGTCCAAACGAATAGCCGGGTCAACAGATGATGCAGATACGATAGTCCAAAAGTAATGCCGGGTTGTAAAAATATAAGGAGATAGATAAGCGCACAGTACACAACGGTTCAAGTCAAAGAGTGATGTTAGACTGCGATACAAACAATATGGCGCGCGCGCAAGCAGGTATACAGATTTCCAACGTGCGCGAAAGAGACAGACACATACCAAATCTGAATATGAGCAAGCGAGACTTTTGACTTCTCGCAACTCTCGCAGTAAGATAATAATATTATTTAACGTAGACGTTAAAAAAAAACAAAAGTTAAATCACAAAAGCTATAAGATAAGTTTTTAAGTACTGCATAACCCCGTGGATATTTTTTTTTTTTATTTTTTTTTTTTTATTTCTCTTCATGTAAGGAATAAAATAAAAATATTCCCATGTCTGGGCAGCATTTGGTCCAAATTGGTCAATCTCCTTTAAGTAAATGATGAATTATCCATTTGTCTCTAAAGTGAGAATTTGGCCGCCCTCTGAACTTGCCGGCCGGGGCATGTACCCCGGCGTGCCCCTCCTAGATCCGGGGCTGCCTTCTACCAAGATAATGGCGTCGTAGAATTGTCCCTAATCTATCGCAATTACAAACACAATTGACAAAAAATAACACTTACTTGTGATAGAAAATACCGTGTTGTGTGTTGTTAAGTTTGATGTCGCTGATCGCCTTTTACACGATTTTTACGGAGCACTACTTCGCGACAGGAAATGACACCAAATGGCCGAGTTTCGAGTGAATCAGTTTTATACAACTTGAATGGCCGAGGGGCATGGATGGCCGGCAGAGGGGTTCACCTTGCGTTAACGTCTCCGTTGACAGCTAAATGCTCGAAGACAACTCTGTTAAAATTAATAATTTAATAAAATGTTTTGCCTAAGTTTTACAACTTTATTGTAGTTATTTTGCTAATAATTTCGTGCGTTGTATATATTTACAACAAAGAAAAAAGGTTTATTGGTTGGTGGTTTTGTAAATGGTTTATTTTTTGAACCATTTACAAAACCAATCGATAGCTCCCTCGATCTCATCAATATGCATATACGAAAAGCTAAGTAACTGCAAGAGCCCGAACAACATTATTTATCACACTGGTCTAATGCGGCAAATATCACAAGCCATCATCAATATTTTTGGTAATTATCAGGTATACTGGTTTCCTCACGATGGTTTCCTTCACCATTTTAAGTACGTGATAATGTATGCCTTAACGCACATGAAATTGAAAAGCCATTAGTGTGCACTTTGGGTTTGAATTCGAGACCATTCACTCCATCGTCTAATCGTCTGAACCCTAGGCTCTCTTAAAATATTTACTGAAAAAACTGTAAACAAAGGAAGAAGGAACATTAACTTAATGTCCATTTCACGAGTTCTTCCAGTCTAGGCCATTGGTTAAAATCGTTTTTTACAAGTAATAATATGGATCAACTTATAAAACCCTTTCTAGATAAAAGAAATATGCAAGAAATTATAAACATAGTTCTATATAATCAAGAATTGATCGTATTTAGTTGTGATTATTATGTACCTATATTAAAATATGGAGATTATATAACTGCTTCGTTGGTAGAGTGGTAGCATGATCAACCCCAGATATTGAGGTCCTAGGTGCAAATCCCGGGTCAGTTCCAAAAGTAACTTTTAAGAGAGGTAGGGCATAGCGTTAATTCGCTCAAAGAGCAGCCCGACTGGGGAAGTACTTCCACCTTATAGAAGGCATTCCTTAAAAATAACATTAATAAATTTAATGTTTGTTTCCGAATGTGAGTAAGCTCGCTAGTGCTTCTTTGGGAGAAGGGGGGAAGGGTCAGCAACGGGAACACCCAAATACTCCGAAATATTTTATTCCGAATTTTGATGTTCCGATTTTTAAAAGTCCAAAGTTCATAATACATAAGAATTGTAATGTCTATTATTTAAATTTCACGAATTAATTAAATATCACGAAATTTATCTTACCGAAAGTCGTAAATGCGATTTGTTAGTTTTCCGATTTTCATACGTTCAGCCAAATGCTCGAAGTGTTCTCGATCCGAAAAACGACATTCCGAATTACAATACTTCGAATAAACTAAAAGTCAACATGTTGTGCTACAAAATTGTGTGACAGAAACGAATCGCTGCAAAACCGACTTCACGTAGTCTTGTCTGCCATACCCTAGAGTGTAATTTAAGCCTGCGTAGGCGCGGAGGGGTGGGGTGGCCCGCGAACTGAGGAGCAGGTGGCTTGAAGGCCCGCCGCCGCGGTGCAAGCCGAAGCTGCGGTGGTGAGCATTAAAAACCATCTGCGACAATGCTTGCTGCTTGTTGCATACCTACTTGCATGTTGCATGCCTGCTTGTTTGCTGCATTCCAGCTTGCAATATCAAAAATACAAAAAAATATTAGACAGACGTCAAATTTTCTTTTCTAATTTAAATATTTTTATTATGTTTATTGGGTGTGGCAGCGACTAGGAACAGCCAATTTTTAGAATTCCCTGGCTCTCTGGTGCCTGTGCGCGTGTTGGCGGCTGCAGTGACCGTTGTAGTGCCCAAATAAATGAGCTCAGTGAACACCATTTGAATGCTAAATAACGGGCGTGATCTGTTGCTGGGTAACAATGAAGCATGCGGTTGCTAAGAACGACAACCACTGTCCACTGCTGAACTGCCGCGCAATTGTCTCCACTTACTCCTCAAGATTGCAGGCCATCAATCTTCTACTATATAAAAATAAGTCGGGTTTTCCTTCCCGACGCTATAACTCCAGCGATTCCACGGAACTCCGATTTCCACGGTTTTGCATTCGTTGGAAAGGTCTCGGGCTCCGTGAGGTTTATAGCAAAGAAAATTTATAAAATTTAACGCGGGTAACACCGCGGGGCACAGCTAGTCAAGTTATAAAATTAAGTGTCTGCGCAGAGCTCCAAAAAAATTATACCTCCGTGCAGAGTTTGCGCAGTTGCAACAGTGTGTCAACGCCAAAAAGACTTTAAATATATTCTTTTTAGTTATATTAGTTTATTTTATAATTTTCTAGCTTAGTTTATTTTCTTTTGCAGGTTTCGTAAGTTTTAATTGTTTATACCGTGATACTTTTTCAATTTTTTATACTGGATATACCGCAGAGTGCCCAGCTTAACGGCAATGAAGCCATTGACCAATGTTGTGTCTCGCTGGACGGACTCGTGCAGTGCCTTGATTGTAACCAGGTACGCTTTTTAAGGGTCAGAGAGGCTTAAAAATCTACCAGGGAAAAGGTCACAAAAATAATAACATACAACTTTCGGCCCCACATTATACTCAAAATTCGTCTTCTAATCACATTCATTTAGAAAAAAATTCTTTCTAATGCTAAAATCTCAAAACGCATTTTGAAACGTATCCCTCGTGGTGCTCGTCTCTCTGTTGCAACAGCTCTTTCAAAGGCAATTAAAGCTGTGATTGAAAATAACACAACGTAGTTGGGAACATTTACTTTTCTTCCCGTATGCTGTATTTCATGTTAGTTCTGAAAGAAATAGTGAATCTTTAACGACTAAAATTAAATAAAACTGCGTGAGGTACAGTACCGTGGAGGAACCACATTTATTTTTAGAAAGTATCTCGGCCACCACACAAAATTCAAAATTTACCATGAAACCAGTGAGTGGTGATGTTATCTGTAATCTCGTGGAGAGCAAGCTAGGCGATGGTGATTTAAAAGGTGCTGCACGCATTTTGTTCTGCAATGACACAATAGCTGAAACATTAGAGGAAAAACATCCACCGCCAGCAGCAAACCTTCTTCTTCGTGAGGCTCCAACGGATTTTGATGAAATGGGTTTTGCAATATCTGCACAGGAAGTAACTCTAGCAATGGCTTCATTCCAAAGTGAGTCCGCAGGTGGTATTGATGCTCTGAGACCACAACATTTGATATATTTGTTGTGTGGTGACGGGCGATGTTCTTTTAAGGAACCTGACGGAATTAGTAAACCTAATGCTATCAGGCCGAGTTAACACAGATATATGTAAAATTCTTTACGGTGCCAACTTTGTGCCCTTAAGAAAAAAGATTGTAGCATTAGACCAATAGCCGTTGGACTGACATATCGCCGCCTTGTAGCTAAAATCTGCTGCAAAAAGATCGCTCCCTAATTGGAAAACAGTTCCAACCTATACAACTTGGTTTCGGTTCGAGAGGAGGCGCCGAAGCAGCAATCCATGCTGTACGGACCTTTCTTGATCAAAGAAGTGAAGAGGTGCTGCTGAAGGTGGACTTCAAAAATGCGTATAACTCTTTGGACAGGGGGGCCATTCTAACACAAATAAAGGAAAAGATTCCTATTTTATATAATTCCATTTGGCAGTGTTACAGTTGTCCAACAAAATTAACCTATTTAAATAACGAAATGTTGTCTGCAGTGGGTTGCCAACAAGGTGACCCCTTAGGACCTGCAATTTTTTGTCTCACAATTCACCCTATCATCCAACGTCTTCAATCAAAGCTAAACGTTTGGTACTTGGATGATGGAACAATTGTGGCAATGTCAATACCGTTTATGATGATCAGCTATCTCATACAAGAGATTTTTCGAAGTGCAAGCTTTTTGTTTCTGATAATTGTCCCTCAAAAGATTTGGCAATCGAAAAATTTAAGGTTTCGGCTCCAAATATAAAAATTATTGACAAACATTCTTTGTGTCTGTTGGGTTCCCCAATTTATGACGAATTTAATTTTGTTATTGATAAACGAAGGAAAACTCCTTCGTTTATCAATAACAAAATTAAAATGTTTTTACAATGTTCAGATCGATTGTTAAAAATTAATACCCACATGGCTTGTACCATTTTAAAATTTTGCTTATTAGTTCCCGATTACTTTACGATGCTGCCAGCTATGGAAGCAGTGTGCTTCCATAGCTTCTAAAAAGTTTGGACGGCACCGTAAAAAATACACTATCGTCTATTATAAATGTAAATTTAGACGACCGGGCTTGGTTACAGGCTTTATTGCCAGTGCGATTGGGAGGACTAGGCGTTAGGTCTATTTCTGATGTGGCTCTCCCCGCATTTCTGTCCTCTGTACATAGTACGCTAAAATTAACAACTAAAATTCTTTCGGCCTCAAACAACGTTATTTAAATAAGTAATATGAGTGAGGCCAGAAATGCTTGGCTTTTGGCTTTCCCAAACTCAGGTTTTCCCACAAACCCTTCATCTCAGCGGCTGTGGGACGGGCTGCTCTGCGAGTTAGTACGGAAAAAATTATTAGAAACGTGCTTAGACTCCGCAGATCGTGCCCGCCTCTTAGCTGTTGCAGAATGGGAATCAGGTTTGTGGTTACAAGCCCTCCCATCGCCTAATACGGGAACATTGATGGATTCATCGAGTTTCCGATCGCGGTGTCTCTTCACCTGAGTGCACCGTGCTGCGCACCTCACCGCAGCCAGTGTGGCGATGCCGTTGGCCGGCTTGGTCACCACGGCTTATCCTGTTTAAAAAGTGCTAGTCGTATTCCCCGCCACGCTAATTTAAACAACATCATCCGGCGTGCTTTTACCACCGCCAATTGCCCTGCCATTTTAGAACCCATTGTTTTAATGCGTGATGATGGTACGAGGCCTGACGGGATGAGTCTCATTCCTTGGAGGATGGGGCGACTTTTGCTTTGAGACGCTTCATGTGCTGACACCCTTGCACCGTCTCATCTTCCCAGTTCCCATAATACGGCTGGCGCGGCGGCTGAATCGGCTGAGGCCCTTAAGAGGCGCAAATATAGTACACTTGATAGCGGTTACATATTTGTGCCTTTTGGGGTAGAAACATTTGGGCCGTGGGGACCACCGGCCAAAATTATGTATAAAGAAATAGCTGCACGCCTTGTCGAGGCGACACGTTCCCAGAATGCTGGCTTATATTTTGCCCTGTTTTTTTTTTATTCCTTTTTACGGCTCTGGCTTCTTTGGCCTTATGAGCCTTCAGTAAATATATTTTTATATCATTTATTTCCGTCATTATCAAGGTAAAGTCCGTCACAGTCAAGTTATACATAGTCCTTGTCCAACCCCAGTAAAGCAGTGGAGACTTTACTAGAAGCTTTTATGGAGTTTTGGTTACAACACGGAAAATCACAATTCACGGCAATATCGCACTTTCCTCCACTTGTGTACTTTGTCGAAGATGTTATGTCTAAAAATCTACCATATTTACACATAAAAACTCGAATTTACACCAGTTTTTGAAAATAAAACATAGCCTCGATGCGTCTTTTTCCGCGTTAAATATGTATTGCCATACAGCGTGGTAATGCTGCTAGTATTCTGAGAACATTACCAACCAATACAAGAATTTTTAGAATACCTTTAACTTAATGCTTAGTTTTATAATGTAAATACTTTACGTTAAATCATGTGGGTATCAAAAACTAAATTAATAAAATACTCGAAAAACGTAAAACTTGTGGTAAAATTTGTCTTTTACCAAATATGAGTTATGGTATAGATTAAAGATTTGTTTTGGTAGTTTACGAAATACGAATTACTGTTTGAAAGACTCTCTATGTGCTGCTAGCTCTAGCGATACATAGAGAGTCTTTCAAACAGGTTATGGGCCCAGCTCTAGAAGAAAACGCTAAATAATGAATGACTCTGGACACGGAATAATAGATATATTATTTACACGGAATTACAGTAAGTGAGAAATTGAATATGTCCCAAGGTAGTACCACCATGAGTCCGAGTCCTCTATCAATAGAGAAGCTAGATGACAATATGGACTACAGTACGTGGAAATTTATGATGGAACTATACCTAATCCATGAAGACCTGTGGGAATGTACAATGTCTACACCGAGTGCAAGTGATGTTGCAGGTATGAAAAGAGACCAAAAGGCCAGGGCAAAAATTTGCTTGATGGTAAAGCCACATTGTTTGATCCATGTACGCAACTCCAAGTCTGCAAAAGAGGCGTGGGAGGCGCTTAAGGCTGCTTTTGAAGATAAGGGCCTAAATAATAGATGTAGACTGTTGGCGAAATTGGTTAATCTGAAATTGGAGCAATTTTATTCTGTGAGAGACTATGTAACTGCTTTGATGATGGTAGCTCAACAGCTTCATGATCTTGGCAAAGAAATAGACGATGAACTGCTAGCAGCGTTAATGTTACAAGGTTTAACAGAGGAATATGCGCCTTTGAGACTAGCGCTTGAAAACATCAATACTACGCTAAGTACCGACTATGTCAAAACAAAACTTCTACAACTAGATGGAGATAAACCATACGCAAGTACGAGTACTTCAAATGCATCCAATTCAGCACTTACAGTAAAGCAACCAAGGGAGAAGGCGGCTAAGTATAAAAACGTCAAAAAGAAGCCTTTAAAATGTTATATTTGTGAGGGGCCACACAAAGCGAGGGATTGCCCAAGGAATCCAATGATGAAGAAGGATGCTTTGACGTCAATAGCAATGGCGACTGCCACGAAGCAGGAATCTGGTCAATGGATACTTGACTCTGGTGCAACAAACCATATGACGAATAGAAGAGAGTGGTTAACGGACTGTAAAAAGCTTTACAAACCAGTAGAAGTAGCGTGTGCAAATGGAGAAAGTATGTATGGAGAGGCAGTTGGTAATGTAGTAAACAAAGATATGCATGTTTCAATAAGTAATGTGTTGTATGTACCTGGGTTAGCCGCTAACCTTCTGAGTGTGAGCACAATAGTAAGTAGAAACCTAGTTGTTGTGTTTGATAAATCTGGCTTTAAAATTATGAAAGCAGAAGGATGCAAGGTTATCGGTAATGTTTCTCATTCTGGTGTTGTAGAGAATGGTGTCTATAAACTTAAGTATTGTTCACAGAAAATGGCCTTAGCTTCAACAGCTTCTGACCAAATGATACTATGGCACAGGCGACTGGGACACCTAGGGGTACGGAACCTAACACTACTTAAGGAGAAGATGGCGCAAGGGGTAAGTTTTTCTAACAGCACTTCAAAACTCGAGTGTGAAGCATGTGTAATGGGGAAACAAACTACGCTACCCTTCAAGAAAACTGGTGCTAGCAGGGCGAATGAGGTCTTGGGCTTAGTTCACACTGATGTTTGTGGACCTATGAGTGAGAGTTCGTATGGAGGATATCGATACTACCTCACATTTATTGATGATCTCACGAGGAAAACGTTTGTTTACATGTTGAAGAATAAAGGAGAGGTCTTTGACAAGTTTGCCGAATTTGTGAGACTGACTGAACGTCAAACAGGGAAGAAGTTGAAGATTATTAGGTCAGATAACGGCAAAGAATTTGTAAATAAGCGAATGGATGAATTTTGCAAAATGAGGGGCATTCGTCATCAACTGACGGTAGATTATACACCTCAACAAAATGGAGTAGCCGAACGAGCTAACAGAACCATCACAGAGAAAGCTAGAACTATGCTGGAAGAATCTGGCTTAAGCAGACGGATTTGGGCTGAAGCAGTTAACACTGCAGTGTATTTGAAGAACCGGTCACCTACTGTAGCTGTGAAAAATATGACCCCAGAAGAGGCCTGGACTGGAAAGAAGATAGATCTGAGCTCCTTAAGAGTTTTTGGATGCACGGCTTACCTTCATATTCCAGACCAGAAGCGAAAAAAGTGGGATCCTAAAAGCCAAGAGTTAGTCCATGTTGGTTATTGTGAAGAAACAAAGGGCTATCGCTTAGTTAATCCAGTGACGGGTGAACTGCATAGGGGAAGAGATGTAGTGTTCTTTGAAAATAAAAAATATGGAAACAAGAGTGAAGAATCCATAAAAAAAATTTACCTACCAACAGATACCTTTATTGAGCTAGAGAAAACCACGGAAGCAACTCAAGAGGAAGGAGTTCCAGATATTCGTTTACAACAAGAAGATAGGCGTTATGTCGAACCTACAGAGGTGGTTCCAGTGAACGATGTTGTCGATGATGATGCGTGGCACTCCTCTAATGAAAGAGAATCAGATGCTGAGGAAAATCTGCCAAATAACGGCACTGAGACTTCATGCAGAAGATATCCACTTCGGCGAAGGGAAACAAAACAGTTTCCAGATTTCGTGTCTTATAAAGCTGCTTCTTTATCTCAAGATCCCTTGACAGTCGATGAGGCGTTAAGTAGGGATGATGGTATGAAGTGGATAGCCGCAATTGAGGAGGAATTACAGGCTCTTAAGAAAAATAACACATGGACTCTTGTGAAGCCACCGAAGTCGTGTAACATCGTTGATTCGAAATGGTTATTTCGAATAAAAGAAGAGGCGGGGGGAAAGACCCGTTACAAGGCACGACTCGTGGCTAGAGGCTTTAGTCAACGAAGAGGCGTGGATTATTTTGAAACGTTTTCGCCTGTAATAAGGCACAGCTCACTTAGAACTTTGATCGCGTTAGCAGCTAATATGGATTTGAAGATTAACCAAATGGATGTGAAAACGGCGTTTTTAAATGGTGATTTAAGTGAAGTCGTTTATATGAGACAACCAGAAAGGTTAGAGGAAAAAGGAAAGGAAGATTACGTTTGCCTTTTGAACAAATCCTTGTACGGGTTGAAGCAGGCTCCACGAGCGTGGAACTCAAAACTTCATGCAGAACTAACGAGATTAAATTTTAAAAGGTCAGAGAATGAACCGTGCGTGTACAAGCGGACACAGAATGGTAATTTGATTATCATCGCGGTGTATGTGGATGACATTCTGATTTTCTGGAACAATGAAGAAGAGATGCTCATGGTTAAGAGGGACTTAAAGTCCAGCTTTGAAATGAAAGATCTAGGCAAAGCTGAACTTATGCTGGGTATTCATATTGTGCAAGATGCTAAATGGATTAAGCTGCATCAGGAGCATTATGTACAGAAGCTTTTAAAAGCATATAATATGGAGGACTGTAAACCAGTTGTCACACCAGCCGTCCCAGGACTGAAAGGCTAGAGAAGCCTGCGCATGACAGAAAGCCAGATGAAAGAATACCCTATCGGGCATTAATAGGCTCACTAATGTACTTGGCGGTGTGTACGAGGCCTGATATAGCTCACATAGTGAACTATTTAAGCCAATTCAATGAGTATTATGAGGAACAGCATTGGATTGCTGCTAAGAGGGTACTTCGATACCTTAAAGGTACCAAGACACTTGGCCTGAGATATGCAAGGGATAAACGTCGACAAACTATTGAGTGTTTTGCAGATGCTGACTATGCGGGAGATAACGATCGACGTTCATACTCAGGCTCAGTATTCCTTATCCAAGGAGGAGCAGTTTCATGGCAGAGCACTAAACAGCGAACAGTGGCTCTTAGCACTGCTGAGGCAGAATATGTTTCGTTATCAGAGGCAGCAAAAGAAGCTATATTCTTGAGAAGATTTATAGCAGATATAGTTGGTGTAGGAGAACATCAAGCTATAACAGTGTTTTCGGACAGCCAGTCTGCAATTGCTATTGCCAACAATCCGGTGCATCATCAGCGCACAAAGCATGTTGATATAAGGTATCATTTTATACGTAATGCTGTTGAGTCTAAGGTCATAAGGTTAGAGTACCGAGAAACTGAAAGAATGGTTGCGGATGCACTGACAAAACCACTACCCAGAAGTAAATTTGAATGGTGTGTTATTGGTATGGGATTGTGTGTATGAAAATACTGTTTATCTTTTGTGTATGTATGTATGTATGCATGCATGAGATTAAGGAGGAATGTTGAAGCAAAGAGGTTACTCTTTTAAATGTAATCTCAAATGCATTGAGATTACATTTAAAAGAGTAACCTCTTTGCTTCAACAATTACGAACGCAACAATTTCCCTATATAACTATGCTCTGTGGCAACAATAAACAGACGGCGTCGCAATTTTGAGGTTATACCGTTGTTGTTTAATGTGTTTATTTCGTGAATAAATCAATTAGAATTTGGCTATAATTTATAAATAATGGCAAAACATCATCCAGATCTTATATTCTGTAGAAAACAACCCGGTGTAGGTAAGTATAACCACAATTTCCCCCCTAAAACTTTGTTGATTTGAAAGTCTCATTACGATTTCCTTTATCATTTCAGCTATTGGGCGTTTATGTGAAAAATGCGATGGTAAATGTGTTATATGCGATTCATACGTGCGTCCATGCACACTGGTGCGAATTTGCGACGAGTGTAACTATGGTTCGTACCAAGGTAGATGTGTCATTTGTGGTGGCCCCGGCGTTTCGGATGCGTATTATTGTAAAGAATGCACTATTCAGGAAAAAGACGTGAGTATGGTTTTTGATTCATTCATCATAAAAAAAAAAATGTATATTTGTGAGATACCTAGTCTTTGTGGTTATGCAGTCAAAGATTGGTGAGACTTACCTATCACGCCGCAGGTCGTGGGTTCGATACCCACCCAGGACAGATATTTGTGTGCATGAACATGTCTGTTTGTCCTAAGTCTGGGTGTAATTATCTACCTATAATATAAGTATGTATTTACATAAGTAGTACAAGTTGTACATCAGTTATCTAGCTTCCATAGTGCAAGCTCTGCTTAGTTTGGGATCAGATGGCCATGTGTGAATAATGCCCTGGATATTATTATGTTATTATAAAGCATGGGTTGGATCTCATATCGAGTCGCCTGAATTTGAGTTAAGTGTGCATATAGGGGGGTTAAGGGAGTTCTTACTAAGTGATAAAACGCATTTTTTTCTGCAGGAGTCACGCCAAAAGTTTTATAAATTTTTAAACTCATAAGACTTGATACAAATGCATGAAACAGAACACAATTTTGATACATTTCATAGCGATTTAGATACCTACAGAGTTGTAAAGGAATGTAAAAACACTGCTTTTGTGTTTAGAAGTTATATATTTTTTTATAATGCCTTTATATAATTTTCTGAAAAATACCCAAAACTGAAAATGTTCATTGTCACTATCATGATATTTTTGCTAAAATGTACTTTTATGAAATAATTTGGGTTAGGTTAGAATGGTGACCATTTAGCGAGCTAGAAAGACATTAAGCATGGATATCTCCATTACCATGGGTTTCCGCGGGGTGGGGATGGTACAGGAGGGTAGCCCACTCCCTCCTCCACCCCTCCCCCCTCAATTCACTTATGTTTAAAGGCGACTTGATTTGAGATATTTACCTAAAGCATGGATTACTACTTCTGCTGTAAATAGTTGTTTGATAATGTAATGTGTAAATAACAACTAAAATTTTACCTTCTTGTGTCGCCCCCGAATTGTTACTCATAGAAAGTTTAGCAGAATGTGGCACAGTATCTGAATTTTTATGTAATAATAATATGCTGGGACATACTTTACCCATGGCCATCTGATCCCAAATTAAGCAGAGCTTGTCCTATTTAAACCAGATAACTGATATACTACATATTATACTACTTTTTCTTTTGTAAATACATACTTATATAGATAATTACATCTAAACTCAGGACAAATGGACATGTTCATGTATCTGTCCTGGGTGGGAATGGAACCCACATCCTCCAGTGTAAAAAACAGATGTACTTTGGAATAATCATTTGTTTTTATTTTGCAGAGAGATGGGTGTCCGAAGATTGTGAACTTGGGAAGCTCCAAGACAGATCTGTTCTACGAGCGGAAAAAATATGGGTTTAGAAGACATTAGTAATCAATATACAGGGTGTAAACTTATTTGTCTAAAATATAAATGTGTTCTAAAAGTAATATACTAATAATAATAAGTACTCCTGGCCGAATTTCGACGACTTTCTTCTCGTAGAGGGAGGGAGGAGGGAGGTATAAGTTGTCTTAAGGACAAGGACAACACATCTGACAAGCATGGGGATTATGGGTTATCCCCCATAAGATGCCTTGGAGGAGGCCTTTGCCCAGCAGTGGAGATCTTTCAGCTGACATGTGTCAGCTAAAAGATGTACTGATTTACATGTGTATATCAGTCAATATGTATTATATCTTTTGCACAACTAAGTTTCATGCCCGACTGTTTTCGAGGTTTAGGATAATTATTTGAAATGTGAAAATAAGTTCTGTACATATGTGTTAAGTGTGCTTGATATAATGTGTAAGGTGTCCCAATATTTGATTGTATTATTTCTCTACCCACCCCTCTTACATAAATGATAATTTAAAGATTTCTAAAGCATGGACACTAATTTTTAGAAGGTGTAACAAAAATAGTGGATAATATGTTAAGAGCCTTAATTTGCCTAAAACTGTTAACATGGATAATATACAAACAAAATAAAAAATATTAACAACTCCCCATACACATATATGTTATGTTAATAGATATGTTCACAGTTGCATATGAAAGATCATATCATATTGTTAACACCTCCCGAACTCTTTTAGTTTTTAGGATTAGTAGCAATGCATATCGTAAATTCGAACTCCAAGATGTTTAACAATTAAAATTTTACGTTTTGCAATGCAAATCATGTAAAAAACTAAACTTACTTATCATAGGGCAGTGGTTACCTTAGTGTCAGAGTTGTTCAAGTCGACTAGTAGGCCTCCGACATGGCTTAACGACTGTTGGCTAGTGGCTACAACCGGGTCCTACAGCTTAACTTGGTCTGACGCAAAGAGACCCTCAGAAATTAAGCCATTGTGGCGGTCACCCATCTATGGACTGACCGCGAGCCTGATTGCTTAACCTCGCCGATCACTTACGGACCGGTGAGACCATCTATCTGTGAGCTACTGCTAAAAGAAAATAATCATATTTAAGTATTAGTGGAAACTGGTAAAAGGACTGTAGAATTAAATTATAATTAAAGTGTAAGGTAATAAAATATCTTTTCATAAATTTAATATTTACTTTTCAATATAATTTTCTAATAGACTAGGTCTTAACTATTTATACAAATTAGATCTATTTTAACTCAACGACCAAATAAATATTTACATGGAAATAATACTTAAATATCTTGCCTAATGCATCACCCTGGCTACGGTCCGGCCGCTGAAATAATGCGTTCCGGAAAGATGGTATTTATTACAAGCTAAAATTTAATTAATAAAATCTAACATAAAATTAATTACGTCGGTTACCCGTTACAATTTTTCATTATGTTAGCTACTTACCTCAGTTTTAATATATTATAATAAATTACGTACATAGTTTTCTCAATAAATATATAATATTATTATTACCATTGACTTATATGTATTCTACTATAAGTCAATGATTATTACACTTAATTGCGTCAAATAATTTACAATCCAGAAAAATAAAGAACAGTAATGTTAAGGTAATGGGAGGCCTTGTCGCTAAGCGATCTCTATTTGACAACCAATGAGTTGAAGGAACCAAAAATTATATGGAGAACGAAAGGTAGAAGATAATGTACAGGATAGAAAGTAAATGAGTGAAAAAAAATATAGAAAAATATATAATTTATCGCTAAATTTATGTTACATTATTATTTTGCACTAGTATTACCAACAAATAATTAGACGTCGTTCTTTCAGCGGCGGGCCTATAACGTCTACCTATCTGTCCGTATTAGTTTCAGAAAACTATTACAGTGTATGCCGTTTGTATGACAAATGGAAAATCGAAAATTCGGTCACACAAAGCAAATTTCTTAACATAGACTACATATCTATATATATAAAAATCAATGCCACTTTTCGTTGTAATGTTATAACTCAACAACGCCTTTACCGATTTGGCTAATTTTGGTCTTGAATTATTCGTGGAAGTCCAGGGAAGGTTTGTACGTAGAGAAAATTTAAAAAAGTTTTGAAAAAGTGTAAAATCAACATCTTTTATCAATTTAAAATATTGTTTTATTTGAATAAATGAACTTAATAATCTTTTTTTTTATTACTATGCCTTATACGTAGCGAAGCACGTACCGGGCCGCTAGTGTACATATAATTATTACATACATACATACATAGACTCACGCCTGTTTCCCAGAGGGTTAGGCAGAGACAACGGACTACCACTTGTCACGATCCTTGCACACCTCTTTCGCTTTTTTTTTACTAACATTATATTCTTCATACATGCTCGCTGGTTTAGGGTACTTCTGACCTGACCTTTCTTGAGAAGGTCTTCGATTTGATCAGAGAATGTTCTACGAGGTCTTCCCCTTCCGGCTGTACTATTCACACAGGCCAGGCCATACTTCTTTTGTCAATCTTCTTTAATTCATCTTTTCTAAATGGCTAAACCATCTCATCATACCTTTTTCAATCTTTGTGACTACATCCTCTTTCACACCACAACGCTCTCTTACATCAGTATTTCGAATTCTGTCTCTTAAAGTCACACCACACATACTTCTCAGAGCTCTTATTTCCACTGCATTTATTTTACTTTCATTTTTTTTCTGCAATACCCAACTTTCACTTCCATACATTAAAGTTGGCACTAACACTCCATCGTGTACGGCCAGTCGAGCCTTCTTTGAGACTTGCCGGCTACTCGTAAAGGCGTGTAGTGCCCCATTTACTCTGTTCCCCGCATTTACTCTTCTAACAGTATCTTTTTCATATTTCCCATCTCTCGTAAATAAAGTTCTCAAATATACAAACTCTTTCACCTGTTCGACTTTCTCTCCTCCAATCACAATATCACATGCTGTCGTGTATTCATCCCTTTCAAATACCATTACCTTCGTCTTACCAACATTCATTTTCATCCCTTTCCTTTTAAAATCTTCATGCATATTTATTACCATCACCTGCCGACGATGCAAGTAGAACTTGATCATCAGCGTAGCGCAGACATTTCATGAGTAACTTATTCATCCTTACACCACATTCACTTATATAATTATTAAGGCCACAAATTATGTTTATTTAAGAAAACAGCTTATTTTACATATCCCTTATGTCACACAAGTTTAGCAAATATTAACAAATAGACCATATATGATTACATGTTACTACTTACTATATTTCGGTGACAGTAAGGAAGGGTGTTTAGTGATTTGAGTCACTATAACCGTTATATAAAAACAAGTTTACTATAAATAAAAGTCAAACTGATTTCTGAAAACGATACACACTTCGTAGGGAAAAGATACTTTTCGCAATCGGGGTGTCACAATAAACGGCGCCTACTGTCTTGGACGGAGTATAATAATGCTCTATGACAAATTGCGTCCTTGTATTAATTCTAGCTGCTTCTCTCACTAGCTATGCTAGCTGAAGAACTGGGGTTGGTCCAAATGTTTGTGTCGTTGGCCCCAGAATATGTTGGCCGGGCTGGTATGAGCGGCGATCGGATGCATACGCTGAAATCAAACAACATAGATTAGATTGAGTGAGTAAGGTTGCCTTCCGTCCAGGACCCCCGGATTTGTCCTAGTTTAGTAATCTTCCAGGAGAAGCTTTATGTCAGGGGAGTCTGCAGGTCACCCTAAAAACGATTAAAACTAAAAATAAGACGTAATATTTGTCAACTGCAAAACTAGCCCCGGTGGCGCGAACTAGGGAGGGCTTGGCAGACGGGTTGGCGGTCGCAGTATGATAGTCATAGTACTCAGAATGAAGCTGCTGCCCGTCCTTTGGTAGATATTCCTTCGGGTCTACTTCTACGACCCCAACGAGGTGAGATGGGGTGATGATATTCTGATATTCGCCGCCGTCACCACTCAACAATCGCCATTTTATGTAATGGCAACTCTATCACCAAACCCTCTATCGATTTCTATAAGTCTTGAATGGTTAACATGAGTGGATTAGCCTCTTTAAATCAGTCCAGCCTAAATTCTCTTCCATATCTTTGGCTCGTATTGGGAGCCATATCCAAAAAGCATAGAGTGTGATGTTTCCTTTGGTAGCGAAGGCCGGGTCATGGCGGACCGACCATGCGAGGTAAGAGTACGGCAAGTACCCTTTGGAGAGGTTTGCCGTAGTCACCGCGCTTTGCATGCGAGTTGGCGAGCGCAGTTAGGTGGTAGCTAGTACACAGGTGGCGCTACTGCCAGACTGCCTGGTGTATCTCTTAGTCGACTTTTACGATACCCACGAGAAGATAAGGGGTGGCCCTGTTATTCTTTCTAGGCCAAAAACCACACGGCTACATGCACCAATTATGCGCATTGGTCGATAGGGTCGAATATGTCCTCAACCCTATATAGAAAACTATTGCCCTGCAGTTGGGCAGGAATAGACTGCATCATTATTTGGCGCCAAAAGTAAATTGACACATCTAACGATGCCGTGTCCTTTTCGTAACAGTAGTGTTAAAAAGAAATAAAAGAATATTTAAATTAGATTCGTTATTGTTGCAGGGGCATTGTTATTTCTATCTCTATCCACACGTGATTTTGTGAAGTGCTGTAAATTATATATTAGTTTATTTTTGTAGTTTACATGCCATTTGTTTTATATTATAGAGTTTTATTATTATTTAGTTTTTGTTATATTTATGGTTTTTATGCGTGTAGTGAGACATGCATTCAGTTGATTTCGTGTTGACTGACCTCCTGGCACTGTGGGCGTATCAGCTGTATCCGAACATAGTCCTATAAACATTGTGTGGATTAGTTTGTTTACACGTTTTCTTATTGTAAAAAGAAAGAAAGAATAATGTACAAAAAAAGAGATTGTACAAAGGTACTGATTGTTTCTACAGAAATCCCTTTCAGTAGACCTGGAAGAGGAGATTTTGGAAGGTATAAAAAATGAGTCTGTATGATGACAGTCATAAATACCTACATACATAATTTTAAATAATTAACTACATAAAGTACGTATATATGTATTGCGGAGAGGACAGATAGTGTTCTTTTACCGTCTCTTTAAATAGGGAAATGGTCACGAATCTGAGGCATATTTTTTTATGCTGCATGGGTTTGCGTTTGACCACGATCTCACCTGATAGTAAGTGAAGATGTGATCGAAGGTGGACCGCGCGTACCCATCAGATGTTTGTTCACTTTAGCCTTTAATAAACCCATGATATGTCTGGGTCTGGGTCTGGGTGTTCCACTGCTTAACCGTGCGTATAATGAAGGAGGAAGCAAAGCGCTTCGTACGGCATAATGGGATGTCAACAACAAAGCGGTGGAGACCCTCCCGTCGCCTGGTAGTCCGATGAAAAATATGAGAATGTTTATACCTACATATATATTAAAGAAAATTGGGATGTGTAGCACTCTAAAATGTAATATACATATTCCTATAAATCCAGGAACTCATTATCTGCAGTCGAGAATGGATTTATTCTAAACCTAACTGTACTTAGCTTTAGAATCAATGTGAAAAATACTGATGTTGCCATGTTACTTTGCCATTTGAGCAACATCAGCAGCTATGATGTGTTTTAACCCGAGTCATTAGTCATGCTCTATCAATATCAGAAGTGGGATACTTACGAGTTTACATCCTCAAGTTTCTTGAGCAGCCTCTCGTTCTCTCTACTCAATAGTTCCTGATCTCGCAG
Source organism: Pseudoips prasinana (assembly GCA_951640165.1). Taxonomy (NCBI): domain Eukaryota; kingdom Metazoa; phylum Arthropoda; class Insecta; order Lepidoptera; family Nolidae; genus Pseudoips; species Pseudoips prasinana. The sequence continues at coordinate 5,563,727 of OX621260.1, forward strand.
CAGTTGGTCTCTTACGCCAAATAATTCTGTGTTTTCAGTTCTGAGCGCCGAGTTTTCTTCCATGTGTATTTGGACAAGCTCCACGAGCTCTGACTGTTTAAGCTGGTATAGCTTGTTTGGCTCAATCTGCGTAGGAGTACGCCGCTGACCTGGAGTGTAATTAATAAGCGCTCTGTTATAATCTAACTACCAAAAACTCTGTTTATAAAAAGAATAGTACCTATTGAACGGCTCAATAGATTTGTATGAAACATAACCTAGAACTATATTAAACTAGCATTTAGATAAGAAGTGAAGTTCATTGAAATTACTCCATCCTTTTGAGATATTCTATGCTATAGACATACAGAAATACTATATATACTATAGTGTTTGATGCTTATTTTGTTTACAAGGTAAGAAAACGACGGCGTAAATAGTTACCGAAGTTTTTCTTCTATGCACGGAGTCAGTCCCTACTATTAGGGTTCCGTAACCAAAGGGTAAAACGGGACCCCATTAACAAAGACTTTGCTGTCTGTCTGTCCGTCTGTCACCAGGCTGTAGCTCATGAACCGTGATAGGTAGTCAGTTGAAGCTCCCATACAACAAACGTGAATTTATTGCTCATTTTTATAGATAATGGCACGGAACCCTGCGTGCGCGTGTCGGACTTGCACCTGGCTGATTTTTTTAATTATCACTATTGTACTTTAACTTCGATACAGTTTGAGAACAGCCAATGATGTAGTAATAAAACAACTTACTGTAAGAATCCAGGTTGTAATCTGTCTGTACATGCAACGCTGTCCTAAGATGCTGGTTCTCCGACTGTAGCGCTTCGACTTCTCTCTTCAAACTTAATATGAGAGCATCTCTTGCATCCTGTAAAATAGAATTGATTCCTAGCTGTATTCTTGCTAAATAAAGGTTTAAAATAACCCGATTCTTCACTGCTTCTATCTTTTACGGTATCTTATCCGTAGAAAGAGAATCAGTGAAGAATGTAGAGCTTCTAACTCTTCCAAAACTGTAACTGTAACTGTGTGCTGAAGTTGTACTTGCTCTATAGTAGTGTTAGTAGAGAAAGTATCAGACATAATTCTATTTGCTGATGATACATCACTCATATTTAATGTGAATAGGAAAGCCACGAATCTTACTGAACCTAATAAAACTCAATAGACTCGTCGATCACTCGAGGCCTCAATACAAATTGGTTTTCGGCAAATATTCTTCTATTCAATGCAGGAAAAACCAAATGCATCCAATTCTCATTGCCAAATATAACTTATATTAAACCAACGGTTACACTCAACGAGGAAGTATAGGACTTAGTTCCTTCGACCGTATTTTTGGGAGTACTCCTGTGCTCAAAATTACAATGGGATCCTCGTATTGAATAATTGGTAGTTATTATGATACATTAGTAGTAACGATGAAATGCCGCCTCCGATATTAAATTCGCCGAGAGGCGTCAGTAGAGCGACGCAGAAAAAATCCGTCAGCTCTGACCCTCTTATGCATCTTCACAACAGTAAACACGCAGAGTTATCGTTTGCATCCTAAAATTTTTACCTCTGCTGCGAGTTCCTTAGCTTTTAGTCTTATTTGCTAGGCAGCTTGAGTCCCTGTTAGCTTTTAAAGCAAACTAAAGCTTCCTAAACTAACTGTATAGGCCTAGGATCTGTATAGGTAAAAAATAATAATTTCGAATTCTCTCTTAAAATAAGGAAAGTCTGTTGTTGGGAAATACTTGTGTGTTTCAATAATTATGAGCCGTAGGTATTATTGTGTAGAGAAACTGCTTACCATTTTAACTATAGGTTTAGTCTTGATCTTCTTAGCACGAGCTGCATACCTCAGCGTGTTGATTGTTTCACTTAGATTTGATCTCGTGGGAGCAATACAGGCAATCTAGAAATAAGCATAAATCAACTAGTATTTTATAAGTTTATCTTCGTCTTGTAGGCCTTGTAACCCTGGGCAAAGTATGGGTATATGGTGTACCCTGCCTGTCGTAAGAAGTGACTAAAAGGGTTTCAGAGGGAAGGTGTCAGTGAGGCGGATGTACCGGCGACACTATGGGTATTTTGTGGTTATGGGTGAGTGAGGACTCAAGGCACTCATCAAACGGCTTCGGCAAGGTCTGCAGCATATTGTGGTCATATACTTTGGTTAAAGCTTCAAGGGGAACAAATTGATTACCTTAGCGAGGTGTTACAGGGAGATACAGGGAGGGCAGAATGATGTACCAATGGTTACTGGCACTCTTCCAAATGCGTTTAGTAAGGACACCTGAGATTTTAGTCGTTTAGAGTCAACATACCTCATTGTTCTACACAAGGCAATGGGTATGTATGATGTATTTTCCTCAAAAAAGAGGTGCTTAAATGGCTTATACTACTGGGCTCTACGATTATTCTTAGAGTCAAGTTGTCGAAATGCGAAATGTGAAAAATCTTGAACGCGTAACTGCGCGCGCAGTAATTTACTAGAACTTACCATAAGTGTGACGCCATTCCCCGCAAGGCTATCAGCTAGAAGCTTGGTCAGCTTGCTGTCCCGGTACGGAATGTGACCACGTTTTCTGCCATCACTCAGTTGTGCTATGCAGTAACCTACAGAAAATTTAAAAAAACACGATAAAATCCTCGCGAAAACTTTCCTTGTATCAAAAGATCCACGAGCAAGATAGTTTCAATTGTCCTCTGGCTTGTTATGCCTGACCAGTACCGCATGGAGCTTTTTCATCTTTGTAGGAGTTGCAATGGTAGGAATGTGGATATGGCGTTAGGTAATCCTACAATTAACTATTTAAGCCACCTACTTATAGAAATATTCATAAATTTTACCAACCTGGAAAGGACTTACCACCACACCTTAAGATGTCTAACTTCGTGCCAGTGTACGAACTCTTTTCGCCATCTTTTTTCAAGCTAAATACACAACTCAGGACCTAGCAGCCAGTGAAGATTTACCCCAATCTTCTAAGAAAGTACTTTGGGTGTCTGTTTTTATCATGCTACCTACCAAATCTAGAACTTACCGTGAGTGAACTACACTGCTGGACAAAAGACTCCCGTCTCCCAAGTGTAGCGATTATAGTATTACCCACTATAGTAGTCACATTTGGCAGACGGGTGGGCGATCGCAGTGTGTTGGTAAAATTACACATTGTTGTACGGTCTCTGGTATGTATTCTCTCGTGGCAACTCTACTCCCCTACCTACAGAGATCATGTTTAACCTAATCTAATATTCTTTATGAAAACTAGAAAATGGTCAAAAACAAACACTTACCTAATACCATAAGACTCCTATTAATATTATTGGCTTCTTCTAACGTCTTTCCAGTGCTATGAGTTCTCTTCGTCATTTCGCTACCCGCTAAGTCCACGAAGTTAATCTTCCCGTGCGTAGAGCATGTGACTCCAGCGTCTTCACGAAGGTCTCTCCGCACTCGGACACATAAAAGCGTATGTGAGCGAGAGGAGTGTGCGTTCATCGCGTGCGAACCCACTGCACGGTTGCGCATGCCTGGAAGAGGAAACAAAATCATTTTTAGCAGTGCACATTAGGACCTTCAAAATTGAGCGTCGGTGCGTCTGCAGCTGGCTCCTCTAGTTGCAATTCTGTCGTTCTATGAGGCTTCATCCAGTCTCCTCGTAATATCATTCTGTCTAACGCTTTGCTCTAGAGAGAAGTGGAACTATTCCTTTTCTAACTCCTCCTTGTTTCTTTCTGATTAAATTCGTTGCGGGATTCAAGACAGTTAAAGCGGTTCCCTGGGACATGCATGAGCCTACCGCTCAGTGTAATTTCATTGTGGGCTGCTCATCCTGGCTTACAGGAGTTGCAGTGGTTCGTAAGAGGGAGGGATTAGTCCAAAAGTAGCAGTGTATGTCAAGAATTTCCTTACTTATATTTCTTTGTAAAAACCTTACCTTCTTCTAGAACAGCAAATAAATCATCCAGCTCTTCACAGTCCACAGTGAATTGGTTTTCCACGTAGAAACTTCTGCTCTCCTTCGACCATCGGACCTGTAGCGGTTTCCTTGCGCTTCCAGGGTTAAGGAGGTCTATCACCTAATAAGCAAAAACTGTTGTTAACTGGATTCTCAAATTTAAGACCATGACTTAATATATAAGACCGCACATGCAGGGTGCATTAAGATGATCTTTGGTCATCTTGTGAGGTAAAATATTCAGTACAAGTTTTCATTTTGAAGATATTTTTATTCTACGCATAAAATGGTAAAAACTGTAATTCCTATTTCTTTTGGTGAGACTTAAAACTAGGATCCCAAATTATTCAGAGCTTGTACTGTGTCAACCAGACAACTGATAATTATATGTTTCAAAATATATACGATACATTACATCCAGACACGAAACAGATAATCGTGCTGATCAGACACAGATTTGTCCTGGGTGGGGATGGAGCCCACAACCCCTGGCTTACTAGCCAGGCTCACTAACCAAAAATCCAGAGAAAAGTGAAAAGCGTTATTTATACCTTTCCTTTGGGACTTTTCTCTCTCCCACTTATTTTCTTCTTTCTACTTTTAAGTGTATGTCATGTTAGTGAGTGTGTGTGTGTGTGTGTGTGCGCGTGTGTGTATACGTGGGGGTATCGTGATTTTAATAAGATTAGAGCATACGAGTATTGCGCGCGATCGGTTGTATAACATCAATACTTACTGTGTGGAAATTTCTTTTTGATATTCGACCACTCAAAATATGGGAAAAGAGCCGAGAAAAATAAAAAAAGTGAAAACTTGTTCTGAATATTTTGTAATATTACCTAATCGCAAAAAATGCCCGATGTTAAGTGCTGGTAATAATTGTCTATCCTTTTAAACATCTAAGTGCAGAAGCGAGATGGCTATCGCGTTTAATTCTGGTCATTGAATGCAATGGTTTATCGAGACGCTAATAACTAGATGCTTTCACCGGTCCGTAAGCGATTGGCGAGGTTAAGCAACTAGGCTCGCGGTCAGTCCATAGATGGGTAACCGCCGAAGTTGTTTAATTTCGGAGCGCCTTCGTGCTTCGGAGGGCACGGTAAGCGGTCGGTACCGTTTGTTGTCATTAGGCACCAGTAGTTAAGCCATGTCAATGGCCTAATGGGCGGCTTGAATATCTCTGACACTAGGGTAACCACTGCCCATATGATAAGTAAGTTGGATTTATCATAGGAAAATTATAACGATGATCTTTTTTAAACCAGCTGTAGATAATCCAAATGCAATAAATACTACTTACCTTTTCATTATAAATCTCTAAAAAAGAGGCCTTCAGTATAAAGTGTGAGTCTGGTCGCTCGTTGATCAGTCTGAAGAGATACACGAACGATCGCACCACCAGTCCGTGGTCCGCTGAGTATGGACTTGCTCCACTCTCCACCTGCAACACCATGGCTTGAAGAATACTTGAAAGAGAATACAAACTGAAGAAGTACTGACCACGCTGACTGACTTACAGTCAGCGTGGTCAGCACTTTTTCAATTTATTTATTGCTTTCATGGAATTTACACAGATCTTTTGGTTAATAATACATACAGTACCTGAGCCTGTTAGAGCAAAAATCATAACCAATACAATACAAAAATCATTACCACGTCCAGGCGCTAATAGCTAGCTGCTCACCGGTCCGTAAGAGATCGGTTAAGAAACTAGGCTTGCGGTCAGTTCATATATGGATGACCGCCAAAGTGGTTTAATTTCTGAGCGTCTCCGTGCTCCGGAGGGGACGTTGAGCTGTCGGTCCCGGTTGTAGTCATTAGACAGCAGTGGTTAAGCCATGTCAGAGGGCTATTGGGCGGTTTAAGCAACTCTGACACTAGAGTAACCACTGCCCATACAATAAGTAAGTATCACGTCAGCCCAATGAAGCCCACTGCTAGTACTTCAAAAATCCCTTCGTTAACTTTGATTACTTCTCGGCCAATGACAACCGCTCCGAGCTAGAGCTTGAATTGGCAAGTATAAAGTATGTAGGTAGACACGGCTGGGGCCGCGGCGGCAGTGTGAGAAGTGTCCTCTACTGCCGCCACGTACAAGCGGCTCCGGGATGACAGCGATCTGTTTGTGGCGCAGTCGCTGTGCCGTACTGGCAGGAGTTGGCAAAAGGGGAGGGCAATCCATAGGAGCCCACCCAGGGTACGTGTCCTGACCATCTGGGACATGGCGCAAAAGGGGGGTACCGGAGCAGCATACCCGCGTTCCCGGGACTCCCCCATCAGGCGCCAAGAGAAGTCCACGGCAGGTAGGTTTAGTCGGTGCAAGTCCGACATACCCACCTTCAGACACTTTTTGCGGGTGGCATGCGAAGGCATTCCCCCTGCCTTATCAAAAAAAAAAAAGGTCACACGGCTACATATCAAGCTATTCATTTCCAATATAAGGTGACCTCTCACCGTATAGCAATCCCATACAACGCGGGATCAGCTTATACTGGAATACTATTGATATCAGTAGCCATGTGTACGTTATTAGACTACTTATTTAATCCCTTCAATAACAAAATATGTACAAGAAATGCTATGCTATGTCAGATGATGGAGTTTCAGATCTTATTTAAAGACAAGTGTGTTATTTCAGCTAGTATGGAAGTATAGGTACAGCCTCATATTTGCCATACATTTTTTTCTAATTGTTGTAAAGTCATTTTAGTTATTTCAGTTAGTTCCAATTCAAATTCAAAATTAATTTATTCCGTTAAACTGTTACTCAATTAGAGAAAACTCGAGCAGATAATATCAACTGCATAACCAAAATTGAGAGTAAATTACAAGAATTACAACGTGAGAGTCGTTCCTCGTCAGTGGAAGTAAGGAATATGCCTATGAAATCTGATGAAAAGGTGGAAACTCTCCTTCAGACTATGACAAAACTCCGTCAAATAGTTGATATGGACATTTCAAAACTCTGCATACGTGATATATATCGACTCCCAAGTAAGCCAGGTGCCACTAGACCGATTCTTGTGGAATTCTCATCGGTACATCTAAAAAACAGTTTCCTGAGAGCAACCCGCACCTATAACAAAGGACGCACCGTAGAAGACAAATTGAATACAGAGAGCATTGGTCTCGCAGGCGAGCGTAAGCCAATTTATATTGATGAACATCTTCCTGAAAGTTTGAAAAAGCTTTTTTACCTTGCGCGTATTTTTGCTAAACAGAATAATTTCAGATTTGGCTGGATTGCCAATGGTAAAATAATGCTCCGTAAGAGTATTGAAACTTCTGAAATAAACATTATAAAATCGAAGCAATGTCTGCAAAATCTGAAATGCAAACAATGACTAAATGTATTAAACATAACAATAACTTTGTATCATATAGTGTTTCTGATCTTTTTAATTTTTTGTTTCTTTTCTATTTGTACTCAATATCAAACTTTAAGATATTTAACATGTAGTAAAAAATTTTATAATTCATGTGTGCATAACAGTATATATAATTTTGTTAATCTGTTACCCTTCCTCGCTAACTGGAGTAACCAACTCAATATAGATGGCATAATATATGTGTATAATCTTGAGACTGAATGTACATCTGTACCTATGTTTGTGAATCGGGTTGCTTATAAACACTGCTCTATTAAGACCAGAATGAAAATTATGACCATAATTAATATGCCAAAATATATTTGTATCTATAAACACAGAGTTAAAAATTATTGACCAGAACTTAGATCAGTTAAATAATGAAATAGATAACTTTCAAATTGCCACATCACATATATGTATTCCTGATCAGTGTTCTATTTTATTGCCGAACAATATGAATTCACTTAAAATTATACATATTAACATCAGGAGTATAAACAAAAATTTCGATCAGTTTGTGTCTATGTTAACTATGACTAAAGTAGAGTTCGATATCATAATATTTACAGAATGTTGGCTTAAAAAGGTAGGAGTACTGTCATCTCTACTTAATTACACGTCTCATATGACTCATAATAACATCCAAAATGACGGCATTGTAATGAATGTAAAAGATTGTCTACAATATGAAATAACGGAACCCTTTTTTATGGATGCAAACTGTCTACTGTGTACTGTAGGCAATACCGCTATTATCGGTATCTACAGGTCACCATCCTATTTGGACCTCTCATATTTTTATAACAGCTTAGAAACTTTAGTAAGACAATTAAAACGTTTAAATAGCATAGCTATTATAGGTGATATGAATGTAGATATCAAAGAACATGACAACATTGACCGTAATTCAAACGAATATTTAGTAAACACAGCGGCTTTAGGTCTATCACCAACTCACGTAATACCAACAAGATACACAAAATGCCTCGATCATACTCCTAAAATCAAATGGTTCTGCGGCTAATAACACGGTTATAGTCCTTGAAACACACATTACGGACCATTTACCAGTTATTTTATGTATGAAACTAAAAAGATCTCCCCGTAATAACACCATAAATAACATAATAAAACTTGATTATGAATGTATAAGGAAAGGTATTGAAAAAATTAACTTTTCATCTGTCTTGACTGAAAGTGATGCAAACCAAGCAACTGATAAATTTATCTCTATTGTTCAAGATGTCGTTAAACAGCACACGACACTAAAGAAAGTCAGTAGGCGTACCCGTATCATTAAGCCATGGATAACGCAAGGAGTTTTACGCTGTATCCGCAACCGCGATAAGATGCATTTTAACTTAAAGAAAGATGCAAATAATGCTATCCTTCTTATAACCTACAAAAGGTATGGCAATTATTGCAACACTTTAATAAAAAAATTAAAGCAGGAATATGAAAAAGACCTTTTTCACAAAGCTGGCAATAATGCTAAAGCAAAATGGAACGCAGTCAATCAAATTTCTGAAAGAAAAACCCTATCCCGACCGGCAACAGAACTTTTAAAATTATCGGATTGTGAAAAAGAATCTGTTAATGCAGTAAATCAATACTTTGTAAATATCGGCAGAGATCTTACAAAGTTACCGTACCGAGTAAACCACTGTCTGTAACTAATAGTGACACCCCATCTCTGGGAAATTCTATAGGTATTCTACCTGTTAGTCAAGACCAAATTGAGGCAATCATTATTACACTCCGTAGCAACTGTGCGACTGGCTGGGACAATATCCCAGCCTTAGTTCTTAAGCAGTCATACAAGGCACTTGCTCCAGCAATCACACATTTATGCAATACTTCAATCGCAACCGGCATATTTCCTAAAAGCCTTAAAAAAGCTCTAGTCACTCCTATCTTTAATGGCGGGCACTCTGTATTGAGCGCGTTATCCAAAATCTTGGAGAGAGTTCTCAATAATAGTTTAATAGCTTATTTGGCAAAGTACAAAAAAATCTCACCTAATCAATTTGGGTTCAGGTGTGGCATGTCCACAGAGGATGCTGTATCCAAGTTTTGTGAAGAAGCAGTTGCAAGATTATAGACAACTACTACAAATGTTACGGTATCTTCCTGGACTTGTCAAAGGCGTTCGACACGGTATCTGTTCCTATCCTTACGGATAAATTGGAACGAGCTGGTATACGTGGCATATCGCTTGATATTTTCCGGGATTATCTATCACATCGTGTACAGAGTGTCAAAATTGGCGATCTCAGCAGCGATGAGGAAGATATTAACTATGGGGTACCACAGGGGAGTATACTCGGACCCACATTATTCCTCCTATATATCAAAGATTTGTGCAAGATGACGCTTAAAAACTGTAACATATTCAAATATGCGGAGGATACTGCGTTATTAGTGTATGGAAAAAACTAGAAGCAAAACTTCATGCCGAGACAGCTCTAACTTATTAACTCTTAACGTTGAAAAGACTAAATTTAAGCGTTTCTATCTACCAAATAGCGCTAAACCCCCGAGTGGCACAGAAAATCTCGTCGTCCATCAACACACGGGAATAAATTGTAATAACCTCACTTGTTCCTGTACCGCTATTGCTAATGTTGATAGTTTACGATATCTAGGTGTACTTGTTGATGAACGGCTAGATTGGCAACCTCAAGTTGATGCACTAACTGCAAGAGTGAGAAGATTGGTATATATTTTTAAGAATTTGCGCTGTTCGGCAAACCAGACTGTCATGCAAAATATTTATAAGGGTCTATGCCAATCAATATTAAGTAATTGTATCCCAGTGTGGGGTGGAACATATAGGACTAAGTTTCTTCAATTAGAGAGAGCTCAAAGGTTATTGCTCAAAGTGATGAACTATAAGCCTCGTATGTTTCCAACAAAACAATTGTATGAAATGAAAATGAAAAAAAAAAATGAAAAATGATTTATTCCATAAACACATCAATTTACAATGAATAAATTACTTTTGCCAAACTGCATAGCAGTTTTTTGGCAGATGTAGCTCCCTTTTTTTAACTTATAGTGTATTTAACATTGTTTGCTAACTATTAATTATTTATACATTGCTTAAGTTATCGTAAAGGTTCTTGTGAACAATACCTAATAAGTGAAATCTCAGGTTCTTTATAAATGATTTTTTGGTAACACAGCTATTCTCTAAATCAGAAGGCAAACTATTAAATATAGTAGGAACTAAGAACTTTCTGCACCTTCGTCCATAATAATTGTTACAAATGGGCACTTCATATCGTTTTGTGTTTTTGCTCCTTTGAGGTCTAGAGTGTTCAGACATGGTTTTAAACTCATTTTTACGGTATTGCTCTTGCGCTACCAACATCATAGCCCTTTCATGAACCGGCAGCATTTTACATTTCATACATGAGGAATGTCAGGTTTTAACCGTAAGGCAAATTTTTATTCTACGATCTGTACTGCGTCATCATTTCCATACACCTATAGTGCCTGAACTATTGCGTAAAAGAGGAGGTGCAGTCATTTGCCAGCCAATAAAAAGTAGGACGTCTTTCGCTCATAGACAACAGAGGGCCATGAGTACTAGATTATACAATTACATAAATAAGAAAATATCAATTTAAACATTAAACAAACACGAATTCAAACAAAAACTTTATTCTTGGTTACAAAGGTTGACTTATGATGAAACAGAAGGATTAATAGCTGTAATAAAGTAAGGAAAGACTAGAAGTACTGAGTGGGTATAATATAAAACTTGTATAGATGGCTCAAGTCTTACCTAGAAAATCGCTCACAGCTTGTCACACTAAACGGATATGACTCTATTCCATATATAGCATCATCTGGCGTTCCTCAGGGCTCTAATTTAGGTCCCCTTTTGTTTTTAATATTTGTCAACGATTTACTGAATAGTCTCAAATGTGAATGTTTGGCTTTTGCTGACGACATAAAAATATTTAAACGAACATCGGATCATAAGGACTGCGAACACCTTCAAACTGACATGAACACAATTTTAAATTGGTGTAACGAAAATCACATGTCATTAAATATAAAAAAGTGCCAGGTGATCAAGTTTACTAAAAAGAAACAAAATGTTCTGAAAAATAATTACCATATTGACAATACTATAATTACGAGAGTTACAGAGGTTCTTGACCTGGGAGTGATGTTCGACTCTTGTTTATCTTTTAGACCACACTATGACAATATTTGTAATAGAGCTAATCGTATGCTCTCATTTATACTCCGAACCACTCGCCCATTTAAAAAAACCAGCTCCGTAATTATAGTATACTGTTCTTTGGTAAGAAGCATTCTGGAATACTGTTCTCCTGTATGGTCTCCAATCTACAGCACACATATTGATCGTATAGAGGCAGTACAGAGACGGTTTGTAAGAGCTCTCTGCTCAAAATATGGGCTAAGGCGCAAAATTCCAGACTATAGTGACCGGCTTCATAAATTTTCTTTGCCAACGCTACAAAGTACAAGATGGATAAGCGACCTATGCACACTCCACAAAATTATAAATGGTTCATTGGATAGTTGTCTCATTGAAAAGGTAAACATTAAAATACCATTGCGATCTGTTCGTATTCCACAACTGTTCAATGTACCCTCGAGTAACAATAATGTATCACAAAATAACCCACTTAATAGAATGTGTAGAAATTATAATGCTATTTGCTCACACACAGACATATGTCACGACAACTTCAGCAGATTCAAATATTTTTTACTTCAATTTAACAAAATGTAATAGTAATTAACTTACATCTAATTGTACTTTTTAACTTAACTTAAGATTAACTAGAATTTAACTTACAAAGAAGTATTGTCTACTACAAGTGTTGTGTACAGCTGTAACTGGATTTCAGATTCACTCACAATGTATTAATATAGTTGTATACTTTATATTATATAATCTGATATCTGTAACTGTACCTTCTAAATAAAATAAAAATAAAATAAAATAAAATAAGTTTTTGAGTTGAACTTATTTAAATACGTCATATCGACGAATATTCTCAGATAAATAAACGACAGCACACGTGTGTGACAGTAAATATCATATAGTGAGCGTTAAAGAAATAAATCTCACCCATGCATCTTGCTTACAAATATCATTGCCTAACTTGGTTGTTCTCGGTATCTACCGTTCCCCCTCAAATAATAATGCGGAAAGTTTTATAATTTCATTAAATGAGCACCTAGATTCCCTCAAATCATATAGGTATATTATAATAACAGGTGACATTAATATAAATATAAAATACAGAGCTTGTGAACAAACTAATGAGCGACACAACAGACTCAAATATCTAACAATGCTGGCAATGCATGGCCTGCTACCAGGACATATGCTACCAACGAGAGGGGATAACTGCCTGGATCATTTCATCCTTAAAATAAGTAATAAAACCGCATCCGCTGCTGTCTTAAATACAACGATTACGGATCACTTCATGATTTTCTTACAGTTATCGGTCATAACCAATACGCATAAGGGTAAAATATCTAAAACAACTGTAGATTATGAAGGGGCAGTCGCTACCTTAAAGGAGAGTAACATACACGATTTGTTTTCGGTTCATGATCCTAATGCACTTACCTCACATCTTATAGAGAAACTCCAATACAGCCTGTCACATAATTCCATAACGACTTTAGTCCCACGAATAAATCGTATAATAAAACCTTGGATGACCTTAGGCATTTTGCGCTGCATTCAAAATAGAAACAAAATTCAAATGAAGTTACGTCTAGATCCTGAGAATGAAATACTTAAAATTACATACAGAAGATACCGCAATCATTGTAATAACTTAATAAAATATCTCAAAAGGAAATATAATAGGGAACAGTTACAAAAGGCTAATAAAAATCCTAAAAAAATCTGGAGTATCATAAATAACATCACTCATCGTACACAAAACAACACTCAAAATCAGAAATTATTAGAGATTAAATCAGACCCCCATGTTTCCATCAACTACATAAACAGCTACTTCGCTAACGTTGGGAAAAATCTAGCAGAAGACATCATTTCTTCCAACCCAAATTCTCCTAGAGCAGATTACAGAAACAGTTTACACGCGTCCTCCTTTGTACTCTTAAAAACTGACCCAATGGAGGTGCACTACACTTTGATGGGCCTCAAATCCGATAGCTCTCCTGGATGGGATAACATACCCACGAAATTTTTAAAATTATGTCCTCACATAGTGGCCCCCATTATCTCTCATCTGGCTAACTTATGTTTCGAGAAAGGTATTTTCCCTGGCGCTTTGAAGCAAGCAATTATCACTCCCGTGCACAAGGGTGGTGACAGTGGTGAAGTGGGCAACTACAGACCGATCTCAGTCTTATCTGCTATTTCTAAAGTCATATAAAAGTTGATTAACACTCAGTTAGTTAAATATTTAGAAAAATATAATGTGTTATCAAATACGCAATTTGGCTTTAGAAAAGGCCTGTCTACAGAAGACGCAGTCATAGCACTTACTTCTCATATCGTAGACCAGGTAGACTCGGGACAGAAATGTGTTACTGTTTTCCTAGATCTCAAAAAGGCCTTCGACACTGTCTCAATCTCCACCCTTGTGTATGGTTTAGAGAGTATAGGAATAAGAGGACTCCCCCTTGCATTATTATCCGACTATCTTCACAACCGAAAGCAGCGAGTAAAGATAGGAAAATATGTTAGTGGTGACATGAATACAAGCTACGGAACCCCGCAAGGCAGTGTGCTTAGCCCTACATTGTTCTTGATATACATCAATAATCTGTGCAAAATTCAACTTGAAAATGGTAGAGTATTTTCCTACGCTGATGATACAGCCGTTACCTTCACGGGTGTCAGCTGGGATATAACATATAAACTAGCGGAAAAGGGGCTAGCTAAAATAGCTAAATGGTTGAACCTTAATCTACTGACACTTAATACTTCTAAAACAAATTATATAGCATTCACAAATTATAATAATTCTCAACCTGGAAGTAACTTCAGTCTCAAAATCCACACCTGTGGCACCATGAACGATATAAACTGTTCCTGTAATCCGATAGCAAAAGTCCCTAGCACGAAATATTTAGGCGTAATGCTAGACCAACGCTTGTCATGGCATGTACATACTGATATGGTTATGACCCGCACCAGAAAGCTCATTTGGATGTTTAAGACCCTGAGACATGTTGTTCGAAAGATTTATTAAATCAAATTTATATTGCATTAGCCCAATCAGTTTTAAATTATTGCATACCGGTGTGGGGTAGCGCTACAAAAATAAAATTCTTAGAGCTTGAAAGAGCACAAAGGGCACTCTTAAAGGTGATGTACTTTAAGCCATACAGATTTCCCACTGAAAGTCTTTATTCCCAAAGCGGTCACCTTACAATCAGAAAACTATATGTTCTCCAAATTGTGCTGAAAGTACACAAAAAGCTCTCGTTTGCACCCAGTACTCGCAAAACGAGAAGAACACAAAATGTAGTACCACCTACCCTTACGCATACAGCATACGCAAACAAACAGTACAAACGACAATCCGCCTACCTTTATAATAAAATTAATAAAACCGTACACTTGCACCCTTTGACATATCGTGACTGTAAAAAGTGCTTAACCGAATGGTTAAAACTTAGGACCTATGATGAGGTAGAAGCCTTACTGCATACTATTGCCTAACTATACTAAAACATCCTTTACTCACACACACACACACACACACACTCACACACACACACACACACACACACACACACGTATACACACACAAAAATTCATATTTTTCTTTTTGCTATTTTAAACAGGAACCACACTTTTGTTATGTTTTCTCACTTCTACACTTGAACGATCTGTGAAGAGCGGGGCCTCCTATCACAAGTATTTAATGTACTTAAAAGGAGATCCCTATGTAATATAAATTGTAGTAGTATAAGATACCGAAATAAACTATTTTTTTTTTTTTTAATATAAATATATATATTAAAAATGAGAACCACAGGTTTCCAGAATACGAGATAAACTCAGTTTGGAAGCCATTGCGCAATTTGTTTATATTGTTACTGTACAACTTTATTTATTTATTTAAACCGCAGTAATTTATATTCGTTAATTAATTTATATTTGTTGTGTTGCACTCTTATTATATTGTATAAATTTCACTATATACCTAGTATTAGTATTGTATTGTATATTGTATTCATGTGTTGTACTTGGTTTTAAGAAAAAAATAGACAAAAAAATTGAAAATCGTTGTGTAGAGTCGGTTTTTTACCCTTCCTTGCAGTGCATGACGAAGTGGCAGCCACTGAGAAAAACTGCTAGAAAACTCAGTAAGAATCGGTTTTTTAAATATTTATGGTTAATATATTATTACATTGTATTTATATGTAGGTACTAATTTAGAGCGACTCAATCACCAGCCTCTTGTCATTAAAAAATTAGAAGATTTGTATTAAGCCCTGCTACACAATTTGACTTTTATAATTCTTTTAAACCTCTTTGTAGACATTTCTCTGATATCACTTCTGCAGGGAAGCACCTACAAAATAATACTTCGTACTAAATACATACCCATGTCGTTCATTTTAATTAGTATGGAAGCATACAGCCAGAAACCTGGCCGACTGATATGTTGAAAGTTGCTTGTGACGGATCATATCATATTAACCCATGTAACAAGTACACCCCTTTTCAACAATTTTGTCATGATCACTGATGAAATGGTCGCCTAATTGGTAAAATACACAAATTTTGTGACTGTATCAATACCAGACATCTTTATTTCAATAATCAATTTTGTTACACGGCTATAGGTAGAAATAATATATTAATGTAGGTATAACTAGCTAATTTATGGTACAATATATTTTTGGTCTTTGAATATTTTGACGGGCCTGTTGGCGTGGTTGGCAAATGCTTGCTTTTCACGCGCCTGCGGATATTTGTGTGCATGAACATGTCTGTTTGTCCTGAGTCTGGGTGTATGTATTTACAAACAAAACACACACCTAGATGGCGCTAGCTGTCACGTTAACATCGGGTCCGTGTTATTTATTGTATAAAAAATAGTTAAAGTGATAATAAAACTGTTTCTGCTATTACAAACTGTGAAAGAACATCTAAAGCCTCTGTGACATTATTATCCAGTGAATTGGGTGACGGACTTAACCGCATAAACGATTTTAAAATAAAATATAACATCCTCCATCAAAACGTAAAAATAAGTGTATATTTTGTTAAAAACCAATTAAACAATCGTAATAAAATAAGGTATATTAAATAATGTGCAGTGGACAAACAGAATATTAACAATAAAGTGTAAAACTTTTTAAAGTGACTTGCGTTTCTGTTGTGATTGAGTGCAAACATTCTTTCTGCATGAATCATAATGCAACGACTTTATGGATTTCAAATAAAAACACGGAACTAGCAATGAGCTAATTCACAAAATAATACCACAAGCACATAGCGTATAACATAAGGACCTTGCCTTAATAATCACAAGGTCTAAGGTTCAAGTCCCACCCGGAACATATTCTTTTTGAGTTTTATTTTTGCAATCTCTAAAGCTACAATATAAAATAATATAATTTTTGGAAGATAAATTGGATATATATAATAAAAAAATAAATAAAAAAAAAAACAAAACAAAAGAAGCGATGGAAAATATTACCTATAGAAACAAACTAATCAGGTCACAATCACAAAGTAACTTATTGCAATCTAGTCAAGACAAATTAAACTCCACTATGCTAGATTCTTCGATAATGAGCATGCAGAGTGCTACACAAGTTAGCAATCAATCATTTATGGAAGATTTCAGACAGGAAATGAAGGAAATGAAGGAAAAACTAAAAATCGCTGACAAAGAAATAGATAATCTTAGTTATGAGAATACCATATTAAAACAAGAAATACAAGATCAGCAACGTCAAATACAATTGCTGAAAGAAGTTTACTCTTCTCCTCAGCACAGAAAAGGTACCTCGACACCCGTCTCAACCAGAATTTTTAACATGAGATTAAACACTTCCCGACATTCTCCTCTTCGTCTAGCCACAGGCGTTCTGACAAAAGGTATGTCGCAGCCACCCAGCAATCACATAACACAGCAATGTCAGTCAAACAACGATGCACAAATCCATACGGGCAGCCCCAGTCAATGCAGCGAAAAACTAAGAGGTACGGGGATTCAACCCCAGGTATCTAAAAGTGAACCGAATGAGCACCGAAGTGGCGGCCACGGAGTGGTTATATTGGGAGATGGGCAGGGACGTAGCTTGCGTGACGTACTACAGGATCTCCTAGGGTCTGAGTATAGTGTAGTTTCTTATCTGAAGCCAGGTGCGGCATTGAGTGAGGTTCTATAATGCCCCAAAAACAAAATCAGCAACATGACCAAAAATGACTACGTCATTGTATTAGGCGGATGCAGTGATAAAAATCCCTCTGATATGGATATAAACCTACACCGTTGGTTAGCATTAACGGCGAACACAAATGTCATCATCTCAGAAGTACCTAAAAACAGATTTTTACAAGAATCTAAACTTAATTATTTACTTAGGTTTACACACATCAACACAATCTAGGGATATTGAACATTTCATTGATTATCTAGAAAACTATAAACATTTTGTTATGACTGTAAATGGAAGAATTAAAGATAATTTCATGGCCGATATTTAAACATTAACAACACGATGCGATTTTGTTTTTCTAATTAATAAAAGTCTTAAATTAATTAAGCCATAGAAAATTACTGAGTGAACAAAAACATTTTATTCTTATAAAATTATTCAATCGAATTAAATGAATAAAAATCTTACCAAATCTGATAATCAGTAATCGGTATTTCCTCCTCTAACATTAATCACACAGCGGCAACGATTTTCCATACTTAAAATTAAGGTGTCAATGTCTTGCTGGGGTATGCAGTCCCAAGTTCTTTTTAAATGTTCGAAAAGTTGTTCTTCTGTTGTCAAGTTGGGCGGAAAATCCCTCAATGCTCTTCGCTGTAACATGTCCCAGGCGTGTTCAATTGGGTTTAAGTCTGGCGACTGTGGAGGCCAATCTAATACCTGAACATCGTGTTCTCGAAGGGCGGCCCTCACCAGCCGCGCTGTATGGGAAGGTGCATTGTCATGCATGAGCTGAAATTCTTGCCCCGTTAGGGCCCTGAGCGGGACAATGACACGTTCTACTACCTCCTCACGGTATCTATGGGCAGTCATGCTGCCCTGAATCCAAATGAGTTGGGTTCGTCCGCCGATTCGTATTCCTGCCCACACCATAATTGTCCCGCCTTGGTAAGAGTGGACCTCCTGTGGATGTCGGAGACGGCTGACCCTGCCTGGAGTTCTCCAAACGCGTGTTCGTCTCGAATCTGGATGAAATCCATAGCGGGACTCATCAGTGAACAGCACCAATGACCATTGTTGATCACTCCATGTCAAATGTTCTTGAGCCCATAAAAGTCGCCTACCGCGATTGCCACGTCGCAGCGCTGGGACTCGTAGCGGTCTGCGAGCATGAAGACCAACTTCATGCAGCCTCCTTCGCACGGTTTGGTCGCTCACCAGCAGCTGCTGACCCTCCTGGAGCCTTTGCACTAGTTGCATCGCTGTGATATTGGGTAGTCTTCTGGCGGTCATTTGGAGAAATCGATCCTGTCTCTGAGTGGTAACACGATATCTACCTGTGTGCCGTTCTGCCACATCTCCAGTAGCGCGATAACGTGACCACAGCCTGGATACCACATTTTGGCTTGTGCCCAGAGACTCAGCAACGACGCGTTGAATAGCACCGTTTTGTAACATGCCAACTGCCCGTAACATTTCATCTCGACTCAAATGATGGCGTGGCATGACGCTAAAAAGCTTACACAACCAATTGAGAAAAGAAAATAAAACAATTTATCAGGTTTTCTTCAATTAACACGCAAAAAAAATTTTAATGCAACTTCTTGAAATTAGATACAACTCAAGATTGCGCTGTGCTTTGCGTGTTTTCATTTGTTTCTCATTTTAATTTTTAAATTTTGAATAAAGAATAGACAAGGTTTAAATCTGTAAATAAACTTTTTAAGGAAACTAAATAGGTTTTAAACAATAAAGCCATGTTTGATTTCAAAATAACGTATCCCTAGACTTTGTTGATGTGTGTATTTGTAATAAATATAAAAATGTACTGTACTTAGATATGAACTACAGCAGATCATTACCAAGTGGACGGAACTGTGTAGTAAATCTGGCAAGATCACTGTTAAAGGAAATTTTGTGTTTAAATTATCATTTCCAGCTCTCTCAATATGAACAAATAATTCAAAATAAATGTAAAAAATCATTTCAAAATAAATGTGTCCAGGTTAACTTAGACACTGAAAAACATGTACTAGTCAATGAATTAGACGATAAGGATAAAACAGCTGAAAAAATAACACCTACAAATACATTTTTTCGTGAATAAAAATGTATATATTATGCACCAAAATATTGCAGGACTCCTAGCAAAATCTGACATGCTCACAGTGTGTCTAAATGAGTTATTAGAAAAAAGTATACAAGTAGACCTATTGTGTATTACGGAGCACTTCATGATGGAAGGTTATGAAGTCCATCTGAATATACCTAACTATAGTTTAGCTGCATGCTTTAGTCGCAATAAAAATAAAAGAGGTGGTGCTTGTATACTCATAAAAAATGGTCATCAGTGGAGAGAAATACAGAAAATAGCCAAACTATCTATACCAGGTATTTTTGAATGTTGCGCTACAGAACTTATAAATTATAGAATTGCAATTGTATGTATATATAGAGTACCAAATTTCACTAATTTTGATGAATTTATGAGTAGATTAGAGATGTTATTACGTATTCTGATGAAAAAACCATTTAAAAATGTTGTACTGGCGGGTGATTTTAATATAGATATATTGAAAAAAAATAAACAGTCTCTAAAATTTGAAAAATTATTATTAAATATTTAACTTAAAACTATCTATACGTCAACCTACTCGTTTAAAGAGTAAGACATGCATCGACAATTTTGCGCATAATTTTAATGTGTCTCGTAAAGCTATTGTTCTGGAATTGGCTTTGTCTGACCATACGGCTCAACTACTCAATTGCCCAATTAGCACTGCAAGCACTAGATATCGTTGGCGGACTACTAGACGGGACTATAGTAAAGAGAATATGGACAAATTTAAGTCCTACGTCAATAACCTAAAGTTTGCTGATGTCTACGAAGCGAAAGACCCAAACATTGCTTACAATGCATTCACAGAAATATTTTCTTTCTTATATACTCAGTGCTTTCCTGAAACTCTTGTCTCTGTGAACGTGAGAAGAAGGCCTAGTTGGGTCTCTCGTGGTATCAAAGTGTGTAGTAAAAGGAAACGCCAATTATTGTGGCAATACAGACAAAAACCGTCAGATATGAATAAAAACAAATTTAAAAGTTATTCAAAATTACTTAAAAAAATTATTTATTTAACTCAACGAGCACAAAATACATATAAAATTAAAACATCAAATAATAGATCTAAGACTACTTGGGAAATAATTAATCAATCAAAACTTAACTTACCAAAAAACACTATAGACAAAATTCGGTATAATAATGAAACTGTAACTGACCCCAAAATTATTGCAGATATATTTAATGATTATTTTATAGATAAAATCAAACCTATAACTAGTTCGGGTACCACAGCCACTAAACATGTTTTTGGTAGAAAGGATTCTATGTTCATGGCCCCTAGTTTACCAACTGATGTATTAAAAATCATCATGGCCTTGAAAAGTACAAACAGTGTAGGATACGATGGTATATGTACAAAAATTGTTAAGTTGGTGGCACATGAAATCAGTAGCCCCATAAGTCATATTATTAATTTAAGCATAAGTGTAGGTAAAATCTATTGTAAAACCACTGTTCAAGAAACAAGATAGGGAGCTAGTGGAATTTTACAGGCCCATATCATTAATACCAATAATGTCAAAAGTTATCGAAAAATATATACATAAGGAAATTAATAACTTTTTTGAAAAAAAAACATGTACTCTGTGATGAACAGAAAGGATTTAGGGAGAAAAAAACAATTCACTTAGCTATATATGACTTCTTGCATAATGTTATGACAAATATGGATAAAAACACACCAGTCTGTGCCATTTTCTGCGACATGACACAGGCATTCGACCATGTACAACATAATATACTCCTAAATAAACTTGATGCATATGGTATAAGGGGAAATATATTAAATCTAATACAATCGTACCTGCATGACAGAAAACAAGTAACTCAAATTAGTAGAATAAACGTGGACACCAAACGCGAAGAATTTTTCACGTCATGTGAGCGTACCGTGCCTCATGGAGTTCCGCAAGGTAGTGTACTTGGACCAACCCTTTTTACTGTCTATATTAATGACTTCCCTAAAGCGATTAAACATCCTATGACTCTGTTTGCAGATGACAGTACGATAACTATACCATGCCACAATAAAAATAATTATGAATCGGACATAAGAAATACATTAACTGAAGCAATAACGTGGCTCAATAATAATAATTTGAAAATTAATATAGAAAAAACTTTGATAATGCATTTTAGCCAACGATCATCATTATACTCTAATACTAACATCGAATATAATAATAATAAAATACAGACAGCTAATAGTACAAAATTTTTAGGTCTAACAATCGACAGACATTTAAATTGGAAAGAGCATATTGAAGCTCTAGCCAAAAGAATAAGCAGTGCGGCATATGCGTTATACAAATTATCGCGAACTCTAAATACAGAAGCGCTACTAACGGCTTACTATGGTTTGGTTGAATCTGTCATTAGATACGGCGTTATCTTCTGGGGTAACTCAACAGATAGGGATGTAATTTTTAAAAGACAAAAATACTGCTTGCGATCTATGTTTAATCTCAAAACTACCGATAGCTGTAAAAATTACTTCACTAAATATCGTATATTAACATTACCTTCACTGTATATATTAGAAATAATAATTTTCGTAAAATCAAATCCACATTTGTTTCCACGTAGGGCAGACCGATTTCCAAGAAATAGACGTGATGATAGTCAACTATGTTTACATACATCAAAAACTGCACTTATGCGCAAGTGTTTTTTGCATGGCACCATTTATCTATAATAAATTGCCCAAAAGTTGGAAAGAACAAACTATTCCTAAACTTAAACAAACAATGAAATTGTTTTTGGCACAGAAAGCCTATTACAATATTGCGGAATTTTTAAATGACCCCGTGATTAAAAAATAAATAAGTAGGTATAAGAATTAACACTGTCGTTATTAAGGTTGTTGTAATATGCCTATATAATTAATATTATTATAATTGAATGTTATTAAATATATTTAAAATCATATTCATTGTAATAATTAATTTGGATTATAATAATAATAAAAAATAAATAATTTGATAATGTAAAATATGAAATTGAATTGCTGATATTTAATGATATGTATTTAGTAATAATTGTAATTAGTAAAAATTGTAAATGTATTTAGTAATAATTGTAATTGTAATACCCAAGATATTTGCACGCCATGGAAAATGGCAGACATGTCATGAGTCACTTTTATTTTAAGATCTTGCATGCATTTATTTTTTAAATTCTGTATGCATACACATGTTTAAGCAAATAAAATTTCTTATTCTTATTCTTAAAAAATATATCAGTTACGTTATCTGGTTTCCATAGTACACGCTCTGCTTAGTTGGGGATCATATGGCCGTGTGTAAATAATGTCCCAGGATATTATTATTTAGGCATCTTTATTGGCAACGAAGTGATGGCTGGTGGAACAAGCACATAATATTGTATATCCACATCGAAGAAGTGTCTTGGATTAGCAAAATGGTAACTATTTAAAATACGCTCATGTATGGTTTTCTCAATTAATATTGTTTTTTATTACACTGTTTTTGTATTGGTTAAGTTTTTTTTTTATATCTAGGGACAATGTCACACAGATCATCCTAGACCCAAACTAAGCAAAGCTTGTACTATGGGTACCAGGGGCTCTACCGGCTAAGTCGCCGAACATCGATTTCTTAAATGGCTTTCAAATAAATAAAGGTAAAAAATGACTTAATCAATCGTTAAATCGGCTTCAACGTTGTCAATCGATTCCGGACCATTTATGACGTCACATGTGCTCATGGAAGCCGATTTAACGATTGATTAAGTCATTTTTAACCTTTATTTATTTGAAAGCCATATAAGAAATCGATTTTCGGTGACTTAGCCGGTAGAGCCCCAAGCGACGATATACATACTTATAATAGATAGTTAAATACTTATATACATAGAAAACATCCATGACTCAGAAACAAATATTCGTGCTCATCACACAAATATTTGCTCTTACCGGGATTCGAACCCAGGACCACCAGCTTCGTAGGCAGGAGCACTACCAACTAGGCTACGGTGAACATAATGCAGTTAGCTGCACTAAAATAAATAAATGGTGTTTTTCGAATCCACGACCTGCGGCGTGAAAGGTAAGTAAGTATCTACCAGCCATGCATACCGGCCCGTCTATGTCGGAACGTCTAAATTTTTATTTAAATGTTTCGTATGTCTCTCACAATATGGTGAAGGTCTATTAATATGTTTAATACCATTATTTTACAAATCAATTATTGGCCACCGTCATAGCGTCAATCGTGGTAACATATTTCTCGAAATAAACTCGCTATACCAGCCTTTAGAGTTAGCAATAAGTTACTAATAAGTCATTCATGGGAAATTGTATTAGGTTTTATAACAAGCTCCCTAGTCATATAACCAAACTACCTGATAATAGGTTTAAGTCACATATTAAACGTGAACTTATGGCTAAGGGTTACTACACTACTAAGGATTACATTGACGATAAAAACATTTGGCGGTCGGCATCTACCTGCACATAGTCCGCTGGGGATCTTATAGCCATATAGACATGAGTAATCTTTTATGTTATACGAACTATCTGTAATAAAACTATCTATTATTTAAATAATTTCAGTAAGTGGACCAAATCTCGTGTATATGCCCCATTGAGTATGTTTCGCCGGAGCGTCTCAACTGGGCCGTGTTGAAACCGGTAGTAGAGACACGCGCTGAATGTGTTTCGCTGGGTCTTTTCAGTTGGGGCGCATTGGATCCGGTGGTAGCATTAAAGCGTGACCGTCGTTATAAACACAAGTTCCGCCATAATAATATTCGTACTTTAATAAACACAGAACCATTCAGACAATATGTAGTAAAAATATAGTATAACTGAAAGCACGTGTGGTGACGTCACGCGACATCACATGTCACGCTGCCTACCCTCCATTATGCCTACGCCTGATTTAAATATGAGGCACAAGTTTTCTTAATTCAGAGTATAAAAAATAATGAGTATGGTCATTTCTTGTATACGATAACATATTTAAGTAAACGCGAGATCATGCGAGGCTACTACATTTTGAGTGATAGATTAGGATTTCATTGAATATAATGACAGTAATCGAGGCAAAAGACGTGTGCAAAGATCGTGACAAATGGAAATCCGTTGTCTCTGCCTACCCCTCTGGGAAACAGGCGTGAGTCTGTGTATGTATGTATGTATTTCATTAACAATAATTGAAACGAGTATCGTCAGTAACACACTTCAATAAGTGAAATATATTCGAAACTATTAACTTTTTTTAAAGACAACTCTCGCACTAGGATGATGAATAATTGGCGGACACAAAGTACATCCAGACTTAGAACAACTATGTATGGGTCAGACAAATAGTTGTCCTGTACGGGATTCGAACCCGGAACAGGAAGTGGCGAAGCGACTGTTTTAACCGCTACACCACACTGCAGTAAAATTATGAGAAATATCATACCCGCGAACGCAACAACGCCAGGTTACAAAAAAATAAAAAAACCGGCCAAGTGCGAGTCGGACTCACCCATGAAGGGTTCCGTAGCAGCAAGTATTTCAGTTGGTTAAATGAAAGGAAAAGCTACTTAGGTACTAGATCTCGTTCAAACCAATTTTCGTTGTTAGTTTTCATGGTAATGTATATCATATATTTTTTTTAGTTCTATCATTATCTTATTTTAGAAGTTACAGGGGGGGGGGGGCACTCATTTTACCACTTTGGAAGTGTCTCTCGCGCAAACTATTCAGTTTAGAAAAAAATGATAATCAAATCTCAAAATAAATAAATAAATATAATTTTTGAAGACCTATCCATAGATACCCCACATGTAGTTTGAGTTCCAGTTCTATGTATGGGGAATCCCGAATATTATTGTTATTTTTCTATTTTTGTGTGAAAATCTTAATGCGGTTCACAGAATACATCTACTTACCAAGTTTCAACAGTATAGCTCTTATAGTTTCGGTAAAAAGTGGCTGTGACAAACAGACACACAGACTGTCTATCTGTCCGTCCGTAAGTCACAGCCACATGACGAATCTATAAGGGTTCCGTTTTTTGCCATTTGGCTACGGAACCCTAAAAACCGGCCAAGTGCGAGTCGGACTCGCACATGATGGGTTTCGTACCATTATTTATAAAAACGAGCAAAAAATTCACGTTTGTTGTATGGGGGGCCCTTAAATATTTATTTTATTTTGTTTTTTAGTATTTTTTGTTATAGCGGCAACAGACATACAACATCTGTGAAAATTTCAACTGCCTAACTATCACGGTTCATGAGATACAGCCTGGTGACAGACGGACAGGCAGACAAACAGACAGCGAAGTCTTAGTAATAGGGCTCCGTTTTACTCTTAGGGTACGGAACCCTAAAAAGACCATTGCAGAACACAGCAAACGGAATTCAACTCTGATATACTTACATATAACTATTATAACTTGGGCCAAGTAACGTACTGCCATCTGATCCCAAACTAGGCCGACTAGGCGACCAGGCCTGGATTAAGACAACCATACAACTGATAAACATATTTATAGTATATTTATAGCATAGTTGGGGCGCATTGGATCCGGTGGTAGCATTAAAGCGCGACCGTCGTTATTAACACAAGGTCCGTCATAATAATAATACCTTAATATAGACAGAACCATTGACAATATGTAGTAAAAATATTAGACTTAAACTAGATAATTAAACATAATCTCTTGACAATAACTTGATACGAGCTAGCTAAATATCAATGCTATAATAAAATAAATTTTATAAATGTTTTCATACTATGTGTACCTAAATATCTATGTTACTAGAAATAATAATGTATACAACTATATTTTTATTTTATTTATTTATTTATACCCAGGACAAAATAGATTTGTCTTGGGTAAGGATCAAACCACGACCTCTAAGCCAGTGGTCCTGCATTCAATCCCCACCTAGGACAAATCTTTGTGTCATGAGATATTTAATAATAATAATATCTAGGGACAATGTCACACAGATCATCCTAGCCCCAAACTAAGCAAAGCTTGTACTATGGGTACCAGGCGACGATATACATACTTATATAGATAGATAAATACTTATATACATAGAAAACATCCATGACTCAAAAACAAATATCCGTGCTCATCACACAAATATTTATTTGCACTTACCGGGATTCGAACCCAGGACCACCAGCTTCGTAGGCAGGAGCACTACCAACTAGGCTACGGTGACCGATGATATTTGTTCTGCCTGCGTGTAATTTACCTTGACTTAGAGGTCGTGGGTTCGATCCCCACCTAGTCAGGTTCACAAACCACTAGAACAACAGTAATTAGTATTACACCCACTTATCCTGACGCATTATCGTAGTTAATTACTCTTCGATCGAATTCCAATTATGGCTGAATCGACTAATCTTAAAATAAAATAAATATTTTACCGACTCAAACGTCCGGTTCATTTGACAAATATGTTTGTTTTCATCATGATTAAACTTCGTAAATATATGAAAAATAAGTGTTTTAAATTGCAAAATAAATTTTCTAAAAATCAGCCTGTTTCAGTCTATTACTCTGAACACACTTTCTTGTGCCCTGTAGGCTAATTCTATGTTGGTTGAATTACCCCAGAAAAGGCTGCCATATTTTTGATAAGCATCATACTCGGTTAAAAGAACACTTATGATGATTACGTTTCTGAACATGAAGAGTGGATAAGAGGACCTGCTTAATTAGAGTTGTGATCAACTTGTGTTGTCCAGTTTAGTTGCGAGATGTGTGTACCGAATATTTTTATTTCAGCAAACTTTTTACTGTATTTTAGGGAAACAACGGCCATTAAATTTATGAAGACTACCTACACATCGCGTGTTCATATGTTAGGCAATGTTAGTTTTAGCGTGATTGTGGTTTAATTGTCGTCGGTTTGTTACAGCTTTTATGTGTAATAATAATTTTGTCACGGAAGTGCTAACAGGATAGATACTGCTGTACTGTCGTTACCAGACATGTAGTTAATAGTGATAGTTAAAAATGGGTATCCGCGGATACGGATATTAACTTTCTTACTCAATCGGCTTCAGCGCGCCATTGTAATTGCGGTCGTTATTAAGAATATATTTTAATAAATAATCTATAAAAATATTTCCTATAATAAATTATATAAGTAGATAATATAAATATTATAATTTATTTAACAAGTATGGCCATTTTTAAATAAATAATATTGATTAAACTATGTTAGGTTTTCACGTCAATTATAATTATTTATTTGAACATTGCGAAACTTGCGCAATAAAATATGTTTATCTTATATTTGTCATTTATGTAAAGGAACGAAGGTTTTTAAGCCGCCTGTATGAGCACTTTGGTGAGTGCCTGACTATGCAGGCAGCATGCACGCCCTTCCGTAAGCAAGTTCCGTTGCAAGATGCGTTTACGAGCAACGCATAAGTACCTACTTGAAACGCATCTTCCAGCTCGAGTATGGTTGAGCATCAAATTTGAATCAATCAATCAATTATGTGTAACTATTTAATTTTGCACTTAAGTATCTAAATAAAATAAATAATTTTTTTTTTACTGTCTCAAATTAATAACAAATTATACAAAATTGAGACATCCCCAGTAAGCAATGTATAATACTTGTGTAGCCTCGATACTTACTGCGGGTACACAATGACTGATTGAGACTGTTCTTATCTATAGGCTACCTCTTCATGATAGATACTACACCGAGTATAAGTATAAGTAACATATGATTTCAATTTTGAGAAAGCAAAAACATATTATCTTAACTAAAATACCTATGTATGTGTTTTAAAGTCATATTTTTAATTATCTCAAAAATGCTTTCTCTCGAACTGAGCCTTAGGTTCACATTCAACCTGAAGCGGTCGAGACTGTTAGCCGAATCCAAGATAAAATAATTTTATGTAAGTAACCCGTTACAATATTATGTGAGTTACCCGTTACAATTTTATGTGAGTAACCCGTTACAATTTTATGTGAGTAACCCGTTACAATTTTATGTGAGTAACCCGTTACAATTTTATGTGAGTAACCCGTTACAATTTTATGTGAGTAACCCGTTACAATTTTTCACCATGATTAAACAAATGTTAAAAAAAAAACTATCAAACCGCCTTTTGATTGACTTCATTATAAAGACAGTTGATTAGTACTATTGAGTTGAGTTGAGTTGTACTATTGGTATAGTAATTTACAATGATAAATGTTTGCAATGGTAAAGGTCAAATATTTATTTTTAAGATATAAAAATTAGTTTGAATGGTAATTAATAGCTTTTGTATGCTACCTAAATACAAGGTAGGTATATAATTTACGTTACACCTTGTACATAGAATTCCATCCGTGTATGTATTTATAAATAAAACAAAAATCGGTATCTGTATATTTTTCGGCGGCTTTGACGGATCTTTTAACTTATTAATTTTTATAAATAGTATTTCATTTCTAAAAATTAATAAGTTAAAAGATCCGTCAAAGCCGCCGAAAAAGATACAGATACGGTTTTTCGTTATATTTTGGATATCCGCCGATACTACATAAATAAAATAAAATAAAAAAGGTTTTTATTCACGTAGACGTTAGCGTAGCGTAGCGTTAAAAAAGCGCTTGTAAATAGTCAGAACATGTTTGTAGTAATATAGTTGTATACATTAGATATTATTTCTAGTAACATAGATATTTAGGTACATCTTGTATGAAAACATTTATAAAATTTATTTTATTACAGAAATGATATTTAGCTAGCTCGTATTAAGTTATTGTCAAGAGATTATGTTTAATTATCTAGTTTAAGTCTAATATTTTTACTACATATTGTCAATGGTTCTGTCTATATTAAAGGTATTATTATTATGACGGACCTTGTGTTAATAACGACGGTCGCGCTTTAATGCTACCACCGGATCCAATGCGCCCCAACTGAGAAGACCCAGCGAAACAAACTCAGTGGGTTCATCTACTACCGGTTTCAACACGACCCAGTTGAGACGGTCCGGCGAAACATACTCAAGCGGGCATGAACACGGGATTTGGTCCAATTAGAGTAATTATTTAGTAGGCAAACACAATATATGCTCGATCGGTTGTCTGAATGCTTATTATTTTAGATTATATTTAGGTATACAAAAGAAAAACTTCGAAACAATAACATTATTCATTTTGAGACAGAGTCAATAATTTTAAATTAAGTATATGATAGCAATCATTTACAGATAGTTCACGTAACACAGCAGATCAGTCATGTCTATATGGCTACAAGATCTCCAGCGAGCAATGTGCAGGTAGGAAGTGAGAGCCAGACGTCTTTGTCATCGATGTACTCTTTAGTGGTGTAATAACCCCTAGCCATAAGTACACGTTTAATATGTGTTTTAAAACTTGTGTCAGGCAGATCAGTAATTTGAGTAGGAAGCTTGTTATAAAACCTAATACAATTTCCTAAAAATGATTTATTAGTTTTGCTTACTCTAAAGCCTGGCATGGCTAGTTTGTTTTTATTCCTGGTATTTATATTATGCAGTTCACTTTTCTTTTTATAATTATGAATATTTTTTCTAACTACACTAACTACACTAGTAGTAACCCAGTACAAAACGTTGAAAGATAGAAGAACGTTTAATAATATCATGATGGTCGTAACCATGCCACTTGTCCTCAATGTACAGACACCAGCACATCAAGCTACCCCAATCTGTCAAATTTCCCCAATTGAAAGTGAACCTTATGCTTTTGTGATAAAGTTGAAAATTTATAAAATAAATTTGACAGATTGGGGTAGCTGGATGTGCTGGCGTCTGTACTATGTGGTTACATAGTTTATTAACACACTGTCATCTGATCCCAACCTAGACAGTGTCTGTGTATTTTATTTTTGGGGTGGAAAATACTACCTGGATGTCCTCCGCCTGAGAGGGGGCGGGGGTCTGTCAGAACCCCGGTGTTCCATCTCAGACCGAGTCTGTGCTATGGCAACCAGACAACTGATAAACATATTTCTTAATACTTACATATGACACTAATATTATTAAAGGCGAAAGATTGTGAATGTGTATGTTTGTTTCTTCTTCAAGTCTAAAACGGCTGGAGTGATTTTAATAAAATTTGGTATGGAGTTAGTTGAAACCCTAAATTAACAAATAGGCAATAATTTATAAAAATTAACGCGGGTAAAACCGCAGGGCACGGCTAGTTATAGATAAATGACACCCAGACACAGAACAAATTATTTATCGTTCTCATCACACTAAGATATTGTACCGGGCAGGGATCGAACCCACGACCTCTGGCTTAGCAGTCAGGGTCACAAACCATTACAGCAATTATAGGCCAGTCACTTTATACATTTATATACAACCTAACCCAAAAGGTAAACACGTCAATTAGTAATGCCCACAGAAAGGTCACCTATTTATCATAGGTTTACACTTTACACGATACTGAAGCCTTGATTGATACTTTCCTAATGTGTTTCCAGAAAGCATGCATTAGAAGGCTCGTTATCTACCCAGTGACAATCATAAGTCAAAGTCATCATGCATCGGATCGATAGCGCGAGGCCGGATGGACAACCCCGTTATAACCCGTTATTATTCACGTTGGCCGCAATTCTAACAGACATCTACTAAACCAATTTATGATTTGATATAATCGCATATTGAAGGGAATGTCTTAGCTGCGATTATTAAGTAAACAGTGTTAGAAATCTATTTGCTATTTCCCGAAATATTAAATGTGTGTTTGGGCCCCATGGTCCTAAGGTTTCTACCCCAAACGGCTCAAAAAAAATTATTTGTAGCCAAATTACATGACATACTCTCTGACACACTAGGCGCCACCAGTTCACGTAAAAATTTCATGAGAGGGGGTGAAGCACGCGCATAGCCCCCCGCTGCTGCGGGGCGGGAGGGATGCTACGGCACTCGTTGATGCCACGCGCGTGCAGATTCTTGTTATTATTTTCGTTTCGGTGTGCACAAAGTATAAAAATAGTAGTAGTGCAACTTAAATTTTATGGTAATTATTTTTTTTTGGGCATAGGAAGTGGTTGATGGGTAAGTTAAATAAATACAGTAATAACTTATGAAATGAAATGAAATTTATTCAACACTTGGGTATTAACATACACTTGTACTTGTCAAGCTCACAATGCAGTACATAAACATAGAGGATAGTATAAAAGTTACAAAAAAATATATTAATTAGTCCGTCCGTGCGGTTTGTTGTATCACATATATTCTGAAATTCTTAAATAAATAACAAGTTACTAATCTTTTATTTTAAAATTTAGTTCTACCATATTAAAATTAAAGTATGGAAGACTAAAGCAAAAAGACGAAATTCTAAAAGGGGGTTTACCGATCATGCGTTAATGGGCCAAAGCGATCCTCGCCGCTGAGGAACCTACCCTAGCTAGCTTGCGGCTTTCTCTAGCTACCTAGGTGGACAACCCGGAGAAGAAAGCCACAAAGAAAGTCCGGGCTTGCTTTTTTCGTCTTCTTTTGCTTTCAGTTTACGATTTTTTTAATGTCATTAATATTTTACTTACTTTGTGATTGGTTGTTATGTAGGCTAATGCACGCACAGAACCGTTGTCATCCAGTGAATCATAATAAAATAAATAAGCAATACCATTTAATTTCACTCAAGCACTTAGAATATCCACTTGCTAGACGAAAAAACGGTGGGTGCATCCGCGAACATTTACAAAATTAACAAGTCACACGAAGTCTACCGGAGGCGAAAAAAATATGAGTACAACAGCATTTCGATCAGTTATCGCAAGCAGCACCCGTTCACGAGTATGACGTGTGGGCCAGCCATCGCCTCCTTCGCCAAATTAGAGGGAATGAAACGACCCGACCCACAACGTACACACCCACAATATATTTTATATCTATTAAATGGTATAACCTCTTTCAGGTTTTGCATACGCTTCATTTAATTTACAATGTTTGCAATTTTTTTACATTATACAACTGATCTAATATGTAATGTAAATTTAAGATTAACAATTACAAATAACCTAAGGGCTGCAACTTTCGAACGGCAAGACCAATTTTCATGAAATGTCCTTCCCAATTAAACTAACTATCAGATGAAATAAATGCATTTTAAACGTTAGATCCCTTTAGGAGCCCCCAGACAGGCACACAGAATACACGTTAAACTTATGACGCCTTGTTTTGTGTCAGGAGTAAAAAAATAGGTGGAAAATAAGTAAGTGATACAATCGTTTTACCGTTCAATAATTTTTAAAACAGAAACTAATAGATAGGTGTGGTAAGTTTAACGTGTGTATCTGAGTGTATGTCTGTGGCGTCGTAGCTCCTTAACGGATTTTTTAAAAAGTAAGCATTAAAAAAATATGTTTGAAATTCATAATT
This sequence comes from Pseudoips prasinana, assembly GCA_951640165.1. NCBI lineage: Eukaryota > Metazoa > Arthropoda > Insecta > Lepidoptera > Nolidae > Pseudoips > Pseudoips prasinana. The sequence continues at coordinate 5,596,921 of OX621260.1, forward strand.
ATTTAAAAACCTGCGAAATTAGGAACCGCTATCTCTTCTTCATCGTGTATTCTGATACATGCACTGAAAGAGACATCCTTATTGCATGCTATATTATTTAAGTCTTCCGTAATCCATAGTACATTATTAGACTGGTTGTTTTCCTTGTCTGTTCCATCATCCCTAAATGGTTATTCCCTACTATAGCGTGAGTCAACCAGCTCAACAAGAATTTGATTTTTGTAAAAATAACCAGCTATTGCTCCATCTTATTTTTCCAAAACTGTTCGTCTTTATTTATTTTAATGACTTTTAATGGTGTTTTCTCACTTTCCCATAAACCTAAACTACACTTTTCTCTGCCACTAATATTCAACTGAACTTGGGTCTGAAAATACCAATTACTGTTTAGATTTTTTATTGTATTTATAAATTAATATTATTTGTTTTTATAGCTTTATCCATGCCAACTTTGGAAGGAGCTACTGGACATTTTATTTCAACCAATGTGTCATCACCTACTATTCCATCTGGACTTGCCCCAAGGAATGGATATACTTTATGAATAAATAGGCCACAAGGCTCAATTTTTATAATTTCTTTTTTAGCAACTGCACTAGAGCAATTTTTCCATGTGATACAGAAGCCACGTTAGAAATATTCTTTTTGTACAAAATATCTTTACTAAATTTCCAGGACCTTTTTACTTTTAACACCCCTTCCAAAATTTGAAGCGGTGAGTAAATTTTTCCTCAGCTCTAACCATTCACAGCGGTCTCTCTGTAAAACTGTTTGTCTCTCCACCGCCTTTCTGTCTACTACAAGACCTTCTAAATTTTCTAAAAACTTTCAATTTATCCACGATGTATGGTTACCAAACAAGCTAAACCAACGATTCCGTCAATTGTTCTACTGTTCAATCCTATACACTATGTACTGCCGGCCACCTACTAGGGCAGACTTTACTATTATGGACTTTATTACTAAAGAGTTTAAGTGCTATTAGAGAAAAATATTATCGGTCATTTCGTTGACGTGTTTGACGTTTCCTTGTCCCAATTTAAATAAGTAATCTATGACGTTTATTTACCATTTTCACAAAAACAATTACTTCTAAAAATGTAAAAAACAGTTCACAAAAAATCTTAAAACCTACCTAATACTACAAAAAAATAATAACTATTGTGGATAAAGTAATTTCTGTCTTATATTTATTGAAATTTTTATTAAGTTGTTCGGCGATCAGAGCGACACAGAAACCACGTCCCGGGGTAGCGTCTGAACGCGAACTGAAAGTACAAGTCGTTCCGACATTTGTTCTTGTCACTCGGTTAATAAGGTCGAACTTTGCGTAACGAAGGGTGGTCGTCTGTAAATGCAGACGCTGAAGTCAATTTATATTTAAGGTTTTTATTTAATTTTGTAAAAAATAAAGAGCAAAATTATAATATAAACGGTCTATTCTTTTAGAACCTATTTATGGTACACACTTCTTAAAAAAAAATATGCTGTTGTCGCTTAAAATATGGAGAAATAGAAGCTGAAAATTTTTAATCTTACACTTCACATTTTTTTTTTGCTTTAGACCTTTGTTGTTTTGGAAATCTACTCGGTTTATTATTTTATTCATATTCTTCGCTTCCTACTGTATTTTTCTTAGTTTGGTATCTATTTCGAGACGTGAGATTCGTAAGAAGAAAAAGGGGCTTCTTACTGAGTTTTCAACTACGACGTCGCCTTAAGGAAAAGATTGTGTCATACCAGCGCGCATAAGACTTTTCTCTCATATTATATTATTTCAATTCAATTCAATGTTTTTTGTTTTCATGTAATTTTGCGATTATTTTTGGTATTTAAGCTTTATCCTTCCACTATTATTTTATTTTATTGTATGTTATTTTTTATATATAGCTATTAATGTTAATAATTGTGTATGTTCTGTAATTTAATATTTGTCCGTGTTCTGCTTTTCATGTTACTTTTTGTCTCGTTTCGATGTTTATTGTTTATGGCTTGTTTTTGTAATTAGTGCAAGTTTTTAATAATGTAAAATTTTAATGCTGTGGTCGTCTTTAAGTGTTGCAGCACTATTATTTTCAAATATGTACGTGATTTATAACTGGATGAGTGTATGTAATGTTGACGATCCTAAAGTAAATAAATTACTAAATCAAATCACCTCATTAATATAAATTAAACTGTACGTTCAGTGACACGACAGGAAAAGAGCTATATTTCAATTTTAGTTGACACATACATAAAAACTCCATAGGTGGTCACAAGTATAACATTTAACATTATTGATATAATTTCAACAAAATTAAGGGTCATATAGAGCTTACATGACCCTTAGTTATCAGTCTCATCATGTTGGAAGTTCTAACTAGTTATTTTCCTTTCCATAAGATCTATTATAAATAGAGATTTTTGAAGTTTCCTGGCCACTACCACAGCTACGATCGATGCACAGAAAGCGAGGGCAACCTTATGGCGAGATAAATTTGCTCCTCCTCTGTTTGTCTCGCGACAGGAAAAATTACCTCCGGGATATAATTTACCATGGCCAACCTGGAGGACTCTTAATAGACTACGTACCCAGCTTGGTAGATCCAAGGAAAACATGTGCTAATGGGGTTACATTCCCACATCACAAAACATCTGCGAGTGCGGCGTGTCACCCCAAAGTATGGCTCATTTATCTGATTGTCCTTCTAGTCCAGTCTCTTGTTCCCTTCAGGACTTGTATGACGCTTCAGCCGGGGCAGTCAGCGTTGCTCAATTATGGCAAGATAAAATCTAATTCCTACCATCGACACGATAAGAGGAATAGAGATGTAATGACATTTGAAATAGTTTAGTCGACTAATTCAGAATTGACAGCATTTTGAACTCGCTGCTGTTCACACTGAAGATTAGCAATATGGAAATAATTGAAGTGGTGAAGGAACGGCTTCCTAGAGTCTACTTGAACGATATAATAATAATAATAACTAGGGACAATGTTTCACAGATCATCCTAGCCCCAAACTAAGCAAAGCTTGTACTATGGGTACCAGGCGACGATATACATACTTATATAGATAGATAAATACTTATATACATAGAAAACATCCATGACTCCGAAACAAATATTCGTGCTCATCACACAAATATTTGCACTTACCGGGATTCGAACCCAGGATCACCAGCTTCGTAGGCAGGAGCACTACCAACTAGGCTACGGTGAATTCACAACAAGAAACTTTTTTGCCGCGCACTACCACTCTGTGGAATCAATTAGCTGCGGAGATATTTCCGATCCGGTCTGACATCAAGAAGCGAGCGAACCTATTTCTTTATTAAAAGCCGGCATTTCGACGCTTCTGGTGTTGCGAGTGTCCATGGAGGCTGGATGTAGGTCTGATTCAAAGTATTTTAGCAAACCCTAAATCGGAGGCAACAAAAAAGTTATGTAGCTCAGTATTAGTCGTTCAGCAGTGAGCAGCTGCGTTTGTCTTTTTTAGTACCTTTAATTTAAGCTTTTTTTGTGTGTTTGTTATATTATTATGTACTTCTTCTTCTTTTTATAAATGGCAATTAGTGCCGATGTCGACAATTCTGCCAATGTCAGATTGTGAAATGGGAAAACGTGAAAATAAATTAATTCAATTTTAACGACACTAAATTGGTAACACTAATTGTGTATCTTGCTGAGTGTGTTATAAGTATAACACTGGAATAGACATAATAATGATAATAAATATGAACATGAATATTTGTTAAAATATTAGAAATATGCCACTACAAAATTCACCTATACTTACTTACAATTTGATGCGATTGCATCGGATAAAAGCCATTAAAACTTTGAAAATTTCTGGGGATGAACATGTCAATAATGATGAAAAGTTAATGGGGATAGGGATACTTAAATTAGAGAGGCAACTGTACAAATTAAAAGCAGGATTAAGTTGCGAGCATTCAAAAAATATGTGGTCCAGAGAACCCTCATCCAACCCACACTCACAAAGTGATGAATCTCGAACCCGAATTTTCCGAAGGAAAACAGGTGTACAGCAATGACCTACACGGAGTCTGCAAAGAACTGATGTAACAGTTTTAGAGACTTTCTTATATCTGAAAAACAGAGGCTTTAAAGGTATATTGGGTTGTATTGAGTAATAAAAGCTACCCTTCTTCTTACTGGAACTATCCCAGTTAATTTGCCATGACCTTTGTAGATTTATTTTTGGAAGATTCAGTAAATCATAACCATAAAAACAATAGTACTTCTGATCCACCATTTGACATGTGACGGCATCTTTAGCTAATAAGTCAGCACATTCATTGCCTCTAATGCCGCAATGACTTGGTATCCAAGCTAGTTGAACAGTTTTCTGATTTTCTGAACATACTAAAAGAGATTTTTTAATTTCTAGAATAAGTGGGCTATGTAATTTAGATTTAAGGGGGTTTTGGTCTAAAACTTTTAAAGTGCTTAAGGAGTCTGTAAAAATTACAGCCATACTGATATTATGTGATTCTATAAAACGACATGCTTCTAATATAGCAACACATTCACCTGTGAAAACCGAAGATTCCACAGGACACCTAAATTTCAGAATAATTTTCGAATTTTTATAAAAAACAGCGATGCCAGTAGGTTGAGAGCCTGAGAGCTTTGAGGCATCAGTAAAGAATATATCAAATCCCCTCCCCCCCCTCGTTTAAAGGTTAGGACTTTATACTCAAAGTTAAATAGAGGGAGTTTAGGGAATGTAACAATAGGGCTTACAAGGTTTTGTAAATTTTGAAACGAAACTAAAATTAATGGAGTTTCTTTATGTCGCCAGTACCTTGACTGATTGCACAACATGCTCAAATTCATTAATTTTTGCAGTAATGGATGGCAATTTTGAGTAATAATTTTGGACACAAATCGAGATGCCAGATATTGCCTTCTTAAAAATAAGGGAGGTTCTGCACATTCAACCTGCAACGCATTAACCGGTGAGGACTTCATGCACCCAGAGATGATCCGAAGGCACCCAAATTGCACCTTATCTAATCTGGCTAATGCACTTTTGTTACATGGGACCAAAAGAAAGCTGCCATAATCCATTATGCTTCTGACTAGCGCATTGTACACCAATTTCATGGTATACGGGTGAGCACCCCACCAGACCCCAGCGAGAGCTTTTAAAATAGGTATTATCCTTTCACATCTTTGAACCAAGTAATTGAGATGATGTAAACCTGTTAATTTTGAATCCAAAACAACGCCTAAAAATTTAGCTTGCGAAACAAGTGGAATATTTTGATCATTCACCCTTACTGTAAAGTGTGGGACTAATCTTTTACGTGTAAATGTTACAACCGAACTCTTGGGTGCCGATAACTTTAGGCCATGATCCAATAACCACTGATTGAGAGATTCCAGGGAGAGGCATAGGGAGGCGGCAGCGTCCTTGATGGAGGGATCGGTCACGTAGAGAGCAAGATCATCTGCGTACTGTATGAGGTGACAGTTTGAATTAAGGCATGAACCTATGTCAGCTGAATATAAATTATATAGTAAAGGACTTAGAACCGAGCCCTGAGGTAAGCCCTTCCATGTATGCCTTACCTTAAATTCCTCCCCCTGAACTCTCAAAACCAGGGAGCGGCACATAAATAGACTACAGATACACTGTACCATCTTCACTGGAATTCTTAGTTTTAGCAATTTTTCCCTGAGAATAGGGAGTTCGACACTGTCATATGCAGATGCTATATCAAGAAAGGAAGCAACAACTGATTCATTTCTAGAGAAGGCCAACCGTATGTCAGTGATCAGAACCCCGATGCTGTCCATGGTACCAAGACCTTTTCTGAACCCAAACTGGGAGGTAGGCAATATATTCTTGGATTCAACTATCCACTCTAGACGGTTCTTAATCAGATGTTCAAAAAGTTTTGCCAACACTGATGACAAAGCTATTGGTCTTAGGCCATTCGGGTCATCTGCATGTTTGCCAGGCTTTAGGAGGGGAATAATTATTTGTGTCTTCCACTGTTCAGGGATCCAACCATGCCCATAACTAAAGTTAAGTAGGTCTAATAAATATCTTTTGATTTGGGACCAGCATGAACTATAAAAGAATAAGGGATCCCATCTATACCTGGAGCTGTGTCTCGAACATGTCTGAGGATCATGTCTAATTCTTGCATAGAGAATGGGTCATCAAAAGGGTCATCAGATAGGGACAAAGGGGGCAAAAAGCTTTCAGCTTCAGATGGAACATAGGGAGGGGCTATCCTGTCAAAAAACTGATCAGCTACTTCGCGGGTTACTGGAGCTGACACTGATGGGGAGCAGCCACTTCGGAACCTTTTGATATTTTTCCATACCACTGACGGCTGTGTTGATGGAGATAGAGAAGTGCAGAATTGTACCCAACCAGCACGTTTCTTCCTACGTAGCAGTCTATTTGATTTTGCATAAGCCTGTTTGTATGCTATAAGATTATGGATGTTCATCATGGAGTTATAGATTAATTCCGCTTTCTTCCTTTCCTGAATTGCCACAGTGCAGTCACGATCCCACCATGGAGGAGATGGTATTTTGTCGCGGGCACTATTTTTGATAGTGAATGACGAATCAGCACTTGAAATCATGGCAGAAATCAGCAAGTTATAGCAGCTTTCCACATAACAGTGATCAGATGAATTTAAAATTGTTGAATTTAAATTTGGAAGGGTATCAATTTGGCCATCCAATAATGAAGAGAAACCTGCCCAATCAGGATTGGACAAGTTATACTTCAAAAGTGGAGGTGATGTTTTCTCTAAATACGTTTTATCAGCCAAAGAAATAACAATGGGATAGTGATCACTGCCATATGTCAGACTGGTGCATTGCCAGTGAGCTGAAGCTGCCATATTCATTGAGCAGAATGTTAGGTCAACACAACTTTTATGCTGTCCTGGAAGTGTTCTACGAGTTGAACAACCATCATTAAGAATACAGAGATTAAGGTCATCCAAAATCTCCACCAAACCTTCCCCAAAGGAATCACAACGTTCCGAACCCCATCTAAAATGATGACAATTAAAGTCGCCCATAACCAGTAATGGTCCATTAATACTTTGGAACACATTTCTTAGCATTGGTAATAGATACTGCTGGGGGTGAGCTATGTAGACTGAGAAGACATTGATGCCCTCCACACAACCTGCAGCTATACTCATATCCCCATCAAATACCGGCAAGGGGAAATGGAATACGGTTGTTTAGGAGCAGAGCTGACCCACCATAGCCATCAGATCTATCGCACCTGAGGATGTTGTATAATGGCATACGAAAGTTAAGACTGGGGGTTAACCAAGTCTCAGCAATAGAACAAGCCAAAGGCTTGTATTTGTTCAAGAGGAAGATGAGGTCGTGTTTTTTATGAAAAACACTCCTCACATTCCACTGGAGAAATACTTGGTGTGGAGCCATTTTTAAAATCTAAAAGAATAGGGATGAGTGTGTCTGCAACGTTGGACGGTGATGAATTGCTAGAAAGGATTTTAACAATTAAATTAATAAGAAAAGATGAGTTTTGAACAGGTACTAAATTAGGCTGGTTAATATTGTTGTTGCTACTGTTGATAGCACAGCCATTAGGCTGCGAAGGTGGAGGGGAGCTAGTAATCTGGTTATGAGCACTTTTGTCATATGAGGGAGAAAGAGGAGTACGGGCCTTGGGCTGCTTAAAGTAAGTTCTCCTATATGATACAGTTTTCTGCGAGGGTGCAGATTTGACAGCATTTGCATAATTGGAGTTAATTACCGGTATGACTATACTGGCTTCAGCATACGAAATTGACTTTTCAGCCATGGTTTTCTTAATAACCTTCTGCCTTTTGTACTCCAGGCAATCTTTCATTTTGCTATTTGCAAAATGATTGCCATTGCACAAAACGCAGAAAGCCTCACTTTCAGAAACATTACAGCTATCTCTCCCGTGTTCGTGCCCACATTTAATACAACGGTCCTTGGACCTGCACACAGATTCAACATGCCCAAAACGACAGCATTTATGGCACTGAATTGTTGGATATATATATTGCTCAACTGGAAGCGATGTGTAGCAGCAAAAAACCCTTTGGGGGAGAACTTGGCCATCAAAGGTTAGGACACATGTTTCCGTTGGCTTCCACTCAGTTACCCCATCTCGATTAACTTTTCTGTTAATACGTCGAACTTTCAAAATTGCACCACAGCCTACAGGTACTTTCAGATACAACTTGGCCTCATCTTCTGTCATATCATTTGGTACTCCTGATACAACTCCCATGCGTGTGATGTTGAATGTTGGCAGGACTGCAACATATTTGTGGCTTGAGAGTAGAGGGTTAAATAGAAATGAGTTGGCATCTTCTGAAGATGAAAACTCTACCGAAACACGGTTTCTGCCCACTTTCTTTACACCACCAGACATAATATTGCTTATATTGTTGTTAAATAAAAATAGGCCAAAAGATACAGGGTGCAGCGTAGTACCAGCATTGGGTTGAGCTTCCATGCGAGACACATGGACAAGGAAAGGAGCTTTATCACTTACCGAGTACTCACTTCTTCCTATTATTGGTTTTGATACATTTGTTGGGCAGCTGGGAGGTAGGTTTAGAGGTCGTTTAAAACTTGCCGAAGTTACAATTCTTTTTGGCGAACCAAGAGAACATGCCGCAGCAGCGAGTTGGGACAGAGGGCTGAGAGGGAATGTAGGGCCGTTGGGGGGGAATGGTTCATAATTAGGAGTGGCGGGAATATCAGGAGGAATTCCCGGATCGGGAGGTTTATCCGTATCCATCACTCCGTGATGAATACGGACAAAATACTACAATATAGGCACGTTACAAACCACACGTACAGACAATCAGAGAACAATAACAAGTCACAAAAAACACAATTATACGTGATTAAGAGACACAAAACCGCGAAAATTGCCAAAATTCCTAGACACACGTGTTTACCAATGACACACTGTGGCGAGAATCATCTTGTTTTGTTGATCTTCTTCGTTATCAAAGTAGCAAGTTATGCCGATTTCGACAATTCACCAAATCCCAAAAAATCCCCGGACACACGTGTTCATTTACTATGTTATAAGGTATGATGGGGTTGGCATATCCTTATTGGACAAAACCCCTAAAAAAATAAAGATAAAAAAACAAAAAGGAATATCCATGGGCGGCGGTGATCACTTACGATCAGGTGAACCACTTGTTCGTTTGCCTTATATAAAAATAATAATATTTATTAGATTCGTACGTACGAGAGCACTCACCAGTCCTGGAGGTCCGGTGAGCGTGTGCGTCTTCCCGCTGCCAGTCTGCCCGTAGCAGAAAGCGGTACAAGAGAAACCTTCAACCGCCATCTCGAGCAGTCTCTTGATTCCAGAATATTCTAAGATGTCTTCCTGAGAACGACAATTAGGTAGAAGTTATTCGAAATCCAACCAAACAGGGACTAAGTAACGACAAAATCAGTTAAAGGGACTTTAAACAAACTTTAAAGCTAAGCATCTAGATGACATGCCTTTTAAGTTCCGTCGTTTCCATATTTTCCGGCGATTTTGAATTTGGAACTGTTCTATATTCGAATGTTGAAAATTTAAATTAAAAAAGTTAAATTTTGAATCATCAAACGGTAAAAAGTATTGGATTAATGCTATTGTTTAGTCACAGCGTCGATTTGAATCTGTCGGGTTACGTACGAAAATGAATCTTTTTAAGGAAAAAGTTCGTGCATTAATTTTCTACAACTTTAGAAGAGGCCTGACACGGCTTCAGTGTTTGAAGAGCTAACATCTGTGTTGAGTGATGAAGCCCTATGACTGTCGAATGCTGGAATTTAGAATTCCAGCGTGGACATACTAGTGTTAGTGAAAAATCTCCCGAAGGACGCCCAAAATCCGCCTTCGCTGAAGATAAAATAATTGCTGTGTGACAACTATTTCTCGAAGATCGTCATGTGACGTATCAAGAGATAGAGGCTCTATTAGGCATCTCAGGGACAACCATTCAGAACATCTTGCATGAAGCGCGTGTGTGAGAAAGCTAGTTTGCCGTGGGATACCGCATCTGCTTTCCGACGATCACAAGGCGGCCCGCGTTAGATGGTGTAAGAAAACTTTGCAAAGGTTCAACCGAGTAGAATCAAATCACGTTTACGACTTCACTAGTGGTGATGAATCTTGGATCTATGCCTACGATCCTGATTCCAAACAACAATCTACAATCTGGGTCTTTCAAGACGAGCCAAAGCCGCCTAAAGTTGTTCGTTCTCGAAGCACTTGAAAGAAGATGGTGAACACGTTCGTTGGAAAAACCGGCCATGTTGCGACTATTGCACTTGAAGATCGTAGAACGGTTAACGCAGAGTGGTATACTACAAATTGTTTACCACAAGTCATCGCCGAAATTCGAAAATCTAACTCAAAGCGACGCATCATCCTGCACCACGACAACGCAAGCTCACACAGCGCTCGTCAAACGATTGAGTATTTGAAGCAGGAAAAAGTAAAAATTCTTGACCATCCTCCATACAGTCCTGCCCTAAGCTCTAACGATTTCTTTACATTTCCTAAAATTAAGAAAAGTCTTCGTGATCAAAGGTTCCAGTCCGGTGAAGAAGCAGTCGACGCTTTCAAGTCAGTTATTTTGAGTTCAGCCAATTTATAGTGGAATAAATGTTATTATAACTGGTTTGAGCGAATGGAAAAGTGTATTAAGCTACGTGGTGAATACTTTCTAAAACAATAAAAAGTACTATAAGGTTATAGTTTTGTTTTTTCTTCGAATGACAAAACTTAAAAGGCATGCCTCGTAAGAGAAGTTTGCGAAGGGCAAGTGAGTCCAGTGGACCCACTAACGCTACAAAAGGTTGGCGTCGTCTTTAGGTACTTCTAAGGCAAACCTAACAAGCGAATAGGACTCTATGAATATGCATTCTGGATACACACAACTTTTTACTGCCGGATTTGGGAGAGCTGGTAAGAGACGCTTATCAAACTATCTCTGTTTACTACAAATAATAATGTAATCATACATATGATATTTTCTTTAGTAGAAAATATTTACCTGTGTAGCTTCAGGCTCGAATACCACGTTGTAGGAGAAAACTTTTGGCTTCTGGGTGGGCGTGGTGTTGTGGCAGATCACCTGGCCCTTGCCGGGGAACTCCAGCAAAGTTCGCTCCGCACAAGACCGTTCTTTGTCGTTGAGGGGACGGACTCTGCGAATAAAGAAAGAAGCTAAAATCATTTAATCCTGACTGTATATATGGCTCTTTAACACAGCTTTAGATTCCCGCGGAGGACAACTATTTGTGTGACCCATAAATAGTTGTTCTGATTCGGGATGTACTTTGTGTCCGTCAATTATATGTTTGTAAACGACCCCGAATTCTCGAGTGGCGACCACGAACAGGAAGACGCAGCGTGGGCAGGCCTCCTACAAGATGGACCGATGATCTTGTGCGGCTCGCTGGAAATCGCTGGATGCGGATAGCGCAAGACCGGCAATTGTGGAGATCTTTGGGGGGAGGCCTTTGTCCAGCAGTGGAAGTCTTTCGGCTGATATGACGATGATGATGATGAAAGTACATAATTCATAATTCATTTAATCATTGTCGAACATAGGTACATCCATTTTTTAACAATACATTTCCAGATGTGAGTGAAAGTGTCTTCCCATTATTTTCTACCATTATGGCATGCAATGGTTATACAAAATTTAAGTTTATTAATATGTCGATGTTATAATTCTAGTTAATCAAAATATAATGTTAATATAATCGGATACAAATTTAAAATTACAATTGTCAAATTAAAAACTTTACAGCAGTCAAAGCGATATAACATAAAACAAAATCAACAATTCTAGACCAATTATTATTACAATTTTTATACAATTAACAAACCCCGCGACACGGGGATTAATTTCTCTGGTTGCGTTGCCTTTATGAAAAAGTTGCATTCACGCACATTGGGGGGTTGTGCTCACCAGACAAAGATTAGTCTTGGGTGGAGATTTAACCTACGACCTCTGGCTTAGTAGACAGGGACGCACACTAGACCAGCAGGCTAGTCATAAAAATACCTTATATATTTTAAACACTGTATAAATGAGTGATGGTTCCACTTCATTACATGTAATCTAGGTTATAAAATAGTTTAACAAAGCAGTAAATATGATTGTCAGGACTTGGTAAGTGGTACGAATTTATGAAAGGCAAGTCTTAACAATATTATGAATTTTTCAAATTATCGACTCTAGCTAGACAAAAACTCAGGGACGCTCTATGGCTATCAATTACCTTTTTACGCTGGTAGTTAATTATGTTTAAATAATACCTATCCTATTATTCATATATCCTTTTTTTGTTATGGCAGGGGGAATACCTACGCATGCCTCCCGCAAAAAGTGTCTGCGAGTGGGTATGTCGGACTCGCACCGACTAAATCTACCTGCCGTGGACTTCTCTTGGCGCCTTATATGGGAGCCCTGGGAACGCGGGTATGCTGCTCCGGTGCCCCCCTTTTGCGCCATGTCCCAGATGTTCGGGACACGTACCCTGGGAGGGATCTGGATTATTCCTATATCCTATTAATTAAAATGTGGATATGTTTGGAGAGCACGTAAATCCGTCGGTCCTGTATCTGACTTTTTCCAATCGTGTCTCTAGTCATCCCATCGGATCATGAGAGTGATGGAATAGAATGTGTCCCTGTGTTTCTGCACTATAATATATGCGTATATGAATATAACATGGCTAGTCTCCATTAAGATTAGCCGCCGTGGCCGAATTTCAGCTAAGAAGATATTACATTATTACTATAAAACGTATAGGAGACGGTCAAACCCGAAGCCTTGTACGAGTAACTTAAAACTCAATACCTACAAATCTACTTGACACACCTAAAAATCAACAATGTTATTGAAATTAAAATCGATTTGTTGCTAAAACTGTTATTTTTATCCGATTAAAAGCATCGATAGTCTACCATATCTACCTGACAGCTATTATTACTTTTGAACGAACCATTAATTTGATGAATGGTTTTTTAAATCGATTTTTTTTGTCCTAACTGCTCATTAGGCTTAAATACTAATATAAACTCAGTCCTTCGCGTATTTATTCAGTAATTATTTCTTGTGTAATTATCCATGGAAAGCGGACACATAATTATCATAAGTATACGTAAGTATGAAAATTGAAGCCGTGTAATTAAAATTTATAACGACTGGCTTAGAGACCCTAGAGTTAAGCCAGGGGTCGTGGGTTCGATTCCCACCAGGGACAAATCTTTGCGTGAAGACAATTATTTGTTGTGTCTAGGTGTAATTTATTCATAATATGTATGTTTTTAGAAATATAATAGGTCTTTACCTATGAAATTGCCGTTTTGTATGAAAAAATTTAAACGAATTTTTTTCATGAATTTTTTTATTTGTATTAATCGAAGTAATCACCCATGCAATCAATGCATCTTTGCCATCGCAGTGGCAGTTTATTGATGCCCTTCTTAAAGAAATCAGCTGGACGGGAGGCAACAAATTCTTCAAAGGCATTTTGTACTGCCTCTCGGGTATTGAATTTTTTTCCCGCCAAGAAGTTATCCAAATTCTGGAAAAAGTAGTAGTCTGTAGGCGCAAGGTCTGGTGAGTAGGGCGGATGACGGAGAGCTTCCAACCCCAGTTCTTGCAACTTGGAGACCGTCTGCTGTGCAGTATGAGGTCGCGCGTTGTCGTGCAGGAGCAGCGGAGACGAGCGATTGACCAATGCTGGTTGGAGATGCGCCAGCTTCTCCATCATTGTGCTCAGTTCTTCACAGTACACATCTGCAGTAATGCTCACCCCGTTTGGTAAGAAGCTGTGATGAATCACACCGGCGCTAGACCACCAAACAGTGACCATCACTTTTCTAGGGGTAAGTTTTCGTTTAGGGCATTGTTTAGGTGCTGAACCAGGATCCAACCAACTTGCTGAGCGCTTGCGGTTATCAAACAGAATCCATTTTTCATCGCAGGTAACAATGCGGTTCAAAATTCCTTCATTTGTGTGTCTGTTGAGCAGTGCAAGGCACGTCTCGACGCGTACTTCGCGCTGGCGATCATTGAGTTCGTGGGGCACCCATTTGTCAAGCTTTTTTACCTTGCCAATTTGACGCAAATGGACCAATATTGTTTTGACGCTAACGTCGAAAGCTGCTGCTAATTCAGCCGTAGATTGTGTATCATCAGCTTCCACAACCGCCTTTAATTCGTCATTGTCGACCAAAGTCTTCGGACGACCGCGAGGTTCATTTTTCAGGTCGAAATTTCCAGTACGGAAGCGAGCAAACCAATAACAGGTGGTGCGTTGGTTTGTAGTGTTAGCTCCGTAAACGTCGTTGATGTTGCGTGCCGCTTGTGCCGCGTTGCTGCCACGACGGTACTCATATTCCATAATTACTCGAATTTTTAACGTATCCATGATGACGAAAAAGATTGAAATGCGATGAAAATGTAACACTAATCAATAAAGAAATGACTACTTTTGGAAAAAAGAATCCATGTTTTTAAAATAAAATTTATTTGAAATTAGAATTCTTAGCCAAACAAAAATTATTTTGATTTGAAATGGCCAGTACTGCAGAACGGCAATTTCATAGGTAAAGACCTAATATAAGTGCGCTCTTGAGTATGTTTCGCCGGACCGTCTCAACTGGGTCGTTTTGAAACCGGTAGTAGATGAACCCACTTAGTTTGTTTTGCTGGGTCTTCTCAGTTGGATTGGATCCGGTGGTAGCATTAAAGCGCGACCGTCGTTATTAACACAAGGTCCGTCATAATAATAATACCTTAATATAGACAGAACCATTGACAATATGTAGTAAAAATATTAGACTTAAACTAGATAATTAAACATAATCTCTTGACAATAACTTGATACGAGCTAGCTAAATATCATTGCTATAATAAAATAAATTTTATAAATGTTTTCATACAATGTTTACCTGAATATCTATGTTACTAGAAATAATAATGTATACAACTATATTACTACAAACATGTTCTGACTATTTAAAAGCGCTTTTTTAAAGTCTACGTGAATAAAAACCTTTTTTATTTATTTTATTTTATGTTTATCAGATGAATGGTTGTCTTAGTACAGGCTTTGCCAAGTTTGGGTTCAGATGGCAGAGTGTTAGTTGTCCATAGATATTTATTTATTATTGTACCGTTGTCAAGGTGTGCCAACAATATGCCATAACTTCCAGGGTGAATATTTCGTTAAATATTGATCTTAGTCTTATACTTCTTTTTTCGACAATTGTTGACAAATGAAATGTTCAATTAACAAAAGG
Organism: Pseudoips prasinana; assembly: GCA_951640165.1. Lineage (NCBI taxonomy): Eukaryota > Metazoa > Arthropoda > Insecta > Lepidoptera > Nolidae > Pseudoips > Pseudoips prasinana. The sequence goes on from OX621260.1 coordinate 5,612,262, forward strand.
AATTAGATCTCTATCCCACGTAGTTGCTGAGATCTCCATGGCCGGGCAATCCTCCACGTTACGTTCGCGCGGCCAACTTAAAGCCCCTATAACTTCATTATTTCTGCTTTGACAATTATTTGGTTTGTTCCCTTCGATTTTGACTAATTTCAACAGAAAGTTTAGCGATTTCTTTTTCTGTTCGGATAGCGTGGCGAAGCAATCGCGACGCACACGTTGTCAAGTACTGCTTATACTCGAGATTGTTGGATTTGGTAAATTGAAGAGAGCCACCAATCACAAAAAAATTCAGTTACAATTAGAAATAAATTAATATGAAGTCTTTTTACATTCTTAATACTTTTGTGTTTGTAATTGTAAAAGATAACGCCTTCACTAGGGTGTCTAGTCCCTGCGTCGCGGGGTACTTCACAAACATATAATACTTTACAAACAAAGTCGGATACAAACTACTTCCACACTCCGTACAACCTATGGGTCACACAAATAGTTGTCCGGTGCGGGAATCGAACCCGGGACACGACGACGATTTGTGGTCTAAACTACAAGACTGCAGTAAAACTTAAGTATTCAAAACGTAACTCTCGCTCTTTCTATCTTCTCGGACACCACCGACTAAATTATGGACTTAGTCTGAAATAAAGCCTTGTTATTATTAGGGTAGTATTTAAACGAGTGACTGTAAATTAAAGTTTTAAGTGACAAAAATAATGAATTTCCGTTATAGTATTACTAAGTGAGCGACTGACTGCGAGTGACGAGAAATCAACAGAACAGCAACTGGAAATATTAATTTGAGTTAATTAAAATACAAAATGAGAAGCTTCATAATATTTGAGCGCCTAATATTTCTTCGCTTTGACCAATCAGAGAGATCAGAGGCTTGTGCGACGGACTTCAAGCGCTAATGTTTTTGTTTAGATTTGCATTGTATGTCTCCTGAAAAATTCAAAACGCTCCAAAAAAAATGGGATTTTTTAAAACTTTCCACCAATCTTCACTAACCATAGTGTCTAGCTTGATGGTCACAGTTCTAACCTAACCCAAATAACTTCCAGAAAACTCGTCTCTATCCTAATATGAAAGTTTCTCCGTATTTCTAGTCGCTCAATTAGTAATTTACGCCCGAAATTAATAAACGAATTAAGAAAAACATTCCAATCGGCATTTAAAAAGAAAACCATCAAAGTAAACACAAAGTCTGAAAACAAAATTCGTTGGATTTCTAAAGGAATTAGAACGTCTAGCAAAATGAAAAGATTTTTGAACACAATAAATAGAAAGTACAACCATGAAACAATAGTATCCTACCGTAACAATTATATAAAATTATACAAACGTCTTATAGCACAATTGAAGAAAAAGGCAGTTCAAAAAGAGATAACAACAGCAAAAAATAGGACAAAACAAATTTGGAATACAGTAAACAAACATAGAAATAAGCGTTATTACCGAAAAAATGACAATCACTTAATAAAATTTAACAATAAAATTGTTAGCGACACCCAAGAAATAGCAGATATCTTTGTGAACCTATTTGACCACAGTTCTAACCAAATTAATTTAGACAAGACTTTAGCTATAAATATCCTGATTAAAAACTCAGAAAGAGTAAATAATGACATGGAAATTAGGCAAACAAATATGAATGAAATTAAATTTATCATTAAAAAGATGGAAACTAAAAAGTCTCATGGATACGATGAAATACCTGTCACTGTCATAAAAGACAATATAGATGTCCTTGCTGTGCCGCTATCAAACTTTTTCAATAATTGCATGAGTGTGAGTATTTTCCCAGACCAACTTAAGATTGCTAGAGTTATTCCTATCCATAAAAAGGGTAAGAAAACGGATCCTAAGAATTATAGACCAATTTCATTATTGCCGGTACTATCTCAAATATATGAAAAACTCCTGAAAGATAGAATAGTATCCCACTTGCATCTGAACAAAATTCTTAACAAACGCCAATTTGGTTATCAAACGGGACTGGGTACTGTCGATGCGGTTGACCAACTAATTAATGAGGTATTAGGCGAATTAAATAACAAAATGAAAGTAGCAGGTTTATTTTTGGACCTATCCGCTGCATTTGATACAATCGACCATGAAATCCTTCTTGGCAAATTGGAATTTTACGGAATTAGGGGTAATGTGTTAAGTCTCATAAGGTCATACTTAAGCAATAGAAAACAGTTCACTAATAGTTCACACGGACTACAATGTCAGATAAATAACTCGTTATTGGTCTTTAATGAATGGTTCGCGGCCAACAATATGCAACTAAATATTAATAAAACTAACGCTATATTGTTTCAAACAACGGCGCGAAAAAAGGAAAGTGTTGACATATTTAGTAAAGGGGCCAAAGTCGAACTCAATCATGTTGTTAAATTCCTGGGAGTACATATAGATCAGTTTTTAAACTGGAAACCGGAACTAGAGGCAATAGAAAATGCAATAAGTTCAGCCTGTTACGCCCTGAGAAGCTTAAGAGATGAGGTGGACATTAAACAACTTAAAGTAGTTTATCACGCGCTGGTTGAATCTAAATTAAGATATAGTGTTAAATTCTGGGGAAACAGTTATGACTATAATATGAATAAAGCATTTACCATTCAAAAACGGGCAATTCGAACTATGGTTCGAATACCTCCGTGGGAGTCATGTAAAGATCACTACTGTAAGCTGAAAATTCTAACCGTTCCTAGTCTCTACATTTTTGTTGTACTCATGGATGTTATTCAACATCAGTGTAAGTATGAAACGCAAGCACAAAGAGAACTAAGACTTAATACTAGAAGGAAAGATTTGGAGGTTCCTTTGCAACCAAGGTTAAATGTCGCGATGCATGGCTGTAGATATCAAGCGGTAAAATTATTTAACTCCCTGCCGGTTGAGCTTAAAACTATCGATAGTCCTAACATATTTAAAAATAAATTAAAAAAGCTTTTGCTGGAAGGGTGCTTTTACTCAGTTGAAGAATTTAAATTTTAAGGTGACTTTGTTAATTATGTTTCGTCGTAGCTATATTCATTATTGTATTTTTATTGATATTATATAAATTCCTTTTATTTTTATTTTGTGTGTCTAGTATGTAAGTCTCGTTAATATTCAAATACGATTGTAAAATTGTTATCTCTGAATAAATTAATAATAATAATAATAATAACGATCCGCAATCTGTCAGTCAGTTCTATCTCTAGATTAGCTCTATCGCTATCTTGATCTTTACCTGCGTGCCAATAACAAAACATATCAATCCATCCATTTTTTGCCCAGAGATTGGGGTGCGATCCTTTCCCTCTGCAGCTTTCCGTTTTATGCAGAACTCGGTTACTCAGGACACAATTATACCATTTAATTTAAGAAGAAAATTTATTTTTAAATATATTAACGATAAGTCATCAATACTGACTTATTTATAGCTAGGTTAAAATGTTTTACTAGACGACTAGGTTATATAATAATAAAATGAAACTTAATTCGTCAAACATTATGTTTTGGTGGAACGGAACGTATCAAAATTTGACAAGCAAAACGCACGCCGGCGCAGTCGTCGCCGATCGGATCCAAATCAAAAAAGCAGTAAGTTGGTTGTTTGTTTTTGTTGCAAAGCATTTATAACTAATATACAAATAATTACTTATTAATAAATATAATACCTATAATGGATTCTGATATGATAAGCAATAATTTTATTATTGATTTCTGTGTTTGTTTTACAAATAATTTAAACAGTGACGTGAAGTGGTTGCCGCCTATTTTGTAAACAAAAAAATATTCTTATTATTTATATGCAAAGCTATTTTGGAATATAATGAACTATTTCACCAATTTTATCTTTAGAACCAATTGTCAATCCACCGAATTTCTAGGATTGCAACTTTAGATTGTTTTGGCTATCTAAGCTTATGTCAACATTAATGGATTGGTTATTGGCACGTGCAACCTGTCATTTTAGTACAGAGGCCTATCTTTTTCTTTGATCCGTCCTCCCAAAGATCGCTCGTTCGGAAAGATTGCTTTTTCAATCTGTGGATGCTTTATTGGCACGGTTTAATAGACAAATGGATCGAAATTGCTATCGTAGATAGCATAAAATGGATTAGGATCGTTTATTAATTTCGGGCGTTAGTCGCATGGCTAGAATTTTGATATCTGAAATAGATTATTTATAACCCACTTTTTGTAAGCTCGTTCTGGATTTTATTATTAATCAATATTCGTCGTAAATCATTTATTTCAGTAATTAAATTAAATGAAATGAAATTATAAGCTAAAAATTTGATAAACTGCGATACACTATTTACCCTAAAAGGCGTCCAATAATCCCTCCGCATCGGTATTCGTCGTTAGTTTAGTTATATTGAGATAGTATTAAAATAGTATCTTAACATCAGTCGCTAAGTATTTTCGTATTCGATCGTTTTATAATTCCCCTTATTATTATTATACAGCGGGCCTGTAGTAAACTTGGAAATAGAAAAGGAGGAAGATCATAAGATTGCGTAAGTATTCTGTATGTACTAACCGAACGACAACGTTGATGTTGTCCTCATCAGGGCTGAGCGTGGTGCTGGAGCCGCGCGTGCTTCGGTCCAAACTCCCCGCCCTGCTGCTGCCACTGCAATAAACAAAGAGTCTAAGACCATTCATCATCTGGAAGCTGAAAGAAGTCCACTGCTGGACAAGTTTCTCCTAAGTATCATCTTGGGCGGAAATGCCATAATCGCCACGCTTGACAGACGGGTTGGCGATCAAGATCATTGTGCATTATTTACAAAATTATATTTGTTCCGCAATATGGCTGAAATGCACAGTAGTGTTTCAAGTGGGTCTCTTTACTGTGCTTCCTGCAACAGGACTTTGAAAACCAAGTTTGGCTTTGCTAGTCATGCTCGCGCCCATGCAAGGGCCCAGGCCACCACAAGCTTAGGGTGTCGCCGTCGACGGATACGTCTGGAAGGACATCATCATCATCATAATCAGTGTTGACAGTGACTGGCCTGTTGTTCTAGTGCCAAAGTTCGTGGGTTTGATCCCCACCCAAGATGATTCTTGGGAGAGGCTTGTCCAGCAGTGTTTTGTATCTGGGAGTGATTTATCTATCATCATGAGACGGGCCACTTGGCGTGGTTGGTACATACTTGCCTTTCACGCCACATGTCGTTAGTTCGATTCCCGCCCAAGACAGAAATTTTTGTGCATGAACATGTCTGTTTGTCCTGATTCTGGGTGTAATTATCTATACCAGTACGTATGTACAAAAGAAAGTAGTATATATAATATATTAGCTATCTGGTTGACATAGTAGTGTGTGAACTATGTCCCAGGAAATAATAAATGAATAATATTGATTATTTTCGTCAACATCATGACGTCCACAGCTGGACAAAGGCCGCCACAAAATGGATTCCAGAATGGACGCCATAATCGCAACGTTTGACAGACTGGTTGGCGATCGTAGCATGATGGTCATAGCACACATAGAGACAATTCTACCTCATTCTCTGGGTGAGATTCCCTCGGGTTGGTGATATTCTTTGCCGTCAACCAAGCAGAACCGTCAGCCAAGCAGCACGCAGCATTCATTTATAATATGTATGAATTTAGAAATGTATAAGTGTGTTATCGGTTGCCTGGTTGCCGTACAGGCTCTGCCTAGTTTTGGATTAGATGGCAGTGTGATTGTTGTCTCAAGATATTTATTTCAGTAACATCTATACGATCCGTGTTGCAGATTTGACGGGTATAAATTAGTCCGAAAATCCTACTAATATTGTACATGCGAAAGTTTGTGACTGTGGATGTATAGATGTATGGATGATTGTTACTCTTTCACGCAAAAACTACTGAACGGATTTTGATGGCTCAGATCAATTTTTTTATTTGGTCTGAGCACATAGGCTTTAATTTATGAAGTTTAAAGGTTTTAAATTTAAACATTTATAAAATAAATTAATAAAAATAAAATAATATAGCCTTTATTTCCTCTGACCTTTTTACATATTATAATGAAATAGAATATAAACTATACTAACTATACTTATTTCTATGTTGCCTATATGTTTAACTTAACTTTTAATTTCAGTTACCAGGTCAGGCAGTCTTACGAAATAGGCCTCCTCAGGTTCCCTCCACCTTTTCCTGTCCATTGCTGTTCTTCTCCAACCTTTCGGCATATCGTCTTCCCATCTTTTTTCTGTCTGCCTCTACGTCTCTTTCCTTCCCGCGGTTTTAAAAGTTAAACATAACGGTCGCCAAGTAAATGGACACTATTTATCTTTCATTAGGTAGGTATATTAGCTTTTATGACAGAAAATTGCTACGACAAACTAATATGCAATATAAATTGTTTATTCTTCAGCTGACCTCGCTTCGTTTACCCAATATTACTCGTATAGTGAAGACACACACACATTCTCCTTTCAAGTATTGTGTCAATACTGTTTGATGTTACAATTTGCGTATTTTTTATGTATAGTATATGAAAGACTGTCATGTTTTATAGATCGGTGAAAACTCTTGGGGAAACTACTTATGATTAACGAAAGATTAATTGATTAAAGTCTGTGGTCAAGATGACTTAGTTTTGATTGGTTATATCATCAACCTGATATAGTTCACTGTGGAACTATTCATTTTCTAACTCCTCCTTTTTTCTGTTTCTGATTAAATTCGTTGCGGGATCCAAGACAGTTAAAGCGATTCCCCGGGACATGCCTGAGCTTCACCGCTCAGTGTCATTTCATTGTGTGCCACTGTTGATCCTGGCTTACAGGAGTTGCAGTGGTGGGTAAGACGGAGGGAATAGTCCCGATTAAAAAAAAAATATAGTTCACTGCTTGAAATAAGCCTCCCCAAAGTGTGTGTTTGCTGTAGTCACCGCGCTTGGCATGAAAGTTGGAGACCGCAATTAGGTAGCCAGTGGCGCTGCTGCCCGACTACTCGGTGTATCCCTTAGTCGCATTTTCGGCACCCAGCCACGGAGAGTACGAGGTGGCGCTGTTATTATTTCTGGGCTGGAAATCACAGGGCCTATTTGATTGCATATAAAGAACTAACCCTAAACAGTTTTCATACCAACATAATAGTTTAGCAAATTACGTAAATTAAGATCAAGTTTCAATCACCTAATTAAAGTAAGTAAGTAACTCTTTATTGTACACCAAAAAATAATACATAAAAAGAACTATGAGTATGTTAAGATTGTACAAATGGCGGTTTTATCGCTAAGTGTGATCTCTTCCAGGCAACCGTTAAAGTAATTATTATATAAGGTACAATATTTAATAAGCTTAATCAACAATTGTAGTCAATTTGTAGAACCGTAATTAATTTAAAATTTCAGAAAAGTAAATTGAAAGTCTTTTACATAATTTATACCGGTTCGCTCATGACAGATTTGCACAAAACACGCTTCCGAACTGAATTTTATATCCTTTCAAATACAGTACTAATTCCTCCTAAATCACAATTTAAATTATATTTTACAATACGATCAAGTATTGCATGGATTAATTTGATGATCTTACAATGAAATGAACTAAACAACACAATTAAGTATTGATTTTCCCGTTTTACAAGTTTAAGAACGATATTATGAATTACTACGCTTGCTACGCCCTACGCCGTAGTATGAAAACTATAGGTTTTCTTACTACGCCGTAGCGCGAAAACTACTGAAATTACAAGGAGTATGAGAAAAGAAAACAGTCTCGATTTATGTTTGAGAAGGTTTTAGTATATTACTGATGTACATTTATGGATGATATTTCCTTGGAACTATTCCTGGAATATAATTAAAAACAACAGTAGTAATTACTATTCATATTTTTAAAATATGAATATATTTATTTCAGCAAATCTTCACGTTCAGTTAAAAATAACTTGGTCCCAAACTAGGCATTGTGCCTGTATCTTGGGTACCGGTCACATGGGTTGTACTTATTATAATATAGGTTTACATGGACAAGATTCATAATTAAATAAATAAAGAAAATAACACAGTTCAATACTTATTATCATAGTGAGATCTGAGCTACTTAGTGTAACATAAAATAATCGAAGCCCTGACGGCCACATATTTACTGAACAAGTGCTACAAGGAAAGTCAACCGGTCACGTGCGGTAGGCTACCAAATATGCCGTGGCGCCTTTGAGGAGCCAAGCGCCAGGAATTGTGATGGCGCCCTTAAAGTGCCATCACAATCCACCATGAATTGTAACTGTTGCGTTTTCATCATTTGCCACGTCTTTTAAGTGTAGTTGCGAATCGATATTGAACTTAAACTATAATCCGCAGTTAAAAGATTTCATGGCGCCGCTCGGGCGCCATCCGAATTGAATCGGTTAACAGTGTCAAATGTTCCCTACACAGTGAGAAGTATGCCGTGTACGTCCGGACTTTAGCTTTGGTAGTGCTCGTCACGGGAACTATGAAGTGCGCCACGTGTGGACTTAAACAGAGAGCTAGTCGCCGAGACTCGGAAGAAGGTATGTGTTCCGTGCTCTCAGTCGTCGCCAACTGTCACTGTCAACGCCAATAAAACTTCCTTTGCAAACAATCGTTTCTTTTCCAATCCCCTGACCCACCGCTCCCCACAGTAAATTATAGAATAAGATAAAACACAGTAAGTAAGTATTTTAATGACACTTTGCTATCCAAAGTATGATTTAACTTGTGTTATGGATAACAGGTCTCTCACAAATCGTCGGCTTATTTTTTTTTTTTTTTTTTTTTATTTATTTATTGAGTACAGCCACATCATAAACATTAACAATTCACATAACTAGCAGATATTATAATAATGGTCACTGATGCCTATGACAATAACGGCGTACATAATAATCGCCACATTTAACAGTTATATAAGATTAAGCTAAGTACAAAATAACAATTAAACATTAAAATAATAAATTAAATTTATATTACATTTACAAATTAAATTATGATGACAGTCAATGTGATATAGTAGTTAAATTAGAGAAATTATATCTATAACTAACTAGATTAACCCAAGCGTAACTAATAATAAACAAAACAAGAATGAAAGTATAATCAAAGAATAGAATTAATTTTAGTTTTGAACTTATTCAACTTGTCATTGAAGATGTCCAAGTCGACGATCCGTAACGCAAGCGTATGGTAGTCATTTATCATTCTGACTATCGGTGACTGTAAGGCCAGGTTCGTTTTGACGGGTGGAATGTCAAAGAGCTTTCTAATTTTGCCGCGTGGATACGTGCGTGGTACTCTTAAAGATATGTTCAACGAGGGACATTCAATATGCCCATTTATGAATTTGTGCAAAAAACACTGATCTCTAACACGTCTTCGCTCGTGTAGGGAATTCAATTCAAATTTTTCGAGACGTGCGTTGTAAGGATTTCTATGAGAGAACCCTGGTGACGAATACGCGAGATATCTTGTGAATGCTCTCTGTATGCTCTCAACTCGCTGCGAATGCTTAGCGTAATATGGGCTCCAAACCGTACTTGCATAGTCAAGGTGACTTCGAACTAGAGAATTATACAAGACAATTTTTGTTCGGTCTTGTTTAAATCCCTTAAGGTTTCGTTTCAAGAATCCAAGCATTTGCGCAGCTTTGTTCACTACCTTATCAATATGTGTAGTAAACTTTACCTGACTCTCAATTACTACACCAAGATCCCGAATGTCATCTACCTGTTCCAATAGTGCATCACCAATCTTGTACACTGTGGCAAGTGGATTTTTTTTCCTGGTGAATTTTATTTGGAAACATTTTGTGGGATTGAGAGTCATATTATTGGCCTCGCACCATGTGACTATGCTATTCAGGTCTTCCTGCAACAGGTTTGAGTCTGATCTAGACAAAATGGTTTTGTATATCTTCAGATCATCTGCAAATATAGAGACCTGGCAGTATTTCACGTGATCTGCTATGTCGTTAATGAAAATTAGGAAAAGTAGAGGCCCCAAGTGCGATCCCTGTGGGACGCCGGAACTTGCATAATAAGATTTGGATACAAAACCATTAACGACGACGGACTGGGATCTTTTTTGTAAATACGACGCTATCCAATTTACCAACGTGCTCTCAATCTCATATCTTTTTAACTTCTTTATTAAAATCAAGTGATCCACTTTATCGAAGGCACTACTGAAATCAGTGTATATTGCATCTACTTCTCTACCCTTATCAACTTCATAGCATAGCTCAGAAACGTACGGAACCAAGTTTGTTTCCGTTGAATGACGTGGCCTGAACCCATGCTGATTATTTGATAAATGACTTTCTACTACTTTGTACAATATGGCGTAGACAACTGATTCAAACAGGTTAGAAAAGCATGAGAGAATAGAAATTGGACGATAATTACGAGTGTCTGATTGGTCTCCCTTCTTAAAGACTGGCACTATTCGAGCCTTTTTCCACTCTTCAGGAAATTTAGCTTCCTTCAATGAGCGATTGAATATTATGGTAAGGGGCAAGGCGATTGCTCGTCCACATCTTTTAATGAAAATTGGGGGTAAAGCGTCGGGGCCCGTACCTTTCTTTGGATCGATTCGTTTGATTTTTTCCAGGACAAGTGCCTCTTCTAATTGGAATGATCTATGTGAATGCTGATTAAGCTGACTATTATGTTGTAAAGTACTAGTTCCATTATTGGCTAAGTAAACTGAAGAGAATTGTTCTGCGAATAAATTGGCTATGTCTTGTCCTGAATGTGCAATCTTATTCTCTAATGTGACCGTTGCTGGTATTGCAGACCGTCCACTGCGCTTGTGTTTAATATAGCTCCAGAAAACTTTTGGGTTCTTGGAAACATTCGATTCTAGTTTATTTTTGTATGCAGAGTAACATTTGTCGTACAATTTATGACACCGGGAGCGTAACAGATGATACTCAATTTCATCACGAGGGTTACCGAATTTGTTATACTTTTTTCTGACCTTTTCTTTTTCTGCGAGAAGCTTTATGAGTGATCCACTGAACCAAGGGGGAAATTTTAATCTACGCGGATTCAATTTTGGAACGGTCTTGTCAATGACTGTATAAAGCAATTTATATAATTCAGATACCATGCTATCCACGTTTTCGCATTTTGAGAATCTATCCTGCCAATCAATACTTTTAAGATCGCGCACAATTGTTTGGTAGTCGGCTTTATAATAACTATATTTTACTGTACGATTTGGACGGAGGTAAATAATATTATCATAGGGTACCGTTAATAATAAAGTAGGGTGATAATGGTAACACTTGCTCAAGGGATTTAACGGTACAGTTACAGAAGCTCTCAAAATATCAGTCATAATTAAATCTAAGAATCTGCCATCGCCATTGCTAACACAGTTGATTTGAAAAAGGTTGTTCATATAAATAAAGTCTACAAGAGAGTTTCCGAGGAGAGTATCATGGTTGGAAGGTGTCATATGAGTGCTGTGTTAGTGGCTTAGTAGCGGTTTCGCCCTAATTTTGCTCGCCCGAATCGGGCGAATGAACTACTTTAGATTTTAATATTTTTTAGGGCCGGTTTCGCCCGAGACAAATTTAAGAGCGGGCGAATCAGGTTCAGTAAAATTTAGTAATGTACTATTCGCCCAAATACCATTATACCTCAGAAAAAATAAGTAGTACAGTCGAGTGCACCATGTACAAATATTTTTAATAGGATTATCTGAAGTCCGAAGAGAGGGGGAGGACACGATAATCCTGAAATCCGGGAATCTGTTCTATTTCCGGGAAGGCGACCAACTCTCCCAAGGTGGTGTTGGGTTCATAGTCCACAAGTCCCTCGTCCACAACATAGTGAAAATCGAGAGTGTGTCGACTAGGGTTGCGTACCTTATACTCAGAATTACCAAGCGGTATTCGTTGAAGGTCATACAGGTTTACGCGCCGACTTCGACGCACTCCGACGATGAGGTTGAGGTCATGTATGAGGATATTTCTAGAGCCATACATACCTCGAACTCTTATTTCACTGTGGTCATGGGGGACTTTAACGCGAAGCTGGGTAAACGATTCGGGAATGAGCTGAAAGTGGGGCAATTTGGAACTGGAGACCGGAATCCCCGGGGCCAAATGTTGGCCGACTTCATGGAGAAGGAGGGACTCTTTATGATGAACTCCTTTTTCAAGAAGTCGGAAAACCGCAAATGGACCTGGGTAAGCCCCGATGGTAAAACAAAAAACGAGATAGACTTTATCTTGTCGACGAGTAGACAGGTGTTCAATGACGTCTCAGTGATCAATACGGTTAAAACCGGGAGCGATCACAGACTGGTGAGAGGCTCATTGAACCTAAATGTCAAGCTCCAGAGGTCCCGACTAATAAAGTCTACGCTCCGACCTTTACCCATCCACATCCAAAACCCTGAACCCTTTCAGCTCGAACTGCAAAACCGTTTCGAATGCCTAGCAGATTGCGAGGAAGTGGACTCATACCATGACAGGCTCGTAGAAGCTGTCCATACGGCTGGGTCTAAGGTCTTCAAGGCCCACCGTACAAACAGAACCAAAAAGATCTCTGACTATACCCTGCAGCTTATGGACGAAAGACGGAAAATGGTTCTGACATCCTCTGATGATGCTACCAGATACCGGCAGCTCAACAGACAGATCTCAAAGTCTTTGACACACGACACGCGCCAATTTAATACAAATTGTATTAAAGAAGCCATTGAGCGGAACAAAGGCTCTAAAGTGTTTGCAAGAGAACTGTCTGTTGGACAGAGCCAACTGACGAAGCTGAAGACTGAGGATGGCAGAATCGTCACGTCTAAACCTGAGTTGCTGGGACAGATCGAGAGGTTCTATGGACAGCTGTATGCGAAAACCCAGTCACCTGTCGATAGTTGTGCCTCAGATCCCAGAGCACGACTAACCCAACACTTCACCGACGACATCCCGGACGTCAGCCTGTGCGAGATTAGAATGGCTCTCGAACAGCTTAAGAACAACAAGGCGCCTGGTGATGATGGAATTACGGCAGAGCTTCTGAAGGCGGGTGGTACACCAATCCTACGGGCCCTTCAGAAGTTATTTAACTCCGTCATACTAGAAGGTCAAACGCCAAAAGCATGGCACAGGGGTGTGGTGGTGCTCTTCTTCAAAAAGGGCGATAAAACCCTCTTGAAGAATTACAGACCCATCACACTGCTGAGCCATGTTTACAAGTTGTTTTCTAGGGTCATTACGAATCGTCTCGCACGCAGGTTTGACGACTTCCAGCCTCCCGAACAAGCCGGTTTCCGTAAAGGCTTTAGTACCATAGACCACATACATACGCTGCGGCAGGTTATACAGAAGACCGAAGAGTATAACCAGCCATTATGCTTAGCGTTTGTGGACTATGAGAAAGCCTTCGATTCGATCGAAACTTGGGCCGTACTGAGGTCTCTCCAAAGGTGCCAAATCGACTACCGGTATATCGAGGTGTTAAAGTGTTTGTACGAAAACGCCACTATGTCAGTGCGACTCCAGGACCAGAACTCGAAACCTATCCACTTGCAGCGAGGTGTGAGACAGGGAGATGTTATATCTCCGAAACTGTTCATCGCTGCATTGGAAGATGTCTTCAAGCTTCTGGACTGGAAAGGCTTTGGCATCAATGTCAATGGCGAGTACATCACCCACCTTCGATTTGCCGACGATATAGTAGTCATGGCTGAGACCCTTGACGACCTCGGTACAATGCTCGATGGCCTCAGCAGAGTCTCTCAACAAGTGGGTCTGAAAATGAACATGGATAAGACGAAAATTATGTCAAACATCCATGTTGCACCCACTCTAGTTAAGGTTGGAGACTCTGCACTCGAAGTTGTAGAGAACTATATTTACCTAAGACAGACCATCCAACTAGGTAGGTCCAACTTCGAGAAGGAGGTCAATCGTAGAATCCAACTCGGCTGGGCAGCGTTCGGGAAGCTACGTAATATCTTCTCGTCCCAAATACCGCAGTGTCTCAAGTCGAAAGTCTTCGACCAGTGTGTGTTCCCAGTGATGACTTACGGAACAGAGACGTGGTCGCTAACTATGGGCAGGCGGCTCAAGGTCACCCAAAGAGCAATCGAAAGGGCTATGCTTGGAGTTTCCCTGCGAGATCGAATCAGAAATGATGAGATCCGCAGGCGAACCAAAGTCACCGACATAGCCCTAAGAATTGCCAAGCTGAAGTGGCAGTGGGCAGGGCACATAGCTCGTAGAGCCGACGGCCGCTGGGGCAGAAAGGTTCTCGAGTGGCGACCACGAACCGGAAGACGCAGCGTGGGCAGGCCCCCTACAAGATGGACCGATGATCTTGTGCGGGTCGCTGGAAAACGCTGGATGCGGATAGCGCAAGACCGGCAATTGTGGAGATCTTTGAGGGAGGCCTTTGTCCAGCAGTGGACGTCTTTTGGCTGATATGATGATGATGATGATGATTTACTTAGGTACATGTGTTATTCGATAATAGTACGTAACGTACTAGAATATGACTTTTGTTCCTCAGCGATAGAAGTAAAGACACAGCAAATAAACGCACCCACGGAAACATAAAAGATAGTAGTATAATGCTGTCTCTGTCACTCATTTGCAAATTGTGCGGCGTGTTTCCCATCATTTATTCGTTTAGTGTGTCTAAAATACTGACAGTATAACAACATAACTGTATAAAATGCATGCATAAAATAATGTGTAGGGATTTATTATAAGTAACAATTGTGTACGCAACTGTACTTTAGATAAAGGCTTATTTATTGTGGTATACTAGTATTTGGGCGAATAGTGCATTACTGAATTTTGCTTGACCTGATTCGCCCGCCATTAAATTTGCCTCGGGCGAAACCGGCCCACGAAACGGCGAACGAAATTAAGGCGAAACCGCTACTAAACCAAATCGTCAACAGATAAATTTTCCATATAAGATGCAGAATGCAATTATATCAGAAAGAAACAAGGTTACACACTTAGGTGCGCCGTTAATCTTAAGACAGGTGACTGTAACATTGTTTTAATTTTTGAGGATCTTCGTGCTTCAGAGGGCTTGTAAAGCTGCCGGTTCCATTTGCAGTCAAAAGATAGTAGTCGTTAAGTTATGTAACAGGCTTATTAGGTGACTTGAACAACTCTAACGCAAGGGAAGTGGCTTATACGAAGAAAAAAAGTAAAAAACTTATCGAATAAGCTATGTAGGGTTAGTAACAGAATAAGTTGAACACGCAGTAAACTCCGTAAATTGCCCTTTATAAATTGGAACTTAATTTACGGGTCGTCTGATAGGAATGCCCTACCGTTACCTCTAAAAATAATAGTCTAATTATTAGAGGCAACAAGGCCCCATTTCAATACAATTTAACCGAACAGCCTTTCCCAGAAGTCGTTTTCCCATGCAGCACAAGGCATTCCGCATTTTCATATTTGAATTTTAAGTCTTGACCAATATATATTTGATGTAGAACTACTGTGAGTGATCGACATTATTTTTGTGGATAATCAAGTTTTTGTTACGACCCTCAAAAATAACGTCTAGGAAATAAATCGGATGACTTTAGCAATTCCTATTTTTTTTTATATAATAGAAAATGAACTATAGAGTCTACTAGAGCCTGTACTGTGGCAAGCAAACCACAGATAAACATACTTAAGTATTGTGTAATGTACCACAGTACAGGCTCTACTTAGATTGGTATCAGATAGCAGTGTGTTAGTTCTCCCGAGATATTAAAATTTGCGTGCTTGCCTTACACGACGCAGGTCGTATGTTCGATTCCCACCCAGGACAGATATTTGTATGCATGAACAAGTATGTTTTTTTTTTAATAAAATAAAATATAAATAAATAAAAAAGGTTTTTAATCACGTAGACTTTAAAAAAGCGCTTGTAAATAGTCAGAACATGTTTGTAGTAATATAGGGTATACATTATTATTTCTAGTAACATAGATATTTAGGTACACATTTTATGAAAACATTTATAAAATTTATTTATTATAGCATTGATATTTAGCTAGCTCGTATCAAGTTATTGTCAAAAGATTATGTTTAATTATCTATTTTAACTCATATATTTTTACTACATATTGTCAATGGTTCTGTCTATATTAAGGTATTATTATTATGTCGGACCTTGTGTTCATAACGACGGTCGCGCTTTAATGCTACCACCTGATCCAATGCGCCCCAACTGAGAAGACCCAGCAAAACAAACTCAGTGGGTTCATCTACTACCGGTTTCAACACGACCCAGTTGAGATGGTCCGGCGAAACATACTCAAGCGGGCATGAACACGGGATTTGGTCCAATTAGAGTAAATAATTATTTAGTTGTCAAACACAATATATGCTCGATCGGTTGTCTAAATGCTTATTATTTTAGATTATACTAGCTGTGCCCCGCGGTGTTACCCGCGTTATATTTTATAAATTTTCTTTGCTATAAACCTCACGGAGCCCGAGACCTTTCCAACGAATGCAAAACCGTGGAAATCGGTTCGTGCGTTCTGGAGTTATAGCGTCAGGAAGGAAAACCCGACTTATTTTTATATAGTAGAAGACTAGCTGTGCCCCGCGGTGTTACCCGCGTTAAATTTTATAAATTTTCTATGCTATAAACCTCACGGAGCCCGAGACCTTTCCAACGAATGCATAACCGTGGAAATCGGTTCGTGCGTTCTGGAGTTATAGCGTCAGGAAGGAAAACCCGACTTATTTTTATATAGTAGATTTAGGTATACAAAAGAAAAACTTCGAAACAACAACATTATTCATTTTGAGACAGAGTCAATAATTTTAAATTAAGTATATGATAGCAATCATTTACAGATAGTTCACGTAACTCAGCAGATCAGTCATGTCTAATTGGCTACAAGGTCTCCAGCGAGCAATGTCCAGGTAGGCAGTGAGAGCCAGACGTCTTTGTCATCGATGTACTCTTCAGTGGTGTAATAACCCCTAGCCATAAGTACACGTTTAATATGTGTTTTAAAACTTGTGTCAGGCAGATCAGTAATTTGAGAAGGAAGCTTGTTATAAAACCTTTTTTTTTTTTTTTGATAAGGCAGGGGGAATGCTAATGCATGCCACCCGCAAAAAGTGTCTGCGGGTGGGTATGTCGGACTCGCACCGACTAAACCTAACCTGCCGTGGACTTCTTCTGGCGCCTGATAGGGGGAGCCCCGGGAACGCGGGTATGCTGCTCCGGTGCCCCTCTTTTACGCCGGGTCCCAGATGGTTGGGACACGCACCCGGAGAGGACTGTGGGTTGTCCTCCCCATTTGCCGACTCCTGCCAGTACGGCACAGCGACTGCGCCACAAACAGTTCGCTGTCTTCCCGGGGCTGCTTGCACGTGGCGGCAGTTGAGGACACTTCTCAAACTGCCACCGCAGCCCCGAGGGGAGTTGGGCTAACGGCTGCCGCCGCCACCCCGACGCCTCCTCCACCTACGAGCGGGATCGGCTCGTTCCCGATCCCGTTCCGCGGCCTCCTTCTGCAGCAAAACTGCCTCACAGAAGGAGACCACGGCGTCCCATTTGGTGGAGTCGCCAGCCAGCATCGCATACACGACTGCTGGCGGCGAAAGATCCCGTCCGATCTCAGCGACCAGGACTCGTCTCTCGGCCTCCCAGGCCGGGCACTCCTCCAGCGTATGCTGGGCAGAATCCAGGTCGCTCCCGCAATGGTGACAATGTGTCGTCACTTCTCGGCCGATTCGGCACAGATACTCACCGAAACACCCGTGTCCGGTGAGTATCTGAGTCAGTCTGTAGGTGACGCAACCGCCCTTCCTTCCCACCCAGGCCTCGAAGTGAGGCAGGATAGCACCGACGGCACGTTGGCGCGCGTTCAGCCGCAACTCAAGCCTTGCGCGCCACTGTGTTAGTACGCGCCGGTGTGCATCCCGCCTATAGGCAACGAGCGTCTGCTCTGGCGCCAAACCGCTCTCCCGGCGGACGCGGATCTCGGTGTAAACCGTCGCGTCGACTGCCGCCAGGAAATCAAACGGCGGGAGGCGCGCCAGGAGTGTCGCCGCTTCAAAAGATACCGTCCGGTATCCTCGTGCGATCCGTATGGCTTGTTATAAAACCTAATACAATTTCCTAAGAATGATTTATTAGTTTTGCTTACTCTAAGGCCTGGCATGGCTAGTTTGTTTTTATTCCTAGTATTTATATTATGCAGTTCACTTTTCTTTTTATACTTATAAATATTTTTTCTAACCAACATTATATTCTGATATATATATTCCGATGGCACAGTAAGTATATTTATTTCTTTAAACAAATTTCACAAAGAATTGCGACTGCCTAAACCATAAATTGCTCTGACTGCTCTTTTCTGCAATACAATTTGTCCTGAGTCTGGGTGTAATTATCTATTTATAAAAGAAAAGTATTATATGTAATAATATATTAGTTATCTGGTTTCCACAGTACAAGTTTCCATATTACATCCAGACTCAGAACAACTATTTATGGGTCACACATATAGTTTTCCGGCGCGGGAGTATAACCCGCGACACGAAGCGGCGAGGCGACTGTTTTAGCCACTGCGCTAAGATATTTATTTAAGTATGTTAATCAGTCTGAGAAAAAGAGAGAAAGAAAGTGTGTGCTGGAACCTTTCTCTCTTTCTATCTTTACTAACTTATATCTCATTCTCAACTTCCGTTAGCCTCGCCTGATCACAGACAGTCATTCACCGGCTTACTCACCAATTCAAGAATTTAGTTCAATTATTTAATACATGTTCAAACATAGTTCTTTCTTAAAACATAATGTTCTGAATGAAACAATTTCTGTTGCTAACCATACCTGACTAAGGGTTCTAATGAAGTTAAGGAAATGAATCGTTCACCATTTTCCGTTGCGTGAAAATTCTCGAGTCGTACACAACATTACTAATGATTGTTATTGTATCGTTGCCGTTACCAAACTAAGTTAATGGTTATTATGTAAGCAAATTCAACGGAATAACAAATGGGAGATTATGATAACGTTATGAAGTGTATTTTTAGTATTTATAGTGTAGGTCACCGTAGCCTTGTTGGTAGTGCCCCTGCCTACGAAGCTGGTGGTCCTGGGTTCGAATCCCGGAAAGTGCAAATATTTGTGTGATGAATGTATCTATCTATATAAGTATTTATCTATCTATATAAGTATGTATATCGTCGCCTGGTACCCATAGTACAAGCTTTGCTTAGTTTGGGCCTAAGATGATCTGTGTGGCGTTGTCCCTATATATATTATTATATTTTATATGTATATTTTAACGCACAATGTACTCAATTCTGTGTTTTTAGCCAACGCGGTAGCGTCATAGCGCATCAGGTCAGGCTTCGGGGAACCGGCGCTGGGAGCTAATCCCAGCGCGAGAGAGTATGCGGCGCCTGGCTGGCTTCTCCCCGGCTGGGCGCCGCCCCTGGGACTGCAAGCGCTTGGAGGAAGAACTGCACTCGTCTTGTATAAGCGGTCCCGGGAAGAGGTAACCTGCTGTAGCTCAGGTTGCCTAAACACGCTTGTGCCTGCTGAGGAGGGGGAGAGGCATTCGTGCCCCTCCTTTCCCCGGGTGAGAGCCTCGCGGAGGCTGCAGTGTACAGCGGGGTACTGGCGACATCGTTCACGAGTACCCCGAACCCCATTATAAGCACTGTGGGGCTGGCTACCGTGGTGGTTTGCCCTAAACATTTCCACCACGTAAAAAAAGGGCTTCTAGGGAAAGAGAGAATTGTAACTAGAGAAATCTGCTGTAAAAGCACCGTGGGTATATCTTAAGAAAATTAAATGTTAATATTAATTATTATTATTTATCAATCAAGCGATCTGTTATACTTGATTCTAATAGTAGGTACGACGAATAATAATAATATCTAGAGACAATGTCACACAGATCATCCTAGCCCCAAACTAAGCAAAGCTTATACTATGGGTACCAGGCGACGATATACATACTTATATAGATAGATAAATACTTAAATACATAGAAAACATCCATGACTCAGAAACAAATATTCGTGCTCATTAAACAAATATTTGCACTTACCGGGATTCGAACCCAGGACCACCAACTGCGTAGGCAGGAGCACTACCAACTAGGTTACGGTGACCGTCTGTTCTAATTCTATAGCATATTTTGTTGTTGTGAAAGTATAACTACGACTGCAGAATTAGGGCAATTTATTTTATATTAATGACTTGTTATGGTAACGATATCGCCCACGTAGCATTTAATAAAAATAATGTTATTCCAAATGTAGTAAACTATGTGTGTATATAATCTATCAGTAACTATATTGATAATCTATGAAAGCGTAGGCAGGCAAGAAACCCATATTCCAGCCCTGCTAGCCCCCCGATCACAAATTACGAATCCGTACCGAAAAGGTCAAAAACTTAGGTACCAATAACTACAAGTACTAACAAATTGTTTTTATTTTCGACTTTTTAGATATTTATCTGAAACTTTAGTGTAAATAGCTTGAGATCACGCTCGCCTCTATTGTCCGGTGAAGCAGTGGAAGTTTTACTAGACCGTAAACGTTATATGCATTAAGCCGCCGCGGCCCGTTGGTCAAGACAACAGAGTGAGGATCTAATCTAAAAAATCTACAATATAAAAGAACAGTCAGGGCTGGGCAAAATACATACATAGACTCACGCCTGTTTCCCAGAGGGGTAGGCAGAGACAACGGACTTCCATTTGTCACGATCCTTGCATACCTCTTTCGCTTCGTTTACTGACATTATATTCTTCATACATGCTCGCCGGTTTAGGGTACTTCTGACCTGACCTTTCTTAAGTACGTCTCCGATTTGATCAGATAATGTTCTACGAGGTCTTCCCCTTCCGGTTGTACCATTCACACAGGCCAGGTATACTTCTTTTGTCAATCTTCTTTCATTCATCCTTTCTAAATGGCCAAACCATCTCAGCATACCTTTTTCAATCTTTGTGACTACATCCTCTTTCACACCACAACGCTCTCTTACAAAATACATGCTTAGCTTTAATTGAAATACAAATAAAAAAATATTGTATCGCAAGTAATTAAAATACAAATTATCTTTAAGTAAGGTATTTGAAATATAAAATACAGTATTTTCGCTATTTTTAATTGAAATACAAATTAGAAAGTAGAGGAAAACAAGTTTAATGAAGCAGTGAAACCAGAGTTTCCTAGTTTCATGAACTAGATTTTTAAATGTACTGTCAGACAAATGGCCTCTTGTTGGAGAGTGAATAACACCTGCTATAGAAAACAATATTTCCACAGGTCCTTATAAGCATAAACTTTTGTTAAATAGTATGAACACATTTTTAGGGTTCCGTAGCCAAATGGCAAAAACGGAACCCTTATAAATTCGTCATGTCTGTCTGTATGTCTGTCTGTCCGTCCGTCCGTATGTCACAGCCACTTTTTTCCGAAACTATAAGAGCTGTACTGTTGAAACTTGGTAAGTAGATGTATGTGAACGGCATTAAGATTTTCACACAAAAATAGAAAAATAATAATAATTTTGGAGGTTCCCCATATATACAACTGAAACTCAAAAAATTTGTTTCGTTGTACCCATACATGTGGGGTATCTATGGATAGGTCTTCAAAAATGATATTGAGGTTTCTAATATCATTATTTCTAAAATGAATAGTTTGCGCGAGAGACACTGTGTGGAACACACAAAGTGGAAAAATGAGTGTTCCCCCCCTGTAACTTCTAAAATAAGAGAATGATAAAACTAAAAAAATATATATGATGTACCTACATTATCATGTAAACTAACAACGAAAATTGGTTTGAACGAGATCTAGTCAGTAGTTATTTTTAATGCGTCATAAATCGTAAACCGCAATTTACCTTTCATTTAATCAACTGAAATACTTGCTGCTGCGGAACCCTTCATGGGCGAGTCCGACTCGTACTTGGCCGGTTTTTTTATATTTGAATAGCTCTCAAGAATTAAAAGCTCTTTGCTTCTATCATTTAGGAAGCTGACCAACTCTACCTCCATTGTAGATTTCTATGGTTGATCACTGTCTCGGTTCTCAAAAACAATAAAATCATCATCTTCTTTACTAGTGGTCCTACTCCTGCTGCTTCCAGGCATTATTTCATGTTTTTCTAACTTATCTCTAGTCTCATCGTGCCGTTCTTTGTAGAATATGTATGTATTCTAAACATAACAGAAGCTTTATTTATTCCGCAAGAAAACTAAAAAGGTTAAGTGTATTCTAATGTTAAAATGTATTTTGATACCTCAAGTATTTGAAATACTAATTACAAAATACCCCAGCGTCAGGTATTTGAAATACATATTACAAATTACATTGTAATGTATTTTAATTACACGTAATTCAAATACCGCCCAACCCTGAGAACAGTTGACACTTTACATTGAGATATACTCTTTCACTTTACTAATAATGCACGGATGTACATATATACACGGTATACATATAGCTAATGGCAAGCGTGTGGTGACGATGACGCGACTTTCACGCTTTTAGTTCACGCAAAAAGTGCTTAACACGCCTAAAGAAGTTTTCACTTCAAAAATATTAAAAACCGATTATAAAATCGTTTAATGCAATGTTAAAAGTCACAATCAACGAACCGAACAAACAAATTTCCCTACATAAATAAATTAACGATTCTCAATCGAAAAACATGGCGTGATTCTCGAATCACAAACAAAGTGGATACGCAAACCAAACCACAAAACTTTCCGAGAACCGCTTATAGAATATTCAAATAGATAAAGATTGACAGCTGTCAGTGTAACCAAATGCCAAGGCCTGGAGGTATAGACGCCAGCACATCAAGCTACCCCAATCTGTCAAATTTCCCCAATTGAAAGGGAACCTTATGCTTATGTGATAAAGTTGAAATCTGACAGATTGGGGTAGCTTGATGTGCTGGCGTCTGTACCTACAATTGACCGCTGACATTATTAATGAGCTCTTTTCAGTTTTATTATGTGTCAGTAGGTATCTAATTAAAAGCGTAAATTGGAGAGGATCTTGGGCTATAACTACTTTTGTTTATTAAAGTAAGTACTTATAGGGTAATGAAATAATGAAATTTATTCAGCACTTGGATATTAACATACACTTGTACTTGTCAAGCTCACAATGCAGTACATAAACATAGTGGAATATAATAATGGTCCGTCCGTCCGTCTGTCTTATCACATAGGTACATATATATTTGAATCCTTAAATAAATAATGAGTTACTAAGCAATTATTTTAATTTTAGTACTAATATATTAAAATGAAAGAATTGAAGACAACGAGCAGTTGGCTAGCGCAGAAGGCTCTCAGCCAGTAGCTTAATCTAACGCCCGAAATTAATAAACGATCCGCAATCTGTCAGTCAGTCCTATCTCTAGATTAGCTCTATCGCTATCTTGATCTTTACCTGCGTGCCAATAACAAAACATATCAATTCATCCATTTTTTGCCCAGAGATTGGGGAGTGATCCTTTCCCTCTGCAGCGTTCCGTTTTATGCAGAACTCGGTAACTCAGGACACAATTATACCATTTAATTTAAGAAGAAAATTTATTTTTAAATATATTAACGATATGTCATCAATACTGACTTATTTATAGCTAGGTTAAAATGTTTTACTAGACGACTAGGGTAGTTTATCCTTTATTGCACACAGAAAATATACATTTTATACATGTGTCTTTGTAAATTAATGTACAAGGGCGAGCTTAACTCATTGATGAGTTTTCTTCCAGCAAACCACTGACAGAGGGAGATTTGTAGAAGAAGGGTAAAAACAGTGTACAACATCAAAAGAAAATTAAGTGACACTAATTGTTACTACCGACTGGTAGAAATATATATATATATATATATATATATATATCTACACACTAATACATACTAATAATACAAACAAATTACATACTATACACACTAAATATATATATAAAACACCTAAATATACTAATACATAAATTATAGATTACAATGATTGTGACAAAAGTGTTCCCTTGTTCTTCTCTTAAATACCTCTAAAGATGAGCTAGAAAGAATAGAGTGTGGAAGAGAGTTCCATAGTCGAACGGCACGTATTGTAAAAGAGCCATCATAACGGCTGGAAGTGTGAGAAGGCATACGAAGTAGAAAGGACGTGGCTGTGCGACAGAGTTTGCCTCGAGGGACTAAGTACTCAAAGCGTTCACGCAGATAGACAGGAGAATTAAAGTTATGAAGGATTGAGAAGAGTAGGGAAAGAATGTGACAATCTCGACGTTGCCGTATTGGCAGCCACTTCAACCGCCTCCGAAACTCCGACACATGGTCGTACTTACGGAGGCCGAAAATGAAGCGAATGCACAAATTCTGCAGACGTTCGAGAGATATATAATAATAAAATGAAACTTAATTGGTCAAACATTATGTTTTGGTGGAACGGAACGTATCAAAATTTGACAAGCAAAACGAATCGGATCAAAAACAAAAAAGCAGTAAGTTGGTTGTTTGTTTTTGTTGCAAAGCATTTATAACTAATATACAAATAATTACTTATTAATAAATATAATACCTATAATGGATTGTGATATGATAAACAATAATTTATTATTGATTTCTGTGTTTGTTTTACTAATAATTTAAACAGCGACGTGAAGTGGTTGCCGCCTATTTTGTAAACAAAAAAATATTCTTATTATTAATTATTTATATGCAAAGCCATTTTGGAATATAATGAACTATTTAACCAATTTTATCTGTAGAACCAATCGTCAATCCACCGAATTTCTAGGATTGCAACTTTAGATTGTTTTGGCTACCTAAGCTTACCTATGTCAAAATTAATGGATTGGTTATTGGCACGTGCATCCTGTCATTTTAGTACAGAGGCCTATCTTTTTCTATGATCCGTCCTCCCAAAGATCGCTCGTTCGGAAAGATTGCTTTTTCAATCTGTGGATGCTTTATTGGCACGGTTTTATAGACAAATGGATCGAAATTGCTATCGTAGATAGCATAAAATGGATTAGGATCGTTTATTAATTTCGGGCGTAAGCGACTAATACCGGAGGGCACCCTTATGGGATTCAGAGCACAGGGCCTTCAGCGGCCGTAAAAAGACGGGATTCTGAATGAGGGTGTGATAACCGATCACGTGTTAAGTGGTCATCGCGATCCTCTCCGCTGAGGAACCTACCCTAGCTATCCTGCGGCTTTCTTTAGCTACCTAGGTGGACGATCCGGAGATGAAAGCCAAACTCCGGGCTAGTTTTTTTCGTTAGAGAGGTTGACTAAGTCATGGCTATGCAGCTGAAAATACACATTTTCACAATTTTATCCCGCTTGTCATTTATAATACGAATGTTCAAATTAGAGTAAATACAAAACTATCCAGAGATTAAAATAAAAATAAAACTTTCATTAAACAAGCTTTAATTACTTGTTAATAAACAGAATGAAACAGACCTTGGTTACCATCTAGCATCAAAGCAAAAGATGGATTAAACGAGTCAAAACTACTAATAGAACAAAATAGATACTAAAATAGATGATTAATGTATGTTATGATTGTTATGAAGCATGTACTTTTGTCATTTGTTATTAATTAAGTTAAACTTTTACTTCAAATGCAACTACAGCAATATCGATGTACAGATAAGAGAGGGGTCTTTTCTAATACAAGTTACATATAACGTAAAAGAAAAGACACGCACACTTTAAAAAAAAAATCTGGTTTACACCCAGATACAGCATCAATAATCGTGCCCCTCACACAAAGATTTGTCCTGGGTGGAGATCGAAACCACGACCTCTGGTTTAGCAGTTAAGGGCACTAACCACTAACCAGTAGACCAGCAGGCCTGTCTTAGGTCTAAATTATATCCTACTATCCTGCTAATACTATAAATGCGAAAGTTCGTGATATGATAGGTATGTCTTTCACGCAAAACCTACTGAACGAATCTTGATGAAACTTTTTAGTGATATAAGTTATAAATCCGAATAACTTATAGGCTATAATTAATACAGTTTAACGCGGGTATTACCACGTGGCAAAGCTAGCTTGTCATGTATACAAGTACATACTATTCCAAAGCCTGTTCACGTGCTTTTTCGTTAGCACAAATGAATGGAGTGCATTATTATGAACAAATTGGTTCAAGGTTTAACGTGAATCCATTAAAAAGCTCAATATAAACAGTTAGATTAGTCGTTTTATTATTGTAAACTGTAATTTGTTTGTAAAGTACTGTGGTTTCGTTATTATAACGGGTTTGACAAACGATTTTGTACTAAAGTTAATGAGAAAATATTGACATATATGAATAAATAATATCCTGGGACATTATTTACACACGGCCATCAGCTGATCCCAAACTAAGTAGTGCTCGTACTATTCTTTGTACATAGGTACTTATGTAACTAGCTAAACCCAGACTCAGGACAAACAGATATGTTTATGCTCATAAATATCTGCCCTGGGTGGGAATCGAACCCACGACCTTCGGCGTGAAAGGCAAGCATTTACCAAACACGCAAACTGACCCGTCAAATGAATGTTAGATTAGAAGATTGAATTTTTCTAAATTTTTACGCAAATAACGAGTGTGCTTTTTACTTCCGTTCGCCTCGCCCGATCACACTTTTCGTAACGCTCTCGTCACTCTTACTCCCCAATTCAAGCGTGCGTAAAGATATTTTACTTAAATAAGGATGTGGAAGTCTGTAAATTCAACCACATAAAGAGAAGAAGAGATTTTAGGTACCTACAAAATAAATATATCAACTGGGTGTCAGAAACGAGTGGTACTCCACAGTCTCTTTTTTGTTACTTAAATAGAAGTTCATTGAGGTATCTATGTTCCAGATGTCCTGTGCGGTAATCGAAAACGGAACACTCAGTGGCGAGGTGACTTTCTTCACCGCTGCGCCACACGTGCGGTCTATGTAGATATGCTGCTAAGAGTTTTCTTGCGAGAAAATCTCATTACCATATCTGATTCGATCTGGGTTTGGAACCCTGATCCTTCTAAATTGCATTTTAACGCGAGCGCTTACCTAAGTATCAGGTACATATTTATTAATCACTTATGAGGCTAGCATGCTCCAATTTTATCGTGTCACGCAAATCCCGTCCAAGTCGATAACTTCAAATGAGTGTGTTATGCTTTTTAAGTTTATAAGGGTGGTTTATAATCCTTTTAAACGCAAATTCAAATTGCAGTATAAGGTGTCTTATTTTATAGATTAAGCATACTGGGATGCACTTCAGACTTCTACAAGTAACATAACATAGTGTACATCTATTTAATAACAATAATAAATATGGAAGAATATAATGACAGTAAACGAGGCAAAGGAGGTGTGCAAAGATTGTGACAAATGGAAATCCGTTGTCTCTGCCTACCCCTCTGGGAAATAGGCGTGAGACTATGTATGTATGTAATAAATATCTGGGACATCACACAGCGCCATCTAGCCCAAACTAAGCAAAGGTTTTAGTATGGATACTAGGTAACGGATAGAAATGCGTATTTATTTTGGAAATATACACATTACACAATATACAATTCACAGAAAGCATCCCAACCAAGACAAATAGACAAGTTCATGAACACAAATATTTGTCTTGTACGAGGATCGAACCCCCACCCTGAGGATATGAATGCAGGTTCACTATGAAATGAGTCACGCACGGCGGCGTCTATCCTACTAATATTATAAATGCGAAAGTTAGTGAGTATGGATGTATAAATTTATCTATGTTGCAGGGTTGGACAGGGAAGTTAAGTTGGAGCGGCTAGAAAAATATCGCTGGACGCAGTGTTACCAGGACCTCTGGGGACTGGAAGTAGCCGCCGCCAGAAGAATAAGAATGGATGTATAGATGTATGGAATACATCCATACAAGCATACTCACTAGCTTTCGTATTTATTCCGGATGTTTGTTACTCTTTCACACAAAAACTATCGAACTTTTTAGTAAAATCACAGTAGGGCGAAAGTTTGTAAGTGTGTGTGTGTGTGTATATTTGTTACTTCTTCACGTCTAAACGGCTGGAGCGATTTTAATAAAATTTGGTATGGAGTTAGCTAACACCCTGGATTAAGACTTAGGCTATAATTTATAAACCCCAGGGTACAGCTAGTAAGTTATATATCCGAATAACACATAGCTTGTTATTTATACAATTAAACGCGGGTAAAACCGCGGTGCACAACTACTTTACAATATCATCAACTCAAAATCTATCAACTACATCCACCTAATTATTTATTTACGTAGACAATTTCGAAGGACTCCGATTACCAGCGATAATAAATCATGTGATATACCTACACACAACCCTTAGATTACACGTTCGAAGTGTAAAGCAATTTCTAAGGACACCGCATCGCGTGACCATCAATCGAAGAATCCATTAATCATTGGTTGGGAGCAAAGGAAACTCGTTGAGTGCCTACTTGGCGGAAATTGCGTATGGGCCTTAGTTAGGCGAGGTTTCCAGTTAGTCATGGATTCTGACAAATCTGGCTGTTCACGAAAGCATTCTGCACGCGAACTTGGCTAGAACAACACCTCAAAAATACTAAACTGAAAACTGTGAAATCATCCATTGAATCATCCTGTGGGGTACTCATCCAATTTGGAGTAAGAAGCCGAGGGATTGAGTCAACATTCTCTGTAAGGTTGTTGGGTGTAAGGGTCCAAGGGAACTGTCAATTGCGTATCCCAGTGTGTATCGTTCGTAGCTTAATGGAGGATCGTCTGCTCCGGATGTGTTGTGATAACTACTTAAACTGCGCACTTATATGCGCACCACGTACATAATTACTCGGAAGGTCATGTCGTGTCGCTTATGTTACTCAGTATTTCGCGCTGAAACTTAAATTACCCAAATGATACCCTGTCCCTTTCTTAAGAACTATATTAGAAAGAAGCAGTGATATTAAAATTTGTTTACTTCGTTATTTACGTGTCCTGTCCTATAACAATATTTTATCGCATGTGAAGATCACTTACTAACAATGTGTCCTACCTACGAGACTTTTGCAATTGTGTACGCCTGAGTTTAGGCTGTTATGCGATGAGGAATTAGGATGATTTGAAGCTAATGCATTTAATTATAAATAAAATTTAATGCATGTTGGTGATTTGCTTCTAATTTTCCCTATTAATTGTCCGCCTAAATACTTTATGAAGGACCGTTTCGCAATATATATATATATATATATATTTATTGCGACACGGTCCTTTGGGGTATGTCATTGTGCCCCATTTTGCGCCAAATTGACGCCAAGCAATAATTTAGGTTTTTATTACCTTAGTACTGAATTTAGATATCATGATTATGAGTCATAAATATTACATACAATTTCCAAATTAATATCCATTTCAAGATTGTAAAAGCTTCAAGGGTTTGACCCTTTATAAGTTAACTTCAAGGAACTTTTTCTACGAAAATGTCGAATGACCATGTCGCATTTTCATAGAAATTGTGACATTTAAATAATATGGGATTTCACAATACTTATAATAATAAAACGACATCACTAAATTCTTAGTAATTTAGGGGTGTAATCAAAGCAATCGTGTAGAAGGGCGGAAGTTAAGGGCGGATAGTTGGCACTGACCTAAAGGTCACCGGCCCTAGGAGCTCATTTATTAATGAAGCCCTTTATTTAATTGATTGTTGAGGTAATAAAGTCGGAATTCGGGTAGATGGTTCACGTTATAAAATTATTTTGATTGAAACATTATTTTGAATTGCCTTATATTTCAATGAAGCAAAGACGTAAACGATTCGAACTTACACATACAATAGATACATACGGCTTTGCGTTGCGCAATCAAAATTTGCTGGTACAATCCTCGCCGACACAAAAATTAGAGTGCATGAACATGTCTATTTGTTGTGATCTAGGTGTATAATAATAATAATAATAAAACATTTATTTCAGATTGTACATTAATCCATATTTTGTTAGTAAGCGGTCTTATATCCTATGTTAGTAAATATTAATAATCTAAAATCAAATCAAGCAGCGCCTATTACTTTAGCCACTCAGTGGCTTAGTATAGGGCTGTCATACCGCTCAGAAAATGTTATAATCATTGTGAAATCCCATATTATCATGTTGCCACGGGAAGAACTTCGCCGCCTCTACGGAGGTGTCGTGCGATCCATGGCCATGGATCGCACGACACCCCCGTAGAGGCGGCGAAGTTCTTCCGTCGGCCGTCTGGTCGAAACGCCTGGCAGGCCCCCGCCGCTGTAGAGCTATTGTAAAAAGCCTGCAGCGTGTGGTGGCCGTACGGATCGCACGAGGATACCGTACGGTAACTATCGAGGCGGCGACACTCCTGGCGCGCTTCCCACCATCCGATATACTAGTGGCTGTCGACTCGGTGGAAGCGAACTGGACTCTGCCCAGCATGCGCTGGAGGAGCGCTTTGACTGGGAGGCCGAGAGGCGAGTCCTGATCGCTGCAATCTGTCGTGCCCGTCAGTCATTTATACGGTGCTGCCGGGTGACTCCACCACATGGGACGCCGTGTTCTCCTTCTGTGAGGCAGTTAAGCTCCAGAAGGAGGCCGCCGCGCAGGATCGGGATCGAGCTAATCCCCTCGGGGCTACTGGAGCAGTATGAGAAGTGTCCTCTACTGCCTCCACGTGAAAGCAGCTCCGGGAAGACACATCTGTTTGTGGCACAGTCGCTGTGTCGGACTGGTATGTGTCGGCAATAAGAGAGGGCAATCCAGAGCTC
The DNA here is from genome assembly GCA_951640165.1 of Pseudoips prasinana. Classification (NCBI taxonomy): domain Eukaryota; kingdom Metazoa; phylum Arthropoda; class Insecta; order Lepidoptera; family Nolidae; genus Pseudoips; species Pseudoips prasinana. The sequence continues at coordinate 5,642,994 of OX621260.1, forward strand.
TCCCAGGGTACCTGTACCCACCATCTGGGACATGGCAGCATACCCGCGTTCCTGGGCTCCTCCCAACAGGCGCCAGTCCACGGCAAGTTAGGCTAAGTCGGTGTACACTTTTTGCGGGTGGCATGCGTAGGCAGGCATTGCCAACGACTTATAAAAAAAACTGTGTCTGGATGTAATTCATCTAAAATTTGTGTGTATTTAGAATTATATAAGTATGTTTATCAAATGTCTAGTTGCCATAGTACAGGCTTTGCCTAGTTTGGGAGTGTGTTAGTCATCTATTTCCATAAAATTGTGTAAAAGTATTGCTATCCGTTGTCTGGCTCCATACTACAAGCCTTGCTTAGTTTGGGCTACATGGCGCTGTGCAATATGTTCCGGATTTTTATTTTTATTGAATTAATGCAAAACCTAACTCTCAATTGTGTGCGAGTGACTCAAGTTTAGCAGATGTCTGCCTTGTTTAACGTTCAATGCCTTGATTCTTTTTGTTCTTATTATGTACGTTTGCAAAAATATTTGATACTTGTACCACGAAGCTGCTGGCCAATGGGACACGTTACATAGATTTTATTTTAGGGACAATAGCGTACGCGTAATTAACGTTACCATTAATGTAGATGGGCTGCGTGATTAAGTGTTGGAGTAAGGATGTTTTACCTGCCATTCCTTGACCGGCTTCGAATACTGTCGTCATCTCGTCCCCAAGTTTTGCCCAATGCTGGCAAGCCTAGCGAACTATTGACCTTAGTCATGCATCCGCCAGGCTGCTCTGTGCTGCGAGCCTTGCGAGTCTTCAGCTCTTTACCTGGGAAAAACACATATAATAATCTAAATTAGAAGCAGCTCTGCAGTCAGCAATGGTCACTGGTCTGTAACTGATCGGTGAGGTGAACCACCTATGCACGCGGTCAGTCATTAGATTGATACCGTCAAAGTGGTTTAATTTCGAGCGTTTCCGTCCTTCGGAGGGCACGTTAAGCCGTCGGTCCCCGTTGTTGTCGTCAGACAACAGTCGATGAGCCATGTCAGAGGCCTACTTGGGGGCTTGAACAACTCTATCACCTAGGTAACCACTGCATATACGATACAGAAGAAAGAAATAATAAGCAGTATAATATAGAATAGTGTGTTTACTGATCTGATCTGCCTGACACAACTTTTAAAACACATATTAAACGTGTACTTATGGCTAGGGGTTATTACACCACTAAAGAGTACATCGATGACAAAGACTCTCACTACCTACCTGCACATTGCTCGCTGGAGATATTGTAGCCATATAGACATAACTGATCTGCTGAGTTACTTGAACTATCTGTAAATGATTGCTATCATATACTGAATTTAAAATTATTGACTCTGTCTCAAAATGAATAATGTTATTGTTTCGAAGTTTTTCTTTTGTATACCAAAATATAATCTAAAATAATAAGCATTCAGACAACCGATCGAGCATATATTGTGTTTGCCTACTAAATAATTACTCTAATTGGACCAAATCCCGTGTTCATGCCCGCTTGAGTATGTTTCGTCGGACCGTCTCAACTGGGTCGTGTTGGAACCGGTAGTAGATGAACCCACTGAGTTTGTTTCGCTGGGTCTTCTCAGTTGGGGCGCATTGGATCCGGTGGTAGCATTAAAGCGCGTCCGTCGTTATTAACACAAGGACCGTCATGATAATAATACCTTAATATAGACAGAACCATTGACAATATGTAGTAAAAATATTAGACTTAAACTAGAAAATTAAACATAATCTCTTGACAATAACTTGATACGAGCTAGCTAAATATCATTGCTATAATAAAATAAATTTTATAAATGTTTTCATACAATGTGTACCTAAATATCTATGTTACTAGAAATAATAATGTATAGTTACAACTATATTACTACAAACATGTTCTGGCTATTTACAAGCGCTTTTTTAAAGGCTACGTGAATATAAACCTTTTTTATTTTATTTTACTATAAAATATTGAATCTTGTGGGAGTAGCTGGAAACCGCTGGATTCAGATAGGTCTTGCAACAGGCAATTGTGAAGAACTTTGGGAAGAGGCCTTTATCCAGCAGTGGACGTATTTCGGCTGATATGATGACTATAGAAATATATTTAATCATTTATTTCATTTAAAAGTGCTTGTCACCCAATGGAGAGGGCTTTGCTCGGAGTCTCCCTGCGAGATCAAATCAGAAATGTCGAATGCCGCAGGCCAAAAAAAGTCACCGACATAGGCCGAAGAATAGCAAACCAGAAGTGGCAGTGGGCTGGGCACATAGCTCGTAGAACTGACGAAGGTTCTCGAGTGGCGATCACGAACCGGAAGACGCAGCGTGGGCATGCCCCCTACAAGATGGACCGATTATCTTGTGCGGGCCGCTGGAAACTACCGGATGCGGATAGCGCAAGACCGGCAATTGTGGAGATATTTGGGGGAGACCTTTGTTCAGTAGTGGACGTCTTTCGGCTGATAAGATGACTGACGGACTAGCAGGAACCTCAAAATTCCTTATATAATTACAGTGTCATCAGTTAGACGGCGTCTAAGTATGAATGTCTTTAAATAAGCAATAGTATGAGGTGATTACAATGTACTTAAGCATTTGTGGATTGTGTGCATTAAATTTTATAGCTATAAGCGAAGTCTTGGAATTGGTTTTCAGATCCCTAAACCAGTGGTATGTTAAGTTTTTTATTATAGCTATAAGATTCATTATGTCAGCCAATGTAATCTACTGCTGGACAAAAGCCTTCCCAAAGAATGGGGGATATGCCTTAATCGCCACGCTTGGCAGACGGGTTGGCGATCGCCGTTTGATGGTCATAGTTCAAAGTAAAACGCTGCTGGCCGTTCTCTAGTAGGTATTCCCTCGGACGATTTTTACGCCCCCCACGGGATGAGATGGGGCGATGATATTTATGATGACGGCATCATGTTTACGGTGTGTTAAATAAATATTTTTAATGCCCCAATTATTCTTATTTATTTTATTAACTAGTGATGTGGTGTTAATGTGAGTTAAGGTAAAGAAATTATAATATAGAACCTGCTTGATTTAAATTGAACTTTATTTTTTCGGTCGGAGAGTAGATATTATCTTTTAACCCATGCTTCAGTGTAAGAATTTTATTATTACTACGGTGCGTAGTATAAACCGTAGGGTGGTGTAGTAGCTCCTATACTACGATGTGTTCTTACAGTGGTGTTTTGTATGTGTTACGAACTCTTTTATTATTTTAACCTGTTTTAATAGTTTTTAATTTTCGAAGTTATACTTCTTTTGGCGTGATGGAGAAAAATGATGAGAGTTAATTTTTACGATGCGCGCGCACACTGACACCTCCACATATAGGCTACATATTATCATGCTACCACCTACGGGGGAGGAGCTATGATAATTTATAAAATATGACGCGGTTAAAACCGCGGGGCACAGCTAGTACAAAATATCTTTAAGTAAGGTATTTGAAATATAAAATACAAAATACAGAATTTTAGCTATTTTTAATTGAAATACGAAATACAAATTACAAAATTAGAGGAAAATAAGTTTAATGAATCAGTGAAACCAGAATTTTTAAATGTATTGTCAGACAAATGGCCTCTTGTTGGACAGTGAATAAAACCTGCTATAGAAAACAATATTTCCACAGGTCCTGATAAGCACAAACTTGTGTTAAATAGTATGAACACATTTTTGAAGTTATACTTCTTTTGGCGCGATGGAGAAAAATGATGAGAGTGAATTTTTACGATGCGCGCGCACACCGACACCAAAAAATTTAACAGCATGAAGTTAGTTCTAGGTGGTATGAAAATTGATAACTATGTTCAAGTTGTATATTCTAGTATTTTTATTTAAATAAAATCTTTTAGATTAATTTTAATATTTATCGTTAATCACTACTGCATTTTAGTTTTTTTTTTCCATACGCCAAAGAAGTATAACTTCTAACGCGTGTACATAAGTACACACACTCTTTTTTAGTATGTAGTAAGTATGTAAGTTAGAAAAGAAACAATAAAATAAGTTGTAAATTTTGCACCATTCTGTCAAGAGTTTTATTGTCCTTTAATTAAATTATTTCCTTTCGTTTTATTATTTCATTGGTCGTTTCCAAGAGCTATCGATAATAGTATCATTGCATAGGTCCCACGCTGTAAAGAGATAAATGGTGTCTAAATCGCCAGTTGGAGAATTGTGGAAAGAAAAGAAAGGTAATAAATTTTTTCTTTATAATTTAAATTCATTTTAAAACTTATTTTTCATATCCGCAATATGAGTGATTTAATTAAGGAACAACAATATTAACAATATTCTAAATGTATTTAAAGTGTATAATCTATACATTATAATAAAATTGTAGGAAAGTAAAAATTGTACATTGAATATTTTTTTAAAGGATACTTGGGGCGAGATCTACAATCGATATCGAAGCCAAAAATATAGTTTTTAGAATTTTTGTCTATGTGTCTGTATGTATGTCCGGGCTAAACTGACAAAGTACTTTTTGATATACTTCAATTTTGTATGAATATTACTAAGAGGTCGGATCAACTTAAAGGCTACATATTATCACGCTATCACCTACTGGAGAGGAGCTGTGATAATTTATAAAATGTAACGCGGGTAAAACCGCGGTGCACAGCTAGTATTATATAAAACCAGGACTTTTCTTATATGGTATGATAATGTAAATTTATCCGTAACTGACCCTATAGGAAGATCACCACTACAGAAATGTAGTACTACCTTAGATTTTAATGCCAGTGCGGAGACAACTTATAAATCTATAAATAGGTAAACAAAAACTGTTATTATATATATATTCCGTGCCTGTTTTGAAAATAATAATATTTCTTTTCTATATTTAAAAGTACAACGTGTTTTTTTCTTCTTTAAAAAGAAAGTACTACGTACCAAATTTAGTGGTACCGGCTAAAGTCTCAGCTGATTTGGAAATACTTCTGGACAGACCCGTGGGAGGTGCCCTCATGGGCGTCGCATGCCGCTGGCGATACACCATGTCCGGTTTCACCGGTTGAAACAACTGAAGATTTTTTAACGCCATTGTCTGTTACGAACATTTTTATCACCAATCATCGACTTAAATGCCTCGTATTCAATTAAAAAATAAACTAACTTTTTAATTTTGAAATTAAAACTGAAATTCCGTGACAATTCGATATTCAAAATACAACGTCAACACACAACGATAACAAGGTACAAACAAGACCGTTTTTTATTCGTTTTTGATAACATTTTCACAATATGCGGGCTGTATCTAATACTTATTAGAAAGTTAAAACAAAATATAAACTTTTTTAAACGAGTAGAAAGTCAATTTTAAAGCAATTACTCCCTTAAATTATTTATTAAGTAACAATATTTAATGTAGCCTGTGATATAATAATCGATGGTCATCATTGTCATACGAAGTGTCGCAATAATTGAAGAACTTATGTTTCATTGGAATACAAATTCAGCAGTAATTACACTTTACTTAAACAAGAATGATAATATTTAAAGAAATGCCTGATCTATTATGTTCATTATTTTTATAATGGCGCGAACGGAAAAGCGGGAAAATATTTTTCGAAAGATGGCGAAGCGACTGCCACTTACGAGCGCGAGGCACAGACTAAAGAACGTTCAGCCAGGGTTAGAACCATAGGGGTAAAATTCGATGTTAGAACTGCTTTATTGAAGGGTGTCATTCGTATTATAAACAATTACATACATTGAATCTTATTAGGTATACTTATGTGAATACCTTATTCGTTGAGATGTGTTTAATAGCCATGTTAAAAATAGTTAAAGCATTTATCATGTTTAAAAGACTTCAACCATTAATTTATACTTAGGTACATCTAATTCTTTAGGTAATAATAATGCTGTTCAAAGTAGTTTAATTTCCAAGCGTCTCTGTGCTTCGGAGGACACGTTGAGATATCGGTCCTGGTTTTTATCGTCAGACAACAGTGGTTAGGCTCTGTCATAGGCTCACTGGACAACTCTTCCCCTACCGAAAAAGAAGATGTACTCTGGAATCTAGAAGTTGCCAGTGTTATACACCCGTACCCCGGCTTAGGCACACGTAAGTTAAACTCTTTCCAGTCATCTCGTTAAACCACCCTAAGGACTCATAAGTGTGTTAGCGCATAGACATGACGTCGGTGACGGTGACGGTCACCGTAGCCTAGTTGGTAGTGCTCCTGCCTACGAAGCTGGTGGTCCTGGGTTCAAATCCCGGTAAGTGCAAATATTTGTGTGATGAGCACGAATATTTGCTTCTGAGTCATGGATGTTTTCTATGTATGTAAGTATTTATCTATCTATATAAGTATGTATATCGTCGCCAGGTACCCATAGTACAAGCTTTGCTTAGTTTGGGGCTAGGATGATCTGTGTGACATTGTCCCCAGATATTATATTTTATTATACATATGTGCTCTAAATTACATCCCTCGAAATTTTGTCTATGAAATAATTATATTTTTAACATTTTGCATTACCTGCTTCATACTTTCTTGATAGGGGTTTATGTAACTCACTGACCACAATTTTGAATGGAATTCATACAAATAAATTGTCAGCAGCCACTAGGTCGGTACAGAAACGAGTCAATTTATGAAATGAATAATTTAAAATTTATTCAGCACTTTGGTATTTACAGACACTTGTACTTGTCAAGCTCACTGTGTGTTTATGTAATACATTACATAAACACAGTATAAAAACAGTAATTAAAGCAACAAAATATTTTGAATTAGTCCGTCCGTGTGGTCTGTTTCGTCACATATATTTTTAATATCCTCATTCATATTCGTAGCCTCTTGCAAGATGAACAAACGGTGGGTGCATCCGCGCACATTTACAAAATTAACAAGTCACACGAAGTCAACTAAAGGCGACGACTGTATGAAAAAAAATGAGTACCCCAGCAGCAGTTCGACCAGTTACCGCAAACAGCACCCGTTCACGAGTATGACGTAAGGGCCAGCCATCGCCCCCCTCGCCATATTAGAGGGAAGGAAACGACCCGATCCACAACGCCACCGCAAGCATTAACACACAATGGGAGCATGACGAGCTTACAGCGGAAGAGCTCATAGTGAAGTCGTTAACAGCCTTCGGCCGAATAGCGTTTGACGCGTTCATGATAAAATATATATTTGTTTTTATATTAAATATATGCATCTAAAAAAAATGCATGTAAAAAACTATAAGTAAAAGTATTAGTATGTATTCGTCAAAATGGCGGTCACGTCGAGCACTTAATATCGTAGGGCAAGAAACAGCAAGATTTTCAATAAGAATAACATCATTTTACATTTATGTGAAAAAAATGACGAAATTTTTTACCCTACCTTGCAGTGCATGACGTGGTAGCTACTGAGAAACACTGCCATAAAACTCAGTAGGAATCCTTTTTTAAAATAAAATATACTTAAGATTAATTACAATCATGTGTGTTGACTCAGAACAACTCAATCCCAAGCACCCTGCTATACAATTTGGCTTTAATAATTCTTTTAAACTTATTCGTAGACAATTCTCTAATATCATCATTGACCTATATGTATTCTACTAGACGCGCAATCCCATATTGAGAATTTGCTCACCGAGTTGCAACGCGGGCGCTGCAACTCAGTAAGCAATTTCGGCCGCCGCGCGCGCGCCCCTCACCTCGCGCGCCAGACTGGGACAGAGTTTTTATCCGAAACAGCGTGTCTAGTTATACATATAAGTCAATGAATGTCATCGTGAAGTTTGTTATAGAATCTTATACATTGTCTCATAAAACAGTTACTTATTTTGTTTAGATGGGTAGTATGCAATATGAGATTATTCTTATATCTAGTATTTACATTATGTGTATCGCTGCTTTTACAGTAGGAATCGATGTTTTTATGCAAATACAGTAGGTTTTCATATATATATACTGTGATGGAACAGTTAGAATGTTAACCTCTTTGAACTTTTCTCTTAAAATTTCTTTAAACACAATTAATACGCCTTTTTTATATGTGTAAAATTATACGTGACCATTCATCTTTTATTTTATTTTAGTTACACTAATTCATTACAAAATGTAACGGAAAAGTTTTATGCAAATAGTGACTTTTTGAGTACTCCAAAGATGGTAGGTCCCATAGAAGATTTTGATCAGTATTAGAAACAAGATCGATTCGCAAAAATAAAATGTCTTACAATGGATATTTTCTTGCTAACTGTATTTATTTTTGAAATCTGTGAATTCAAAATTAATTTATTCCGTAAATATATTAGATTTGTGTGGAATAGTCATTTTTTTCACGTGACAACCACTGAGAAACACTACTAAAGATTTTACATTTATGTGAAAAAAAAGACGATGTTTTTTACCCTACCGTGCAGTGCATGACGTGGCAGCTATTGAGAAACACTGCCAGAAAACTCAGCAGGAATCCATTTTTTAAATATTTATTTCTTAACACAAAATTATATTGTATTGAAATGTGTTAATTTAGAACGATCAAGCTGTTTTGTCATTTAAATACTCAGAAGTTTTGTAGTAAGCCCCGCTACACAATTTGACTTTTATAGTTCTTTGAAACTTATTTGAAGACATTTCTCTGATATCACTGGGATATAGTTAGCTATAGTATCTTATACAATGGTGATCAAAATACTTACCATAAAAATTATGCAGAGTCTCCTAAGACCATTTTCCTGTAGCTGCAACGGATAAGGTACTTTCCCTTACTGTCCCGCTGAAAGTTTACCCTGTTTACTAATATTCGCCTTCTGCACTCCTTCATATAATAATAATAATAAGCTCCCCCTCCGCCGGGGGAGCTCTGTTTTTTACGTATTTATTTGTGTATTATTGTATTATACATCGATTTTATAAGAATAAATATGTATTAAATATGAACATAAATAAATAAGTTGGAATAATAATAATAATGTCCTCCTAGCCGAATTTCGGCCAAGGCGGCCAGTCTCAACAGAGACTATTAATTTGTACATTGAACAAATTTCCAAATTAGGTACTCTAATCAGTGTAATAATAATAAAACTACATTATAAGTAAAAAAAATACTAAAATAAAAATAGACCCATATATTTTCGTCAAAAAATGTCAATATAATATGAAAATATAGATTAATAATAATAATAATGTCCTCCTAGCTGAATTCCGGCCATGGCGGCTAGTCTCAATAGAGATTAGCCATCTGCGCGACATATTATAGTGCTCAAGTGTGTGCGCAAACACAGGAGCACTTTCTATTCCATCACTCTCATGATCCGATGGGACGCCTAGCGACACGACCGGAAGGAGCTCAGTCACAGGACCGACGGCTTTACGTGCTCTCCGAGGCACGGGAGTATAATACTGCCAACTCCCAGACTGGGCTGATGCTGAGAAATTATTCTTTTTACAGAAAAGTCCCAAAATCACTTTTGGCCCGACCCGGGATTTGAACCCAGGACCTCGTTATCTGCGGGTGAACACCCTACTAAAGGGGTACAAAAATGATATAAGTATGATTAACAGTTGTCCGATTGCTATAGTACAGGCTCTTACTAATTTAGGAACAGATGATAGGGTAGTGTCCTATGATATTTATATACAGATATTGATCATCAACACTAATGTATGTTAGTAGAGCCATCGACCATCAATTGTTAAAATGTAGGGTACGAGTGAAAATTTGCAATGGCCTTGACATAAACGTACAACCTTATTAATGTTTCATAGACTACGGCAAATAATTTGTTCACAGTGCAGAAACGGCATTTCTGGGAAAGAGTATTAGATAGATAGATAGATAAACTTTATTCAAAGTCAAAATCAAAATCAGTTATTCCGTAAAAAAAATACATTTATGTGGAATCGTCATATTTTTTTACCCAGAAACACTGCCAGAAAACTCAGTTAGAATCCTTTTTTTTAAATAAAATATACTTAAGATTAATTACAATCATGTGTGTTGACTCAGAACAACTTAATCCCAAGCACTTTTATCACGTAAATAATCAGAAATTTTGTAATATGCCCTGCTAATAATTCTTTTAAACCTATTCATAGACAATTCTCTAATAACATTGGGAAGTTTGTTATAGAATCTTATACATTGCCCCATAAAAGAGTTACTTATTTTGTGGAGACGAGTAGTATGCAATATGAGATTATTCTTATATCTAGTATTTACATTATGTGTATCGCTCCTTTTACAGAAGGAATCGATATTTTTATGCACATATAGTAAGTTTTCATATATATACTGAGATGGTACAGTTAGAATGTTAACCTCTTTGAACTTTTCTCTTAGAGACACTCTCGGGCCAAGATTATAGATAGCTCTTACAGCTCTTTTTTGCAATATAAATATGGTGTTAATGTCAGCAGAGTTCCCCCAGAGAAGAATTTCATAGGACATTACACTATGAAAATAACTGAAATAAACCATTCTAGCTGTGTCAACTATAAACACAAACTATAAAAAATATTTTACAGAAAATAACTTAATATTTAAATAATGTACAATTGGCGGTCTTATCGCATAATAGCAATTTCTTCCAGACAACCGTAGAATGGACTAGCATAATTGAAAATGACAGGCAGCTGATAGTGTACCGTCGTCAGTTCTACAATAATGTCCTCCCGACCGAATTTCGGCCACGGCGGCCAGTGCCAATGGAGACTAGCCAAATGCGCAGGACATATTATAGTGCACAAGTGTGTGCGCAAACACAGGGGTACTTTCTATTCCATCACTCTCATGATCCGATGGGACGACTAGCGAGACGACCGGAAAGAAGTCAGGTACAGGACCGACGGCTTAACGTGCTCTCCGGGGTACAGGGGTGTAATACCGCCAACTCCCAGACTTCGGGCTGATACTGGGAAATTTCTTTTTACGGAAAAATCACAAAATCACTTTTTGTCCCGACCCGGTATTTGAACCCAGGACCTCATTATCTACGGTTGAACGATACCGCTAGACCAACGAGGCAGTCAAATGGTATAATAAAATATCAAATAATTAAAAATAAAATAAAGATGGTGCTTTCTAAGGCTTGTAATAATAAAGCATATATTTTTAGACCATTAGTATTATTTTTTAGAATTACCTTAACATTAAGTATGTACAGACGGCAGCACACCCAGCTACCCCAATCTGTCAAATTTATTTTATAGATTTTCAACTTTATCACAAAAGTATAAGGTTCACTTGCAATTGGAGTAATTGGACAGATTGGGGTAGTTTGATGTGCTGGCGTTTGTACATCCCCAGACTTAGAACAACAACACAAATAGTTGTTCTGTGCGGGATTCGAAACCGGGACACGACGGGGTGAGACGGCTGTCCTAACCGCTGCGCCTCACGTGCAGTCCAATTGTCATTGGATTAATTCTAATTTCTATTACTAGGCGTCGGGAGGGTTTTCACCGCTTTGTTGTTGACATCCAATTCTGCTGTACGAAGTGCTTTGCTTCCTCCTTTATCATACGCACGGCTAAGCGGTGGAACACCCTCCCGAACGACGTGTTTCCAGACTCATATAACATGGGTTTATTCAAGGCCAGATTGAACAGGCATCTTATGGGTACGCGCGGTTCACCTTCATTTACCTTTTGACTTTTTACCACATCTTCATTTACCATCAGGTGAGATCGTGGTCAAGCGTAAACCCATTCAGCACAAAAAAAATGGTTTATGTTAATTATGATGATGTTTCATTCCGTTGTCTGACCGGGTCTATAAATACCTCCGCAACATCCCTATATTCCCATTCCATAAATCAAATTTTTTCTCCGACTCCTTCGCTGTTCAGGCAGTCAAGCTATGAAAATCTCTTACTAAACCTTATTGTTGTATAAGGAAATCATTTTATTCAAGAAAAATCCTACTAATATTATAAACGCGAAAGTTTCGCGGATGTTTGTTACTCTTTCAAGTAAAAACTACTGAATGGAATTTAATGAAACTTTAGAATAATATAGCTTATACATCAGAATAACTCATAGGCTACAATTTATAAAGATGTTGTGTGAATTGTCCAAAATTTGACGATAAGTATCAAGTAAGTAGGAAAATATCTACCATCTGCGAGCTATTCCGGCGTGCACGGCCAAAACCGCTAGAGGTACACATCCTACTAATATTATAAATGTTTTTTATTCTTTTACGCCAAAACTACTTTAACGCGAATGAAACCGCGGGGCATAGCTAGACAAATGTTGGTTTCCTTATGGATTCATAGATGGCGCTGTACCGTCGAGTTGGATCTCGCAATGGTTTCGTTCACAACCACATGTGCTCTGGAAGCCCATTTAACGATTAATTAAGTCATTTTTAACCTTTATTTATTTGAACGCCATTTAAGAAATTGATGTTCAGCGACTTAGCCGGTAAAGCCACAGGACAGGCTTCGGTTCGCTCTATAATTTAGTACTGAGTTAAAGATGTATGTTGTAGACCGCCGATTTCTTCGGCAAGTATAGCCAGTGGGCATACAGCGACCTGCGCGTACAGTACAATAACGCATTCAGGGTGCTCTTGGGGTTGCCGTGGCGGTGTAGCGCGTCAGGGATGTTCGCGTAGTCGAGCGTCGACGGGTTCGCCGCGATCATGCGGAGGCGCTGCGCTTCCATGATGGAGCGCTTGCGCTTCTCCTCCAATGGCATCCTGGATGTGTTTTCAGACCGGTGGGACTCTCCCCTTTTACGCAGGTGGGTAAGAGTCCAGACACCCTTAATGTTATTGATACTAACATTAGGCTAAGTTATACAAACATTATATGGATATTATGCTGAAACAAATATTTGAATTGAAAATAACTATAAGTCCGAATTTATACATGCGAGCTGTGCCGCATGTTAATCAATAATTATCGACTGTATAGAATATTTTGATTACACTCTGACTGGATTTGTTGGCCTAGTGTTTAGTGATACTGACTGCTAAGCCAGACCGCGGTCGGTTGACAACTCTTTTTTTTATGCATAATGGGTTTGCGCTTGACCACGATATCTATATGTATATCCTCGCCAAACGTTGCAAATCACTCATTATCATCCCCAACGGGAGGGTACATGAGTCGAAGACAGCTTAGTAGTTTCTTGCCCGGTGAAGCAAGTGAAAGCCCCTATTTTATAAGGCAGGGTGAATGCCTACGGATGCCACCCGAAAAAAATGTCTGCGATGGGCATGTCGGACTCGCACCGACTAAACCTAACGTGCCGTGGATTACTGTTCGCGCCTGATGGATGCTGCTCCGGTGCCCCCCTTTTACGCCATGTTCTTCTTTTGTTTTTGTTACCCTTCACGAGAGTGGACGCGCATGCAGTCGAGTCATTGTTATCATCGGGCTACTTCCTGAGAGATCAGTCTTGCTTACACGTTTTGCACGTATGTGTACGGGAGTAGGACTGATTTGGCGATAAGGATTCTCTTAGTTTTGGCGCCAACGCGGGTTATGTTATTTATGGTTACTTTGGGTTGCCGGATTTCGCCATTTTTGATTCGATCTCGCAGAATGTTGAAAAAATTTAAGTCTATAATGTCACTATAGGCCGGTTGGCGTGGTTGGTAGATATTCGCCTTTTACGCCACAGGTCGTGGGTTCGATTCCCACCCACGACAGATATTTCTCTGCATGAACATGTCTGTTTGTTCTGAGTCTGCACATGCTCTGCTTAGGATAAAATTATGGTCGTGTGTGAATAAGGTCCCAGGATACAATTAATTTATTTATATATTTTAAAACTCCAGCTATGACGCAATAGTTAGGCAAAGTAGTCGCCTCTCTTCTACATTGGCAACCTTGTGTTTTGGGTTCGACTAACGCTCAGGAGAACTACACACATCAAAAGTTTCTAGGGATTAAGTACTTTATTAACTATATTACACTAATATTATAAAGGCGAAACTTTGTGAGTGTGTATGTTTGTTACTTCTTCACGCAAAAGCTACCGATACGGATTGTGATGAAACTTTGTAGTTTGTAGTTTATAAACTTAAACGGGGGCACAACCGCGGGGCGCAGCTAGTATTTTAATAATTATCAAACAGAGATTAGACAGTCGCCTCGCCGCTTCGTGTCCCTGGTTCCATTCCCGCGCCAGACCACTATTTGTGTGACCCATAAATTGTTGTTCTGAGTCTGGACGTAATTTGTGTCCGTCTATTATATGTTTGTAAAGTACCCCGCGACACAGGGAGTAGACTCCACAGTGCGCGAGTTGACTTCAAAAAAAAAGAAACAAAAGCCTCCCCAGGAATGATCTTTGGTGGATATGCCATAATCGCCACGCTTGGTTGGCGATCGCAGTATGTTGGTCATAGTACTCAGAAGGAAGCTGTTGCCCGTCCTCTGGTAGATATTCCCTCGGGTTGACTTCTAATCTACGCCCCTCACGGGGTGAGATAGGGTGATGATATTCAGTCTGATATTAGCCGCCGTCGCCGGCTAGATTTACCAAATCTAGTCTAGCCTGGAAGACTAGATTTGGTTGATGTTTTTTTAAACAACGCCCGCACTGGAAAATCTAATCCCTGTGTCGAGGGGTATTTCTTACTTTATGAGCATTTCTCAAAAAAAATGTACTTTCTATCTTATTCTCTGTCCCATATTTTCAATTTTGTTTTTCTATAAATAAAATAGATCATTACTAGTTTCTACTAAATAATATAATTAGTAAGTTAATTGCTCTAAGTAAAAATAATAATAAATTTATAAATACAATAATAATTCATAATATATAAAAATATTTTAAAAATCGGTTTAATCTAGTTGTATGAAAAGTGAAGTGTCCCAATTTCATACCGTCCCAAACGGTCGATTGTACTGTGTGAACTACCGGATATTCTAGAATCACTTAAATGTATTTATTACGAAATAAAAGACCCCAATTAAAATTATAAATAAATCTTTAGTCCTATAGAACAAATATATTTAATAAATAATTATTTTATTGAATCGCATAAAAAGTTCCTTTTTAGTTTTCTTCTTTTGTGACCGTAATTTTGGAAAATATCAACGCCGATTTGGTATTTTTTTTTTTTTTTTACTATGTCACACAGATCATCTGAGCCCCAAACTAAGCAAAGCTTGTACTATGGGTACCAGGCGACAATATACATACTTATATACATAGATAAATACATATATACATAGAAAACATCCATGACTCAGAAACAAATGTTCGTGCTCATCACACAAATATTTGCACTTACCGGGATTCGAACCCAGGACCACCAGCTTCGTAGGCAGGAGCACTACCAACTAGGCTACGATGACCGTCTAATAATCGAATATGTTTTAGATTATCAGCATTATCAAGATCAGCATTCATCTTGTTTAAGTTTAGATATTTCTTTTGCGTGCCGTGCGGGAACATTGAATGTTGTCCGCCTGGTTGCTGGTCCGAAAAAAATCCTAACTTTGTTAACCAACAGTCAGAGCTAAGCTCCAATTTTATATTTTATTTCTCCTCGAGTACCATTAAAGCTCTTTATAATGATTTCGAAAGTCAAATCATAAACGAGTACTAGCTAGAGTTGTGCGCGTAAAGAATTTTAATAATTTTTGTAACCTTAATTCGTTACCTCTTTTTTTGTTACTCTTGAGGGGTAACATATAAATGGAAAAGTGAATAACAAAATAGGAAATTGTTAGGCAGAGTATTGACTGCCTGATTTTGAGTATAATTATGACGATGTAATTTTATCAGTTAAATATTATATTTATATTTTAAAAAGAACTTAGAAAAAATAAACTCAAAATACATACATACATACATACATAGACTCACGCCTGTTTCCCAGAGGGGTAGGCAGAGACAACGGATTTCCATTTGTCACGATCTTTGCATACTTCTTTTGCCTCGATTACTGACATTATATTCTTCATACATGCTCGCCGGTTTAGGGTACTTCTGACCTGCCCTTTCTTGAGAACATCTCCAATTTGGTCAGAGAATGTTCGACGTGGTCTTCCCCTTCCGGTTGTCCCATTCACACAGGCCAGGTATACTTCTTTTGTCAATCTTCTTTCATTCATCCTTTCTAAATGGCCAAACCATCTCAGCATGCCTTTTTCAATCTTTGTGACTACATCCTCTTTCACACCACAACGCTCTCTTACATCAGTATTTCGAATTCTGTCTCTCAAAGTCACACCACACATACTTCTCAGAGCTCTCATTTCCACTGCATTTATTTTACTTTCATTCTTTTTCTGCCATACCCAACTTTCACTTCCATACATTAAAGTTGGCACTAACACTCCATCGTGCACGGCTAGTCGAGCCTTCTTTGATACTTGCCGGCTACTCATAAAGGCGTGTAGTGCCCCATTCACTCTATTCCCCGCATTTACTCTTCTAACAATATCTTTTTCATATTTCCCATCTCTCGTAAACAAAGTTCCCAAATATACAAACTCATTCACCTGTTCGACTTTCTCTCCTCCAATCACAATATCACACGTTGTCGTGTATTCATCCCTCTCAAAATTCATCCCTCTCAAAATACTCAAAATACACCTCCAAAAAAAGTTAAACTAATTAAGTTAAGAAAACTAATATAGAGATTATTATTATAGAAAACGAATAAAAAAAAAACATTTATAAATATATGTATAGAGATAGATTGAGAGTAATATTCATGCTAACAATGTATAGTCCTAGAATTTTTTAAAACCTTTAAACTGTCTTATCGGTCAGTGTTTATTATTATTAGATTATTACGAAATATAAATATTTCCTGACAGAGGTTCCTCTATCAATATATTTAAGTCAAATATAATTATTTGCACAACTGTGAAGTCTAGGCTTAAGAAATCCTATTTTGTTTCCAGATTTCTATTTTTGTTACTGTCCCATAAAAGCAGACGCATATTTATTTTCTTTATTTATATATTTTTAACATAAATACATTTTTGTGATATATGGTTAGTCTTTGCATTATGTATATATACACAATTTTAATACAAAATAAAGTAGGGTCAATAATTTTTGTCTCGTCTCGATGTTTATTGTTTATGGCTGGTTTTTGTAATTAGTGCAAGTTTTTAATTAATTTATTGTAATTAACTTCAATAATGTAAAATTGTAATGCTGTGGTCGTCTTTAAGTGTTGCAGCACTATTATTTTTAAGTATGTACGTGTCCTATAACTACATGAGTGTATGTAACGTTGACGATCCTTAAATAAATAAATAAATAATGACCGAATAGTAACGTAAAGGAAATAATACCGCCTTTAATTTAAGATTTGCATATTAATATAGAGTGATTGACTGAAAAACAAGTTTATTGTTGTTTTATTATCACATTTAATTCAATAAATATTCCGGTAATTGGTTTCTACATTAAATTAACGAAAACGAATGAAGATAACCAAATAAGAATTTTTCTCCACCTTGGGTCTGTTTTTATGGATTTTGCTATTTATTTACGTTTTAAATCTCAAAACAAACCTTATAATACTAAACTTTAGGCATTTACCCATAGCTTAAAATAAAGAAATCAAGTATATTTCAATATTTTAATTTCAGCATGATTTCTGAGAAAAGGTAAAATTTTTTTGAGAAACGCTCTTATGATTATTGCTTTTTGCTATTAAGCATAGGTACTATTTATAAAACCTATGTATACTATCCTATATTTACACAACGAAATGAACTAACATTACAAATAACCCATCGTCACTTTCCGATTAAAGTATCGATTCGCAGTCGATCAATCCGGTATAATGGGCGTTTGATTCGTCAAAATAAATTGCTGACTAGTAGGTCAGATGGATACGGAGTGATTGAAGCGTCAAAGGCGAGGTCTCTGGGTCATCCCTCCGACTTCATTAAGAAATCATTTCTTTGTGAAGTCCTTCTTAATGTTAAGTCAAGTCTCATGGCTTCTCGTTGACCGTAATCTACCAGGTGAGATATCTTATTTATTTTATTCTTTGCTAGCTGTGCCGCCAGGAATTACCCGCGTTTATACCCGCTTTATAAATTATAGCCCATGTGTCAGCTAACTCCATACCAAATTTTATTAAAATAGCTTCAGCCGTTTAGACGTGATGAAGTAACAAACATACACACTCACACACACAAACTTTCACCTTTATATAATACTAGCTGTGCCCCGCGGTTTTACCCGCGTTAAACTTTATAAATTATACCCTATGTGTTAATCCAAAGTGTCAGCTAACTCTATACCAAATTTTATTAAAATCGCACCAGCCGTTTAGACGTGAAGAAGTAACAAACATACACACTCACACACTCACAAACTTTCGCCTTTATAATATTAGTAGGATTAGTGTGATTCTTCACTGAAATCACATTTATAAATTATATAAACTAAATATAGCTCGTAGAATCCAGGTAAAGAGGTTCTCATAGCCAACTGAGCTCACCAGTCAGTAAGCAATTAGCGAAGTTAAGCAATTAGGCACGCGGTCAATCCATAGATGGGTGACCGCAATTTTATTTTCTATTTCGTGGGAACGCAAAGCTGTCTGTACCAGCTGTACTCATCACACAGCAGTCGTTAAGCCATGTCAGAGACAAATTGAATGGCTTGAAATTTTCTGGCTCTAGGGAAAATGCCTATAAAAATAAAACAGTAAGTAAAGTAAGGTATGAATGCCCCCAGTAAGGTAAGATATGTATGTCCCCATTAAGGTAAGGTATTTTCCCAGTAAGATAAAGTATTTCCCCAGTAAGGAATAGTATTTCTTGACGGGTCTTACTAGACACACATAATTTTACTAATTCTTTAATTTTAAAGGTATAGGCAGTGTTTACCCTAGAGCCAGAAAATTTCAAGCCATCCAATTTGTCTCTGACATGGCTTGACGACTGCTGTGTGATGAGTACCGCTGGGACAGACAGCTTTGCGTTCACCCGAAATAAATGAACATAGTTAAACTTTTTATTTAATGTTAACTAACTCGAGGTTTGAACGAAACGAGTCCGGATAAATTAATAACACATACACACACACACACACACACACACACACGCGCACACACACACACCCACACACACACCCACACACACACCCCCACACACACACACACACAACACACACAGACTAATTATAATAAATATGTATTATTAGTTTTCTTGTTTAGTTACATGTTACACGAAATTTTAGAATTGTAAAGAGCGGCGCTTCCTGGCACAAACATCTCTATGCTTAAAAGGAAACGCCACCAACTGTAAAATGAAACACGTGTAATAATGAAATAAAACATTTTGATTTGATTTTTTTTGATTTGATTGAACATAACACACCCACAGTGGAGAAAAAGCATAAGAAGCGTTACGTAAAACTATCGATTTTATCATTTTCATCATCAATTTAACAGGTATATATATGCTGATTTTTTCTGTTATTATATTATAAAAGTAGACACCCATCTATGGATTGACCGCGTGCCTAATTGCTTAACTTCGCTAATTGCTTATTGGCTAGTAGCCTAGCTGCGTTGTTTCCGGTCTAGAAAGAATAACAGGGCCGCACCATACCATCCTTGGGGTGTCGTAAAAGGCGGCTAAGGGATACACCAGTCGGGCAGTACCGTCATCTGTATAGCTACCACCTAACTGCGGTCACCAACTCGCATACCAAGTGCGGTAACTAAGGCAAACCCTTCCCACATTATGGAAACCTTTCGGGGAGGCCTTATTATTGGAACGAAGTTCCTTATCGCGCGTTGTGAAAGGGGGCTAGACGGAAAAAATTCTCACGAAAAATTGTTCAAGACATATATTGCAGCTGTGCGGATGTTTCTCTGCCCACGTGATGCTAAGCTGTCACCGTAGCCTATGGTTGCTTCTAACAAACAAGTATACGGACCACGTGATGCTAAGCGGTCACCGTAACCTTTGGTCGCTTCTAACAAACAAGTATATGGACGACGTGATGCTTAGCGGTCACCGAAGCCTATGGTCGCTTCCAACAAACAAGTATACGGACCACGTGTTGTAAAGCGGTCACCGTAGCCTATGGTCGGTTCTATCAAACAATATGGACCACGTGATGCTAAACGGTCACCGTAGCCTATGGACGTTTCTAACAAACAAGTATACGGACCACGTGATGCTAAGCGGTCACCGTAGCCTATGGACGTTTCTAACAAACAAGTATACGGACCACGTGATGCTAAGCGGTCACCGTAGCCTATAGACGCTTCCAACAAACAAGTATACGGACCACGTGATGTTAAGCGGTCACTGTAGCCTATAGACGCTTCCAACAAACAATATGGACCACGTGATGCTAAGCGGTCACCGCAGCCTATAGACGCTTCTAACAAACAAGTGTTTGGACCACGTGATGCTAAGCGGTCACCGTAGCCTATGGACTGCGGTCATCGTAGCTTATGGACGCTTCTAACAAAGAAGTATACGGACCACGTGATGCTAAGCGGTCACCGTAGCCTAAGGTCGCTTCCAACAAACAAGTATACGGACCACGTGATGCTCAGCGGTCACCGTAGCCTAAGGTCGCTTCCAACAAACAAGTATACGGACCACGTGATGCTCAGCGGTCACCGTAGCCTAACGGTCGGTTCTATCAAACAATATGGACCACGTGATTCTAAGCGGTCACCGTAGCCTATAGACGCTTCTAACAAACAAGTGTTTGGACCACATGATGCTAAGTGGTCACAGTAGCCTATGGTCGCTCTCAACACCAAACAAGTATACGATGTTAAGAGGTCACCAGAGCCTATGGTCGGTTTCAACACGAATCAAGTTTACAATGTTAAGCGGTCACCGTAGTCTATGGGCGCTCTCAACACCAAACAAGTACCTATTCAATGTTAAGAGGTCACCGTAGCCTATGGTCGTACTCAACACGAATCAAGTTTACAGTGTTAAGCGGTCACCGTAGTCTATAGACGCTCTTAACATCAAACAAGTATACAAAGTTAAGAGGTCACCGTAGCCTATGGCCGCTCTCGACATGAAATAAGTATATAGACCACTTGATGTTAATTGGACGCCGTATCTTGTTGACCCTCTCGAAACCAAACATGTAATAATAATAATGTCCTCCTAGCCGAATTTAGGCCACGGTGGCCAGTCAATTCCTTCACTAATTAATCTAAAGGAACTTCGTTCCATCCGGGTGTCCCTTGACACCTCTCAAGTTTTTTTTTACGTGGTGGAAATGCTCTAGTCGCACGTGGTGTGGGGCTCGACCCACTAAAACCACCACGGTAGCCAGCCTCACAGTGCCTGTAGCGGGGGCTCTGAGTACTCGTGAACGATCTCGCCAGTACCCCCGCCGTACACTGAGCGCCCGCGACTCTCTCACCCGGGGAGGGGAGGGGCCTGAATGCCTCCCTCGCTCCCCTGTAGGCACAAGCGTGTTACCTGAGCTACAGCAGGTTACCTCTTCCCGGGATTGGGGGAGCCCTTTTTCCAGCCGTGGACGATATCAGGCTGATGATGATGAAGGAACAGTATTTCCCCAGTAAGGTAAGTAAGTATTGGAGCCGATTCGAGTTACCCATGCAAAAGACCACTGTGTCTAAATGCCACTCCGCTTGTAAATCACACTAATATTATAAAGGTGGAAATTAGTGAGTGTGCGAGTATGTATGTTTATAACTATTTCACGCAAAAACTACCGGACGGATCTTGATGATACTTTGTAATAATATCACACCAATATTATAAAGGCGAAAGTTTGTGAGTGTGTATATTTGTAACTTCTTCACGTCTAAACGGCTGGATAATAAAATTTGGTAGGTACTTATGGAATTAGTTGACACCCTGGATTGACACATAGGTAGGCTATAATTTATAAAATTTAACGCGGGTAAAAACGCGGACAACAGTTAGTATTATAAAGGTGAAAGTTAGTGAGTTTGTGAGTATGTATGTTTATTACTCTTTCACGCAAAAAGTACCGGACGGATCTTGATGATACTTGGTAGTAATATAGCTTTTAATACGAATAACACATAGGCTATAATTTATAAAGTTTAAGGCGGGTAAACCGCGGGTAGTAATTAATAAATAATATAATCAAATCACAGTCGGACTGGGGGACGAGGTGTCAACAACCTCGCCCCCCGTATGAACCGACTGAATAATTAATAGCGAATGTAAACAATAAGTAAAACACTCGTTCGGCGATCCGATCGATCTAATTTGGTAAGTGTATGAATGGACAGGAAATACCTGCGTGTCGAATTAATTTATATTTTAATTAGAGGCCATTGCTTTAAGGCCACGCATTGATAAACAAAATAAAGGGACAGAGGGCGCTAGAGTGCATGCAATTGTAATACATATATAGTACCAAGTATAGTACTTTATATGTATTACAATTCAGTCTAGAGACTATTAAGTAATATTATATTAACCTAAACTTCTACATAAACATAATTCATTCTAAGAATTTATTTATTTATTTATTTATACTTATTGCACAAAACTGTACAAAGGCGGACTTAATGCCAAAGGCATTCTCTCCCAGTCAACCTTAGGGTGATGCAGAGATAATATGGTAGGTGCACTATTATAGTGCACCTATTATATAGTATTTTAGTAATTTCTTGGTCTATAATAGACCAAGTATAATAAAAATTACTAAAATACTTGAGAAGTACTATAAAATACAATCGTATAAATACAATAGTTACATAACTACACACTATACTATAAATACATAAATATATAGGTATATATATATATATATACATATAAATATATAGACAAATATATTAAATATATATATACATTTATAAATATATTACATATATAATAATATATACACAAACTGTAATATTAAGATGATTCTGCCTTAATTTTTTTGTGAATGTAGTCACGAGTTTGATTTTAAAAGTAACCCGCGTCATAGCCATTCTGATTTCCGGAGGTAGCGCATTCCAGAGAAGAATAGCTTGTACAAAGAAGAAAGAATGTAAGAAGTTAGTCATATGAGAAGGGCATTGTAAAAGTCTGTTATGAGTGGAACGGAGATTTTTGTTGTGGTTAGAAGATAGATACTGAAAATAGGGAGCTAAGTAGGATGGAGAAATCGGAGAATCGAGAAGAGAAAATAGTGTAGTGAGTGCTCTGAGGTTTCTTCGGTGCCACGAATCAAGAATCAAGAATCAGTCCACTGACTTTCATTAGACATATTATAAGTTGTGTAATACTAACATTTTAATTATTTATTTTTTATTGTAACTTTTATTTTTGTAATTTCTATGGGTTGTACCTGAAAATAAATCATTCATTCATATTAGTGCCTGCAAATGCGCGCGCTATTTATCGTGTCAAAGGGCCTCTCGCGCCAAAACAGCTAATAAAGAGTTTTACTGTTTTGGCGCGAAAAGCCCTTAAGAAATTAAAAACGTTTACGAATTTTATGAATGAAGCTGTGTCCCGAAAATAAGGTGACCTACCCAACTTGTTATCGTTACCTAGTAAAATAAAAAAGTACTTTCAATATATTTTGTTTTTGCTTTAAAAGCTAAACATTAATGGAAATTTATATCGAAGCTATAATAAATAAGTAAAAGATTTGATAAATAAAATTTATGAATATCAATTCCGCATAGTTTATAGTTAAATGCTGAGAAGAGTTGAATTCCCTATCAACAATGTCTTCAATATATCGCATTATAGTGTCCTAGAATATAAATCCCTAGAGACAAACTTCACGCTGACATCTGATCCCAAACCAAATAGAGCCCGTACTATGGCAACCAGGCAATTGATAAACACCTATTTATTTTAATATAGACGTAGGTAATATATACATATTATAGATAAATTAAACCCAGACACAGAACTAATAAACGTTTACTATGGACCACGTAATCCTGCGCGATCGACTCAGAAACATAAAACGTCAAAGTACCTGACATAGCCTAAAGAATTGCCAAAGTGAAGTGGCAGTGGGCGGAACACATAGCTCGTAGGACCGACGGCTGCAGGGTCGGAAAGGAGAACCTTTCTGACCCAGGGTCGGGCGAATTGAACCGGAAAACGCAGCTTGGGCAGGTCCCATGGGAAGCCGCTGGATCCCGGCTGCACAAAATCGGTCATTGTGGAGATCCTTGGGGGAGGCAGTAGATGGAACACATAGCTCGTAGAACCGACGGCCGCTGGGTCGGAAAGGAGAACCTTTCTGACCACTGGGGCCGTCGAGCGAAACGAACCGGAAAACGCAGCACAAGACCGGTAATTGTGGAGATTCTTGGGGGAGGCCTTTGTCCAGCAGTGGACGTCTTTCGGCTGATATAGTGCTAGTCTCGTCCCACAGTTACAGCATACGTGGGAGGAATTTTCACTGAAACCGTACTGTGTGAGGGCATTTAGGGTGAAGTGTTATGTGAAAATTAAATCGATAGTGAGTGGAGCTCTATAACAGCAATTTAAATTAACATACTTAATGGGTAAACTAACATCTGTAGACATTTATTGATTTTGCCATTAAAGATGGACTTAAGTTGAACTTGACTACAGTTCAACTTAGGTCAAATAGCAACAAAATAGTCGTGATAGCCTAGTGGGTAGACCGTTGGACTTTTCAATAAGAGGTCTCGAGTTTACACTCAAGGTCCACCACTGCTTTTCGAATTCATGTGCGTAGTTAGTTGTTTTTAAGCTATTGCATAGCTTCTATCGCGGGCCTTGAGCGTGGGGACCGAATCTAGAAATTCCGTAACGAAAAAAACCTAACACCCCCCACTCTAACCGCCATCTATCGATAAATACCAGAACTTTTAATGACTTTTTGAAATATCACGCTTGTCTCTTTAGTTCAGCAACCCGCCTTTAGGTGGCGTTGGTTGTATTGGAAAACTACCGTAATCAGCTGTTTGTGAGAAAGTATATAGGTGTATAGGTATTTATCATCTACGTACAACAGTGAATATCTGTACTCGTATAATTTGTGTACAAAGTGTTTTAAATACGAATAAACAAAGTGCATTTATTAATGAAGAAAGTCACGAAAAAATAGTGAAAGAAAATGAGTTAGTACTCTATATACATTCATTTTATTATTATTATCACAAATGCAGTATTATAAAATAAATAAATAATTATAATTGCATAAGTTGATAAAAAATGCTATGCAATAGCTTTACCGCGGCAATCTCCGAGTGCCACACGTCTTTTTTATTCAATAACAAATTTTACATTGTGTCTGAATTTTCTATAACTAAATGTACATTATTATATAATTATCATGGGAGAAATACATTAAATTATCTATGGAATATAATACAATAAATCATAATAAAAAAGAAAAAAATGGTCAATTATAAAGTCGACAAAATGTCGTAATACGACACGTATACCCTGGGAGGGTTCAAGTTTGCCCTATGAGCGGCTCTACGAACATGACAGATGGATGTGCGCCACACGTAGGAGAACCATGTCTCAGGATTCTATCATTAGAATAATGATAGAATCATATCATATCATATCGTATCATCATCATCAACGGGTTCATACCCGTTGATGATGATGATAAGTTGTACTGAGTTCCGACGCCAGTTAGTAAACAGATTTATTATATTACGGCAAATCATTTACAGTGCAGGCTGTGCGCCTGTGGAACGCACTGCAAGACAAGCGCCATCATTAAGTATTTTTAAAAATAATGTTAAAAAAAAATTATCTGCTTAGATTACTAACCATATTTATTACCGCTGTCGCCTTTGGTTTTTTTCACGCATTCCTGCTTTATTAGACATTTTTTAATTATTCTATGAATGGCTTTTTTTTCCTTTTATTATTATTTTGCATTAGTTTGAGTTTACATTAAGTTGATCTATTGTTACACCTACCTACCCTGTTTTCCCTTTCTTTAGTCTATCCACTCCATAATTGGTTGTCTGGAAGAAATCGCAGTAGCGATAAGACCGTCCTTTGTACTTAATTTATGTATGCACATTTTAATTTTAAGTTATGGTGTATTTTACTTTACTTATTTTAATAAATGTAAGATAATAGATTATTTACAAATTTTCTCAATTTTCTTATGAACACAATCTCAACACACACGCACTCACACCAACAAGCGTGCTCACACTCCTACACACACAGGCCCACACACGTTAGTTTTTAATAATACTAATTTTATTTTAATATTAGGTTATTATTTTAATTTAAGAAGATTGACGGTCACCATAGCCTAGTTGGTAGTGCTCCTGCCTACGAAGCTGGTGCTCCTGGGTTCGAATCCCGGTAAGTGAAAATATTTGTGTGATGAGCACGAATATTTGTTTCTGAGTCATGGATGTTTTCTATGTATATATGTATTTATCTATCTATATAAGTATGTATATCGTCGCCTGGTACCCATAGTACAAGATTTATTATTATTGACCAAAGAAGTATAACTGACCTGTGTGAATGGAACAACCGGAAGGGGAAGACCTCGTCGAACATTCTCTGACCAAATCGGAGACGTTCTCGAGAAAGGGCAGGTCAGAAGTACCCTAAACCGGCGAGCATGTATGAAGAAGTTTTATGGTCCCAACAAGAATATAATGACAGTAATCGAGGCAAAAGACGTGTATAAAGATCGTGACAAATGGAAATCCGTTGTCTCTGCCTACCCCTCTGGGAAACAGGCGTGAGTCTATGTATGTATTTTAATTATATCTTATAATTTAACATTAATTTAAGCGTTTTAAATTGTATGATTTATAATTAGCTTTACTTATACTTTTTAATTCTAATGTTTTATTTTTGTTTTATCTTTTATAATTTACATTAATATTGGATTAACCAGCTTATAATTGGCACTCATTGTTTTTTGGAAGAAGGCGATAGTATCTGAAACACAGTGGAAACACTACTGCAGCTATTATCGTTCCACCTGCTATTGTAATATCTGGTGTTATGGTTTTATTGAATAAATTATTATTATTATTTATTTATTTACTGTGAGTGTTATATTTTATTTTATACATTTTTACAGTTAGCTTAAGATACTTCCACTGCTTCAGCGGACAATAGAAGCGAGCTTAATGAAACTAGATACTACCTACCCGCGCGGAAGTGTACCCCATCTGGGGTCTAAACCTTGACTCTGGGCGGTTACTGACGTGGAAATGCTTGAGAGGCTATTGTAAGTGGTGTGGTGTGCGTGTGTGTGTGTTTGTTTGTACAGTTACGACTACCTTGAACCTAGAGAAAATTACCGAATTATAACACTGGCCATATGCAAGTCGTGACGCTCTGTATAGGGTTTTGTACAAAAATTATCCGTGAAAGAAAAATATATGATTCTTTTGACGAAGCTTATTGATTACTAATCAAATTACAGCCTGTAATTAAAATAAGCAAACCTATAAAAAATTAACATAATACTATATAAGTATAGTATTATGTTAATTTACTTTTGAGATTAATCGTCATTTATCTAAGGATAAATGACGATTAATCTCAAAAGTAAACTTAAAGCGCTTTATAACTCCAAGTTTATTCTCTAAGCTTTTGCTATTTGAATTAAACCTTATATATTAATTTTAGTTTTTGCTAAAGTAGAATAAGTACCTACCTACTCAAATTCTGAGTTTCGTAGCCTCATAACTGTTGCCCGAAAATTGATACAATATTTACTTAACTAAGAATTTATTACAACTTGACACATTCAAATTAAGTATGTTTTTATGTTCAATAGGTTTTGCACTTGGCGCAATATACCTTGTCATCATCATCATCATCATTTGTCCCCACTAATATGCTAGTGGGTGTGGTTTCCGCACTTAGTCCCGATGTGGACCATTGTACGTGAGCCATGGCAGCCTTCATTCCATCCAGCACACCTCCCTCCAGAAGCATATCAGGTCTCCTAAACTTCTCAAGGCTTCCGTAATAATTCCCGGTGATCCCAGGGTTTCCTTCCGGATTTTTGTAATGACTGTGCACTCGAGTAGCACGTGCGCGACCGTTTCCTCAGCGTCCATGCACGCTCTGCACAGAGGGCTGTCAGTTATGCCGATAGTGTGGAAATGTTTATTTAGTGAGCAGTGTCCGGTGATGGTCCCCACCACGACACGCAGGCTTTTCTTGTTTAGCAGTAGCAATATACCTAGTATACTTACCTTAAATAATTTACAATCAAGTAAATTAAAGAAGAGCAATAAGCGGCTTAATCCCTAAATGCGATAAAATTACGATAAGACTTGCTACTGGCTTATTTATTCAAATAGAATTCGCCAGACGCACTATGAAATATGGTAGAACAAACGCATATCAAAATTGATTTTTACAACTGATTGAAATAGGGTACTTTATGAATGTAATTTAACAGTTCGAAAGTCGAAGTTCAATATTCTATAACATAAATCACGTTGTACATATTGAAAGTATTTTTTTTCATGTCGTCAAGTTAAACGTTTTTGCAATCGGTAAATATTAAATTGTTCATTTACGATTTTCAAAGTGAAATAGTTTTAAAACTTCAAAGGAAAAGGTACAAGGTATTATATGTTTTTGAAAAGCTCATCTATCGTAAGTTTAGAGTATATAGAATTGATTGTTTTAAATACGACTATATAAATAGAAAATAATTTAAAGAAAAAATTAACAAAAAAAAGTTTTCCTCAACTTCGTCCAAGCTTTTAACACTTACCAACGTTTACCGATGCTTTGAAATTAGTGTTAATTCATAGTTTAGTTGCTCATCAAAAACATATCAAAAAATTAGCTGCGCATTTTTGCGCGTTACGAAGATATGTCAAAAAATGGAATATTAGTTTGGGAACGGAAATTGCTATCAATTGCGGTTTCGTAGTTGACTTTTATCAATAGTTTGTGGCATGTTTTATCAATTAATTGTTTTATTTTGTTAAGTTTTTATCAATTTCCGTGAGAAAATAGATATCTGAAATAATTCCCACATTCTGAAACAATATAAAAAGGGCTGTAAAAATATGTCTCCATTACAGTTTCAGTGGTCTTTAACTAGAGTACGGCTATTTTATTCTTCAAAATGTCTACTTTTAACTGTATTAAACGTGAGTTAATAGTGTCTTATATAGAAGGCGGAAGAACGACTGCGGCACTTTCAACATATTTGGAGGAAAAACAAGTTTCGGAAGACAATATATGTTTTATTATTGGCAATATTCAAAGAAGTATCATCCCTTCGTTTAATAAACGCTGGAGTGAAGCAGGGCGCAACAAGGAAAACTTTTTAAGAAAGAACGCTAGTTGGTTGGATTCTGAATATTCTTTGACTATACCGACATCAGAAAACGTATCAGCCGACTCTGGACCATCTACTTCTTCTGGTAAACGAGGAAGACCGTGTGTGTCATATGGAGACTCTTCAGAATCGAGCAAAAAAAGAAAAAACACTATTTTGTTAAATGAATATGGTTTGGTTTAATTAAACATTACAAGCGCATATCTACAAGGATTGCGATCTATAGGAGAAGGAACTGAAGCAAAACTAGTTGAAAATTTAAGATTGGCTGATGCCGAAAAAAAGGTTTTTGTTATGAATCAGTTAGATAATGCAAAAATAATCAAAGGGCTTACCGGTGAAGAAGCTTTAAGTGTGTTCATCGACTTGGAACTAACAAAAGCTCAGTATCTGTATCTCCGGAACGTTACAGATGAAAGAAACTGTTCAATATTTCCATCTTACTAGAAAATACAAGAAATGAAACAGAGGTGCTATCCACCATCGCCAACAATCGAAATCACAAATACGTATGCAAAAATATTGAAAATTCAAGATCTATTAGATCACACTGCAGCTAGAATTTTATCTATAGATACAGTTTACTAGAATGGACAAAAACATTTACTATTATATAGCAAATGGGGTTGTGATGGGTCATCTGGACAAAGCCAGTACAAACAAAAACTTCCAGAGGAGTCTGAACTTATTTCCGATGCAAATTTATTTATTACTTCTTTTGTGCCCATCAGATTAATTGACGAGGAATCAGGCTCTATCGTATGGCAAAATCCAGTGCCTTCATCTGTTCGTTTCTGTCGGCCTATATCTATCGAATTTTGCAAAGAAACACCGGAAAAGACGAAATCTGTTGTAGATGAAATAAAAAAACCAGATACAAACTTTGCTTCCATCCATAATCAACAAAGAAGGCGTAGGAGTTCAAGTCAAACATGAACTTTTTCTGACGATGATAGACGGAAAAGTGGCACAAGTTTTGACAGACACGGCTTCTAGTTCTACTTGTACAATATGCGGAGCAACTCCCAGGCAAATGAATGATTTAACCAAAGTAACAGCCAGGCCTGCAAATGAAAATGCTTATCAATACGGATTGTCCACATTACATGCCTGGATTCGGTGCATGGAAATGATCTTGCACATATCATATAATTTATCTTTCCAAACGTGGTCTGCGACAAGCGAAGAAAAAAAAAGACTCAAGCAAGAAAAGAAGACTGAAGTACAGAAGCGTTTTCGTGAAGAGTTAGGTCTACATATAGATAAACCACGACAGGGAACGGGAAATAGTAACGATGGTAATACTCCTAGAAGATTTTTTTACAATGCTTCCTGTTCTGCCGATATCAGAGGGGTGGACATTGATTTAATTAAATGGTTATACATAGTTTTGCAAGCTTTGTCATCTGGTATAGTGGTAGATAGTAAGAAATTTGGGAATTATGCTCTGGAGACTGCAAGGATATATGTCAGTAAATATAGTTGGTATTACATGCCATCATCTGTGCACAAAATTTTAATCCATGGAGAAAGTATTATAAATCATTTCTCAGTTTTACCCATTGGACAACTTTCTGAAGATGCGCAAGAATCGCGCAATAAGGATTATAAAAAATTTCGGCTACACCATTCTCGAAAATGTTCACGAACATCTACCAACGAAGATGTGTTCCATACACTACTTTATACATCAGATCCATATATAACGAGCTTACGAAAACCATACCCTAAAAATGTGAAGGAGCTAGATGAGGATACTTTACACCTTCTCAAGGTCAATGAACTTATTTCAGATCCTGAAACTCACCAGGTCTAAATGTGAATCTTCTTGATTAAAATTTAAATAGATATTGCGATAATTTAGATGTTTCCTATGTTTTAGACTAATGTTATAGATATTGTACCATTTTTAATTTTATTTTATCACTAAATGTTAGTTAGCATAAATGCGTAATTAGGATTATGAAATACACATACGATATTACTGTCAAAAATATGATATTTTAATAAATATGTACCATTTTCAACATTGTCACTTTTCTTTGTCATATAAAAAAATATATGCGTAACTTTAATACATCAAATACTACTTATATGAATCCTTATTATGTTACTTTATAGTGTGCAAAATTTCATAGCCCTATCTTTCAAATTGACGGAAATACAGATTTTTGATCCGAAACGCACCGAAATATTCCACAGTGAGACGGTTCAAATATGATTACCCATTTATGATATTTTTCAAATTAATGGGTTTCCGTTGTGCCCTCTGAGTACTGAACCCTAGAAACCCAAAATTACCGGCATTACCCATTGTATCTCTACTCATACCAAATAATAACACGGCGCAAAAAATGATACGTCCCTCGTACCTACTTAGTCTAACATCAACTGAAATAAATAAAATATGAATCATAGACAAGTGTCAACGTTCAGAGGGCGCTGGCCGTCACGCGCTTGCGTACTGACTACTTACTGTTTTGCGTAGGAAATAATGCCTGTCATTAGTGTTCAAACCGCGAATTAAATAGACCTATATTTTTGTGCAACTCACGTTAGACTTCATAAAAAATAATTGGCAATAAATTAGTGTAATGTAGGTAACGCAACGTATCATTACGGAGGATATTAGTAGTTCTGTTGTGAATAAGGGTTTCCTCTAAGTATTAATAATTTATTTCGGCATAGGGAGGGGTCATTTGCGGATGACATATTATAGTGCAAAAAGGGGGGGCGCAAACATATACCATCACTCTTATGATCCGATGGGCCCGGCTAGCCGAGACCAATGGAAAAAGAAGACCGAAAAGGTGCATTACCAACGACTTGAAATGCTTTCCGAGGCTGTTTAAGTATACGAGGATTGCTGTGAAGCAGTAAATAGGGTGTTGCCAATTATATTAGGTACTCGATGAAATTGAAACTTTTTCTTTTTCCGCAAATATAAGCTTCATCTGGTTCCAATACCTAGATCAAGTTTCAAACTACATTTTGATATCCATTATTCCCTAGTGCGGGGGTTGTCTATAAAAAAATTAAAATAAATAAATAAAATAAAAATAATAATATTTTTAACCGATTCCTTGACACCTTAATTTTCCGAGCCTATTCGCCCCGGCCCTATATAAAATTTAAAGACGTGCTAGTCGCGTCGTTGGCCCTCCTGAATGGTGACGCCCCTAGCGCGTCTTTGAACCCCGGTAATGTTTTGATACTATTTTAAGTTGTTTCAAGCATATGAATACAAGGTGAGGCCTGTTACCGTGTGTTATGTTTTATTAATTAGTTTAAGTTGATTTAAAGTGACTATCTACGTGTCTTATAGGAAATAGAAGATAAGTTACAGATTTTCACCTTGAGTTGTAAACATTTGGATCGAAAATCTATTTTATTTTGCTTAGGGCTTGGCACCGACTTCAAACCTATCAATAGGTAGCACATACAAATTATAGTATATCATTTATATTAAACGTATTAGGTTTGCATAAGAGATGTATTAAATTAAATCTTTGAAGTCTGTTTTTTTAAACGATTATTTTTAAATTAATTGTACCTAAATGTATGGAAACGAGCGATCCAACATAATTTGTCAACATTCTCATACCTAAAGTAAGTTTTAATCACTTTCTAGTAGCAACGTGGGGCCATATAGGTAAACCGAATCCTACCGGCTCTCTTTTCAAAAAAGGAACTAT
This sequence comes from Pseudoips prasinana, assembly GCA_951640165.1. Lineage (NCBI taxonomy): Eukaryota > Metazoa > Arthropoda > Insecta > Lepidoptera > Nolidae > Pseudoips > Pseudoips prasinana. The sequence goes on from OX621260.1 coordinate 5,675,905, forward strand.
TTATTAACAATTATGTTTTACAAAAAAAAAACCGATATACCACCCACTGCTAAGTAGATTAATTCAAATTCGGATTCCAGTAACTTAATCCAAGCGGTCAACACAAACGTAAAATCGGACTCCAGTATCACAAGCCATAATGTTATTTATCACTAATGCAAAATCACGGGAGTCCAGGTACACGCAAGCGCATGTCGTCGGTAGGGTTAGAAGTAGTAAGAGAGGACGTCTAATATCTAACGATAGCACAACAGAAGTGTTCTCAAAAAGGATAAAGCGTCTTGTTATGCTAAAATAAGGTTTATTTTAGAGTAACAAGACGTGACAAAAAACATTTGAGCTCCGGCGCATGCCGTTATATACATATCATTTTTATACAGTAGAATATACGGTACTAATGAGACAAAAGACTTCCTATTCATCGGACCGGCCAGTAACAATGGGTGATCATTTTTGCATGCGCTTATTAATTATTATTGTCACAAATTCTTTATGCATTTTGAATCATAATAAACATGTATTTATAAAGAGCTCGGTTAGATGGCATTTTAGACATTTTTCTATATTTTAGTGTGTGTGAATAATTATTGGTGAATAAACAATTATACCATGTGGTTGACTACCCCTGACAATTTAACTTTACAAAATAATCTAGTGGCCACTGATATTATTGTCTCTATTGTGTTATTTTTTATATAAATTAGAAGGATTTTGGTTTAAATTCAATAAAAACTATAAATACTACAATTTTCTAATGACGCGCTTGTCGCGTCATGGGCGTGCCTGAAGGTTTCTTTATGACGCGCTAGGTGCGTCACAGGGCAGGAATCGGTTAAGCTTTGCCATCGGGGAAGTAGTTTATCGTTACATTGATTGACTTACGTTAACAAAAACAGAGCTGTGAAGTTTTAAATTTATAACAGTAGTTAACCGTTGTTTAAATTTGCATAAAACATACTTACTTTTAATATGTTAGATAGTATTGTAATCTTTAACCTACTTGTTTTGCCTTTTGTACACGCCTATTAGCCTAATGTCTATTGGTGTAACTAGAGGTCCTTGTTTCTTGGGGCGCCTAGGTAACAAAATGCAATTTACTTTGGTTTTATTATCTCGCTTTAAATTAATGTGGTTGTTTTATGGTTAACCGGTTAGCACACCCACTACGAGCTTTAAATATTTTTTAATCATTTAACCGTGAAAACTTGCTTAGCATTAGCATAGAATATCGCCACCCCATCTTGGGATCCGTAGTCCTCCGGGAATATCTATCAGAGGACGGGCAGCAGCGTCTTTCTGTGTATCATGACCATCATACTGGGATTGCCAACCCATCCGCCGAGCATGGCGATTATGGCACATCCCTCCAAAGGATAGATACAACACCATTGTGGAAATATTTTGGGGAGGTCTTTGTCCAGCAGTGGACGTCATTCGGCTGACATGATGAATCGTGTAAATTACAACAATATTAAATCAAGTTTTCCCAGATATGAGACTGCTAATATTATTTGTATTGATGAAATCACATGTTTTGTTTAACAGGAAATTATAATAGACCTTTTAAATATAAAATTACATATATTGGGATTACATATATCAAAATCATTAAAATAAAGGACAAATATTAAAAATATGATAGATAAAAGGAAATTTTATTTATGTGAGTAAAATTTATGTAAATTTTTTGTGACCAAAGTATATATTTTATTATGTTGGTCTAATAACAGTTCTGAACAGCTAGATTGGACGTGGACATTTACTACATACCTATTCCCTTGCATAAAATGGCACTACATAGTATGGAATCGGGTCAAATTGGATAATATTCTTTTAATGTGCCTTTTGGATTATACAAGGTTTAACATTAATAGTGGAAGTAAATTAAACAGCTTGATATGCCTATGAAACTGTACAACGTTTCGGACAATGACACGTGAAATACACAAAAAGAGATATTAAACAAGAATATCGATAAGCTGATGCATTTTGTATGGGAATCCAATTTTTCGTATATCACAAACTAATTTGGTTTATTTAATTCAGTTATGTACAGATTAGATATCGCTCTTTAAATTACGTCCACTGTTTTATTTACATTTTATATAATTGTAAAAATATTCCTTATTTGACATATGTCTCGGGGTACAATATCAGAATTTTAACACGTCTAAATTGATGTATATGTGTATTTTAAATAGATATTTATTTATTTGCCATACATGTTGGTCCATACAATCAGGTAAAATAAACCATTCTGTTTGTATAATTATTTATAGTCCTATAGTACATTAAATCTGTAAACATAATATTTCAATAACTGAACAAGCGTTTAACAATAATTTACTAGGGCGCCCATTTATGCCCGACAAGGCAACGCTAGTTACGCCCCTGATAATTTCCAATACCGTTTGCGGAAATTTTCTTTTTATAGTCTTTCTAGACGTCAATAACACTTGTACAGTACACATTTTGCAATTACACTACTCTTACTAAAATTATTTGATAATATTGTGCTCGTACTATGGTTTGTTGGTTAGCAAAGCACACAATGACGTGTCAGTCGCGGTTCGGTGCCCGCCACTTTTTGATTTACTTTGTAGTTTTAATCAGTTTGTTTACATTGCTTTACGATGTTAGATAAAAAATCTACGAAGCACTACTGTTAATTTATTTATAAAGAGAAGGTAGAGCGATATTATATTTCAGAACAAATTATTTGTTTAAATCCATACGAGGTAACGTAGCCAGGTTTATTGGCACCCTACCCGCAAAATTGGTGGACGGTGACCTTAATTATATTTTTTATTTTTAACTTGTTCTTATTTGAAATATGATATATAATCTTTTTGGTTGAAAGCAAAATTGTCTTTTAATGTGATTCACCGAATTTATGTACTTGGCTTAAATTGACTGTAAGACCACATGTCTTAAAGCACTTCCTTGAGACACTCTAGCTTAAATTAACATTTGGTCCTAAAGCAATTTCTTGAGGCACTCTAGCTTAAATTAACATGCGGTCTTAAATCAATTCCTTCAATTCAATTCAATTTCTTTATTTTCTCAAAATATGGTAATTAAGATGTTAACAAAATATAGTCCTCATATTTTGCTCACGGCCATGCAAATACATTGTTAAACTATCTAATATCTCTATCTATAATCTCCTTGAGGAACTCTAGCTTAAATTAACTTGTGATCCTAAAGCACTTCCTTGAGACATGACACAGCTTAAATGAACATGAGGTCCTGGAGCAGTTCCTTGAGGCACTGTAGCTTAAATTAACATATGGTTTTAAAGTCATTCCTTGAGGCACAGGTTTAAATTAACATGTGGTCCTAAAGCACTTCCTTGGTTGAGGCACTCTTAATATTGCCTTAGGCAGTACAACGCAATGATACATCAAGGTCATCAATTAAAATGTGTTTTGATTTTTTTGTATAATACGCGGTTTCATCTGCGATTTTCTGTATGGCCCAAATAAGTTTTGTTTAAGTCGTAAAGCTAAGTTCAAGTTGGTTGTCTGTACAGTAAATATTTACCTAAAATATACACGCAGATTGGTGACTACCCTCTTTTGTTAGTAAAGTAATGCAAATTGTACATGTTGTGGTGTGTACTTGCAGCATCACATAATGCCAGGTGAGTCAGGTCTGTCTTAGCATGCGAAAGGCAAATAAGTTTATGGTTTCGAATGTGGCTAAGAGAAAAGTTCAAAGAGGTTAACATTCTAACTGTACCATCTCAGTATATAATAATACTAGCTGGGCCCCGCGGTTTTACCCACGTTAAATTTTATAAATTATCACAGCTCCTCCCCCGTAGGTGATAGCGTGATAATATGTAGCCTATATGTTGACCCGACCTCTTAGTAATATTCATGCAAAATTTGAAGTAAATCCATGCAGTACTTTTTGAGTTTAGCCCGGACATACATACAGACAAACAGACAAAAATTCTAAAAACTATATTTTTGTCTTCGATATCGATTGTAGATCACGCCCCAAGTATCCTTTTAAAAAAATATTCAATGTACAGTTTTGACTTTCCTACGATTTTATTATATGTATAGATATGAAAACTTACTATATGTGCATAAAAATATCGATTCCTTCTGTAAAAGGAGCGATACCCATAATGTAAATACTAGATATAAGAATAATCTCATATTGCATACTACCCGTCTCCACAAAATAAGTAACTCTTTTATGGGGCAATGTATAAGATTCTATAACAAACTTCCCAATTATATTAGAGAATTATCTACGAATAAGTTTAAAAGAATTATTTAAGCCAAAATTTTTGATTATTTAAGTGATAAAAGTGCTTGGGATTAAGTTGTTCTGAGTCAACACACATGATTGTAATTAATCTTAAGTATATTTTATTTTAAAAAAGGATTCCTACTGAGTTTTCTGGCAGTGTTTCTCAGTAGCTGCCACGTCATGCACTGTACGGTAGGGTAAAAATATGACGATTCCACATAAATGTAAAATTTTTACGGAATAAATGATTTTGACTTTGACTTTGGCTATGAATCTTGTTTAAAAGTGTGGACCCTGATATACGTTATGTTTAAAAAAAAGGTATAATGTAACCTTTTTTTTAACATGACGTATGCAGTTAGCCTTACGGCTTTCACTGCTTCACCGGACTACAACTGTTATTCCCTGTGTGTATGGAATAAACTTCTATTCTTACCGCACTCTGGAAAATAATTGGGGATGAAAGATGGTGATTAGGGACGTGTCCCGACCGTCTGGGACATGGCGCAAAAGGGGGGCACCGGAGCAGCATACCCACTTTCCCGGGGCTCCCCCCATCAGACGCCAAGAAAGTGTACGGCAAATTTAATTTTGTCGATGCGAGTCTGACATCCCCCCCCGAAGACACTTTTTGTGGGTGGCAGGCGTAGGCATTCACCCTGCCTTACCAAAAAAAGACCTACCACTTGTTTAGCTACTTTTGCAGTGTATAACTTGTCCCAAGATATTTATATATAGCCTTGGCTAAGTAGGTAAACAACCCGCCTGCCTAGCGTGGCGATAATGGTATATCCCCCCCAAGATGATTTTTGGGGAGGCTTTTGTCCAGCTGTGGACTTCTTACAGCTGTTATGACTATCACATCATAGAAAACATACAGGCTGGCCGAGGAGTTGACGTTCAAATGCAAAATTTAGATATTTTATGATGAGGAGTATCTGAATCACCCCCATGTATGTTCTACGATTTTGTGCAGTTTTTGAGATAGAATTTTTTTAACGATCTTTTTCGTAAAATTCATCTAACATCAGTTTTAAATTTTTTCCTCGTTCTTTTGAACATTTTTAGTTCAGTTTTTTATGATAACTAATTAGCATAGTTTATCCTAACACCCTAAAAAGTATGGTTTATCTAATCATTGCAGAACTGACTTAGAATTTATTCGAAAGTTCAAAATTAGCGTTTGAGCTCAGGACTCATACATTTTCAAAGTATCAAAAAAAAGCAAAATCGTAGAACATAGGGGGTGATTCAGATACTTCTCATCATAAAGTATCTAAATTTTGCGATTGAACGTCAACTCCTCGGCCACCCTGTATAGCCATGGCCAATGGTAAATTAACAAAGTCGGTACTTTCAATAAATGCGGGCCGTGTAATGGAAACAGATCCACTAGTTTTAGACAATAGCGTTTCCCCTTCCTGCATCTAAATTTGTGCAGATTACGCGTCATCTAATTATGTATTCAATTTTTTGACTTATGACACATCCTCCTTTAAGAAAAATAGTAACTAAGTACATATTTAGTTATGGTTGGGATCTCTCATTTTAATGTATCATTATTATTATATCTGCTGAAAAACGTCCACAACTGGACAAGGGCTTTCCACTAAGATCTCCACAAACGCCAGACTTTCTTTAGTGGAAAAGGGAAGGCCCCCTACAAGATAGAACGATGATCTTGTATGCAAATATGTATACTCTTATTATTGAAAGTTTAATAATAAAAATTCACTTTTAACAATTCATTGTTAATATTTAGATGCAAATAGATCACTCTAAAATTTCACATGTTGCAGCGTGTTCTTTGGAAAGACAATAAATATTTTGTAGCATATTTGGGATACAAAATAACTACTAATAATTTAGATTCAAAACCGGAACCGAATTCGACTTTTCTCAAATCAAAGGATTTGAATACAGTGCTTTAGACCACACGACTGAAGTAAAACTTAGATATCCGAATCGTAACTGGCTATGAGAGAAAGTAAATATATGCTCACATCTCTCTCTCTCTCTCTTGCCCCCACAGTAATACGACACGACGACAGCAGTAATTAAGCTCTAACTCTAACTCTCTTTCTTAATAATAATAATAATAATAATATGTTGGGACAGTGTCACACAGATTATCCTAGCCTCAAACTAAGCAAAGCTTGTACTATGGGTACCAAGCGACGATATACATACTTATATAGATATATAAATACTTAAATACATAGAAAACATCCATGACTCAGAAACAAATATTCGTGCTCATCACACAAATATTTGCACTTACCGGGATTCGAACCCAAGGCCACCAGCTTCGTAGGCAGGAGCACTACCAACTAGGCTACGGCACTACCAACTTATATCTTCCTTTCAACTTCCGTTCTCCTCCGATCTCACTTGTCGTAACATATACACCAGCTTACTCCGAAAGAGGAGTGCATAAATATTTATACTTCAAAAATAATTATGAAATTTGGTTCACAAACAAAGAACAAATCGCCTAATATTCATACATAAACAAAAAACAACATACTGTTTCATTAACAGCCAACTTCAATTTGAAGTCGTTTAAAAAGCAATAAGGTGAATAATACATTTTTGAAGATGATATTTTGCCGTTATTGGTGGACATTTTGAGCACAAATGCCCTATAATGTAAAGACGCCAGCACATCAAGCTACCCCAATCTGTCAAATTCCCCAATTGAAAGTGAACCTTTATGCTTTTGTGATAAAGTTGAAAATCAATAAAAGAAATTTGACAGTATGGGGTAGCTGGATGTACCCTAGGCTATTGTACAAATCCATTCCAGTTCGTTCTGTTTCACACCACATAGTCATACGTCTCAGGACTTAGTCAAATGTTATCAGTTTAATCATATAATAATAGCCTGGTTTCGAGTACTTGCTGAAGCGACATGAAAGCGGCTCGGCACCAACCACCGCAAACTTCTTTTGTCAGGCCTGCGGCAGGCTATGTCGCTCTCGCATCGGTTTGTTTAGCCACCAAAAGAAATGTCTCTCAGACAATGCGCCGTAAATCGTCTGTAACAGACGCAAAGGCAATATATATAATATCCTGGGACATTATTCACACACGGTCATCTGATCCCAACCTAAGCCGAGCTTGTACTATGGAAACCAGGTAACTGATATACTTCTTTTCTTTTGTAAATACATACTTGTATAGAAAACACCCAGAATCAGGACAAACGAACTGTTCATGCACACAACTATCTGTACTGGGTGGAAATGAACCCACGACCTGCGCCATGAAACGTAATTATTTAACAATCACGTCACCGGCCCGGCAATTGACTGCCTTGTTGGTTCGAAGAGAGTTCAAAAAGCGTTATTAGATTTTTTCAGGCAAGAAAACCACCCAGCAGCCTGGGGCTCTACCGGCTAATTCGCCGAGCATCGTTTTCGTGAATGGCGTTCAAATAAATAAAGGTTAAAAATTACTTAATCAATCGTTAAATCGGCTTCCATTAGCACATGTGACGCCATAAATGGTCCGGAAAAGATTGTCAACGTTGAAGCCGATTTAACGATAGATTAAGTCATTTTAACCTTTATTTATTTCTTTATTTATTTGAACGCCATACACAAAAACGATGTCGGCGACTTAGCCGGTAGAGCCCCTAGAGACTGACTGACTGTTGACGGTCACCGTAGCCTAGTTGGTAGTGGTCCCGCCTACGAAGCTGGTGGTCCTGGGTTCAAATCCCGGTAAGTGCAAATATTTGTGTGATGAGCACAATTATTTGTTTCTGAGTCATGGATGTTTTCTATGTATTTAAGTATTTATCTATCTGTATAAGAATGTATATCGTCGCCTGGTACCCATAGTACAAGCTTTGCTTAGTTTGGGACTAGGAAGATCTGTGTGACATTGTCCCTAGATATAATTATAAATAAAAAAAAGAGACTAGAAGTTGGCGGCATTACACGCCTGTGACTCGGATAGCACCTATGTAGTAGCAGCAGACCTGGATGTGGATAGTGGATAAATAACTTTTGGTTGAATTTCAGGACGACCAACCCACTGCCATCTCACCCCAAACTAGGCAGAGCCTGTACTATGGCAACCAGACAAATTACTTCCTTATCGTATGGGCAGTGGTTACTCTAGTTTCAGAGTTGTACAAGCCGCCCAGTAGGCCTCTGACATGGCTTAACAACTGTTGTGTAATGACTACAACCCGGACCGACAGCTTAACGTGCGCTCCGAAGCACGGAGATGCTCAGAAATATAACCACTGAGGTGGTCTATCATCTATTGCCATACCCATCTAGCTATGAGCGCCTCAGACAGACAACTGATAAACATACTTATATAATAGGTCTTTACCTATGAAATTGCCGTTTTGTATGAAAAAATTTAAACGAATTTTTTTCATGAATTTTTTTATTTGTATTAATCGAAGTAATCACCCATGCAATCAATGCATCTTTGCCATCGCAGTGGCAGTTTATTAATGCCCTTCTTAAAGAAATCAGCTGGACGGGAGGCAACAAATTCTTCAAAGGCATTTTGTACTGCCTCTCGGGTATTGAATTTTTTTCCCGCCAAGAAGTTATCCAAATTCTGGAAAAAGTAGTAGTCTGTAGGCGCAAGGTCTGGTGAGTAGGGCGGATGACGGAGAGCTTCCAACCCCAGTTCTTGCAACTTGGAGACCGTCTGCTGTGCAGTATGAGGTCGCGCGTTGTCGTGCAGGAGCAGCGGAGACGAGCGATTGACCAATGCTGGTTGGAGATGCGCCAGCTTCTCCATCATTGTGCTCAGTTCTTCACAGTACACATCTGCAGTAATGCTCACCCCGTTTGGTAAGAAGCTGTGATGAATCACACCGGCGCTAGACCACCAAACAGTGACCATCACTTTTCTAGGGGTAAGTTTTCGTTTAGGGCATTGTTTAGGTGCTGAACCAGGATCCAACCAACTTGCTGAGCGCTTGCGGTTATCAAACAGAATCCATTTTTCATCGCAGGTAACAATGCGGTTCAAAATTCCTTCATTTGTGTGTCTGTTGAGCAGTGCAAGGCACGTCTCGACGCGTACTTCGCGCTGGCGATCATTGAGTTCGTGGGGCACCCATTTGTCAAGCTTTTTTACCTTGCCAATTTGACGCAAATGGACCAATATTGTTTTGACGCTAACGTCGAAAGCTGCTGCTAATTCAGCCGTAGATTGTGTATCATCAGCTTCCACAACCGCCTTTAATTCGTCATTGTCGACCAAAGTCTTCGGACGACCGCGAGGTTCATTTTTCAGGTCGAAATTTCCAGAACGGAAGCGAGCAAACCAATAACAGGTGGTGCGTTGGTTTGTAGTGTTAGCTCCGTAAACGTCGTTGATGTTGCGTGCCGCTTGTGCCGCGTTGCTGCCACGACGGTACTCATATTCCATAATTACTCGAATTTTTAACGTATCCATGATGACGAAAAAGATTGAAATGCGATGAAAATGTAACACTAATCAATAAAGAAATGACTACTTTTGGAAAAAAGAATCCATGTTTTTAAAATAAAATTAATTTGAAATTAGAATTCTTAGCCAAACAAAAATTATTTTGATTTGAAATGGCCAGTACTGCAGAACGGCAATTTCATAGGTAAAGACCTAATATCATAATATTATAAACGTGAAAGTTTGAAAGTATGGATCGATGTTTGTTACTCTTTCACGTAAAAACTACTGAATGGATTTTAATGAAACTTTACAATAATATAGATTATACATCAAAATAACACATAGGCTACAGTTTATAAAGATATTGTTTGAATTGTCCAAAATATGACTATAAGTGTCAAATAAGTATGAAAAAATATACCATCTGCGAGCTATTCCGGCGTGCACCGCAAAACCGCTAGAGGTACACATCCTACTTATATTATAAATGCGAAAGTTTGTGAGTATTGATGTATGTTTGTTACTCTTTTACACCGAAACTACTTTAACGCGGGTGAAACCGCGGGGCATTACTAGTTTCTAAATAAATAGATATTATGGATAAGTTTCCTCTAGATACAGAACAAACAATCGTACTCATCACGCAAAGATTTGTCCTAGGCTGGGATCGAAACCACGACCTTTGGCTTAGGAGTCAGTCACTAACCAAATAGTGTTTGTGTGTGTGTGTTTATGCTTGTTTGTGAAGTATGTGTATGAGTAGTAAGTAAGAGATTCTATATTTTTGTAGAATTGACGAGTAAATTTTACTTGTTTAGGCTCTAAATTCAGTTATTATTAGGTAATTTGGGGTAAAATATATCTAGACCGGTGTATTTAGTTCGCGAAAACTGTACATGAACGAATATGGAATGTCATTCAACCATTGATGTAGCACGTTAACCCTGTTTTATGAGCTTATTTTTAAAAATCAAAATTAATCTCATTGAAAACTGGATAGTATAATGCTTGGGTACACGGTAGCCTTCACAATGCGACCCAGTAGGGCCTAAAGGCGGATGAGCAAACAAAAAAAGAGCGATCGCCATAATTATTATAAGCGGGGGACGCATGCGCGGTGGTCAGTCCGCCATAACGTGTTCGCGCAACCAGTGCATAGACACACAATTTATATTTAATCTAAACTTTTTAAAATTAGAAAGAATGTAGCATTAAGAAATAAAAAGTTGCTTCCAATTTTGAATTTCAAAATTTTAGAATCATTTACGTCTATTCTTTTTTAAATTGGGTGTGCTTTTAAAAGTTTGTTATAATTAAACAATGAACTATTTAAGTTTATAAGTACCTATTTAGTTACATTCAATAAGAAAATGGAGCGAATTGGAATCCTGGTAAGTCAATCTATTTATACATAGGTAATATATTTATGAAAAAAGAAAGAAGCTATTTAAACTAAAAACAGGCTTTGCAGGCCATTAAACAAAGAATTTATGTCCTGCGTGCATTAGAGGCGTCTATAATAAAATTGCATACTTACTTGCATTAAAGTAAAATTAAATTGGCTTTAGTATGAAGTTGAGTACTAAGAACTTTAAACTTTTTTGATTATTCAAGTAACCAAAAGGTGTGTCCGTCAGAACTAAATATATTTCCTCGTCCAATTTATTCCTTTTGTTTTAGGTACCTAAATATTTCATTTTTCAATTGTCATTTTATATTTATAATTTATTAGTTAAGTTAAACAATTCCATATAGACACCTCTTTGGCTTTTTGACATTTTTTTTTAAATGCCATTGAGGTTTTCACTGCTTCTCCGGACAATATCTTTGACATTGTTGTATATTATCATCATCATCATCATCATATTAGCCCAAAGACGCCCACTGTTGGACAAAGGCGTCCCCCAAAGATCTCCACAATTGCCGGTCTTACATCCCTTACAGGGTGTAAGGGATGTAAGACCGGCAATTGTGGACATCATCGGTCCGTCTTGTAGGGGGCGTGCCCACGCTGCTCCTTCGGGTTCATGGTCGCTACTCGAGAACCTTTCTGCCCCCGCGGCCCTCGGCTCTACGAGCTATGTGCCCTGCCCACTGCCATTTCAGCTTGGCAAATTCTTTGCGCTATGTCGGCTACTTTGATTCGCCTGCGGATCTCAGCATTCCTGATTCGATCGATTCAAGCATAGTACTTTCCATTGCGTATATTATAAAGTTAATATTGTCTTAATATAATTATGTTCTTAATACAAATAATTATAAGCTCTTATGCCTAAGATTTTTAAGAATCTTGAAAGCCCTACTTCGGTCATCAAAATGACAAAATAAGACAAACAGACAACCTATCGAGCAGATATTGTGTTCGCCAACTAAATCATTGCATTAAGTGGACCAAATTCCGTGTTCATTCCCACTTGAGTATGTGTCGCCCGACCGTTTCAACAGACCCGTGATGAAACCGGTAGTAGATGGACCCGCTGAGTTTGTTCCGCTGGGTCTTCTCAATTGGGACGCACTGGATTGTATGTAAGCGCGGTCGCTTTACAAACACGGTTCACCGTGATAATAATATTGAATTCTAACCTCAATATATAGAATAGAATAGAATTTTATTGAGAATAAAAACATGTTACATAAAATATAAACCCACCAAACTGCATAGCAGTTTGTCGGCGGGATTAGCGCTCGTTAACACAATGACAATAATTAGATCAATAAATACAAATACTAAAATAAAAACTAACACTAACTAAAACTAATAAAAACTAATACAACAATTTTCAAGAGCTCCTACTCAAATGCTAACGCCAAAATATCCAAATGCATGCTGCAAAACGTTTTATGTCCTCCTAGCCCAATTTCGGCCACGGCGACCTGTCTCAATAGAGATTAGCCATCTGCGCGGGACATATTATAGGGCATAAGTGTGTGTGCAAACACAGGATCACTTTATATTCTATCACTCTCTTGACCCGATGGGGCGCCTAGCGACACGAGCGGAAAGAGATCAGGTACAGGACCGACGGCTTTTCGTGCTTTCCGAGACACGACCACCAACTCCCAGATTTCGGGCCGATGCTAAGAAAATTTTTCTTTCTACACAAAAGTACCAAATTCACTTATTGGCGCGACCCGGGTTTTGAACCCAGGCCCTCGTTCTCTGCGGGTGAACACGCTAGACCAACGAGGCAGCTGCAAAACGTTTATTACATGTGTAAATGATCTCACACATGGAGCAAATAAGTAAAACCAACATACGCGTTACAATCGCTGTCATAACCACAATGCCAATCTTTTGTCTCCGTCCATGGCCGAACAATTATAAAGCTATTATACCAACGGATGTAACTAAACAATGCTAAAACTACTAATTCGTGTGTATTTTTGTATGCATGTTATTTACATTATATAATATATTAGAGTCCCAATTCTCACGCCGGGACAGTATTTTAACAGCATTGTTGGAGGTTAGAGTTCAGCTATTTATGCATAATTTGCTAATTTTACAGTTACCGTATTACACATTAGAAACTGCGTTTAATTTTTGAGCATCTCCGTGCTTCGGAGGGCACGTTAAGCTGTCGGTGCCGGTTGTAGCCGGCAACAGTAGTTAAGCAATGTCAGAGGCCTACTGGGCGGCTTGAACAACTCTGACACTAGGGTTACCACTACCCATACGATAAGTAAGTAGTCTAGCGGTAGCGAATTCAACCGCAGATGTTGGGTCCTGGGTTCAAATTATTTAAGTTCTATTTGTATCTCAAACATCAGGCAATTTTACCAGGCTACAAAAAGAACTAAAATTTTATTTAGGAAGATAATGTCAATAGTTATTATACACTCATCAACACTGTCTAGGGATATTTTGGATTTACTCAATTTACTCGAAATTTATTAAAAATAACATACATCATGTATATATTTTCATGTAGCCCATTTATTAGAGTACACTACAGAATTAGAGAAAAGTAGTATTTTTTGCGTAAACTATCTATTAAAATATAGAAAAAATGCAGCGTGGGCAGGCCCCCTAAAAGATGGACCGATGATCTTGTGCGAGTCGCTGGAAACTGCTGGATGCGAATAGCCCAAGACCGGCAATTGTGCAGATCCTTGGGGGAGGCCTTCGTCCAGCAGTGGACGTCTTTCGGCTGATATGATGATGATAGAAAAAACATGAAACAATGGTAAAACGAAAAATTATTTTTTTTTCTCAAGAAAAATTGAAAATAAAGACAAATTATTCTGTTTTTAACAGCTATGTGAAAAATTTGTAGTCAGTAAAATTACCCATGACGTTAATAACGGCCCTGCAACGGTTTTTCATGCTTTGGATTAAGTTATCCAAGTCTTGCTGCGGTATATTGTCCCAGGTCCGGTTAAAATGCAAAAAAAGTTGCACTTCCGTCGCAATCTTTGCAGAGAAAATCCTCAAAGCACCATCTTTGGAGCATATTCCACGCGTGTTCTATGAAGTTTAGGTCAGGCAATTGAGCGGGTCAGCCTAAGACCGATACGTCGTGTTCCTTCATTCAGCTCGTCACTACACTCGCTGTGTTTGGACGGGCATTATCGTGCATGAGCGTGAATTCTTGGCTCATATGCAGTCGATGGGGGTAGATTAATGGTAGTAGTACCTTGTTACGGTTCTCCTTCTGTGAGGCAGTCTTGCTGCAGAATGAGGCCGCCGAGCGGGATCGGGAACTAGTCGATCCCGCTCGTAGACGGAGGAGGCGTCGGGGCGGCGGCGGCAGCCGTTAGCTCAACTCCCCTCGGCGGCAGTGCGAAAAGTGTCCTCCACTGCCGCCACGTACAAGTAGCTCCGGGAAGACAGCGATCTGTTTGTGGCACAGTCGCTGTGCCGGGCTGGCAGGAGTCGGCAATAGGGGAGGGCAATCTCGAGCCCTCCCAGGGTACGTGTCCCGACCATCTGGGATATGGCGTAAAAGGGGGGCAGCGGTGCAGCATACCCGCGTTCGCGGGGCGCCTCCCGTTAGGCGCCACGAGAAGTCCACGGCAGGTTAGGTTTAGTCGGTGCGAGTCCGACATATCCACCTGCAGACACTTTTTGCGGGTGGTATGCGTAGGCATTCCCCCTGACTTACCAAAAAAAGTACCTTGATACGGTATTTTTCAGCCGTGGTGGTATTTTTCTGATCCCAACGAGGTCTGTTCTTGCACCAACACGAATTCCCGCCCAAACCATAATTTTCCCGTCGTGGTATGAATGGACTTGGTGAGGATATTGCAGACGGATCTCTCGAATAGAAAGTTGTTCCTTATGGTGTTAGCTATCAATTCTGCGAGGTTGTAGGTGTATTACAAGTAACCCTATTTAGGTATATTTTATCATTTAAATCAGCGAAAATTGTTCATAAATAAATTAATAATTTAGCATCTAATATACGGCGCTCATAGCCAGATGCTCTCAACGGTCTGTAAGTGATCGGAGAGGTTAAGCTACTAGGCTCGCGGTCAGTCAATAGATGGGTGACCGCCAAAGTGGTTTAATTTCTGAGCGTCTCCGTGCTTCGGAGGGCACGTTAAGCTGACGGTCCCGGTTGTAGCCATTAGGCCACAGTCGTTAAGCCATGTCAGAGGCCTGTTGGGCGGCTTGAACAACTCTGACACCAGGGTAACCACTGCCCGATAAGTAAGTAAGTATCTAATATACTCAGTAAACTATATCATACTTTATTGAATACTAGCTGTGCCCCGCGGTTTTACTCATGTTAAACTTTATAAATTATGGCCTATGTGTTAATCCAGGGTCTCAGCTAACTCCATACCAAATTTCATTAAAATCGCTCCAATTTGGACGTGAAGAAGTAACAAACGCACTCACAAACTTTCGCCTTTATAAGTATTAATTTTAATAATTGTAATTAATAATGACGTAATGATTGTAATTCTACCGTAGATATGCTTAAAGCCGTAATATGCTGAAATTTACCACGCTTAATACCACTCTGTACAAACGTAATAAAGTGCCTTTTACTTCGATTCATGCTTCTCGGATACGGCATTTAAGTGACAGGACGGCAGAATTATCTAAATTTGCACGTCCTAAAGGGCAGAATATGCTATAAAATTAAGTTTTTTTTTTTTTTTTTTATCTTTATTTGTACCTTATGCTTTATTAACACACAACTGTACCTATTTAATAAAGTAAAATTAAGTTATATTAACACTTATTGTAACCATATACCAGCAAATAAATAAATTGATTGCTTGATTGCAATTCCTAAAATACCAATCAAACACCATAAATACTATATTCTCAATAACTGTTATATCTAGAAATGTCATAGCTAGATGCTCTTACCGGTCCGTAAGTGATCGGCGAGGTTAAGCAACTAAGCTCGCGGTCAGTCCATAGATGGGTGACCACCAAATTGGTTTTATTTCTGAGCGTATCCGTGCTTCGGAGGGCACGTTAAGCTGTCGGTCCCGGTAGTAGTCATTAGACAATGTTAGATGCCTACTGGGCGGCTTGAACAATTCGGACCCTAGGGTAGGTAACCACTGCCCGTACGACAAGCAAGCAAGCAATAATAGTTACGATCCATTTTGTAATTTATACATCTCTCACTCGCACTAGGAAAAACGGTCTCTGTCTCGGGCGGTATTTTACAAATATAAGTATATACTTGACGGACACAAAGTACACACTCAGACCAACTACTTACGAGCCACACAATAGTTTTTATGTGCGGGAATCGAACCTGGGACATGAAGTGCCTAGGCGTGCTCATGCACGTGATTATGGACATTATTGAGCTCAACAACGTAGTGCAATTAAGTAGTAATAAGTTTATTTATGTACGACTAGCGGTGCCCCACGGTTAAACCCGCGTTATAAATTATAGCCTATGTGTTATTCGGATATATATTATTACATAGTTTCATCAAAATCCATTGTCTAGTATTACGCACTCGTAGGTTCTGCACATTAAAACTCCGAGATATTTTCCACACACAATATTTAATCGAACAGAGTAACGTTCTCATCTACCGTCGTACCAAGAATGCCTCATTAATAATTCTTCTACCCTATTTATATTTTTATGAGTGACTACCATTTGAAAGTCTAATATCGATTGTTAATAGTTTTAAGATGTAAAATTGTTATAGAATTATTATAGTATATAATAAAATGATAATCTAAAATAAAATAAAAAAGGTTTTTATTCACGTACACTTTAAAAAAGCGCTTGTAAATAGTCAGAACATGTTTGTAGTAATATAGTTGTATACATTAGATATTATTTCTAGTAACATAGATATTTAGGTACATCTTGTATGAAAACATCTATAAAATTTATTTTATTACAGAAATGATATTTAGCTAGCTCGTATCAAGTTATTGTCAAGAGATTATGTTTAATTATCTAGTTTAAGTCTAATATTTTTACTACATATTGTCAATGGTTCTGTCTATATTAAAGATATTATTATTATGACGGACCTTGTGTTAATAACAACGGTCGCGCTTTAATGCTACCACCGGATCCAATGCGCCCCAACTGAGAAGACCCAGCGAAACTAACTCAGCAGGACGAAAAAACGTTGCGCGTCTATTGAGTATCAAGTACTCAATAGACGCGCAACGTTTATGACGTAGCTGCTATGTTATACATTGTGATTATTTATTTGATTAGTGATTTTGTTTCGCTGGGTCTTCTCAGTTGGGGCGCATTGGATCCGGTGGTAGCATTAAAGCGCGACCGTTGTTATTAACACAAGGTCCGTCATACACTAGTTTTGGCATGAAAGTGCGACAAACATCCATAAATCCATACTAACAAGGGCTGTAACAAGTTTGCTTAATCCAACATGGCGCAAGACCAGCAATTGTGGAGATCTTTGGGGGAGGCCTTTGTCAGAGCTGGAGTCTGTACAAGACTCGAAACCTATATAATAAATCTCCAGCCCCACGTTTTGGACATACAGTTTAGAAGATTGTTTACAGATTCCAAATAAACAAAGTTTTAAGGTATAGTGTTGAGAGATAATAATATTAATAGAATTTGTTATGGTGTTACACATAAAAAATAAAATCACTCTAATATTATAAAGGTGAAAGTTTGTGAGTGTGTGACTGTGTGAGTGTGTATGTTTGTTACTTCTTCACGTCTTATTTTAATACTATTTAGTAAGGAGTTAGCGGACACCCTGGATTAACACATAGGCAATAATTTATAAAGTTTATCGCGGGCAAAACCGCGGAGCACAGCTCGTAGGACATAAAAAAAATTGGTTATTAAAGTGGGTATAACAATATTTCCCGCATTTAATTTAACTCATCGTAAAAACCTACCTTTAAAATTATATCAATCAGATCAGCTATCAGCCTATGAAATATAATCGTTATTGTAATCTCTTTATTTGGCAAATAGTACTTCCAAATGAGCCCATTTTCCTGCTCCATGTGAAAACAATGAGAATGGGGTCGGAACCTTGATTTCAGTACATTTTCGCTATGTGATATCATGCCTTTGTTTTTAGAGGTCATTATAAGAGGTCACTATGGGCAATGTTTGGTTAATGATTACCAATTGTAATTGTATATAGGAAGTGGAAACTTAGATTTAGAACAATAATAATAATGTCCTCCTAGCCGAATTTCGGCCACGGCGGCCAGTCTCAACAGAGATTAGCCATCTGCCCGCGACATATTATAGTGCTCAACTGTGTGCGCAAACACAGGAGCACTTTCTATTTTTCTATTCCATCACCTTCATGATCCGATGGGACGTCTAGCGACACGACCGGAAAGAGGTCAGGTACAGGAACGACGGCTTTACGTGCTCTCCGAGGCACGGGGGTATAATACCGCCAACTCCCAGACTTCGGGTTGACGCTGAGAAATTTTTCTTTTTACAGAATAGTCCCAGAATCACTTTTGGCCCGACCCGGGATTTGAATTCAGGACCTCGTTCTCTGTGGGTGAACACGCTACCGCTAGATCAACGAGGCAGGCATTTAGAACATATATGTATTTAAAATTTTATTATTATTATCTTCTAGGCATTCTTGTAAAATTGTTTAGTCTTATCTCGTCTTATCTCAAATGATTATATTTTATTAGTGTATAAATTAATAGTTTACTTATAAGCTAATTTACGCAAGCTGTGGTCCCCTATAAGTGAAGAAAAACAATGGTCACTATTTTTTTGCATGCACTATTTTATTAATTGTATTGTGTTTCTTCTTTGTTATTTAAATAAAAAATAGCAAATAGTAAAGTATCTACTTATTAGGTAGGTTCCTAATAAACATAAAACAAAAACAGGTCATATACAACTTAGAAGGTGGCTGACGGGCAAGAATATCCACCTTCCCTTGGGGTCGGGGGGGTTCGTAGAAGTCCACTCCATGGAATATCTCTCAGAGAATGGGCAGCAGCGTCTCTAAGTGTACTTCATTAAGTATGCGTTATATGTTCTTCAAAAGAAATGCGATTTATTTTTAAACATGCATGGAACTTGAAGTTTCATTTATAAGTACATAAAATAATAAATATTCGGGACATAAGTATCACACAACGCCAACTACTTCAAACTAAGCAATGCTGGTATCTACTATGGATAGAAACACTTATTTACTTTTTTGTAATATACATACAATATGGAGAAAACACCCAGGCCAAGACAAATAGGTCATGAATAAAAATATTTGTCTTGTGCGAGGGTCTAACCCGCAACCTCTGGATCAGGTTCTTGGCAGTTCACTAGAAACTAAAACACGGCGGTCGTCAAGTTATCTTAGTAACCAATGTTGTTTATTACTACGACTATAACTTGATATTTGAAAGGCATACGATTCAAGTAAGCTTTTTCTTTATTTTCGCAGGTTGTCGTCGCTTCGGCTTTAGTATACTTCCATCAAACTACAGCGGAGGAAACAGTCCTATCATCAGTGCTCACACCCACCGAAAACACTCCAAGCGACAAACTAAATCGTCAAAGCAGAAGTTACTATGATTACCGCTATGGTGACCCCAGACCATTATACGGCAGGCTAGGATCTTCAAGAGTTGATTACGATAGATCTCGATGTGGTAGATGCGACGATCGAAGAGATGACCGAGATGGGGATGACGATGACTATGACAGACGAGACCGATACGACGACGACCGACGAAATAAACCAACCTATGGCAACAGATACGACAAAAAGAACTCTGACAGTGAAGAAGACAGATACAATGATAGAGATCACGATAGAAAAAATGGAAGAAATAACGGCACAGAAGAAGAAAATGGAGATAAGAAATATGATGACAAAGACAGACCAAGTGGAAGCCGAAGAGGCAGCAACAGAGATAGAGACAGAGACAGAGATAGTGGCCGAAGACGTGGAGGAGACAGATACGATGATAGAGACCGCTACAGACCTGACTATTATGACAGATTCTTAGGTGACCCTTACAGAGATAGAAACAGGGGCTACGATGATGGGTATCGGGAAAGACGGCCACTTTATGATAGATATTATCCTGGTTACGATGAACCGAGATACGAAGGTTATTCAGGCTATAGAAGGCCTGTGTTTGATGACAGAGCATACGATGATAGATATGGTGGATATGGACCGAGTACTGGAACAGGACCTCATGATAGGTAAGTTTTTCCTACATAAAATATGTATATAAATAAATATGTTTTATTAACAACTAAGAAAATTACAGTTATATAGGGTGGCCGAGGCGTTGACGTTCAAACGTAAAATTTAGATACTTTATGATGAGAAGTATCCGAATCACCCCCATGTATGTTCTACGATTGTGCGTAGTTTTCGACATATATTTTTTTGATGATTTTTTTCGTAAATGTCTCCTAATATCAGTTTTCGATTTTTTTCTCGTTCTGTTCAACATTTCTGGTTCAGTTTTTTGTGATAACTAATTAGCATATTATCTAATATTATATATATATATATTATATAATCATTGCAGAACTGACTTAGAATTTATTCGCAAGTACAAAATCAGGGTTTGAGCTCAGGATCGATAAAAATTCTAGTTCAGTAGAACATGCATGGGGGAGATTTGGATACTCCTCACCATAAAGTATCTAAATTTTGCGTTTGAACGTCAACTCCTCGGCCACCCTGTATAGGGATGCGTGGATCATGAAAAGAAAACATAAGAATAAGTATAGGGCTTCATCAGTAAGGGATTTGCACAAGCAAACACTTTCCTAGGAATACCCGTAACAGAACAGAATTAATTCATACTCAAGCGACCTACCCAAATAATAGGAACGAGACCTTAAACAGTTCATTCACTCATGGAAAATTACAAACAATTTCCATTAAACCACGTCGAACACATCAATACACGCTTTCACCTGAAAACGGCAAAGAAATTAGGTTATAACGGTTATAAAATTGCATAGGTTAGGTTGTTTCCCGCCATTGTAAACGCCATTATTAACGGCCAGCTATTGAACTTTTATTTGTGGTGTTGAACCATAGAGAATCGTATGTTTGTTACCTTGTTAACTCTTTGGTTATTGTAAAAATAATGAGTAGTTTTTGTAAAGGTCTAATTTAATTATTTCCACCTTTAATTAAATATGTCGGTGATCGATTTTCGGTCACTGCTACGGTGCGCTTTCCAAGCGTGATCTCCATTACAACGGTAATAGCAATAATGTCATATTTTTTCGTAATAGATCTACAATTATTATAGTTTACTAGCTGTGCCCTGCGGTTTCACCCGCGTTAATCTTTATAAATTATACCTCTGTTATTCGGATTTATAAGCTATATCACTACAAAGATTCATCACAATCCGTTCAGTAGTTATTGTGTGAAAAAGCGACACAAACTTGCGCATTTATAATATTAAAAAGGTACAACCACAAGCACATAAAGCTACCCCAATCTGTCAAATTTCCCCAAATGAAAGTGAACCTTATATTTATGTTATATTGTTGAAAATCTATAAAAGGAATTTGACAGATTGGGGAGGCTGGATGTGCTGGCGTCTGAACATCAAAATTCTGTAAATACAACACCCATTACAAGCAGTGTATTTATACAATTAATCATTTACATATACGTAGTAATTTTAATATTTTTGTTGGTTAAAAGCTGCTTCAATTCTTTATGCCCACCAATTAGCAAATTGTAGTTTCCAAGTGATTTTCAAAGAACCCATGCATCATTCCGGATCTACTGATACAAACCAATTTTCGGACTGTATATTTATATACAGGTTGTAATATAAATAGAAGACGTAACTTTAGAAGTTTAATGAAACTGAATAACGTATAAAACACATCACATCGTCAGCCTGATATTGTCCACGGCTGGACTTGATGATGATGATGTGATGCCTCCCCCAAAGATTTCTATAACGTTGTACGTAAAATGTGGAAATCTTTGGGGGAGGCCTTTGTCCAGTTGTGGACTTCTTTCGGTTGATATGATGATGATACAAACCATACTGTGTTATGAGTAGATAGCCCTCCTAGAATTACCTATTTGACTACCTCGTTAGTCAAGTTGGTAAAGTAATGAGGTCCTGGGTTCATCCCGAGTCGGACCTAAAAAAGCGATTTTGGGATTTTTTCATAAAGAAAATTTCTCAGTATCAGCCCGAAGTCTGGTAGTTGGCGGTATAATGCCCCAGTGCCTCGGAGAGTGCGTAAATTCGTCGGTCCTTTACCTGACCTATTTCCGGTCATGTCGCTAGTTGTCCCATTGGAAGTGCCCCTGTGTTAGCGCACACGCTTTTGCGCTATAATATGTCCTGCGCAGTCGGCTAGTCTCCATTGAGCCTGGCCGCCGTGGGGGAAATTTCGTCAGCAGGACATTATTAAAGTTACCTACACTATTTATGTTACATCTTGTATATTGAACAATCGTAAAAACTACGCGGAAGAGTTTGCCAACAAAGAGCAATTTAATTCACATACTTAATCATCTTTTTACAATACTCACTTACGAACGTAGTGATACCGTAACGATATAAACTAAACATTAAGAATGCCTCTAATTCCGTTCAATTATCCAATTTGCAAAACCATTATTTGGTAGCGCATTCCGCAAGTTCAGATTCAAACAGTAGTAAGATAATTGTTAGTTGTTAAGATTTGGTCCACGAGGGTATATTAACGTGAACTCGTTAACGGGTACTGCTTGCGGTAACTGCTCGAACTGCTGTTGGGGTACTCATTTTTTTTTCCATTAGTTTTTTGAAAGTTCTGACATAAATTGATTGATTTGACATCACATTTTTTGACATTCAAGATCAGTTTCATTCGTTTTAGACTTAATATAGCTTTTAATGGAGATCATCACTTTAGATATATACCATCGACCAAATTATTTTCTACGAAGTATTTTCGTTTTCTTAATATGTGTTCGGTCTTAGTTTGCGAAGCGGTATTTTATGTTTTTGCACCCGTAATTTTATTTTCCCGTTCGCTATGGGCTGTTAGGTTTACTGACCGGTAATTTTCAAATCGTTCCAATTTTGACTAGATTGTCGTTCTAAGCACTGGCGTGTACAGACACCAGCACATCCAGCTACCACAATCTGTCAAATTTGTTTTATTGACTTTATCACATAAGTATAAGGTTCACTTTCAATTGGGGAATTTTGACAGATTGGGGTAACTTGATGTACTAGCGTCTGTACATTTACAAGCTTATGTCGTCTATGGTTTAACTTTTTTAATTGATTTAACATTGAAGATCAATGGCGAGACACGCTTTATTTAAAAATAAAAACTTACCCGAGCTTTCTATATATATATTTATTATTTAACAAACCAAGAACGTTAATAAAAGTAATGAGTAATGCATTGTGTTCGCTTTCTACGTCTTCATCATCGGGACTAGTCCCTCCCTCTTACCCACCACTGCAACTCCTATAAGCCAAGATCGACAGTGGCATATGTAATGACACTGAGCGGTGACGCTAAGGCATGTCCCGGGGAATCGCATTAACTGTCTTGGATCCCGCAACGAATTTACGTATTCATCAGTTATCCAGCAACAAGATTTTCCCTAATTTGGTTTTTAATAGGCTTTTACTTAAGGACTATTTCCTAAGTAAATCAATGTGATATGAAACATAGGGCTTTTTTATTTGCATTGATAGTTCCACCATCCGGGGATATATTTTTTCAATTAAACCAGAAGCAATCAAAACACCATGTGTATAACTAAAGCAGAAACAATCAGAAAATCCGCACCTACTGCATCTTAGAAGGATTCCATGAATATGTCAATGTCAATGTCTGAATGAATCTGGCTAAAATTCCACGGAAACCTCTTCTCCAGAATGCGTTTAAATATAAAACTAAAAAGTGGCTTATTAACCGACACTTTATTCATATGACGATTTCATTATAAACTGACATTGACTGTAATCAAATTGTATTGCTTTCACATTTTTTATTATCCTATTTATCAATGTTTAATGTGGATTTTTTTATTTAATTACTCATACAGTTTAATTTGTTGTTATTTAATTTTATTATAACTGTAACTTGACGTGTAACATAATTTTCTGTAACCAATAATAAATATGAATATACATGTAAATGCGTCGGTAACTCCCGTTGAATATTCCAATGCTCTTTTTCAACACCGCAATGCAACTCGTCTGGGAAGGAATATTTTACACCATTACAATCATTATTATTTATAACAGCTCATGCTGCTGTTGTCTATAGAGGTCAGGTAATGAACGTAACTCTCTCACAAATCTTTAATCAACCCCCATATGTGAACATTCCACCGAACCCAACGCTTGTTAATCGAATAATAATCATAACCGAAAGTTGCAGATCCGTAATGAACCCGCTAAGTGATTACTGTCCAGACAGTGACACATAATTTTCTCTAAACGAAATTAAAGCAACTAACATTGTACCATTGTCAACTTAACCAAAACAATGTACAGTCGCATTTGAACTTGTATAGTCCAGAAGTACATACTGGTATTAGCTTCTCTTACAGAATTACCATCTAGTTTTGAATTATATGAGTATTCTAGCTCAGTCCGTAACCAAAAATAATCATTAAGCTATGTCAGGAAGTAATTAACTAGTGTAGCAATAACCCAAGGGTAAGTACGGCCCACTTGAAAATCCCACCCTGCCTACAGCTTCCTATGATAACAATATCCTTGTTAGTTTCAGACCATGGGATGAAACGTACCGCGGGCAGGCGGGGTGGGATGCGGGAGGCAGAGGGTACTACTTCGCGTCTGGAAGACCAGATACTCCTCCTGCTGGATATGGGCGACCTGATTACGCCAGGTATCTTATTATTTTTTATGGTATCCGTGCAATGTGAATTGTTCCTAGCAAGGATATGAACTGATGATCTCCTTAGGGTCACTGGAAGCTATTGGATGCGGTTAGCGCAAGACCCGAGATTGTGGAAATCTTTGGTGGAGGCCTTTGCTCAGCAGAGGACTTCTTACTGATGAGATGATGATTCGCGCAATGCTAGGCGTTAAGAACAAATTCAAACGTACAGGAAGATTGCAACTGGCATCCTCTGCCAATTCATGGTAGAGGAGAATGAGGAGGTGTCTAGTAAATTGCACACAAATCTCGCTCGCCGATTTTCTGATATTCTACTTTAAGTATAGTGAAGTTTTCTTTTAAACGTAATATATAAGGACCACCCCATACCATCCCGTGGGTGTCGTGAAAGACGACTAAGGGATACACCAGGCAGTCGGGCAACAGCGCCATCAGTGTACTAGCTACCACCTAACTGCGGCACCTAACTCGCATGCCAAGCGCAGTGACTGCGGCCAACCCCTCAAATGGTGATGTTACAGAAGAAAACTTGTAATGAACCCGTCTGTCCATCCGTTTCGATGTGGAAACGAAGTGCTCCTTCATTGTTTTAATTCTCTACCTTTCAGACCACAAGACTCCGGTTGGCAGAACACAGGCTACTCCAGTGGGTATGCTGGCAACTACCGTGACCCTTACGCTGGCGCTGGATATGGCGGCAGCACAGGATATGGTCAAGGCAGTGCAGGGTACGGCCAGAGCGGTGCAGGATACGGCCAGAGCTTTGCAGGATATGGCCAGGGTGGTGCAGGATATGGCCAGGGCGGGGCAGGATATGGACAAGGCGGAGCAGGATATGGACAGGGCAGTGCAGGATATGGACAGGGTAGTGCAGGATACGGCCAGGGCAGTGCAGGATACGGGCAAGGTGGTACGGCATACGGGCAGGGTAGTGCAGGTTCCAGTCAGTTAAGCGCAGGATATGGACAAGGTAATTAAACAGAGTAACCATAAAGAGGAAGCCGCTGGATGCGGGCAGCGCAGGACCGGCTATTGTGGACATCCTTTGGGGAGGTCTTTCGGCTGATATGATGATGATGAACCATAAAGTTGATCTGATGATCGCTGTGTGGTGACGACATAGAATATCATAACCCCATCTCATCCCGTGGGGAGCGTAGAAATCGCCAGAGGGAATACCTACCAGAGAACGGGCAGCAGCGTTTTTCTGAGAACTATAACCATCAAACTGCGATCGCCAACCCGTCTGCCAAGCGTGGCGATTATAGCACATCCCTCCATTCTTTTAGGCT
The DNA here is from genome assembly GCA_951640165.1 of Pseudoips prasinana. Lineage (NCBI taxonomy): Eukaryota > Metazoa > Arthropoda > Insecta > Lepidoptera > Nolidae > Pseudoips > Pseudoips prasinana. The sequence continues at coordinate 5,702,168 of OX621260.1, forward strand.
TTTGTTCAGCAGTAGGCGTACTTCGGCTGACATGATGATGATGATGACGCTCAGATGATGGACCCAGGGTGTGGGTTGTGGCTTTGTCCATTCGTAGAAATTACCTTTCAAGTTTGATTTAGAAATTGCTTGCTTTTTCCAGGTTATGGCCAGGGTAGCGCCTATGGCCAGAGCGGCTATTATGGTCAGAGCAGCAGTGGGTATGGTCAAGGCAGTGGGTGGCGTAGTGTGGGACGACCTTACAGAGACGAAAGGTAACTTAACCATTTATATATAAAATAGCAATTTATCAGCTGTGTAGTCGCGGCGCAGAATATTACGACCCCATCTCAAGCGATGGAGGATGTCGAAGTGGTCCCGAAGGAATATCTATCAGAGAACGGGTAACAGCGTCTTTCTGCAAAACTATGAGCATGCACGTGTGGCGCAGCGGTTAATACAGTCGCCTCGCCGCTTCGTGTCGCAGGATCGAGTCCCGCGCCGGGCAACGCCGGCACAACAATATTTCCTCACCAAATTATAGACAGAATACAAAATACGCTGTGGACGTTTTCCGGCTGATATAATGATGATGATGATGAAACAATTAATGTACAGACGCCAGCACATCAGGCTACCCCAATCTGTCAATTTTGTTTTATAGATTTTTAATTTTATCACAAAAGCATAAGGTTCACTTTCAATTGGGGAAATTTGACAGATTGGGATAGCTTAATTTTCTGGCGTCTGTACTTTGATTGCTTTTTAGGGTTCCGTAGCCAAATGGCAAAAAACGGAACCCTTATAGATTCGTCATGTCTGTCTGTCTGTCCGTCCGTATGTCACAGCCATTTTTTTGCCGAAAATATAAGAGCTGTACTGTTGAAACTTGGTAAGTAGATGTATTCTGTGAACCGCATTAAGATTTTAACACAAAAATAGAAAAATAATAATAATTTTGGGGGTTCCCCATACATACAACTGAAACTCAACAATTTTTTTTTCATCGTACCCATACATGTTGGGTATCTATGGATAGGTCTTCAAAAATGATATTGAGGTTCGTAATATCATTTTTTAATAAACTGAATAGTTTGCGCGAGAGACACTTCCAAAGTGGAAAAATGAGTGACCCCCCCTGTAACTTCTAAAATAAGAGAATGATAAAACTAAAAAATATATATGATGTACATTACCATATAAACTAACAACAAAAATTGGTTTGAACGAAATCTAGTAAGTAGTTTTTTTTTAAGGCGTCATAAATCGTAAACAGCAATGTACCTTTCATTTAATCAACTGAAATACTTGCTGCTGTGGAACCCTTCATGGGCGAGTCCGACTCGCACTTGGCCGGTTTTCACTTAATCGTTTGGGCAGAAGTTACCCCAGTGTCAGAGTTGTTCAAGCGGCCCAGTAGGCCTCTGACATGGCTTAACGATTGTTTTCTAACGACTACAAGCGGACCGACAGCTTAAAGTACCGTGCAAAGCACTGAGACACTCAGACATTAAACAATTTTGGCGGTCACCCATCTATAGACTGAACGCCGATCACTTACTGGCTGATGTTTATTAACGTCTTTGATTACACATTATCAATTGTCTGTTCCAAACAGGTGGTCTCCCCAATTGTTTCCCAATAGTTAAGGCCTGGGTAAGTCCTTGAAACGGCACCTTGAGAACTACCCAACAAACATTATAGTGCTTACGGCAGCCTTTTTTAAGAGCTTTTAGTGTTATATTTGATATATAAGAACTCCGATAGCAACATCTGACCCTATAGTGGGGTTAGTTATAATTAATTAAACCTCCCAGATGGATAACAGTAATAAAGGAAAAAATATAACTTAAAGCGGTAGCATGGAGTTTATTGAAACCATTGTATAAATGATTCTTACAGCTTTAGGAGACACAAACCAATTAAAGCAATTGTATAGTGTCTACTAACACTTACTAACGGCTGATATTCTACTACTGAGGTAGTAAAATGTCTTGTAACACCTTGAGGATTAACCTAATAACTTCAAGAAGTATTAAACGCTGTAAGTGATAGTCAGGTGTGCACTAACACTTACTATCTACTGGTATTGTTAAAAAGAGTCAGATAAATACTTTGTACCACCTAACAAGTTTTCTCGAGCCTTAAGAGTTAGTAAGAAAGCTATAAGAGTCAAAAAAGTGTTGATTATAAGTCCTATAGAGCTAGATTCAGCAAGAGTTAGAATCCACCTTTAAATCGTTGCAGGCAACATAATGGAGTTTATCGGTCAACCATAAGTTATATTGTGGTTTTTATAAAACCATCAATATATCAGCAAACATTATGTGCAACTTTTATAACTCTTCATTATTACTTAAGTTGAGTAATAGGCTTTAAGTCAGTTTACCTAACCTAACCTCAAATACTGTAATTTGTTACTTTTGCAACGCGGCGTTTATTTGGAAATACGAGTAGTTAATTATTTTAAAATGAGACCATGGACAATTAAAAAACAAATGGGCGGAGTCAAAAGAAGGGCTTTGAGAAAATATAAAAATATTATTGGCTATCGCAAATCTATTGCGACGAGCCTACATCAGTGGAGGAAAATAATATGACACAGAAGCATTGCATAGAGTGGAGAAACAGTGTTTCCTAAATCAAAATCCAGAAAAAGGTTCAGATGTTATCCCAGGCAATAGTTCTGTTATCTATCAATAATAGCAGTACAAAATACAAATCGAGTGAACTCGATAACGATTCATTTCAAGAGCAACCTAATAAAATACAACAGGGTTCCGTACAATTGCAAAATAACTCTGACGTTTCATATTCTTTAACTTAATATGACGATCCGTTACCTCTCAGTAGTTCAAACAACTCGGATGACGAACAGGAAAATAATAAACATTTCAAAATGATTTCCGAACATGGGCTTTACAAAAAAATATAAGCCAAGCCGCTTTAAAAGATTTGTTTTTATTGTTATCAAATAAGAGATTTACGGATATTTTACAGTCGGACCCGCGAACAATGTTACAAACGCCAACAGCAATTTGTCTTAAAACAATCGATGGTGGTGAATATTGGCATCATGGGATTATTATGCCATTATCAAGTATTCTTAAAAATTGTAATGTATTGTACCGCTGCCAAATAAAATTTTCCTGAATATAAATCTTGATGGTTTACCTATATTCAAAAGCTTGAAATATGAATTCTGGCCTATATTGGCTAACATCTATCAAGGTGAAACTAGTGATCCATTTATTATCGGCATTTATTATGGGAAAGGTAAACCAAAAAACCTAAATCCATTCCTAGAAGATTTTGTGAACGAAATGAGCATCGTTTTGAAGCAAGGAATTTGTGTTAAGTAAAAAAGTGAAATTATACTATATTTTGAAGATGTAAAAAGTAAATAAGTTTGTATTAAAATGGTTTTCAGTACTTCTTACCTCTTTTACATACAGTTTGAAAATAAAAGATTGCTATTTTAAGAAATTGTGCTTTATTTAAGACAGCTTTCATCAGTTAATTGACATATCTACTAGTAATATATATCAGTCATAAAGTTATTTAATCATGAATAATTTCCAACACTTTCACTCAATCGCGAAAGACTCAGTACAATAGCGCAACATAGTCATGAACAAAATCTACATAAGTTCAATCATTCAACTATTCTTACTTACATTAAATTTTAATATTGGTATAGCCATGAGGGAACCATCATAAAAGTATAAGTAAAATGTTTACAGTCAAACACTAAACACACAAAACAGACTATGAAAATAAACAATAAAAATGAAAACATAATACTTAATCGTAGTAACAAAGTAAAAAATCTCGTTAAAAAGCTAGCTAATTTCTTTGTAGTATAATTTAGGATTTCTGCTGATAGTTCAGCGTATAATAAGATATTACCACCTCTATAATAACGAATGAGCGAAAGAGATGTCGCTTTAAAATGTTAAATTTACATAATGTAGGTAGATGATGTAGATCGTGCAAGATGATAGTGTTTGTAGTGTAGGCTTCTTGATCATCACACATTACGGCATTTTCCCTCTGATTTAAAATTAACCTAAGATAACTAGAAATATACGCAGTAGCTAATGCACACATATCGAAATTATGTAAATCATTACTTTATTCACTTCGTCAATGTATCTTCCTTTCTCCGCTTCTTGCCATTTTTCTTCTGGGTTATTTTCTATAAATGGAGTTTCTTCGACGATGTCACTTTCTTTTTCAGCTTCTTGATCTTTTTCTTGATTTTTCTTTTTTGTGACTGGTTTTTTATTATTAATAGAATCATCGTTACTTTCATGAGACATATCTTCATCACTTGCTTCGTAATAATTTGTAAAAAAGCTCCGCCTTTGAAAGTTTACTTGACGTGGAAGCTCGTTGATTCTTTCAAATTTTCTCTTTTTTTGGATCTTTAGGATGTTTTTGAAAAAACTTTCATTCTCCTTAACTGTGTATATTTTATTCCAAATATTAAACATCTTCCAAAAAAAAGATAGGATGTGGTTTGCGAACGTCTTTTCACCACTCATTACTGCTGCTTCCAATCGGCTTCCGGTGTAGATATATTTTTTGATGTTTATTTTTTCGTGGCCATTTTAATATATATATTTTGGTCTTCCAAGAAGGAAGGTACTGCGAACAATTCCTCTTTATTACTTTCTTATTTTCTTGACTTATTTACTTGACGATTTTGAAAGACTAAAAAAATCTGAATAAATAAAAACAAAGAAAAAAAAGGTAAATAAGAAGGTATTAGTGCAAAGCATAGGTACTTTTATCATCTATGTTATCAAAAATAAAAAATAAATACTAAACTGAACGTTTATTGTAAAACTTATAATAACTGTATTTATTTTGAAAGGGGTTCCATGAACTAGGTGGCAACCGAATGAATTGCCGAATCGGCTCAGTGTCTAACTTTATACCTACTACAGCTCGTAGTGAGCCGGGCCTGGTCAGGTGTTTGATATATAGGTAAGCGTTTTCATCAAACGATAACAGAACCCCAAAAATTATCAGCTTACAGCTCCACGTAGAATTATTAAACAAGTTAAACCTATAAACTCTTTGTTTTTTCTCTTTTATAAGCATCTTTTAGAACTACTAGTGCCATGGAAGTGCTTACTTTTAGAATTTAATCACTATGGGAAGACTAAAAGAGTTATCAGGATCCTTAAGTAATTAGAACTAAGACGCCATTTAATTAAGATAACCTATAAAAAAATGTGAAAGAAAAAGCTTATTTAAATGTTACTGGTCCACTTATTTACTTATATTGTTCATATTTTCCAATTAAAATGTTTAAAGGTGGTACCAGAATATGATAAATTCGATAAATAAAGAAAATAAAATTTTAGGCAGTTTTTTTTTACATCATTTTATAATCAAAATTAGTTTATTTTTAAGGCGTTTCAAAAATGAGATGATAACTAGTATATATTGCTACAGTAAACTTACCGCCGCATGAGATTTAATACATATATAACACCCAATAATACTAAACACTTGACTTACCTTAATTATTTTATTAAAGTACAATTCGCGTCACCATCATGAAAATACTTACTTATTATATCACTATTGGCTTTAACAAAACATGTATGAAATCAGTTTAAATATCGCTTTCAGTGCTATTAATTGCTACTACAGAAGTCCGATTACATTCTTAGGTTATTTATTGGTTCCAAGAAGTAACAATGTTTAACCAAATCATTAAAGTGATTTCCATAACTTGTTTACTACTTTAGCTTGCAGTTATAACCTGTGTATAGCTTATAAAACACTTGAAGTGGTAATCACTGCTGCAATATCACTGTTCTAACTCTCCTTAAACACTCATTTATCACTACTCTATAAGCATTAAGTCACTTCAAGCTCTAACATGAACAGGCCCAAACCAGGGTTATAGGGGAGATACAGAACGCTTTATCACCCAATGGTTAGTGCCTTTACAGAACCTTTGGTTCTTAAAATTCTCTTAAGCAGCTCATCTAGCACTAATTCTTATAACCAAAATGTTAGTTGGGTAGTCCAAACAAAACCTCTTCTTTATTGAAGTCGGTTAATTAGAACAAGACAATGTGCTTTGATTATAAATTATAAATTTTCTGTTCTGAACAGGTGGTCTGTCAAATAGTTTCCCAATAGTTAAGGGCTGGGTAAGTCCTTGAGAAGTCGCTGGTATATTTCAACAGTCAATATCATCCTAATTCATTGAACTGTCTCATAATCACATAACACTAGGCTTAGTAGGAATCTACAGTAAACGTATGCATGAATTCGAGTTCTCGATGGGAACAAAGCGTTGTGATTGGTTAAACTTATCACGCCTTCTCTACAGTAACCAATCACAGCGCTGCATGCCCATCGAGAGCTCGAACTCGTTCTACCTTTCGGTTTTTGTAAACTCATACTCATAACCAAAGTAGCCGACATAGCCCAAAGAATTGCCAAACTGAAGTGGCAGTGGGCAGGGCACATAGCTCGTAGAACTGACGGCCGATGGGGCAGAAAGGTTCTCGAGTGGCAACCACGAACCGGAAGACGCAGCGTGGGCAGGCCTCCTACACGGTGGGCCAACGACCTTGTGCGGGTCGCGGGAAGCCGCTGGATGCGGGAAGCGCAGGACCGGCTATTGTGGAGATCCTTGGGGGAGGCCTTTGTCCAGCTGTGTATGTCTCTCGGCTATATGATGATGATGATGATGATGAAACTCATACTAAATCTACTGTACGTTTTAATTTAGAACTTCATTGCTTCCTTGGCCATTTAACAACTAAAGGTACTTCCGATTTGGTATGACATGGCGACCTTCCAGAAACGAGCCTATTCATTACTTAAAGGCGGTCAAAGCCCCTCTGGTATTGCAAGTGTTCATGGGTGGCGGTGATCACTTACCATCAGGTGATCCGATCGTTCGTTTGCCTTGCTTATATACAGGGTGGCCGAAGAGTTGACGTTCAAACGCAAAATTTACATACTTTATGATGAGTAGTATCCCAATCACCCCCATGTACATATGTTCTCCGATTTTGCGTTCTTTTGATACTTTGAAAATTTATGAGTCCTGAGCTCAAACCCTAATTTTGAACTTTCGAATAAATTCTAAGTCAGTTCTGCAATGTTCTGCAGATAAACCATACTTTTAGGGTGTTGAGTTAAACTATGCTAATTAGTTATCACAAAAATACTGAACCAGAAATGTTCAACAAAACGAGAAAAAAACGAAAACTGATATTAGGTGAATATTACGAAAAAAATCCTTAAAAAATTATATCTCGAAAACTACGCAACAGCGTAGAACATACATGGGGGTGATACGGATACTCCTCATCATAAAGTATCAAAATTTTGCGTTTGAACGTCAACACCTCAGCCAGCCTGTATAGAAAAAAACAAGGGATAACACAAGCTTTAAGATGGTTTATATGATCTAATTTCCATTAAGTGCATCCATTTCTGACATGACGTACTCATAAGCTTAAAAAGGTTTCATCCGGGGGCAATTTCATATTATTCACAAATAATAGTATATTGGATATCATCGTTCGATAAACTCGGGTTCACATTTGAAAGAAAAAGAAGAGAAAGAAAGATTTCTATAAAAAAAAAAAGTGAGCCGTCACGGGACGCCTGGCAGATGTGAAACATCGACATTATTTTGTAAAAGTAGGTAATATGCAGAAAAGAACATATTGTGATAGGAACTAAATATGTCATAATGATAAAATAAAAAGTCGATTGCGCATGGCGACGCGTCGCCATACCGTACTCACTACTATCGTATAGCGTGGCGACGCGTCGCCACGGCATGCGTCGCCACGCCAGAAATCTGTTTTACGTGCGGCTATAGATGTTTCACATCAAAATTGCAGAGACAACAAAATATGAAATAACAATAAAAATAAAAAAAAAACAAACGAAGACTTGTTGTCCGTACAAGTCCGAAATGGCACCACCTCGGCCTTTGCTGGAACATTTTATTGTTCTAGCGCTGGTAATTCTGATGGTGCCGAAGGACTATCACGGAAATATGCTTTACGATATCACGGAGGTCAGAAACAAAAACAATCTATTAGTACCACTTGTATTAACTTGATAACTTCTAATGTGGTATTTGTGCCTAGGTATAGAAATTGTAGATCTGTGCCTCTAGCACGAGTTCCTGCTGTTTACTTACTCGATCACACGTACAGTTTCGTCCCATACATTGAGCACCAGAGTTTTAGTTCTTAATAGTTTCCGCGAGAGGCGCTGGTGCTCAATGTATGGGAGAAACAGTACGTGTGATCGAGTAAGTAAACTGCAGGAACTCGTGCTAGAGGCACTGATTCCGGCGCTCGGGCAGTATACCGATCCACAACTTTATATCATTCGATAAGCTTGGGTTCAGACTATGGTTGCTAAGTTGTATCACGTTGGTCAAACAGAATATAAGAAGTCTGTACCCTAACAAGGCGGATGATAACTTTTAAATTCAGAATTTGTAAATCGGGGGGCAAAAGCAGGTTCACTATCCCGAATTTCAATTTATCGTTCGACAAGCCCGGGTTCAGTTTATGGCTGGGTTTAATTTATTATTCTGCCAAGATAATTTCTCAGTATCCGCCCCAAGTCTGGAAGTTGGTAGTATATTATATACCGTAAAGCCGTCGGTTCTGACCTCTTCCTGGTTGTTTGACTAGTTGTCCCATCGGATCACGAGAGTGATGGAATAGAAACTATATAATCGGTGTTTGCGCACATACTAGTGCACTACAATATGTCCCGCGCAGTTGGCTAGTCTTCATTGAGACTGGCCATTCTACCACGAGGACATTAGTACCCAGGATTACCTAACAGCTATATTCAAGAATTGTAAATCAGAGTGTTGGTTCAGCTTAAATTTCATTAGGTATATAAATCATAGGGTCACTTTGTTTAGGTAACCATAAACAGATTAATGAGCTTAATCATTAGATTTTTTTAAATGACTTACATTTAGCCTAAGAGGATTTCACTGCTTCACCGGAGAATAACAATCCATCTCATCCAACTCAGCGTAAATAACCCTCTTAATGGCGGAGATGGGTAATAGGTAAAATAATATGTACTAATTAAAATACGTGTCTATATTTTTACAGCGGCGTAAATAAACTGGACAATCGTGAAAAATACAACCAGCCTCCAAGAACTTCGAACCAGAATGACTACAACCAGTCCAGTCGTCAGCCCACCACATATGGCCAACAGAACAACAATTATGCCCAGACGGCCAAATATGGCCAGCCGGTCAATTATGGCCAGAATGGCTTCCAACAAAGCTTTAGCAGTAGCAGCACTACGCCTGGTACCAGTTACTTGTTTCAAAGAGACGACGAGCAAGTTACTGTGAAATCGGAGGAAACTACTAAAAAGCCATCTTAGTTTATTTCTGTGTGTGATTAGATTATGACTGTCTTAAGTAGTACCTACTTATTATGTATTTTATTTTATTAAACTTTTACTAAAGATATTATTGTATTTTTATTTACACTCAGATCGTAATTTTCAAACTATGAACTCAAAGCCAGTAGGCAGGTACTGTATTAAAGCACTTTATTCACATGGGTTTTTAATAAAATGTTAAATATACCTAGTAAAGGTCGCCCCATAAAGTTAGTCGCCAGGTATACTAACTTTATGGGTCTCCCGTACAAAATGATATTATACGAGTATAATAACTTTTTTTTATAATAGCACTCCATAGACAAATGATTTATTTTTAAATGTCACATTAGTACGCATGTGTAGTTTAGAGATATTATTAAAAAACCATGACCAATGGCACAACTGGGTATTTGGAAAACGTAGATTGTTATATTCTCTTTGACTTGCAGGGAAAAGAAGAAGACACCACGATATTGTTTTTAGGGTTATGTTTGTAGGTTTGCAGTTTTATTTTTAACCTGTTACATGAGTTTAGATAAAATACCTAGTAGGTATTATGTTACTGCACATAATTAGGTATTAAAATACTCGCGTGATGCTATAAAAAACAATGTCATTTACACTCACACTGGTATTTTAATATTCCTTGTAATGTGACGTTATTTAAACTACTATTATTCCACTGTGAACCTACTACTCAGTCCTTCATTGAATAATAATTAAGCCTGTACATACGCAGCAGGAATTAGGCCTTAGACACTTCCAGTCTTAATAGCATGGCAGTGTAAACACGAATCTCCCTACTAAATATCAGAAAATGTATTTCTTTATCAGCTGTCACACCATTAAATAAATAAAAAATATGTATCATGTAACATATTTTCGTAATATAGTTAACTAAATGTATTTTATTGGTATTCTCTTTATTTGAGAATGGGCAATGCCCACCCGCCAGCACCTTAAGGTTGTCGGAAATGTGATTACCAAATCCGCTTAGTTTTAAAATAAAATGAATGAAATAGAATGATTCCAATTCAAAATTAATTATATTCCGTGAAAATTTTGAGATTTACGTGAATTCGTATTTTTTTTACCAATTTTTTACTAATTAATGAATCTAAATAATTTAGAGGTAATGTTATAAAATCACGGCAAGCATACAGCTATACTCGTATTACAAATTCACAATTAATAAAGGTCCCGTCAAAATAACATAGACAAAAGAAGTCCTTCGCAGTTCACAAACTTTTCGTTAAAGATTTAATAAGTACCTATTTACGAAGTTCGTAAACAAATCCTTGAGTAAAGTGTAAACTAATTTATATTACAGTTCCACAAACTTTTCTGACCCGGTGGCAGCGTCGCTGTTATCGCATTTAGTGTTGCTAGTAAATATTTTTTGCAATAAAGTGGGTAAAAATAATATGCACATTGTAACGTAAATATTACTTCACTAAAAAGCAAACAAATACCGTCATTACTAATCTTTATATATTTATACAATAATTATGATCATTTACATAAAACGTATGCTAAGTGTTCTCTAACGGAGATACTCCAGGTATTATTATGTCACCGGAATGGTTTAATTCAGAAGTCATTTCATCATCATGATTATCGGAATCACTGCTTTCACTTTCACTATCTCTACCTAAATGAATGATGAAAGGCTCGTCTAAGTATCCATCCCTTTTTCGCCACACATTTTCAATATTTTTTACATGATCGCAATGCATTTGCCAGCTTCTGCAATCAATGATAGGATTTCAGAATTCGATCTATCAATATTCTGATCTGCTATAAATTTTTGCATTTGCTTGCTCTTTTTCTTTCACAAGTTTTCTTACAAATCGCTCGCGGACACCTACAAAGGAAATAGCAAAAAATAATTAAATAATGAATATTTTAAAAAATGTATTTTAATTTAAAGAGCGACGGGGAGTTTCGTATTTTTTCAGAAGCTGACAACACTAACCTGTAGCAACAGCTACGCATTCATACAACTTAGTGAAGGGTATAATTGGTGCCTGAAGGCTTTATTCTTCCTTCATATAATTCAATACTTGTAATATAACGTTCCCCGCATCAATTTTTAAAGCTTTCGGCATTTTTCACAATTAAAAACCACAAAAAGAAAAATAAATACGCGCAACAAACAATCAATGGCAGGAATGTCATGGATTGACATTTCAAACTGGCGTCGTTAGTTCTACTTTTGGCCACCGGGCCAGATAAGTTTGTAGCACAATACAACGGTATTGGAATACAAACCTGTCATAAATGTGACAGAATAATAAATAAATAATGAATTGAACTATTCCATTTGATTAATTCAGCGTCAACTTTTGGAGAGTGAATTTCGTAAAGATACACACACCGGTACAATTGTTAGAGCAGAAAATATATATCTCGGGACAACTAACATTGACATATGATCACAAACTAGACAGAAACTGTTAAAAACAAATAATCATATAGATTGGTCCTGGGTGGGGGATCAAACCCACGGCATCTGGCTTATAAGTTAGGGTCCTTAACCACCAACAGGCACCTAGTTTATTGAAAAAACTAATCTATACTAATATTATAAAGAGGTAACGTTTGTGAGTTTGTGACGTTGTAAGGGGTAATCTCTGGATCTACTGAACCGACTTTCAAAATTATTTCACCAATAGAAAGCTACGTTACTGTGGAGTGTCATAAGGCTATGAAAAATACCAAAATGTATCCCGAACTTTTAACCCGAAGTATATAATAATTTATAAATCGGAACGAAGTCCGCGGGCACTGATAGTCAAACATGAAGTAACAAAGCCATTGACATCTTTTAATCAATATTTGTAATTCAGCTTATAAATTATAACCTAAGTTATATTATTGTGACATGAAGATCTATATCATTTATTTCAATTATTTAATTACTAGCTGTGCCCCGTGGTTTTACCCGCGTTAAACTTTATAAATTGTAGCCTATGTCTAGGGTGTCAGCTAACTCCATACCAAATTTTATTGAAATCGCTCCAGCTGTTTCGATGTGAAGACGTAATAAACATACACTCACACAGTCACACACTTACAAACTTTCGCCTTTATAATATTAGTGTGATTTTCTAGCAAATCCTTTTTTTTTTATATAATAGGATGGCAAACGAACAAGTGGGTCACCTGATGGTAAGTGATCACCGCTGCCCATGGACACTCGCAACACCTGAGGAGCCGCAAGTGCGTTGCCGGCCTTTAAGAAAAGAATAGGCTCGCTTCTTGAAGGTTGCCATGTCATACCGGATCGGAAATACCTCCGCAGATAATTGATTCCACAGAGCAGCGGTAGTGCGCGGCAAAAAGTTTCTTGTGAAACGCGCAGTGGTAGATGACCAGTAATTCATTCCAGGTGATAAGGATGAAATTTCCACTTTTGGCGAGAGGGTCTGTGGCGGAATGTGGCGACAGGTATAAGCTCAAACAATTCCTCAGAACACTCCCCATGAGAAATGCGGTAGAGGATACATAGAGACGCCACGTCTGCTGCGTGGATGATTGCGATGTATGGAATTAATTACCTACTCTTTCACACAAAAACTACGGAGTGGATTTTGATGAAATTTGTAGTAGGTAATATAGCTTATAATATATCCGAATAACACATATTTTGTATGTAATGTAGGAATTAATAATTTTCCGACTATTTTGATTGCCGCACATCATGTCACTCTATACAATTTGGATTTATTGCGGATGTAAAAATATAAGGCATTAATAATTACGCCAAACTTACGACCTCAAAATGCGCAGGCAAGTTACCGCTATCTATTGTGCTATTGCTTGCGCCTCTTGAAGCTTTCAACGGTTCTACCTATTAATCTACACTTTGGTTCTACCTAAGGGACCACAGAGTGCCATGTATACAGTCGTGGTCAACTAATTAGGGACATTCAAGATAGTGAAGGGCTATAACCGGTAATGTACAGACGCCAGCATATCCAGCTACCCCTATCTGTCATCATCCTTATGTGATATAGTTGAAAATCTATAAGAGAAATTCTCTTATAGATTTTCAACTTTATCACATAAGCATAAGGTTCACTTTCGATTGAGGAAATTTGACAGATAAGCATAGCTGAATGTGCTGGCGTCTGTACATATAAATATAAAACCCTATTGATTTTTCAGCACCTAGGTATTATTTGCATAATGTGGTCCGATTATTATGCTATATATGGCTGTAAATAAAAGATTAAATAAATAGAAAAAGTATTTAATATCAAAGATTAAACATGTATTAAATTCTAAGGTACAATTCTGTAGTGGACATTTATATAAGGACAGTAAAGTATAATGAAAAATACAGTTAAACAAAACTTATAATCTGCAGTGTTATAATATCTTTAACAGCTCCATTTTATTACGTGTAAAATCAGTACCCAGTAGCAAAACCTTTGTTAGTAATTACCGCTTGACACCGATATGGCATAGACAGACATTATCAGTTTCTGACATGTTTCGACAGGAATGTTTGCCCATGCCTCACATTTTTCATTTCATTTATTTACTTCAATAACAATATACATTGTGTTTGAATTACATTCTTATAGACAAAATTACATAATACTATATACTTATTACACATAATTTAAAAAATAACCCAATTTAGAATACTACACTGTTAAAAAATAAATATAAAATAAAAATAACATTATTATATAAGTCAAATCATTACAATATTAAACTTAAAATTAAACAGTAATAAAGTTATTTACACGTTTAATAAAAATAATAATTTTACATACTATTTTTAAGAAGAGCTGCTTACATTAGATAAGTCAGATACTGAGTACAAGCAATTTTCTAAAAGAAAGGTTTTTAACCGCGTTTTAAATAATTGTGTATTATAAACAATCAATTTTAAATTAGTTGGTAATTTATTAAAAATTTCTATTGCCTGATACTGGGTACTATGTTTGGCTATATTAAATTTAGGGACCATTTGATTTTTGATATCCTTTCTTCGTGTGCTTTCTCTAAGCTCCCTCTCATTTTGCGACTCTTGCTTATGCATGTATTTAGATAAATTGCTTAAAATAATCAAAATATAGAGGCTTCATGGCATCAAAAAGCTTCATGAAGTTCATCCAAATTTGTATTACGATAAGTGGCAACTTTTTTCTTGATTTCGTGCCAAAGGTGCTCAATTGGGTTGAGGTCCGGACTATTTGCTGGCCAATCTAGCACCGATACAGACTGACTGGTAAGAAACGACTTGACTGAATGGGCGGTATGTTTCGGGTCGTTAGCCTGCTGAAACGTCCATATAATAGGGAGTTACTCCTCAGCATAGGAAAGCGTAGTTTCTTCCAATATTGCCTTGTATTGATGTTGGTCTAAATTACCTTGAACTTTCCTCACAGGTCCCACTCCACGTCCAGAAAATGAACCCCACATCCCGTGGGCGGACGTAAAAGTCGTCCCGAGGAAAATATATACACCAGAGAACGGGCAGCAGCGTTCTCTTGAGTACCATGTCCACCTTACTGCGATCTCCAAGCGTGGCGATTATGGCAAGTCCCCTCAAATGAAGGACACAATTGACAACATTTCATATTTTTAACTGGCATGTATTATTTAAAAGTAAATCCAAAACTAGGGCACCCATATTTTTCCTTTTTGTGAAATTATGAAGTTTTCATTCATAATTTCAACTTTGAAATTAGATGTATTCTAAAAAGACATAAGCGGCAAATTACATCATACATACGGTGGAATAGCCATCGATCTTTGCTTTAATGTAATCCGTCAAAAAAATAACTGTCTTGTCTACCTTGTTGGCGCCTAAACTTGTTTACGTTGGTTTAATGTTTTCAAATTAAATTAAAATCGTCAATATTAAATTGGTTTCTAGTGTTATTATCCTTATTATGTTTCATTAAGTCGCCATGAAAGTTTCGATATTTAAAACCAAAGAGTATTTAAACCTTATATTTAAAATCGTGAGTGACAATTGACAATTTGAAATTATAACATTGGAATGCTTAGGCAAAGGAAACTACCTCGTCCGCCGTTTATGTGACGTCATCACACCTTTTTTGTTTTTAATTTTTTCCTCAGAAAAAAATATTAAAAAAAATATATTTGAACTCAGGATACAAAAATAAAGAAATGGTATTTTTGTTTTATGGTGGTGTCAGTTTTGAAATGTTGTCAATTGGAGTTCAGGTATTAATACTTTTAGAGACAGAGACAGATTGAAGATGCATGCTTTTTCTGGGTGGGTGGTTTGCAAGATGAATTAAATAAATTAAGATATGCTCGAGTAAATAATAGTTAAATGTAAATTGATCCAGACCAATTTTAATATTCTTCAAGTACCTATACAGAAGTATAACATTTTATTAATGGAATAAGTTTACTTTGGATATCAAAAATCAAGTTGTCCATAAACCAGTAAGCGCCTGCAACAAATTTGTTAGCATTATTCTGAGAAAATACGTAAATAAATATTTGATGCACAGGCGTTTTATAGGCTATTATTATATTTTTATTATAGGATTATGTCAGCGTTGTCCACCAATTTTGGGAAGATAGAATATAATTCTTACCATCGACACGATAAGAAGTAGAAGAAGTATAGGACAATCTTTAAGTTGTGTAAAAGCATAATGTTAAGGTAGCAAATAGGTAGCAGATTTATTATATACATTAACAACGCGGCTAATACGACTCTAAAACTATGAGAACTTGGAACTGGTCGACCAACCTGACGTCAGAATGGCTCACCACTTTATTTCTTTAATATATTTCTTAACGCAAAAGTTAGCAAATATTTAATTACTGGTTGTAAATATTAGCAAATAGGAAACATACAGTAGGCATGGTCTCATGTACATTATTGTACATATCTCGTTTGGTCCTGCCATCCTGACGGTTACAAATAAAGGCGTGCCTTCCGATCACGTGAAGCGTCAATGCATGATAATTCCAGTTCCATAAATAGTATCCAAAAAAGGAGGATAAAGCTAATGTACTTTTAATGAAGAGCCAAACAAATATTATTCCTATTTCACAAACTGGTCTTCCTTCCCATTGGACGCCGTTGTGAGACTTCGAGTTTTGAGAGATTTCGCCTAGAGCACCTAAAGTCTACAGAAAAGCTAGTAGTCGGAGCGACACTGAACATGTATACTAAAACAATACGTACCTACATGCTAGTACATCGTAAATGGTGCCAGCTTTAACCTTCCAACATTGTATTGCACTCTGTGATAAGAAGAAGTTCTGCAGCATATGCAGTGAAAACTATTAGACGACTGACTGATGTTGACACAGCTAGAATGGTTTATTTCAGTTATTTTCATAGTGTAATGTCCTATGGAATTCTTCTCTGGGGTAGCTCTGCTGACATTAACACCATATTTATATTGCAAAAAAGAGCTGCGAGAACTATAATCTTGGCCCGAGAGTATCTCTAAGAGAAAAATTCAAAGAGGTTAACATTCCAACTGTACCATCTCAGTATATATATGAAAACGTACTATATGTGTATAAAAATATTGATTCCTTCTGTAAAAGGAGCGATACACATAATGTAAATACTAGATATAAGAATAATCTCACATTGCATACTACCTGTCTCCACAAAATAAGTAACTCTTTTATGGGACAATGTATAACATTCTATAACAAACTTCCCAATGATATTAGAGAATTGTCTACGAATAAGTTTAAAAGAATTATTAGAGCCGAATTGGGTAGCAGGGCATATTACAAAATTTCTGATTATTTAAGTGATAAAAGTGCTTGGGATTGAGTTGTTCTGAGTCAACACACATGATTGTTATTAATCTTAAGTATATTTTATTTTAAAAAAGGATTCCTACTGAGTTTTCTGGCAGTGTTTCTCAGTAGCTGCGACGTCATGCACTGCACGGTAGGGTAAAAAAAAAATAAATGTAAAATTTTTACGGAATAAATAATCTTTGACTTTGTCTTTGCATAGCGACTGGCCTGTTGATCTAGTAGTTAGTGACCCTGAATGCTAACCCAAACGTCTTGGGCTCGATCCCCACGATCGTGTGATTGCACACTCACACACTCATAAACTTAGTCTTCTAAATCATGTCTCCTACATTTTATTAAAATCGCTCCAGCCGTTTAGACGTGAAGAAGTAACTAAACGGCTGGAACACGTTTAATATAATTTGGTATGGAGTTAGCTGACACCCTGGATTAACACATAGGCTATAAATTATAAAGTTTAACGCGGGTAAAACCGCGGGGCACGGCTATCATACCACCCGTCTCCACAAAGTAACTATTTTATGGGGTAATGTATAAGATTCTATAACAAACTTCCCAGTGATATCCGAGAAATCTCTACGCATAAGATTAAAAGAATTCTAAAAGCCAGATTGTGTAGCAAGGCTTACTACAAAACTTCTGATTATTTAAGTGACAAAACAGCTTGGGATTGAGTTGCTCTAAATTAACACATTTAAATACAATCAAATTTTATGTAACAAATAAATATTTAAAAAAACCAGCCGGGTGCGAGTCGGACTCGCCCATGAAGGGTTCCGTAGCAGCAAGTATTTCAGTTGATTAAATGAAAGGTAAATTGCGGTTTACGATTTATGGCGTATTAAAAAAAATTACTTACTAGATGCCGTTAAAACCAATTTTCGGTGGAAGTTTGCATGGTAGTGTACATCATATATATTTTTTAGTTTTATCATTCTCTTATTTTAGAAGTTACAGGAGGGGGGACACTCATTTTACTACTTTGAAAGGGTCTTTCGCGCAAACTATTCAGTTTAGAAAAAAAATATATTAGAAGCCTCAATATCATGTTTGTAGACCTATCCATAGATACCCCACATGTATGGGTAACAAGGATTATTATAGGATTTTTTTTTTGTGTTCAGCTCTATGTATGGGGAACCCCCAAAATTATAGTTCTTTTTCTATTTTTGTGTAAAAATCTTAATGCGGTTCACAGAATACATGTACTTACCAAGTTTCAACAGTACAGCTCTTATAGTTTCGGAAAGAAGTGGCCGTGACATACAGACGGAAGGACAGACAGACAGACATGCCGAATCTATAAGTGTTCCGTTTTTTGGCCATTTGGCTACGGAACCCTAAAAAGGATTACTACTGAGTTTTCTGGCAGTGTTTCTCAGTAGCTGCCACGTCATGCACTGCACGGTAGGGTAAAAAATATTGACGATTCCACCCAAATGTAATATTTTTATGGAATAAAATAATATGAATTTCTCATTTTTTTACAGAAGCACCTGCGATTTTTGTTCCGCAACTAAGATTATTCCGTGTTGCTAATATCGATAACTACAGTAGGTAGTTATTAATATTGTCACGTTCAGTCTTCAAACCCTAGTACCAGTAAGGGTCTATGGTGGCTTTTGGAACAGCGCTAGAATGTTCTAGATAATACCAGAACAAAAGAAAAATGATAGCAGATGAAAAGGACATACAAAATTCTTAATGTAAAAATTGACATTAGAAAGAAAGAGATATTATTAAAATCGCTCCAGCCGTTTAGACGTGAAGTAACAAACATACACACTCACAAACTTTCGCCTTTATAATATTAGAGTGATTTGAGTAACAATAATGGTTTATTTTGTATGGTTATTTACGTCGCCATTTTTACTCTAGGTGTATCCTTTTGTATCTTTTGTCAGTCTCTTCTTCTCCCCATTCTTCACTATGCTGACACCATCATCTCACGGAGGAACAACTAGATAAACTTGAGCGACTTCAAATTTTTGTATACGATTCATATTTGGTTTACGTAAGTATGATCACGTCTCCGAATTTCGTACTAAGCTCAAGTTGCTACCTATTTGCTTTCGCCGGAATACTCATATATTCTTTGTCTTCTTTACAGGATCCTGTTCAATCCATCTACTACTTTCTACCTTAAAGAACGTATTAAGTACCTTCACACAACACACTCGCGGTCCTTGCGTTCATCAGAAAATCTGCGGCTGAAAATACCTTTACACACAACAACTTTTAGGGATAAATCTTTAACTATCCAAATTGGAACCCGTCTATGGAATGTACCTGTAAACATTCGATCAGCGCAGTCTCTTTACAGTTTTAGAAATATGGTGAAATAGTTTTAACTTAGACTCAGTAATTAAACCACTATGGCGGCGGTTTAATTTCTGAGCCAGGTTCACGGTCAGCCCATAGGATGGGTCTATGGGCTGACCGTGAACCTGTTGCTTAACCTCGCCGATCACTTGCGGACCGGTGGGAGCATCTAGCTATGAGTGCCGTTGTTTGACAGGCCTGTTAGCGTGATTGGGAAATGCTTGTTTTTCACGCCGGAGGTCGTGGGTTCGATTCCCACCCAGGACAGATATTTGTGTGCATGAACATGTCTGTTTGTCCTGAGTTTGGGTGTATATAATATATAATAATAATATATATAATATAGTATAATAATTTCACTCTCCTAATGGTATGCTGGAAGAAAATTCATTAATGAATTAAGCCCGCCTACGTACATGACCTTTTATTAATTTTATAAGTTATTTTTATAAATTTAACTTAAATGTATGTTTCTGTGTGCAATAAAGAATAAGAATTTACTTTGTTACTATAATTTACGGGGCTTAATTATTTATTAAATGGGTGTAGGTAGGTTACTCCATTTGGATCAAGTCGGAAGCCTTGGTGCTTTCAGTATAAAAACCATTGACCTATATGTATTCTACTAGACGCGCAATCCCATATTGAGAATTTGCTCACTGAGTTGCAGCGCCCGCGAGTCAGCAATTTTGGCCGCCGCGCGCGCGCCCCTCACCTCGCGCACAGCCGGACTGGGACAGAGTTTTTATACGAAACAGCGTGTCTAGTTATACATATAAGTCAATGATAAAAACAGATTAAGTGCTTCCGTGTCTGTACTCTTTTTAACAAATAAGCGAGATGGAATATATTTTTTTATTCTCGAATTTAGGAGGCTCACCAAAATCTCACGAGATCTCACCAAGAGGGGAGCGGAAGAAGAAATAACGTCAAATTTACTTAAGTTATTAATGGATACGCAAATAATATTTAATGTTTCTATATAAATCAATAACATTCTGATTAATACTTTGTCTTGTCAGTTACGACAGCACATTATTTTATAGGCCATAAATATATCAACCTTTCTCTCTGTCGTCTGGGGTTAAAACAAAATGGCGCGAAAATAATAAACTAATTGCATGATTCTCCCTGAGACAGAACCGGACTTAATTAAAGATTGATAAACGTTATCGCAAAAATATTGATGACAATGACCGCAAGCAATAATAATAATACGTACGCATCTTGCAAAAGCAGAGCAATACCGCATTCTGCACAATAATTGTTTTAATAAGTAAGTACAGACGCCAGCACATCAAGCTACCCCAATCTATAAAATTTCCCCAATTGAAAGTAAACCTTATAGTTATGTAATAAAGTTGAAAATCTATAAAAGAAATTTGATATGTTGGGGTAGCTCTATGTGCTGGCGTCTGAACCTAAATTATCTCGCTACGAAACTGAAGAACTAGTAGAATATCGTAACAAACTAGGTGGAGAAGAAAGCTTCCTCGCCCTTTGAATGAAGAGGAAGACATTCTAAATGCGTACTTCGAAAACTCGTGCTTTATAAGGAGTTGAGTCCCACCGAAAAATCCAATATATTTGGTATACTTTGCAACAAAAATACTAACTATATTAGTGCCATATAACAATGCATATAACAATTAAAATCAAGCATAAACCCGATGATGAAAAGTCATTTCCTTATTGTGAAATCATGAATGTTTTTGATAAAGTGAAGTAAATGTATTGCGCAACTACTCTGAACATATGTATGATGAAATTACATGCAAGACAAGTCCTTTGACGGTCACCGTAGCCTAGTTGGTAGTGCTCCTGCCTACGAAGCTGGTGGCCCTGTGTTGGAATCCCGGTAAGTGCAAATATTTGTGTGATGAGCACGAACATTTGTTTCCGAGTCATGGATGTTTTCTATGTATTTAAGTATTTATCTATCTATATAAGTATGTATATCGTCGCCTGGTACCCATAGTACAAGCTTTGCTTAGTTTGGGGCTAGGATGATATGTGTGACATTGTCCCTAGATATTATTATTATTATTTGTCAAGGAGTTGTCCACACGACGATCCAAAGAGGTAACGTCGCTAGCTTTTTGGGCACCTTACCCGCAGATGGCGACTTGAAAGCGGTTTTTTATCTATAAGTTATACTTTTATTTGTAATTTAGCATTTTGATTTTAAGTTTATAATGATAGTTTTAGTTTGTAAGTAGTTTTAATCTATTTCCAATATCTATATTAGTATAGTTTTATTTTATTTATTACTTGTACATATTCTTTCATTATAGGTATACTAGCTGTGCCCCGCGGTGTTACCCGTGTAAAATTTTATAAATTTTCTTTGCTATAAACCTCACGGAGCCCGAGACCTTTCCAACGAATGCAAAACCGTGGAAATCGGTTCGTGCGTTCTGGAGTTATAGCGTCAGGAAGAAAAACCTGACTTATTTTTATATAGTAGAAGATTGTTTTATTCGAAGTTCTATTTACCAAATAATTTTATTGATCTGTTTACGTTAGAAAAACATTATAATTAAATGCCAAATAAGCAACCTGTCGTAGGTATACGCCTCTTTACACACTCCCCAAACATATAAATGAAGAAAGATGTCCTTCCATACATTCAAAATGTACCTAATGCCAAAAAAGTGGGAGCAATTTCGAAAACGAGAGAGCAAAACATAATAAAATAAAATTTCAGTTCAATTTATTTTTATTTGTCTCTCTACAATCAGCAACAACAAATTTCTAAAACATTACTTCGCAAATAATACACATAACATGTAGGAACTTCATGTCCATTTGCCACATTTAGCACTAGCAACAAGAAGAATAATTGCATGGCAGTTACTAATACTAATGATAACAATGATAAAATTAGCAATAACGTGCATAATCTCTTCGTCGAGATTGATCGCTATTTATGTAAATAATAATGTAAGTATATCTATATCTCGTTATTTTTCATATGATTGATCGCACATAGGTCTCCAAAAATCTCAAGATTCAGGGAAGAAATCGCGTAATACGTTTAAAGCGGCCGTGCACAAGGCCACTATAATAAAAATAATGTCCTCCTAGCCGAATTTCGGCCACGGCGGCCATACTCAACGGAGATTAGCCCATTGCGCAGGACATATTATAGTGCACTAGTGTGTAGCAAGCAAACACATGAGCACTTTCTATTCCATCACTCTCATGATCCGATGGGACGCCTAGTGACACGACCGGAAAGAGGTCAGGTACAAGACCGACGGCTTTACGTGCTCTCCGAGGCACGGGGGTATAATACCGCCAACTCCCAGACTTAGGGCTGATGCTGAGAAATTTTTCTTTTTACAGAAAAGTCCAAAAATCACTTTTGGCCCGACCCGAGATTCGAACCCAGGACCTCGTTTTCTGCGGGTGAACACGCTACCGCTAAACCAACGAGCCAGTCGTGGCACAAGGCCACTATAATACCCTGTACCGTACCTCCAAAAACCACCACTAGTCAATGGCCAAATACCAGACTGGACGTACCATATCATATACCTACTCGAAGTGCTTTCTAGAAACAACAACAGCTGTAGCCTTGACAATAACTTGATACGAGCTAGCTAAATATCATTTCTGTAATAAAATAAATTTTATAAATGTTTTCATACAAGATGTACCTAAATATCTATGTTACTAGAAATAATATCTAATGTATACAACTATATTACTACAAACATGTTCTGACTATTTACAAGCGCTTTTTTTAAGTCTACGTGAATAAAAACCTTTTTTATTTTTTTTATTTATTTTATTTTAAAGGCTGTTTGTTTTGTACCTACGAAGAAGTCTTTAAAAGGACTATAGGTACATAATTGTTGTCTACAAGATAGTGCTGATAAGAAGTATGAAGACACACAAAATCTCCGGACATCGCGCACACGCAGAGCGACGGCGAACACGCAATGGGCAAGCGTCCATCCTCGTCCGTGGCTGGAGAACCAAAGGACAGAGACGCTTTTTTTTAACATGACGCGTGCAGTTAGCCTCTCGGCTTTTACTGCTTCACCGGACAGTAGGGGTGAGCGTGGGCTCTAACCGCCTAGAAAAATATAAAACTACAAACTAAGTACCCGCGCCGGAGGGCACCCCCTGTGGGGTTCGAACCTCGGCTCTGGGCGGATACTGGCGGGGAGAGGGCGAGAGATCGTGGTTTTTAGGGATGTTTTGTGCAACTGTCGCTCTACGTTAATACGCGACGCGGGCCTCGCTTCCGGTTTAGGTCCGGAGCGGGTGTTTCATCGGATCGAATTCAAACTAAGGAAAGAGACGCGGCTCAGGCCTTGTATTATAACTTCATCGGTATCTACATGCGCCGGCAACCTCTGCTCGACATCAAATAATTATTAGGACATAGGTCACAGATTTACGTCAGCGATCTAAAGCACACTCTTTTTTTTCTACATTACGTTTACAGTTATGGCCTGGAGGTTTTCAGCGCTTAAAATTAAATCTTATTTAGCTCCATCTATGCAACGGAACTGGCTATGAGAGAGAGAGATGTGTGCTCGCACCTCTCTGTCTTGCCCTATACTAATAAACGTAAGGGCCAGCGCAGACCGAGAGGAGCGCTTGAGGCACTAGAAAATCGACTTTAGAATTATAGGAATAAAGTGCATATATGCTTGAACCTGACATAAAATGGTCGCGCGGTCTCGGGCATATAATGTTCAAGCATACATGCACTTTATATACGTTATTTTAAAGTTGATTTTCTAGTGCCTTAATAAAATTCTCTCCGCTGCCCTCCTCTCTGTCTGCGCTGGCAGAGCTCTGTCTTTCTATCTTTACTGCCTCGTTGGTCTAGCGTATTCAAGCGCAGCTCATGAGGTCCTGGGTTCAAATCCCGGGTCGAGGCAAAAAGTGATTATGGGAGATTCCCGTAAAAAAAAATTCTCCGTATCAGCCCGAAGTCTGGGAGTTGGCGGTATAACACTGCCGTCGCTACTGTACCTGACCTCTTTCCGGTCGCTAGTCGTCCCATCGGATCATGAGAGTGATGGAATAGAAAGTGCCCTAGTGTTTGCCCACGCACTTGTGCACTTTAATACGCCTTGCCCAATTAGCTAGTCTCCATTGAGACTGGCTGCCGTGGCCGAAATCCGGCCGGGAGGACGTAGTAGTAATTTATAGTCACCACCTTACACCCCAAGATAAACTTTTTTTCAATAAGGAGCATCTGCGTGAAAGTTCTTCGTAGAATGACTCGTCTTACTGACGACGTGGCCTTCATTTCACAACAGACACGACGCATTGTGTCATAGAGTATGATTCACTCAAGTAGATCTATATATACGTAAATATTATTATGGTTCGGTTGTTGTGGCGTAATCTATAAATAGATTTGACGATAGCAGACGTGAACAGCTGACTTAACGATGATGCAACGTTATAATTAAAAGTCTACGTGTTCCTAAAATTGTTTTGAGTTTCATAACAATTATCATGAAACAACAACCGCCAACTTCCTGACTCTGGGGTGCCAGGCCATTGGGTGTTTTACAGACTTTGGCCCTACAGGGTTTGAACACAAGGCCTTAATTATAATGATAATATCTTAGGAGATTATTTACACACGGCCATAAGCAGAGCTTGTACTATGGAACCCAGATAACTGATATACTACTTTTCTTTTGTACTCGTAAATACATACTTATATAGATAATTATCTGCGGTTGCGCACGCTACCGCAAGACTTTATCTCGATAATTAGACGTAGAATGTGATACTATATTATCTATGTCTAAAGCTTAACTTCAGCGTCTATAATCGACTATTAGACATGAGTTGAAGTAATATTTTTCCATAACGTTGAATGCTTTGCTTGAAAACGTAGTACAATTCACGTCAAGCAAAGTTCTTTTGGATTATTATATCTTATATCTTGGGACAATTACTGACACATTACCATCTGATCCCAAACGAGGCAGACTTTACTATGGCAACCAGACAACTTATAAACAATATTTATTATAGATAGGTAAATTACATCAGTCTTAAAACAAATACCTACCTAATCATGCTCGTCACACAAAAAATTGTCCGAGGTGGGAATCGAACCCAAGACCTCTAGCTTAGCTGTCAGGGTCACTAACTACGATAGCAACCGGCCAGTCGATCTTTACCCTATTTATGTTCAAGTATAGTAATTTTATATAAGGTATATGAAAGGGTTCAAATGACAAGGAAAATAGGCATTAAAAATACATCATAATTTATTTATAAGCAACACTTCAAATAGTTTAAGAATATAATCACAAAACAAACCTATAGGTTTCTAACCTACCCACAACATAATTTCATTTCCTTCTACCCACATTATTCAGTTCCCACAAATAAGAAGCACAAATTGAATCTATATTTCCGTAAAATACACTCAACTTATTTAGGATATAAGATTCTCAAAGGAATTAAAATAAAAACTTAAATATAGAAGCCCTAATTTACATAACAATCCATTCCGTATTACAATTATGCACGCAAAATCCAAAGGTTTAAGTAAAACTTATAAAAACTTAGTACAAATACATTTCTATTAACCCACATTTTTAGAGACACCATAGCTTAATATACAAATTTCTAATAAAACAAATACTTCGTTTTTGATAAGATCTTTTTAAATAATCCAGTCACATCATAACCCAGTACGAGCCCTGCAATAGCTAGTATACTCCTATCATTAAGTACACTAAAATCTCCTGCTGTTAACCTATCCTGGGCAGTGGGAATATTACTGTTGCCATCATAAGACCAACTCTATTGGCTTATGACAAAGTTCAAAACCAATAAACTAGAAACAAACCCACTGTTTAATTAAACAGTTTTTTTTTTTACCAAGTAAATGAGGCTACAGTTTTTCAACAACAAGGTTGTTTATGGAAAATTGTAGACCAATATTGGTCTTTTTAAATTTTATATTATCTATTGCTTTTCCATTGTTTACATTTGGAATTAATGTTGATGATTTTGGTATAAAAAGAAAATATATTTGCCCACATTCAATGCCTTCCAAAACTTCTTATCCATTTTAGTAGCATCTCACCCTCAAGATATGACTTTAATTTATATATCTCTAAGAATTATAAGCCCATGTTAATATTTATAAGAGCAATACAATTTGCATGATGTAAGAAGATATTTATGTGAATTGTGTTCAAAGAGCAAACAACTAGGAAATAGGCAAACATGGACTTTGCACTTAGATTTGTAACAGGTTTTATGATTAGAACATTTTGTATGTGCATGTAGACGCCAGCACATCAAGCTACATGAATCTGTCAAATTTCCCCAATTGAAAGTAAACCTTATGCTTTTGTGATAAAGTTGAAAATCTATAAAAGAAATTTGATAGATTGGATGGCATCTATACTATATTAAACTGAATGTGCTGACATAAAAACATATATTAGGAAAAATAAGAGAATATATTCGAAGTTTCTCATTCAAAGAAACCAGACACTGATTTTATAATTTTTATTAAATTTCCTAAAAAAAATAGAAGGAGACAAATAAATAAAGAATTCAGACTTTTTGTTACAAAGAAAATGAACTTAAAGTAATTTTTTTTTCCTTATAAAATATTTTCTTAGAAATTATGGAGTACCTTCTTATAAAAATAAGAAAATATGTTTTGTTTTTATTTGTTCATGACAATTGACACATTATATTATTATGTAACTTAACCCTTATTCAGACTCTTCGGACAGTTTTAAACTGTATCGTGTTGTAATATGAGCTAATACCAATTAATTATGAACATATGTATTTAAGGGTTAAAATACTTTATAATAGTTCTCAGTTATTTTCCATTAATAAGACAAAACCAGAATCCAGGTTATGGACTGCCATATTCAAGTGAACCTGAAAACTATATGTGTGTTATACACTTACAACATATATGTCTTAAAAACAAAATCTCTACAAAACATAAGTTTAAACACCAAGCATTTACAATTGCTTGGTTGCCTCCATAATAAAAATGACTGACCACCTGAGTAAATGCAAATCGCTATTGATTTTATAATTCAACATCATTAATCATAGATCGACAGCCACTGGGCAGAAAGGTCCTCAAGTGGCCACCATGAACAGGAAGAACAAGCATACGCAGGCCCCCTACAAGGTGGACTGACAATCATGCATGTGCCACAGGAAGCCTCTAAATGAAGGCAGCGCAAGACCGGCCATTATGGAGATTGTTAGGAGAGGCCTTTGTCCCCAGCAGTGGACGTCGGTTGATATGATGATGAATTAGAGTTACGAAAAACTATGTTAAATAATTTTACAATTGATAATAGTTTTATAACATAGTTAGGATGGCCAAGTATATGATATCTCATATAACTCTCTCAAGCTTATAAGTGATTAATTACTTGTAGCAATATATAATTAATCATAGATTACAATGATATTATTGTAATACAACATTATGAATATTTTAATTCTTTGTTAGTTACATCAAAGATATAAAGATGTAGATATTATAAGCGGAACAATTGCATATATCGCACCCTTAGAATTACAACGACGCAAGTGCAAAATTACGTCAAATTGACTTAAGTATAACAAACACTATGAAAAGTGTTTAACTAACGTAAGGAACATCGACTCTTCTGTAATTACCATAAATTCCGCTAGATGTAAGTAGTGTCAACGTCAAATCGAGCGAGACTTGAAAACAACAACGACTAATTGGTCAGTTACTCGCGGGGAGCCCGACGACTGCGTTGCTTCACTGTGCTACAACGACTCTAAGGTAATTAGGCCATTTTTTATTTTATTTTATAAGAGGTACATTGACTCAAGTGTAACTTATGTCATTTTTCCAAATAATTATTCATACATTCATAGGAATAATGACGCTTGTTACAATTAGGTCATTGTTCTTCTAGATTTCATTATTTGTTCTTGTGTTTTAGGTCATTACATAATGGAGTCATGGGGGCTAAATTAGTAAGATTGGCTAAAGATAATTATTCTAATGAGAATGATTGCTCATCTAATCAAAGAGTATCAAAAATATCAGGTTCCAAAATTCAGGAAGGTACGGATTCATTAATTACATCTGATTCTCACAAAGGTGACTTTTCTGGGACTAGTTCAGATGAATTTAAGTCCACGTCACCAAATAACAGTGACAGTAGCAATAGCGAAGACAGTGGTTCAAGTAGCTCTTTTTCTTCGTCTTCTAGTTCGGAACATAAACATGAAACCAATGTTTCTGCTTCTAAAGCGTCTGTTGCAACTCACGATATGATTTCTGAACCACCAGAGCCAAAAAAGGCAAAAAAACGTACCAGAAATCCAAGTAATTGGAAAAGAATACGTGCAAAGCAACTTAAAAATACAGAAAAGAGTACCTTTCTAGAACAGGGAAGTATGTGAGTGGTAAAGTCATGGGTCCCACATGCTTATATAAGTGTAGAATTTCTTGTGCCAGTAAATTTTCTGAAGAAGAAAGAAAAGCTATTTTGACAGTTATTGGGAATTAGGTGACTTACAGCGGCAAAGAGGGTATCTGAGTTCCTGTGTTAAATCACTTAACGTAGCATATAGACGTATCAAGGTTGACGTCCAGATTAAACAACCTGCAAAGCCTAGAAACCCAAATACGGCATATTATTTTCTGTTGAATGGAGTAGAAAAAAGGGTATGCAATTTTTTTTTGTTAAATACATTAGGCATTGATGAAAGAACACTTCGCACCGTGATACAAGCCAAAAATGAAAATCTAGGTACTGCTCCACAAGATAAAAGAGGACACCATAAGAATCATTCCAATCTGCCTGAAGAAGTAAGACAATCTATAATAGATCATATACAATCGATACCCAAAATTGAAAGCCATTATTTGAGAGCTAACACTAGTAGGGAATATGTTGATGGTGGCTTAACGGTATCAGAAATGCACCAGAACTATGAGACTTTAAGACGGGAAAGTAATTTACCTACTGCACCCTATGCTGCATATCTTTACATATTCAATACACAGTTTAATATTGGATTTATTATACCGAAGAAAGATCAATGTGACATTTGTATTGGTTATAAAAACGCACCTACTGAAGTTAAACCGCAACTTGAAGCTGATTATAAATCACATCTGGAAGAAAAGAGTTTAAGCCGTCATGAAAAACAAAAAGATATGAATAATAGTAATTTAGTTATTGCCACCTACGATTTGCAAGCGGTATTATCATGTCCTGTCGGAGATTCTTCAGCATTTTTTTTATAAAACTCGATTAAGTGGTACAACTTTTTTGATCTGAAAGTATTAGCAGAAGAGTTAAATTTAAATTTATCGAAGAATATTCATGGGGACCAAATCAGATTGAGCGAATTAAAAGTGGCCAATTTACAAAGGATCAGAATACTTTTGGATATAAACTATCATATAAAACTGAAAATATGTTGCAAGCTAATACAATAATAGAAAGAAATTTACGCTCAAGCAGACCAACTAGGTCAATTATTATTGATGAGATACACCTCCATCCGGCATATAATTATAAAATACCAATATCTGAACGCAAGAAGCAAGATATATTGCAATTAATTAAAAAGAATATAGTACCTCACTACTATGCGGAATATTATAGTAACTAGTAATTAATCGTTTTATTTTTTATGTCAGATGTTTATTAGCTACTAAGAAAATAAATACCCACAATAGAATGGGTAATTATTAAGATTAATAATACAAAGCTCTGAAGACTGATTTAAAGTAAAAGTTTATTAATAATAAGTTAATAGAAGACTAATTTAAAAGTAAAAGTTAATTATTTATTAACTTTTACTTTTAAATCAGTCTTCTATTAACTTATTATAATAAACTACGTGATTTTTCAAAAGTGTAATAAATAAGTATTTACAAAATGTTATTTTTCTTTGAAAAGTCTTCAGAAGACTGATTATGCTTAACGGTTTATAGAAAAGTTGATTAGTATCAAAATTTAATAAATACATACATAATTTTAATTAAACTATGTTTTATTAGCCTTCATCAAAATATTCACCTTTTTATCGTTTTTCCTTAATAACACAATAGTTAATGATTTCTGTTTGGCAGTTTCAAGTTATATGCTACTTTTAAGTGTATATTTTGCTTTTTTGGAGATAATTATTGAAATAATGATAAATAATAATGTTTGATTTTGAAATTTGTTATACCTTTACGTCATTGTTCGTCACTATTTTTTATTGTTTTACATATATTTTAGTGAAACAATGACTTAACTGTAGGTACCCTGTATTTTGAAAATTTACAACAATAAAACAACAAATTTGTAAAGCGTTATATTTAACTAATATAATAGAATATATAACCATGTATTCGTATTATGTTGAGTTATTATAAATATCGTCTTTACAAGAGAGTTATTGAGTAAAGAGTAAATTTCAAGTTTCAAATGCATTTTTCTCAAATATCTGGTCTTTGCATATACGTCATTGTAATTTTAAGAGAGCGATATGTGCCCAAGATGATTAAAGATAACAGACTTACTTATAAAAGCAAACCGGTTTAAGACATGTTTTGTCTCATGTCACTAATATAAAAATTGCATTTAAAAGACAAAGACAAAACATTTCTCAACCAGATCCATGCCCAAAAGTAAACAAGTGAATGATTTACATCAGTAATATTTAGACAACAGTTTCAATGTTCACAATCAAAATTATTCATCTTTTTTGGAGTCACCACCTGCAACTGTGAGCTTCTTTTGCAGCTTGCTGTGTTCCTCTGCAAGTCTGTCATACTCCTTGTTCAAGCCCTCAGCCTGAGATTTAACAGCCTCTTTATCCTTCTTCTCTTTATTTAGTTCCTTTTCCAGCAGAGTGATTTGGCTTCTCAAATCTTCAATCTCCTTCTTGTTGTGTTCATCACCTGCTCCCTGCTTCTCCAAGAGTGATCTAGCTGTGGTGGTCGCACTTTGAGCCTGACGGAAATTAGCCTCAGATTGTGCCAGAAGCGTGGCTAATTGCGAAATCATTTGCACCAACCGACGAATCACTACGAGCAAAAATAGAGCGAAGCCCGAGATGTAGAAGTTTCTCTGAGCGCGGAACAGCCTCATGTTACCTTGCATCTCTGCATCCAAGTGCTGGTGATCTGTATTCTCAATATTTGAATACTTTTGCATTTCACGAATGGCGTCCAGAAGACATAACACCAACACTCCGATAAGTATTAGGAAGTAAATAGAGGCCTGCCCACTTATGTATGCGAGGAATTTGGACCTGAAGAACCTTTGCCATTTGGATGGACTTGCAATCGGCAATGTCAAAAGGAGCACGATGGCTATTTCGGCGTATAGGAACGTCGCAATGATTGTCCACTGTAAACTCATGGTGGTTTCTTTTTGATAACTATTACAATCAAATAACAACAACTGTACCCGGCCGCAACGAG
This sequence comes from Pseudoips prasinana, assembly GCA_951640165.1. Classification (NCBI taxonomy): domain Eukaryota; kingdom Metazoa; phylum Arthropoda; class Insecta; order Lepidoptera; family Nolidae; genus Pseudoips; species Pseudoips prasinana. The sequence continues at coordinate 5,734,137 of OX621260.1, forward strand.
TAAATTCACGGTTTGAATGAAAGCAACGCAGTTTTTATTATAAATAATCGACGACCCGGTGACTAATGAAGAAAATGACGTAAGGTTAGAAATAGAAAATAAAATAATGAATGACGTGTCTCAAAAATAAAGAACTGTTCCTGAACGAAATTATTGTTCTCGAATATTCATTATTTTTAGGAAAGAAAACTAATTCAGGCAATTTTCATAATATTTGAAATATATTATGAGGTAAATAAAAATATTTACATGTTCGATGCCTAAATCTGTATTTCTATATTCCATGAAATATTTCAATCTCTGGTTATTTCAGAACGAATTAAACACGAAACCTGTCCAATATTCACAGAATTCAAAAGAACAACATTAATAATATGAATTCTTTGAATAGACTTAAATAATACTAGACAAATATTCAGAAAGTTGTTACTCCACAAAATCATGTTATTTAGACCACTTATAAGTCTAACATTCATAAATATTTTGGTTTTGGCTTTTATTACAAACGTATTGCAAAAGTTGATTCTTATTCCGTACACCGGTACGCTTATGTCAATATGATTATTCGTCCCGTTGTCGAATGACGTCACTTTTAGTAAAATTGAAATAATAAAATAAAACATCTTAAGTACCGTTAAACAGTGAAAGTGGTAAATAGTTATAATTATGGCAGATCCTAAATACGAAAATCTTCCTGGAATAGTAAGCATAAAACGTTGAACTGTGGAAAAAATATCGATTTTTTTAAGTTCGGTGTTAATTATTGAATTTTGTAGGCTTATGACCAACCTGATGTGTATGAAACCGGGGATTTGCCTGAGGCTGACCAGCCAGACCCAGCGGAAGAAGAGGAAAACGACAGCATTGAACAATTACATCTATCTGTGAAGGATTCTTTCAATAAGTTCAAAGGCAAATTCTTGACTGGTGCAGTGGACTTTTCAGATAGACTTAGCAGAAAATCTAGAATTGGGTACAGGTACTATTTTTTTAACACTTGTACTACATTTAAAAATGAATCTCATAACAACCTTTCTGTTAGGATATAATGGACCGGTAATGTAATGTGTGTGTTTTTTCATGGTCATATTCTAAGAAATAAATTAATAATAATTGCCATACGACATGGCAAAGCTGTCAGCTTTCTGGGTACATTCCCTGACAACAATGACATTCTTTTTCAGTTCTGTATATCAACAGGACTTTATTTTCTTTACAAAAGATGATGAAGTTGGAGGGTAAAAATATCAACTGGCATGTTGGTGTAGTTGTTAGAGACCCTGCCTGCTAAGCCAGAGGTTGTGGGTTTGTTCCCAGGATAAATCTTTGTGTAATGAGCAAGACTATTTATCTTTTAATAAAAATAACATCCAGCATTGCATCTATTCGCATCGCATTCGCAATTGTGGAGATCTTTGGGGGAGGCCTTTGTCCAGCAGTGGACGTCTTTCGGCTGATATGATGATGATGATGATGAAAAATAAAAATAAATTAATTAATTAATTTTCTGTCTGGCAGACCCAGACATGATTTTGTGTCAGGGTGTAATTTATGTTTAATGTATTACGAAATATGTTGACTGGTTGCCATTGTACAGGCTGTGCCTAGTTTGGGATCATAAATATCATTTATATTTTAGGCCGTATTGCTTGCCGAAGTATTTTGAGTGTTTGTATTTTGTTGTCTTACCCAGTTTTATTGGTTACTAGCTGTAACCCGCAGTTATACCCTCGTTAAACTTTATAAATTATAGCCTATGTGTTAATCCAAGGTGTCAGCTAATTCCATATAAAATTTTATTAAAATTGCTCACAAACTTTCGCATTTATAATATTAGTAAATTAAATCTTTTGTTACAGAGCTGGAGAGTGGGAGTTGGCAGCTGAAGGGGACACAGAGACACCTCTGGAGAGGTACAATAGACTGCGCTGTGAGTTTTCAGAGTTGCTGGAACAAGTCACTGAACAGCAAAACACAGCTACTGAGAGTGAAAAGGTATGGTATACCATGGGAGGGGAGTAGGGGTAAGGAAGTGATAAGGTACCCTTGTCTAGTGTTGAAGTGAACTTTTTTTTTGACCACCAGCTTGACAACATCTTGTCTTATGGGACCCTGGTTCTACCCTTAAGATAAACTTAATCTGATAGTAATTTTTAAATATATATTTTTTTATGGCAATCTGGTGTACTTTCAGCAATTTCTGCCAGTGGCATGTAATGGATCTACATGGGTTTTTAAAAATATGGCAAGTATATGATAGCTTAAAACTCAGTTGTGGTAATATTTAAGTACCTGAAACAAAGACAAACACAGAATAAACTTAAACATACCTATGTAGGAATACTAGAGGAATACATGATACATATAATACTATTATAACTTTATCTTGTTAGTTGCTATAATAAATTACTTTTAAGTAAACACTACTTTTTTTTAAATATTTTTGATAAAATTTATTCTGTAAACTTACAATCCAGTACATAAATAGTAGACCATATGGATGGACTATCTGAGGAGGATGGTCTGTTTCATCTTATAAAATTTTGAGAAATCCTTAAATAAATAACAAATTATTTAGCTGCTATTTTTAAATTTAGAACTATTAAACTAAGAAATTTCTAAATGATGGACTTTTTACTTTTTCGAAGGCCTTTTTGAGGAGGCCTTAAGGAGGTGTCTCGGCTGATATGATGAAGTGGTCTTATGTTATTTTAATGTGTCAGCTTTATTTTACAGGAGGAGTACACAAAACTGGCAGTTCAGATCAACTCCACTAAAAAACTGTTGGAAGAACTGAAGTTAGAGGAGGGAGAACAAATTGATCCTAAAGCTGAAAAATTAAAGTAAGACAGTTTCTTTTCTCCTTGCTCTAGTTGTGGCATATATATTTTTTGCAGTAAAAATACCGGCCAAGTGCGAGTGAGTCCGACTCGCCCATGAAGGGTTCCGTAGCAGCAAATATTTTAATTAGTAAGTATTTTATAGTATAGTATTTTATTTATATATTATTTTATTTTAATAAGTAAGTATTTTGTTGTAGACGTTAGTTGATTAAATGAAAGGTAAATTGCGGTTTACGGTTATGATGTATTAAAAACAAACTACTTACTAGATCTCGTTCAAAACATTTTTTGGTGGAAGTTTGCATGGTAATGTACATCATATATTTTTTTAGTTTTATCATTGTCTTATTTTAAGTTACTTACACACACACGTTCATTTTACCACTTTGGAAGTGTCTGTCGCGCAAACGATTCAGTTTAGAAAAATATTATATTGGAAACCTCAATATCATTTTTGAAGACCTATCCATAGATACCCCAAATGTATGACTACAGTTAAAATATTTTTTTTGAGTTTCCGCTCTATGAATGAATGGAGTCCCCACAATTATTGTTTTTTTTTATTTTTGTGTGAAAATCTTAATACGGTTTACAGAATACATCTACTTACCAAGTTTCAACAGTATAGCACTTTTTTTTTTTTTTTTTTTTAATCTTTATTTATTATACAGGATTTTCGTACATGAAATGACGATGCCAATCCCATCGTACCTTATTCTAAGCTAGCTCTAAAACTACACTATACAAATCCAATAACTAACCCACTGAGTACATAGACGGGTCACTTAATTTTAAAGAAATATAGCATTCTAGCTCGAACCGAGTACGGTTCTGCTAAAATGCTATGAAAAACACCAACATCTCTTAAATTTATATTGAACCTTCTTATCATCTCATCTCGCCTACTACCGTTACGGACACATTCTCTCAATATATGGTAAACATCTTCTCGTTTTCCACACTGTTCACAATTTGGTGAATCAACTTTTTTCATACAGTATAGCACTTATAGTTTCGGAAAAAAGTGACTGTGACATACGGACGGACAGACATGACGAATCTATAAGGATTCCGTTCTTTGTCATTTGGCTACGGAACCCTAAAAAATAACGATGTAATATAGTTAAGTATACATAATTATTTCTAGTTACATTTAGACATTTAGTTACACGGATTGTTAAAACATTTATAAAATTTATTTTATAATAGTACCTAATGATATATAGCTAGCTTGTATTCTTGGAGATTATGTACATACATACATAGATTCACACGTGTTTCCCAGAGGGGTAGCCAGAGACAACGGATTTCCATTTGTCACGATCTTTGCATACCTTATTTGCCTCGATTACTGTCATTATATTCTTCATACATGCTCGCCGGTTTAGAAGATTATGTTTAGGTTTAATTATCGAAATTTATGGTTAAAGCTATATTTTACTACATATTGTCTAAATGGTTCTGTCTATATAAAGGTATGAATTCAATATTATTATTATCACGATCCTTGTGTTTATAACGACGCGACAGTCGCCCTTTAATGCTACCACCGGATCCAATGCGCCCCAACTGAGAAGACCCAGCGAAACAAACTCAGCAGGTTCATCTACTACCGGTTTCAACACGGCCCAGTTGAGACGGTCCGGCGAAACATACTCAAGCGGGCATGAACACGGAATTTTTTTAATTAAATTTTTCCTTGTTTAAAACTTCCTATAGTTTAAATATATTGTTATTTTAACAGGGAATACCTGTCAAGTAGTGTAAAGAAGAAGCAAGGGGATATGGTGACAACACATCTCAAGCTGAAGCCGGAAGTGAACCTCGCGTACACCACACGGATAGCACAGCTGGAACACAGGTTAGTAAATTTAGTATACACTGTAGCATTATTAATTAAATACAGGCTGGCCGAGAAGTGATGTCAGTGATGACATCAAGTCAGTGATGACTTACGGAACAGAGCAGTGGTCGCTCACTATGGGCCTTATTAGAAGGCTCAAGGTCACCCAAAGAGCAGAGAGCTGGCTATGGAGAGAGGGCTAAGCTCGGAGTTTCCCTGCGGGATCGAATCAGAAATGTCGAAATCCGCATGCGAACCAACGTCACCGACATAGCCCGAAGAATTGCAAAACTGAAGTGGCAGTGGGCGGGATACATAGCTCGTAGAACCGACGGCCGTTGGGGCAGAAAGGTTCTTGAGTGGCAACCACGAACCGCAAGACGCAGCGTGGGCAGGCCCCCTACAAGATGGACCGATGATCTTGTGCGGGTCGCTGGAAACTGCTGGATGCGAATAGCACAAGACCGGCAATTGTGGAGATCTTTGGGGGAGGCCTTTGTCCAGCAGTGGACGTCTTTCGGCTGATATGATGATGATGATGGCCGAGGAGTTGACGTGCAAACGCAAAATTTAGATACTCTATGATGAGGAGTATCCGAAACATAAACATTAATCTGACTATTTTAATTAGTTTTTGATACTTTGAAAATTTATGAGTATGAGATATGCATACTTTAAACTTTTGTAACTGGAGCATAGAAGGAACATCGCCGACATCCTTTTTTTTGTATAAATTGGTTACTGGAAAACTAGATAGTAGTCCATCTTTACTAGGAAAATTATACTTGTGTAGCCGTATCCATAATATGAAGACTTTCAATTTGCCTCTTTGCCAACTACAGTCAGCACTCGCCGTTGTACCGTATGTGTTCAGCTTACAACAACTTTTGCAACCAAATTGATATTTTTAGTTCGTCTGCTCATTCGTTGAGACTGTTCTTACTTAAGAAATTTAATCATAAGTGATGTAAATTACTGCAACTAGGTTTTATTGTTTTGTTAATTTTAATTTTTGTATTGTTATCTTTCTAATATTAATTTCAATTTTAACTGACTATGATGTAACCCAACTGTAAGCTTTCTTTTTGTTTAATGCATGCTGTGTTCACTTCTAGAAGGCCAAACACTTAAGCTATATTTGTTTAATGCTCTATAAAAATGAGTGAGGTGATTCCGATACTCCTCATCATAAAGTATCTAAATGTTGCGTTTGAACGTCATGTTCTCGGCCACCATGTATAGACCGTCCTGTTGACCAGTGGCTTAGTGACTACTAATCCTGAGCCGTGTGGTGACGGCGTAGAATATCATCACCCCATCTCACCCCGTGGGAGGCGTAGAAATCAACCGAGGATATACTTACCAGCGTTTTTCTGTGATCTATGACCGCCGTCTGCCAAGCGTGGTGATTATGGCATACTCCCCCATTATTTGGGGAGGCTTTTGTCCAGCTGTGGACATAATCTGGCTGACTTGGTGGAAGCCTGAGGTCGTGGGTTCGATTCCAACCCGGGACAAATCATTGTGTGATGAACATGATGATTGGTTCTGTGTCTGGATGTAATTTATGTATAATAAGTAATTATTTAGAAATATACAAGTATGTGTATCAGTTGTCTGGTTGCCATTGTACACCCTCTCTCTAGGTGGCGTGGTGTTAGTTGTCCCAAGATATTGAATTTAATTAAGAGTAATGCTTGCCTTTCACGCCGTAGGTCATGGGTTCGAATCCCACCCAGGACAGATATTTGTGTGCATGAACATGACTATGTCTGTTTGTTCTGAGTGTGGGTGTAATTATCTATTTAAGTATGTATTTACAAAAGAAAAGTTGTATATGTAATATCAGTTGTCTGGTTTCCATAGAACAAGCTCTGCTTAGTTTGGTATCAGATGGCCGTGTGTGAATAATGTCCCAAGAATGTTATAGATTAAATTTATTCAGCACTTGTATATTATCATACACTTATACTTGCCAAGTCACAATGCAGTACTTAATATAGTATACGATATTAAAGTTTTTAAACTAGTTTTACCATGCGACCTCCTTAAATAAATAACAAGTTACTTGGCTGCTATTTTATTTAAAATTCTATTATATTCGAAAATAAAAAAATTAAGACTAGAAACAGATGGTGAACGCAGAGGGCGAGAAATACCTGAGGACACCCTTATGGGTTTCAGGTCATAGCTTAGGGGGACATACAAACAGAAGAGATGACAAGTAGTGTCAAAACTGAGAACAGATTAATATTATTGGTCTTTAATATTGGTCTTTGATAGTTCGAAATTTCACCATTAAAAAAAAAAAAAGCTTTTTATTCACATAGACTTTAAAAAAGCGCTTGTAAATAGTCAGAACATGTTTGTAGTAATATAGTTGTATACATTATTATTTCTAGTAACATAGATATTTAGGTACACATTGTATGAAAACATTTATAAAATTTATTTTATTATAGCATTGATATTTAGCTAGCTCGTATCAAGTTATTGTCAAGAGATTATGTTTAATTATTCTAGTCTAATTATTCTAGTCTATTATTATTCTAGTCTAGTCTAATATTTTTACTACATATTTCATTAAGGTTCTATACCTTAATGGTGGAATTTCGGAAAAGGACTATCTCCATGCCCGAGTAAATACTTCAGGTATTTTGATAAAAGTTGTACAAAGTTGCCCAGAAATATTTGCGTAAAAATAGTTTTGTCTCTTATTTTAGGTTGCATAAATTGGAACAGACAGCAGGAGTGAGAGACGAGGAGGCGTTCAGGAGGTTACAGGCAGCTACTGGACAGGTTTGTAGTGATGATGCCCATCACATTTTAGTACCTCGCCCTGTGATATAAAAAAAAAAACCAGTTTCCTACTGCTCAATACTTTGCTCTTTGTGTCAATTGACTCACTGCCAAATGCAAAATACAAATCCGTTTATTTGCATGAATTTAGTTTACAGGGTATGGTCTTAAATTAAAATGGTCCATTTACATTCTACCTTTATGTTTTGGTGTGCAAATATTTGGCTTCTAACAGTAATATTCTAATATTTTGCAAGCAAAGTGTGGCTTGTAACCTTCAAAGTGGTTTAATTTCTCCGTGCTTGGAAGTATAATCTGTCGGCTCTGGTTGCAGTCGTTATACAACAGTGGATAAGATATGTCAGAAGTCTACTGGCTACTTGACTCGCACACAATGTTTATTTATTTATTTTTATTTATATTTATTTGCCAAAAACACGGTACGAGGTTGTTAAAATTACATAGATCAACATGTTTCGCCGACACAGCGGCATGCAAAGGGTTACAATTAGACATTAATAAATTAGTGAAATTTTATTTTATCAATTAAATTATATAAATAAAACTGAGTCCCGCTTATTAATTAAATAGGAACACTACATATAATTATTATCTATTAAAAAACACTACAACTTACACTCAACTTCGATACTACGGTTTTGATAAAGACCAAGACCAAAAAATTTACATGGATATTGGTTAAAAATTCATAAAGCGAGTAAAAACATTCGTGCAACAACACATTGTATATCAATAAACAATGCGTTGCCTAAATTAAAATTCATTATATATTTATTTTTGTTGAAGTTTTTAAATTTAAATTAATACAAGAAAGAGAAAATATTTAAAATTTTGTATGTTTGTAATGGCTAAATTAAAAACTACATAACTTGTCAGCCATGTTTATAGAAAACAAAGCCGATGAACAACACTTACATCCTCCGAAAGGGTATTAGCAAGAGAATTCTAAATTTGATCTGCCAGTGTGTAATGTTCGTCACCTAACGCCATAGTTCTAGTCCCAACTTGGTAGTAGGTGCTGGTTCGAATCCCGCTGGACGATTAAATTTGTGATTCTCAATTTTGAGATTAGATATGGGCTTTGCAATGCGAATGGTGCTATCAAACTAATATTTACTAGTAAGAAACGAATGGAATGTGTTTCCAGGCGACTCTATGTGGCGCGGCGGCGTCGCTGGCGGCGCAGACGTCGCTGCTGCGCGGCGGCGAGCTGGCGGCGGCCGAGGCGCGCGTCACCTCGCTGCTGACCAACGTGGACGCGCTGAAGGCCGCCGTCAAGCCCGCAGACCCCGAGATAGATGCCAAGGTAGCACATGTTCATTCTTCTTAGCGGCTCGATGGCAAACTTGACGGTCACCGTAGCCTAGTTGGTAGTGCTCCTGCCTACGAAGCTGGTGGTCCTGGGTTCGAATCCCGGTAAGTACAAATATTTGTGTGATGAGCACGAATATTTGTTTCTGAGTCATGGATGTTTTCTATCTATATAAGTATGTATATCGTCGCCTGGTACCCATAGTACAAGCTTTGCTTAGTTTGGGGCTAGGATGATCTGTGTCACATTGTCCCTAGATATTATTATATAACTACAAAGATATTATTATTATAAACTCATTAAATTTTTGTGGCCTAGAACGTGGCCACACTTCCCTGCTTATGACATTCCTAAGATCCTGCTATGAACATGTGGCAGGGCAGGCTGGCCACGCTGTTAGATGGGCCATGGATTGGACCGATGCTCCACAAATACAGTCCGTTTTGGGGTTGCTCGACAGACATTTCTGAGAGTCTCCGTCCTCCAGAGGACATGTTAAGCTGTCGGTCTCACTTGTTGTCATTAAACAACAGTTAATAAGCCATGTCAGAGGCCTACTGGGCCGCTTGCACACCTCTGACAAAAGAACTGAAAGAAAGAAGAGGGTATAGACTGCTTATACTTCTTCCATGCCCTGTTTTTATTGCTATTGAGCTCGTCTCCTCGTCCAACTCATTACGGCTAGTTACCAGCATTCATTGAGTGGCAACCCCCCTCACTAACCTATGTATTTACACAAAGTTAGTTCATAGAGAAAATCAAACCTACGACTTACACCGATATGATACAGTCGTCTAATTCTTACTACAAATTGCAGGTGAACGAGTTATACAAATTGTTGAATCAAATAGACGGTATCTCCCATACTGAAATATTGGAGAGGATGGAGGCTCTCGAGTCGTTACACAATCAAGGTAAGTTGTATAGGTATTATTCTTTTTGCAGTGGTCCTCATAGAATTAAGAATAATACCCCAGAATCCCGGGGTAAGTCCATGTTAAGTCCAGTAATCTACGTGTGAATGACCCCAAAGGTAGTTCTTAACATAGACTTACCCCGGGATTCCGAAGTATTAGATTTTTTACAAATTACAACAGCAATAGTTTATCATATCATTGTATCGTGGGGAACTTTAAAAACATGCAATTTACGGTCACAACGCACAATCAAACTTAGAACGACAATTTATGGGTCTGTGCGGGACTCGAACCCAGAACACTAGGGTGTTGAGGCAGTTGTGAAGCGAGCCCCTTAAAGAAGCAGAAGAGAAAAAAGATTTATTCAAAAAATTGCACGTTAACTACGCGTTCAAATTTAAAGACATTTTGATCCTAAGTCTTAATGTCTCTGAACTTCCTCCAGGATTTCTAGAGATAATCTTTGTCCGGCCAGTAAGATTTTTTTGAAAAGTACAATGCGGGCGGTGCCGCATCAAAATCTAGTTTTATTTCAGTATTAAAAGATTATGACATCAATAATTGGTTTCAGAGAGAACTGTAACAATCGTGAATGTTTAAAGAGTTATGTACAAATACTATCGTAGTCGTAATATATAGCCTTTAGAAACGCAGTTTCGTTAGTTAAAACTTTTACTGTTCGGAAGTTTTAGGTTGCGGATTTGTAAATTATACATCAGTAATATTTGATTGAAGGTGAATCTTTAAGATTCCTGAATTTTGCGATGCGAGAGTAGGTCCATATTATGGCTCATATTCCCGAATGCTACGTAAAGGCACTACCTACAAAAATATCAATATACCATAATTTTTTAGATCGTAGTTATGTGACTTGCGGTAGGATATGGCTAGTAGTAATCGCCGCTAATGTAAAAACGGAAAGCCCTTCCAAGTGACTTTCTCTCTCTCTTTGACTCTTTCTAATTTATACGTGTGTGTGTGTGTGTGTGTATGTGTCTGTCGAAATTAGTGCAGATGAGCATTTTTTTATTAATATAGATGTTAGTTTAGTAGTCGTCAACGTCATGTAGATGTTCAGATCTTTCTTTTCTTTTCCAGCGAGCAATTTCGGTAAATCGCTGACAGAGTTAGAAACCCTTCAGACCACGATCGCGAGTGGCGTACAAAACAACAAGGAGCTCCTACAGGGTGTCCAGGAAGTCTTCGCACACAACGTGGACAGCCTACAGAAGGAAATCAAGAAACTGGATGAAAGAATTACCAAGATGGCCGCCGCATGAGAACTTATTATTTTATAGTGTTGTTAACACCGATTATTTTTACTGTTACATTATTATTATTTGCATTTAAATATATATATATATATAATAAGAATAGGGATCTCAACACATTTTATTTATACAGATTGGCCAAGGTTGGAGTTCAAACGCAAAATTTAGATACTTTATGATGAGGCGTATCCGAATCACCCCCATGTATGTTCTACGATTTTGCTTAGTTTTAGAGGTAGAATTTGGATCGATCCTGAGCTCATACCCTAATTTTAAACTTTCGAATAAATTGTAAGTCAGTTCTGCAATGATGAGATAAACCATACTATTTAGGGTGTTAGGTTAAACTATGTTAATTAGTTATCACAAAAAAACTTAACCAGAAATGTTCAACAGAACGCGAAAAATCGGAGACTGATGTTAGGTAAAATTTACGAAAAAAATCATTAAAAATATTCTATCTCGAAAACAACGCAAAATCGTAGAACATACATGGGGGTGAATCGGATACTTCTCATCATAAAGTATCAAAATTTTGAACGTCAACACCTCGGATACATTTATTCAGCTAATTGTCAGTTTAATCAAGCCGGCATGCAATATATGTCCGGAAAAAAAACATGACACTTTTTGCAAGAACTTATCAGTGCTTTGTTTACAAACATACTACAGGGAATTTGGCTCTAGTATAAATGTCAAAGTAAGGCCCAATTAATATAGTATGTTGTTTTGACATTCCTATTGTCATTTGAAACGCTTAGATCGAAATGCTGGGTTGGCAACCCCTGGTGCTTAAGCAAGTAGCTTAAAAGTGAATGAATTAATGTTTTTCAGACACATATTCTAATAATAACACACTTATATCGATATCGATGTGAATGCTCGATTAGTATGGTTAGAATAATCGATTTTATACAACACTACTATTAAATACAAGGACATTAGTTCTCGAATCACTCAATATAATATTGTAATGCAATTAGTGTAATTTGAAATTAAATACTTTTGTACAGGCGCCAGCACATCAAGCTACCCCAATCTGTCATATTTCCCCAATTGAAGGTGAACCTTATGCTTTTGTGATATAGTTGAAACTCTATAAAAGAAATTTGACAGATTGGGGTAGATGGATGTGCTGGAGTCAGTACGCCGTAATGTATTATTTGCTCATACATTAACATGGTTACGGCTGTTACCGTTTATAAATTAATAAATAATATTAATTATGCAACAAACATTCTGTAATAATTTCTATAATCTTCTCTAGCTTTTCAATTTAATGGAAATTTAATTAATTTTGTAAGAAAAAATATTTCAAACCATAGACTCTGCCATAAACATATATGGCCGAATCTATGGTTTCAATATTTATTATTCATAGAACAAATTGACATTGAATCATAGTTGAAATTGTTGATTGATTCTATCGCATTTTATTTTCAAGTATAACCATACTGAATTATTATATTGTGAACAAAATTGCCATAAACAGATATGGCAGAATCTATGGTTTCAATTTTGTGGCGTGTGAAGACCGCATTCATAGAATAAATTGACTTTGAATGATAGTTGAAATTTTTGAATGATTCTATAGAATTTTATTTTCAAGGATAACCAAACTGATTTATTATACCGTGAACAAAATTATTAGGCTTAAGCCATATTATTGTGTTCCCCGGTATCTATATTTTTGTACACTTCATTATTTCCAATGTCGAACATTACTTTGTTTAACCTGTGTATCTTTATGTAAGAATAGACTGCTTAAGAGAATATAATTTATTTAAAAATAAATCAATTATGTAGCTCAGACATTTTATTTTGAAAAAGCATTACCTAGAAGTAATAATAATAATATCCTGGGACATTATTCACACATGGCTATCTGCAGTGGTGGATTTGCAGTCTTGGCCGCTCTAGGCCCCAGAGCATGTGCCGCCCCTTTCTCAGCACAAAAAGAAATATAATAATAAATAAATTCATTATATACCTAGTCTTTATGAGAAAGCTCACAAATACTAGGTATATATTGAAATTACGAGTACTTTATTGCTAAATTTGCAAAGAAAAGAACGATTATGCCTCTTGGCTGCTTTTAGCTGCACATTCACCTACTAAATTGAGCGATTGTGCTGAACAAGGAACATACTCGGCAAGGGGTGAAATTTCCTTAATTTTATATTGCAGGCCATTGTATATGCCTGCCATATTAGCTGAGTTGTCATAAGATTAGAATAATAATGGTTTCAATATTTATTATACATAGAATAAATTGACTTTGAATCATAGCTGAAATTATTTTAGTAGTATAACCAAACTGAGGTATTATACTGTGAACAAAATTGCCATAAAAAGATATGGCACAATCTATAGTTTCGATATTGTGGCGTGTGAAGACCGCATTCATACAATAAATTGATTGAATCATAGTTGAAATTATTTTCAAGTATAACCAAACTCAGTTATTATACTGTGAACAAAATTGCCATACACAGATTTGGCAGAATATATGGTTTCAATATTGTGGCGTGTGAAGACCGCATTCATAGAATAAATTGACTTTGAGTAAGATTGCCCGCGGCAGTTTGAAATCTCAATACTCAATTCAGTTGACGTTGAGGTAACAGCATCTGATATTTGTTGTGATTTATGACCTACGTTTGGAATGAACTTGAGGAACCATTCTCCATGAAATCCATTAGGCAGGACATATCTGATGACATAAGATAGTTTATTCGCTGCTCTTCTGTAAGAGATATATCCTGCGTACCTAATAATAACTTTTAATAATAATAATATATATGTATTGTGCTTTGCATTAGAGTCCTTGCAATTTATTTGTCAGGAATTGCCGCCCCTAATATCAGGGCGCCCTAGGGCAAATCCGCCACTGACTATCTGATCCCCAACTAAGCAGAGCTTGTACTATGGAAACCAGATAACTTTTCTGTTGTAAATACATACTTATACAGGGTGGCCCAGGATACATACTTATACAGGTTGACGTTCAAACGCAAAATTTAGATACTTTATAGTGAGGAGTATCCGAATCATATAGGTATGTATGTACATAATCTCTCCATTTTAATATTTTTGGATACTTTGAAAATTTATGAATCAGTTCTGCAATGATTAGATAAAACCATAGATACTTTTTAGGGTGTTAGAAACTATGCTTATTAGTTATCACAAAAAAACTGAACCAGAAATGTTCAACAGTTAGGAGTTAGGAGAGATATACGTCAAAAATCATTAATAAAAATCCATCTCGAAAACTATGCAAAATCGTAGAACATACCCATGGGGTGATTCAGATACTCCTCATCATCAAGTATCAAAATTTTACGTTTGAACGTCAACACCTCGGCCACCCTATATAGATAATTACACCCATACTTAGGACAAACAGACTTATTCATGCACACAAATATCTATCCTGGGGGGATCGTTCCCACGACCTGCGGCGTGAATGGCAAGCATTTACCAACCACGCCAACCGGCGTTGGCCGTATTGCGGGGGATAATCTCGAAGTCCATAATAAGACTAATAAGAATTAGGTACCGCAAGGGATGAAAATTCTATCGTATCGGGATATATCATCATCAAATCAATCGAGAGACGTCCATTGCTGGACAAAAGCCTCCCCCAAGGATCTCACCTATAGAAGGTCTTTTGCTGCGCGCATCCAGCGGCTTCCCCCGAACCTTGCAAGATCGTCGGCCCACCTTGTAGGGGGCCTGCTAACGCTGCGTCTTCCGGTTCGTGGTCGCCACTCGAGAACCTTTCTGCTCCATCGGACGTCGGTTCTACGAGCTATGTACCGCGCCCCTGTCACTTCAGTTTGGCAATTCTTCGGGCTATGTCGGCTACTTTGTTTCGCCTGCAGATTAGACGTGTCTGAGTCGATCGCGCAGGTATAGGTACTCCGAGCATAACCCTCTTCATTGCTCGGGATATTACTATAATCGTATATGTGCATTTATGTTTGGTTTAATAATAAATTTTTTTAGTCTTCGATATCGCTTTGTTCCAAAATGGTCATTTACGAATAGTTCTACTTTCCGTCGTAACACCAACGCTGCAAAAGTATTAATAATCTGTATGGGATTCCAACGTTTTCATTGTGGACGTTTTGGATTCCAGACCTGTGGAAGGCTGATCCATCGTCAGAGTTAACGGCATGGTTCCGTGTTAGTGGCAAAATAATTTTAATTCATTTTAAACAAATTGTAAAAGCTTGATGAGGAAAACTTATGGTGAGCTGCGTTACCGTCACAAGGGCTACCTCCTTTATTGAGACGGTAACAATATATATAGGTATAAAGGTATTTCGAATAATAAAGTTACTTTTAATGATAATACTTTTAATCATTGCTGTACATTTTTTTTTAATGCGGGACTAGTCCCTCCCTCTTACCCACCACTGCAACTCCTGTAAGCCAGGAGCAACAGTGGCACACAATGAAATGACACTGAGCGGTGAAGCTCAGGCATGTCCCGGGGAATCGCTTTAACTGTCTTGGATCCCGCAACGAATTTAATCAGAAACAGAAAAAAGGAGGAGTTAGAAAATGAATAGTTCCACTTCCCTCCAGAGCAAAGCGAGAGACAGAATGATGTAAAGAGGCTATAGCCTCATAAAATGAGAGATTTGCAACTAGAGAAGCCAGCTGCAAAAGCACCGAGGATCAATTTAAGGGTCCTAAGTGAGCTGTTATATTTGATTCCAATAGTAGGTATGGCAAAAGCGCTTAAACGCACGGAAGTTGTTCCTCGTTGCTACAAGATCCGTATAATAAACTACTCCAGATATTGGTTGCAAGCTGTTTAACATAATATCACGCTGATTTTGCCAGAGATCACACACCCACGGGATGTGGTGAGCAGTTTGTTCATATTCGTTACTGGAAGTTGAGCACAGACAGATTGGTGAAGACACTAATTTGAAACTATACAATTTACTTTTAAAATTGCCGTGTCCGGTAAGAAATTGTGCAACACAATGGTCTATGATTAGCCAAGTTTTATTTAACCGTTCGCGTACGGAAAGAACTGGTGCAGATGGCGACCCTTGGTTGAGGTATTCCATCTACATTGCCATTCATTTAGTAGTTCGTTATTTAAGTCAGCTATTGGCATAAATAGCTTAGTTATTTTCGTACGGTCGCGTAATGATAAGAAATCATTACCTAAATTATCGCGCGTAGAATAATACATCGCTGCTCGTCTTTGAACTTCAAGATCAACCGGAAGTACACCCGCTAGGACAGGTAGGGCCTCTGTGCTTACTGTTCTATAGGCTTTACACAGAAATATCAACGCCAACCTCTGGCTTTGTAGTAATTTACGGCGAGCAGCTCCGATGGTACCTATCAGCCCACACAGGCGAGCCGTAGCATATACACCCAAAATAGGTTGCCCCGTAAATGATTTTAAGAGTATTAAAAGAGAGGCCCCAGGTTGCCGTCGATATCCTTGTAAGTGCAAAAAAGTTTCGCTTAGCTTTTTCCCCAACTGATTTAATATGTTCTATAAACGAGAAATTCTTTTCTAAAACTAAACCCAAATAACACGTTGATATCTTGCGTTTTACAGTAACATTATTAAGTTTTACGCTACAGATATGCAACGATTAAAAACTTTTAGTATTGAATCACCGGATTGTTTTGTGGCTTCTATTATCATTTTGTTGGATATTTTATCATCACCTGAAGCTTTGTTAACAGGTAGCGATTTCACAGTATTCATAAACTCATTAATTGTAGGAAGACTAGACATATACGTAGCGGGTGGATTGTTTGCCCACTGTCTAATCTGCTTGTGGTAGTCATTATCGTTCAAGGACCTATCATCAGGTATGAGCGAATTAAGTAGGGATTCCGTGGTCTCCTCTATGCCACTGGTGTAAGTATTATTGATTTTTATGTTTTGAATATAAGCTAAATCTATAGACCTATTTGCTTTAAACTCATGGTATAGGGGTGACCACGGGCCTTCTTTATCTAATTTATCGACTATTTTTCTAATAAGATTGCTTTTGGATTTCTCTATTGACGAGCGGTAACGTGAACGAGCTATTTTGAGATTTATATATGCATTATTTAAAACATCGCCTACAATTTAACGTTTTTTTAGTTTATTATATTTTTTACGTGTTCTCCGAAATTCACATCGAACTTTAATTAAGTAGTTATTCCACCAATCGCATCTTCGAATATTAATGATAGGGACGCGGCCTATGGCAATATCGGCACAGTAGGTAAAAGTGGCCGACATCATTACAGCACATTCCTCTGTTGTTAGTTCATCCCGGTTGAAATCCCTGGCATGCGCGGCAAAAAGAGCTCTGAAAAAATCCCAATCGGCCCCTTTGAGCCGATATCTATAGTTACCGTAAATAGCCGTAGGTCTTTGTGCCAACCGAGGAACAAACTCGTACACGATTAAG
Organism: Pseudoips prasinana; assembly: GCA_951640165.1. Classification (NCBI taxonomy): domain Eukaryota; kingdom Metazoa; phylum Arthropoda; class Insecta; order Lepidoptera; family Nolidae; genus Pseudoips; species Pseudoips prasinana. Next base: position 5,751,592 of record OX621260.1, read on the forward strand.
CGGTGATCACTGGATGAAGCGTCAGGCAAAACACGCCATCCATCTACTCGGACGTCTGAGCTTGAAAAAGTGACGTCAATAAAAGATTCGCCAGTAGGGCTACAATAAGTAGGCGGTGCATCAGGAGTGTTATGTATTGATAGATTCATCTCAGCGACGAAATCTTCGACGGCGTCCCGCCGTTCTGTATCGCTTGAACGATTGTAAACTTTCCAGGATGGGGATGATATTTCAGCGACAGCACAGTGTGACGTCATGAGGTTTCGCATAGCGCTTACCGTAAAATTAGTACGCGTGACGTAAATAGCAGCCCGTGATTTGTTGTCTAGCTGCAACAATTTATTTTTTAAACGTGCATATTGATATTGTTCTTGTACAAGCACTTTTTGTGGGTAGTTGTGAGAGACACACAGCTTATTTTTGCTCTGCATATTTAAATTAGAATTTAATTAATACAATAAGTGATTATAAGTATTTAATGTTTATAAAAGTAAGATAACATTATTCACCTACCAGACAAGCATTATCTTCAGTTTATAAGCACAATATAATCATCTACACTATGGACACCATCAAGGCCATCACAGATCTGAGGGAAGTTCTATTGAAGCAGATGGCAGACTTTCGTGCTGAACTTGAGGTTACCCCGGATAAGACAGGACTGGCTAGACGCTTCACAGCATTCCAGGATGTAGTTCTTCAACTTTTTGATGGCTTACAACAACAAGTCAATGCTCTCGCGCGGGATGCAGATCGCCTAGAGATGAGAGGCCGCCGTAAAATGTTATTGCTTCATGGTGTTAAGGAAGAGAAGAACGAGCAAATCCCTGCCGTGATTGTGAGCATAGTGCAGGATCAATTGAAAATCCCCGATTTTAGTTCATCTGACATCAAGCGCTGCCATAGGATGGGCCGAAACACTGCATCGGAGAAGCCGCGACCTATCCTCTTCAAAATAAATGATGTGGCGCTACGGGACCAGTTGTGGTTCGGGAAGACTAAACTCAAGGGCTCAGGTACCACAATGTCAGAGTTTTTAACGGCGACGCGTCATAGGATTTTCTGTTACGCGAGGCAGAAAATTGGTGTGGCTTCGTGTTTCACCAAAAATGGCGATATTTACGTTGTTGGCGGTGATGAGAAGCGCCGTCGTATCCAGTCTATATCTGATGTAGATAATATCGCACAGGAAGACACATCTGCATCAAAACCTGCGCCAGTTGCCGCAGCAAAGGTCGTGTCGAAAACTAAGCGGTTAGCGGCTGCTAAAAAGTAACAGCTTTTTCCACCTTGCTCATACATTTTTCTTGTTTATTTGTCTTCTGCATTTTGTACCGTCCATTAAATTCACACAATATAATAACAATTCGATCAGTGTAGGTTAGTCAACATTTTATTATTTTCCAAGTGACATAAGGGACGTAAGTGTCAAAGCACTTGTCAAACGACAGTTGCGTTCCATAGTTCTTAATTACAATTGTTAACACGGGATTTGTTTCTACTAACCCCGTGAAATTTATACTGAACATTATAGTTTTTAATTAGGGAAATTTTGTTTGAAGTATGTACTAATGCATTTTATAGTTATAATTTTTTTGTGTGATTCATGTGTTTCGTTTCTGTGTTTTTTTTATTTTATTTTACTTTGCGATTATGTAAAAGCTTGCCGGTGGGTGAACCAAAATTGATACTTAGAATTTTTGTTTTTTAATATTTTATAATATATTATTATATTGTATAGTGCTCATATTTGTTTATATTATTATTATTTATGTCGGATTGTAGTAGTGACAATGAAAGTTTTTACTCTTGTAGTGATAGTGACAGTTTCATAAGTGTACCTTCCCTAGCAGATACCTTAATAACACAGTTTTCTGATGTACCCAAGAATTTCAATGTGGTTCATATAAATGCCCAGAGTATTCCAGCCCATTTCGCAGATATGCTGGCATCTTTTGACTGTAAGAATATTCACGCCATACTCATTTCTGAATCATGGCTCAAGCCATGTCTTCTATCTACGCTATACTCACTCACCGGCTTCAATCTAATTAGAAATGATCGTGCGTGTGGTGGTGGTGGCGGGGTTGCCATTTATTTGCGTACCAATATATCCTTTTCTATTGTGGATACGTCAACTCAGCCACCACCATCAACCGCAGGCGAGCATCTTTTTATTGAAGTTGTGCTTAACCATCGGAAAGTTTTACTTGGTGTATATTATAGCCCATCTTTAAGAGTAAATTTCTTCTCCTCTTTGGAAAAACTCCTGGAAAAAGTTCTCCCTTCTTACAGTCACACCATAGTCATGGGGGATTTCAATACATGTCTTTTGAAGAATGATTATCGCTCATCTCGCCTTGTCTCTCTTATTGAATCTAATAACTTATCCATCCTTCCACTAAATGCTACTCATAACTTTCCTAACTCTACTCCTTCACTTCTCGATCTTATTTTTGTTTCTTCTTCTCAACACGTTGCCAAACATGGACAATGTTCTGCCGACGCTTTCTCTCATCATGATCTTATCTACCTTTCATACAAAATTCGGCCGCCTAAGGCAAAGCCAAAAATTCTCTTGCAACGCAATTTTGGTAGCATTAACCTTGTTAATCTTCTTGAGGATGCCGGCAGCATTGACTGGACAACGCTCTTTAACGCTGATAGCATTGATGAGAAAGTTGATATTTTTACGAAAACAATTATTAACATCTACGACAAACATGCTCCTGTACGGCCTATCAGATTGAAACATCTTCCAGCACCTTGGCTTTCCGATGACATAAAAGTACTCTTACATAAGAAAGTTACAGCAAAGACCAAGATGAAAATAAGAAATACTGATCACCATCGAGATAAATATATCAATATAAGGAATCACTGTAATAAGGTGTGTAGGGATGCACAACGCCAGCATATTCACAAATCTGTTCAAAATGGAGATCCAGCGAAAGTATGGAAATTTCTTAAATCTATGGGAGTTGGAAAATCACGACAAGATACCATTCCTAAAGACTTGGACCTCAACTTGCTTAATCAGCACTTTTCAGCTTCGTCCAACTTTGATAGGACTGTAAAAACCTGCACACTAAACTATTTATCATCTTTTCCGGCTCCCAACTATCCACATTTTGTCTTTAGTCAATTCTCTGCTTGTGATGTTAAGAAGAGCGTATTGTCAATCGCATCCAATGCTATTGGTAGCGACTGTATTAGCCGTAACATGATCCTACCTATCCTTGACGAAATCCTTCCTATTATCTGCCATATCCTCAATTTTTCCATCTCTAGTGGTGTCTTTCCATACTTGTGGAAAGACGCACAAATCATTCCTTTGCCAAAGAAATCCCATCCCACGTCCATTTCTGAGTACCGTCCAATATCTATACTTCCTTTTCTATCCAAAGTTCTTGAGCGACTCATCCATAACCAACTCAGTGTGTTCCTTCGCAAGAACAATCTCCTTAATCCTTACCAATCCGGTTTTCGTCCAGGTCACAGTACGACCACAGCCTTGATCAATGTTACGGAAGATATCAGGACAGGCATGGAAAATGGCAATATGACAGTGCTAACATTGTTGGATTTCAGCAATGCTTTTAACACGGTAGATTTTGACATACTGTTGGCCATTTTACGCTCCATTAACATATCTCCAACGGTAATTGACTGGTTTCGCAGTTACCTGTTTGGACGTCGGCAGCGGGTTCGCATAGAAGATTCTTTCTCTTCTTGGTGTGATACTACTGCTGGTGTACCACAGGGTGGCGTTTTGTCTCCTTTGCTCTTCGCTTTATTTATAAATTCTATTTCTGACCAACTTACTTCAACCTACCACCTTTACGCGGATGATCTCCAAATATACACCCAAACGCCTTGTGAAAAGCTATCGGAAGCCATTAGGGTTATTAACAAAGATTTATCTCATATAAGTAAGTGGAGCATGAGATATGGCATCAATGTTAACCCAGAAAAGTCTCAAGTCATTGTTGTTGGCAGCTCTCGGAAAATTGGTAATGTTGATTGGTCCCAAACTCCCCATGTTGTTTTCAACGGTACTGTTATACCTTACGCCGATAAAGTGAAAAATTTAGGTATCTATATTGACAGGACTCTTTCCTGGGGTCCACAGATACAAGAAGTAAGCAGAAAGATGTTCGCTTCTGCTAGTTCCCTAAGACGCCTGCGAAACTTTCTCCCTACTGCTACCAAAATTGCACTTGCGCAGTCCTTGCTTCTCCCTATCCTTGACTATGGTGACACCAGCTATCTTGATCTTACAGAGGACCAACTTGATAAACTTGAGCGACTTCAAAACTTTTGCATACGATTCATATTTGGTTTGCGTAAATATGATCACGTCTCTGAATTTCGCACTAAACTCAAGTGGTTGCCCATAAGACTTCGTCGGAATACTCACATTGTCACACTTCTATACAGTATTCTGTTCAATCCATCCACTCCTCTCTATCTCAAGGAACGCTTTCAGTTTCTTCACTCAACTCATTCGCGACTCTTGCGGTCTTCAGAAAACTTACGACTCAAAATGCCAATGCATTCTACTAATTTTACAGACAAATCCTTCAGCGTTCAAGCTGTCCGATTATGGAATGCGCTGCCAATACAGATTAGACGCGCTCAGTCACAAAACGTTTTTAAAAATATGGTTAAACAGCACTATCTCACTTTATCTACTCGGCAATAAATCTACTGCCGTCCGTTTGTGAAATAATATCCTTACATTCTTTTATGTACTGTATATGTATATGTATTTGTATATATAAATATATATTTGTATCTATGTATTTATTTGTGTATGTATGTATATGCATAGTCATATGTATCTTATTACGTAAGTACATAATAATATGTATATGTACTTAACTTTTCAATTAGTACACCTTATGCTACCTTCATTAGATTCTTCCAATTTTGGTCCATTCAAAATTCGGTTGCCTGGAAGAGATCGCTTTTAGCGATAAGGCCGCCAATTGCATTAAAATAAGCTAATTTTCTTGTTGTATCCATTATTTTGTATTACTTATTTTTGCAATAAAGTGTACTTCTTCTTCTTCTTCTTCTTCTATACCTAAGTTGTATTCATTGACTAAAGTTTCCAACTCTGATGTCGCAACCCTATCGTTGTGAATATTTAGCTGCCCTATTTTTAAGTAAGCCATATTAATATTTGGTATTTAGGACTAACTGCCCAACATTATGCTTAAATGTGGGGCAGTTGTCCGAGCCGCACTTGTGGTCGTGAGGTTTTTTATATGCTTTACACGATGCACAAACTGGTTTGAATTCTGGGTCATTGTGGTGACTACAGGATTTTGTGGGATGTGCTTCTGCGCATAAGGCACAGGTAGGTAATTTATTACTACAGTACTTGAAAACATGGCCATATTGCTGGCAGTTTAAACACCGATGAAGCGGCAGGTAGCCCAGTCGATGAAAAGTTTTTCTTTGGTGCTGACTAAATGTTTTCTAATCTCCGGTTCGAGCTCAATTCCCACCCACTTAACACACATAATTGCTGTACAACAATAGAAAACGCTCATAGCTGTGGTTGAACCCAGGAGCACCGACCCAATCCGGGCCCAAGCGAAAGTTCACTCAATAAACGTCCTGTGGACCAGTGGGTGTCACATACTACAATTTCCCAAGATCTAGCCAGACGATTACGACAGAACTGTATCAACAGTTGCAATCGCTAAAAGAGAGTGAGAAATTGCTCTAGCCCGCTGCGTCATTAAAGACGGTCGCTAAATTAAAGGAGCTGCGATTGGAATCTGTCCGCCACCTACCATGTTTCGCGGACTTTACTCCGCCATTTATTTCGTCATTTGGACAATTTCTTACAAGGACAACTACAAAAACTAAATGGAATCAATGAAGTAGTTAGGTACCTATGATATGGCGAAAGTGCATAATAATAATTATGACTACTAGATTTTAAGTCAGAAGTTTGAGAACTTAAGTTTTGACTGCACGTGTGGCGCGGGTTCGAGTCCCGCGCCGGACAAGTATTTGTGTGACCCATAAATAGTTGTTCTGAGTCTGGATGTAATTTGTGTCCGTCTATTATATGTTTATAAAGTACCCCGCGACACAGGGATTAAATTCCCTAGTGCGGGCGTTGTCTTTTTTAAAATCAAATAAAGATAACAATTGAACATATTTCGATTGAGCAAAAATATGATTTCATTTTAAAATATTACACTAAAACTACCAAAGATTCTTAATGAACATGTCTACATGCTGAATTGTAGTGGTTTATAGAAATGAAGAAAACCAAACTTTCTGATCGAGAGTTAAGTTGTGGGCGGCAGCAATAGGGTTTTTAAAAAGACAGGCAGGTGTTACCAGCTTGGAGAGCTGAACAAGACTAAACATTTTATTTGCAAATACGTTACAGAAAGACTTAATCTAATTTACATTTATACAAAGAACCATTATTCTAATGTTAATGTTTCCTGTTCTTCGGTGGAGCAGATAAGGAAGTACGGCCATTGATTCCTTAGTGTCTAATTAACACATTAACACTAAGGTTACTGTTGGTCCTTGGGTTATGACGATATAACTCCTCCCCCCTTAAGTAGGAGGCCCGCCGAAGGCTGTGCAGGCTGCTGTTCTTCGGTTTTCGTGAACAGCACTGAGGCTGGTGTCGATCTAGGTTTCCAGATGAACTTGTAGAAAGCTGCTCCAGATCCCGTTAAGATGATGTTAATGTACAATAGTATTGATGACCAGCTGGGTGTGGTTGAGATTATTTCTTTGTTCATCTGTGAAAACTCAAGTTTATCCAAATGTTTTAGGGTATCTTTTAGGTTAACTAATTCAACATTTTCCAGTTTTATGTTTGTTAGTGATGTTTTAGGTGTCTGGTGAGCACGTGGAAGGGGTATGGTTTCCCTTATGTTGATGTATTTTTGGTGTGTTGTCAGCGTTTTGTCCATTATTTGGACCTTACAGTTGTTATCTATTGTGACTAAAAAGACACCTTTACTTCTTTGATATTGGACGTCATTACCACATGTAGTTTTCACTACTTCTTGTTTCATGACAATAATCCAGCTGTTATCTTTTATTTGTTGTATTATGTTATTATCATATGTTGCCGTCACGTATGTGCAGTTGTGTGGTTCTTGATGTTGTAGTAGCTGTGCTATGCAGTCGTTGGAGTTTCTTAAATCTTCCCACTGAAGGTGTTTGCAGATTACATCATTGTCTACGACTTTATTGCAGGGCTCGCGAGGGTAGGCGAACTCTTCATTTCCCAAGATTAGGGTAGGATTTTTGGGTATAAGGATCATATTGTTATCGTTAGGGATGGAATATACCTAGGTGTAGGAGGTTGTAAGGTTGGTTTGCAACTAGTGGTATCTCTAGAATAAAATTTAAGGAATTGTTTGTACTATATGCTTTCACTGTGATGGCTTTTTCCCACAACTGTATATTTTTACCGTCTACTGTATTTTGGATGTAGTTTAGTTCTTCTATTAGGTAATTTGGGTCAATTATACTCGGATGCATTTTACCGAGGTGTGAAAATGTGATAGCAGTTTCTAGCATTTCTAATTTGTCATATAGCTGTTGGAATGATCTCTCTATTTCGTTGAATATGTTGGTTGTAAAAACGTTTGTATCCAGAGTCGATTTCTGTTGAGAGTATCTGTCAATTACTCGATAGACTTCTTTTTGATTACGTTTTAGACTTTGTAAACTTTTTTCATAATCTTACATAATTTTTTACATGACACTTAATGTTTGCTTTTGTTTAAATGCGTTATTATTAACTGAAGATTGTAGTTCTTTGATTTCATTGTCTATTTTGATATTTTCTTTCGTTTAAGCCACTGTTCATTTCTATATCGTCTAGCATTCAAAATGGCTACCGATAAGATTGTTAGTGACGAAAAACCTTACCAAACTCCAATCGACTATAGTACACTTACAAAGATGTTACCTAGTTTCGATGGTGACAAAAAATCCCTTGTTTTCTTTATCGAATGTGTGGATAATGCATTAGATTTACTAGCTAATAAGAACGAACCTGTCATAGCTTGTATTATAAGAAATAAAATAACAGACAAAGCCATGCAAGCCATTTCACAAAGTCCCAGCTCGAGAACGTGGAATGAAATAAAGGAAACTCTTAAGAAAAAGTTTGGTGAAATTCGTACAGAAATCCAACTAGTTCACCAGTTAACCCACATAACCAGAGACAATAACTCGTTAGATGTGTTTGGAGAAAAAATTAATAACTTATTCAGTGCGTTAATAGAAGTAGAGCCTTCGAGACAGTCATACTACCAACAAATGGCATTAACTACGTTTCTCAGAAACTTAAACCCAATAACAGCCCTTCAGGTCCAACAAAATAAAATTGAAAACCTAGAACAAGCCATCACCGTGGCCAAACAAGAGGAACTGTATTTAAAAATAAGACGCGACCAAATGAACAAAAATAACCCCCCAAAACCGTCAACGAGTAAACCACAAAAGTTCGTGCCTTTTCAAAAGAAAGAGCAAATCGTGAAAAAATCCAACGAAGGAACTGTAGAACCTTTCAGAAAAAAGATACATTATCAAAGTGAAATACAGGATGACGATGAAGAACAAGCATCATCAGATTCCGAAACTTATACCAACCTCTCAGGGGAAGCCCAAGAGATAAATTTTCTAATGGACATATTAGACCAGACAATAATATAGTTTTCATGAATAATATTCTAATTTTGATTGATTGGAGTTAGGTAAGGTTTTTCGTCACTAACAATCTTATCGGTAGCCATTTTGAATACTAGACGATATAGAAATGAACAGTGGCTTAAACGAAAGAAAATATCAAAAATCATAATATTATATTTGTCCTATACCCTAGGGACACACAAAGTTGCACACACAGGTAAGGATAGTATAGGTAAATCTCGGGAGTAATCAGAGTATATGCTTACCCCACGAGCATTGCCAATTTGAGGCTTGATGATTTGGTGAGTCTGCACTTCTTCGGCGCTGGCTGCTGCTTTGTTCTACTTGTAGGTTGTTTTACTGGCGCCGCGAACTCGTGGTGTAATTTAATTACTATTTTCGAGACGTCAGAACGCGAGATACCGACTGCGCCAGTTAAGTTGTGGGCGGCAGCAATAGGGTTTTTAAAAAGACAAAGGCAGGTGTTACCAGCTTGGAGAGCTGAACAAGACTAAACATTTTATTTGAAAATACGTTACAGAAAGACTTAATCTAATTAACATTTATACAAAGAACCATTATTCTAATGTTAATGTTTCCTGTTCTTCAGTGGAGCAGATAAGGAAGTACGGCCATTGATTCCTTATCGTCTAATTAACACTAAGGTTACTGTTGGTCCTTGTGTTATGACGATATAACTCGAAACGAGATGGATTTGAAGAAGACAGAACGTAACTTTTAAGCTTTGGAAGCTGGGATAGCTTTAATAACTCGCTGGTATTGATAGCCGATACACGTGTTAGAGAATCTTTTCAGAAAGTTTGTCAGAATTAGTGTAATTTTAATGTACAGATACTCGAATTTAGACAGAGGCCCATTCTTAGTCCATGTGTCTCGATCGGAACCTGACCTTTCTGCAGGATCGAACTATTCGCCCTATTAAATTTGGTCAATTTTTAACTAGATATAATATCTGAAATATTTGCTCAGGAGGTTTTAAGAAAGTGGGAGGAACAAAATATCAGTTGAATTCAAGAGCTGTGCTGATGCTAATTCATTCTTGGACAACCCAGTTTTATTATCTAATCAATATATAGCAACAATCCCTACCTACAATATTTCTAAAATGGGAATTGTTTGTCAGGTACCTATTGATTTGTCAATGAATGGTTTTGTAGAAAATTTGACCGTAGCAAATGGCTGTGGTGAGGTTTTGAAGGCCCGCTGCCTCAACAGAAAATACTCAGAAGATGGCAAATCACATGGATCCCCACTCAAACTGTTGTTCTCACCTTTCAAGGACAATTCCTTCCTGATAGGATATTCTCCTTTCACACCTCTTTGCCCGTGGAGACCTACCAATTCCTAACTATCCAATGTAACAAATGCTTCAGATTTGGCCACATTCAGACACAATGTCGGTCTAACCCCCGGTGCTTTAAATGTACTAATCATGACTCCGGAGTGTGATGTAGTTTTTAGTAACTTTTTAATTAATCATTTATTTCAGACCATTTAAGTCCATAAGTTGTTAGTTACAAAAATCTTAACCTAATGTTAGTAATTTTACAATATATAAATATAAAATCGCGGTACTAGGGCACCGTCTACGTCGTGTGCAGTCGTATCCAGTGCTCCAGCATCGGACTATCCCATTTATCACATAATGCGTTCAAGATGCTGTGTGAGCTACCACGCACCCTGCGTAGGAGGGATGCACACCGTTTGCGGGTGATGGCTTGGAAACCATCAACTCTCGCTTCCGCAAACATCCCTGATGCACTACAAAAACGTGGCTGCCCAATCAACATCCTGAACGCATTATTATATTGCACACAAAGGGCGCTGTATGCCCTCTGCGTATACCTGATCCACAGACTGCACGTGTAAAATGTCTGGCAATATGCTCTAAAAAGTGTAACTTTGACGTCCTTGCTACAACGTGCAAATCTACGAATCAGCATATTACATCGGACAGCCAGCGCCCTACGTTCTCTTTTAATATCCAAATCATCGTTTAGATTATCTGTGACCCAGGTACTTAAATTGAGTTACTTTTGCCAGAGGGGTATCAGCAATTGTGTGACTTGTGGCACGTTGGAGTAACATTTGGTGCCTGCCTTGAACACAAGTAACTCACTCTTTTTGGCGTTGTACCTGAGCCCGTGAGCCTTCACATAATCTTCACACAACCCTAGAAGCCGCCGGAGACCTATAGTCGGAGACAAGAGTACCATGTCGTCGGCGTAACTTATATTATTAACGCAAGTCCTGATCATGATAGGCACAACAATTGTTTTCATAAGATCACCCGGTAGGTAAGAGTGACTCATGCACAATGTAAACAACATCGCCAGTACCCTCGGCAAGTGTACTCCAGCATACCGAAGGTGCTCAATACTAAGGTTATCATGCCCTGGTGATTTCCCACGAACCATATTTTTGATCACCTCGGCAATGTCCCTGGCAGAGAATTTCACACTTAAGTCCAATGGGTCCTGACTATCAGATACCAACGATGAAGCTGGTACAATTTGTTTTAACGGTGAATCAACTTTAAAAGTATTCATAAACATATTTGCTATATCGACAGGGTTACACAGACCTGCTACACTCACTGGGAGGCCCCGCTTAGGATTCATTTTGTTAGGCTTTTTCCAAAACTGCCCAAAATCTTTTGATTCATGGGTTTTTTGCAATAATATCAAGTTTGATTTGGTTTTGACTTTTGCGACACCATTTAAATTTATTTTTGAAAATACTACGAGTTTCGCGCATCTTCTCGTAGAGATTACCCATAGACGGCTTACCACATAAATTCCACATTTGAAAAGCAAGCCGGGCCTCACAGTGAGCAATTCGTACATGTTTATTCCATCCTATCAATGGTTTATACCTACGGTCATTAACTATTGTTGCACTACGTTCGGCGGACTTTGTAAGTATGCATATAATTTTACTGTATATTTCATCCAATATTACTCTATGCTGATGAATCTTACACATTGTATTTTTTTCATTTATTTCCCGCAGTCCAAGCGTGACACAATTCCTCATATAATTTACGCTATCTGTATTCACTGTTCTGGATGCCGCTTTGCTACTAGCAAGGAGCAGGGGAGACAAAAGTCTATTAAATTCTTATGTCTCAAGAAAATATTTCGTATGAAAAGGCTTCCTCTCTATTCCCAAAGGTTAATAGGCCTTACTCTGAAATGGCACAAAGAACTATCGTCTCCCAACCATTCCATACTCAACCTATCCAACCTAACTTTTCTCAATACAGTGAAATGATTCAACATAACTCTTCCTCTTTCTCCTCTGAGTTACAAAAAAACTATTTTCACTCAACCTCGCGCCAGGCCTACGTTAGGTAAGTCGTTTGACAGAGCTGCCCATCAAAAGTTGATATCCGATGAGCCTTCTGCTTTACCCAATGGCTGTGCTATTCAAGCTCAGCAATCTAATCCCTCTCCAATGAAGCAGGATGTTGATCTCCTGGAAACCCCCCTTAATATAATTATTGATCTGATATCCCTAAAAAAAATAGAAAAATTCTAACTTCCCGTCCCACGTTGCCCAAAAACTAACTGTTGTCCTTAACTCACTTGTAACTTCCATGGCCCAAGTAGCCATTCAATGGAATACTAGAAGCCACTCAAGAAGAAAACCTGAACTTTTATATTTAATTAATAAATCTCATCCATCAGTTATTGCAGTCTCGGAGACATGGTTGGTGCCTGGATTCTGATTTGGTGTTTTGGGATACTCTTGCCTCCGGGATGACAGGGCTCATGGATATGCTGGTAGCGCCTTACTTGGAAGTCATTACCTCTCTTTTTCTCAGCTTCCTCTTCCTTCCTTTTCCCAAAAGATTAATGCTGTAGCCATTAGGGCTGATGGTATAAACAGAGAGGTAAGGCTCTCAGTTTATATACCACACCCTTGTTCTACCCTGATTCCTGATATATTATATATCATCTCCTCTGTCCCCCAGCCCATCATTCTGATGGTTGACTTTAACGCCCACCACAATTCATGGAGCTCGAATCATGATGACCTGTTTGGTCTGGCACTCCTCGAATGTTTTTATGATTTAAATCTCTGTGTCATCAATACGGGTAGCCCTACCAGGAGAGTTCTTCCCAATCAAAATCCCAAATGACCTGACCATTTGCTCCCCATCCTTAGCTTCTACGTTATCATGGAATTTGTTATCCCATTCGTATGGGAGCGAGTACACTTACCTATTATATATTATAAGGTTATTCTAATTGTTTGAGTGAAATTTAATGTTATTGTTTATTATCTCACAATTTTTCGATTCATTAGATGACAACGGTTCTGTGCGTGCGTTAGCCTACATAACGCCCATCCCAATGTAAGAAAATACATGATTTAAAAAAAAATATATAAGAAAACAAAAAGCAAAAGAAGACGAAAAAAGCAAGCCCGGAGTTTCTTTGTGGCTTTCTTCTCCGGGTCGTCCACCTAGGTAGCTAGAGAAAGCCGCAGGTTAGCTAGGGTAGGCTCCTCAGCGGCGAGGATCGCTTTGGCCCCTTAACACGTCATTGGTGATCCCGTGCAACTGATCACACCCTCCTTAGAATTCTGTCCTTTTGCTTCAGCGGCCCCCTGAGCTGTGGCCCGAACCCTAAAAGGGTGGCCTCGGGTATTAATCGTTTAATATAAGCTACTGGTTAAGAGCCTTCTGCGCTAGCCAAATGCTCATTGCCTTCAATTCTTTAATTTTAATATTGTACAACTAAATTTCAAAATAATAGATTAATTTTTTTAGACTAATTATATTTTTGTAAATTTTATACTGTGTTCGACTATGTTTGTGTACTGCATTTTGAACTTGACAAGTACAAGTGTATGTTAATACCCAAGTGCTGAATAAATTTCATTATTTCATTTCATTTCATTATCATCATTTCCCTCCCCAACAGAGCAGTTCCATTCTATAATTATTCCTCTACCCTTAAATACCGTTTATCCAATGTTGCCTGGGCCTCTTATTCTTCGTCAAGCTGGAGTCTTTACCTACACCTGACAGTAGAAGTAAGTTGGACAGTTACTCAAGACTTGTAGATTTAATTATATCCAATGCAGATGAACAGTTCCCTGTTAAGAAAGCTATGGGGACTTAAAGGTTTAGAGTTTCTACCCTATGGTGGGATTCACATTGTACTGCAGTTGTGAAAGATGGAAAGAATGCCGAAGAGGCATATAATGCTTATATGTCCCATAGTAATTTTAATACTTACCAAAAAAAAGCTGCCATAGCAACTAGAATCCTTAGTTCCTTACTAAGAAGAAGAGAGAAGGCGCTTTTGCGAAAATGTATCCCCAAAAACTCCTTCTTCCATAGTGTGGAAACAAATTAAGAGATATAGGGGATCATTCAACAGTGAGAACGTATCATTTAATGACCCTTCCATTTGGCTTGAAGACTTCAAGTAAAATGTCTCCATCATCTGGTCCAAATGTGGATTATTTCCCATCCCCACCAATCCCTTTAGCAAGTACCTACAAATTTTATAGATAGACATTTTCTCCTCTCAGAACTTCAGTCGTCTCTTGGCGGTCTAATTAACTCATCTCCTGGAGCTGATGGAATACCATATTCATTTATAAAAAAATGTCATTTATACTTACTATCTTGAAATAGTAAATGAATTCTTTGAAGAAGGTGTAGTGCCACCCGGAAAGATCCCTTCAGACCCTTACAGCTACAGACCTATAGCACTATCTTCCATGTTGGCTAAACTTATTGAACATATGATTAAACATAGACTTGAGTGGTTTTTTGAAAATGGGAATGGGTTTTCGAAAAGGTATGAGCACAATAGGTAGCCTTTAGTTACTTTCCTCCGACATACGCTTCTCCATATTAAAGAAAGACCAGCTGAGTATCCCTGTGAAGTTGGTTCGCTTCATTTGCAATATTTTGATGGAGAGATCTATCTCCATTAAATGCCACAACTCAATTCTTTCTTCTAGAACTGTCTGGAAAGGTCTTCCGCAAGGTTCAGTCCTTAGTCCCATACTTTACAGCCTGTACACTTACGACCTAGAACTATCGGTGGAGCCTTCCTGCCAAATTTTGCAGTATGCTGATGATTTGGCAGTATATATTTCCAGTAAGTCTCTGGATGTGGCTGTAAGTAGAACTATGCTCTTACTTATTTAACTGATTGGCCTCTCCAGCATGGTTTGTCGTTATCAGCTTCCAAAAGCAGGACTGTAGTTTTTACGAATAAGAAACATGTTCCTCCTACCTTAATTGCAGTTGGGGATAAAACTATTCCCCAGGAAGACAAAGTAAAGTTTTTGGGGGTTTAGCTAGACTCTAAGCTCTCTGGTATTGCACACACTGATTCTATAGTCCAAAAGTGTGACAAAAATATCAATGTTTTACGTTCCCTATCTGGAGTTTGGTGGTTCGCTCACCCTATTTCTCAGAGACTACCATATAATGCTATAATCCGTAGTCATACGGACTATTTCTTCTGGGTCCTTGCAACCAGGCAGGTCTTCAAAAGCTCGATAAGGTCCAAGCTAAATGTTTGCGTATTATCCTAGCAGCTATGAAATCATCACCAATAAATGCTATGCAAGTGGAATGTGGTGATCCGCCTCTTGCTCTACGCAGATAATTTTTAGCTCATCGTTTTTATTTTAAACTTGTCCAAAATCCAGGTCTCCCGCTTCTTCATAGTTTAGACGAGCTATCTACCCTTTACAATTCGCGTGAACACCAGTCCCGTTTGAAATTGCCTTGTCTTCTCAGTGCCCATCTACAGTTCTCCCGTCTTTCTGCTCCACATTTTCAACAGAATTGAAACCTCTGTATAAGTCATCTATTCAGCTCTTTATAAGTCTCTAATATTTCAACCCAACATTATTCTGGACTTTGGCATTGACAAAAACACCATGGAGGCAAACAGGGTATTTATCGAACTAGTCGAATGTAAATATAAAAAAAATGTGAGCCGTCACGGGACGCCTGGCAGATGTGAAACATCGACATTATTTTGTAAAAGTAATATGCTGAAAAGAACATATTGTGATAGGAACTAAATATGTCATAATGATAAAATAATAATACCCCATTTAGAATACCTTATAGAGATATATGGTTCTACTTACAAATCTAACCTAAGCATCTTGCAAAGAGCTCAAAATAAAATTATTAAAGTCCTTTTTAAATATAAGTATCGCACGCCTACACTTAAAAAGTTTACAAAGACACAAAGATAATGAATATTTCACAAATATATAGATATAATACATACACAAAATATTAAATAAAAACATACATACACAAATCACGTTTTCCAAAAAATCGTGCACTCAAAAAAGGTACAGAACTAGACAAGCAAATAATATAGCCCTTCAGGCCCCTCGGACAAACTACGGGAAAAGTACTGTATGAAGGAGCACAGCTTTACAATAAATTGCCTAAACATGTAAAAGACCAGAAGTCCTTATATACCTATAAAAAAGCTTTAAAAAAACACATTTTTGGGGTTAAACCTTTTTTTTCTATAATTTCCACATGAACTGTCTCGTCGCCCTAATACTTAAAAACAAAAAAAAAAGTCGATTGCGCATGCGCCACGGCATGCGTCGCCACGCCACAAATCTGTTTTACGTGCGGCTATAGATGTTTCACATCAAAACTGGCTCCTTTTTTACACGGATGCTTCCAAAGTCTCTACTTAATGATGGTCCAGTTCGTGTTGCAGTGTGGATTCCTTTCACCTCTATCATCTTGAGCTATAATGCCCCTCTGCAACCTCAGTGTTTACAGGGGAATCTCTTGTCATTATAGAGGCTATTCGTTTTATTAAGTCCCATAATTTAAAAAAGTCTATAATTTTCTCTGATTCCAAAAGTTGTTTACAAGCCATCCTGTCAAACCCTTTCCGTTCAAAATCTAGGTTTCCCATAATACTAAAGATAAGAGGAGCTGTCTCAGTGCCACAATTTAGATATTCAAGTGATTCACTCTTGGATAGCTGGTCACTCAGGTATAGGTAGTGGGAAATAAATTAGTTGACTCTTATGCCAGGGGTGCTAGTGAATCAGGCTCTCTTGATCACTCTCAAATTTATAGCCATGATATAATTATGTTCAGCTTTAAAACAAAACTTATACAATTCGTGGACTAAGGCATGGCAAACCTCTATATCGATTAAAGGTTAATATTATGGTGACATTCAATCTTCTATACCTAATAAACGCTGGTTTTCCAAATTTAAAAATCTTGATAAAGTCTATTACTATTTGTATTGTCGTCTGCGCTTAAACCATTCCTGCACCCCTGTCTTCCCGGCTAAACTAAGGATAAGGGACTCCTCACTTTGTGAATGTGGTTTGGATGAGTGTGCCTCACGATTGCTCCGCCACGTTATCCAAACAGAAAAAGAAATGGCTATATTTTTTGTCAAAATTAGTCAAAATCGAAAGGAACAAACCAAAACTTTGTCAAAGCAGAAATAAAGAAGTTGCAGGGGTTTTAAGTTGGCTGCGCGAACGTAACGTGCACGATTGCGCGGCCATGGAGATCTCAGTAACTACTTGCGATAGAGATCTAAATCTTTTTGTTAATTGAACATTTCATTTGTCAACAATTGTCAAAAAAAGAATTATAAGACTAAGATCAATATTTCACGAAATATTCACCTTGGAAGTTATGGCCGCGCAATCGTGCACTTGATGTTTCTTTAATCTCGATTATTTCTTAAAAACTTAAGATATCATGCAGTAAAACTGTTACTAGAAGAAAGGTTTTAATATGTCAAAAGTACCGAAAGCATTTCATGCCACCAAAGTTTATTTAAACTGACGAAATCAAGGCAAAACAAAAGTTTCGTGGCCGCGCAATCGTAACGTTACTTTGAACGCTGATATCTCATTATCTATCATTGTTAAGATTTCGGTGTTAACATCCATTTATTCCTAATATTAACCTTATCAGATTGACATAGCGTTTTACCCTCAGGACAATTTTCTACGCGTGTAATCTCAAAAATAATGATATCTCTTATAATGTTCGAGTAGAGTGACCAAAATTTCTGTTAAGTATGGGGATATCTTTTGCTCTACTAGACGAAAATGTACCTGTTAGGAATAATTGTTGGAGAATTGGCTAAGATAAGACAGTTCAATACAACATTCTTTTCTTCTATACACATGTTCAAATCATGCCATACAAAACAAGGCCAAAAAATGGAACTTAGTTCTGTTTTCACCACGTGATGACATGACGCGACATTGCTGCTTGTACTCCAGTAATTTATCTATATCTATACATATAATAAAGTCGTAGGAATGTCAAAACTGTACATTGAATTTTATTTAAAAAGGATATGTGGGGCGTGATCTACAATCGACATCGAAGCCAAAAAAATAGTTTTTAGAATTTTCGTCTGTTTATTTGTTTGTCCGGGCTAAACTCAAAAAGTACTGCATGGATTTACTTCAAATTTTGCACAGAGGTCTACGGGAGAGGAGCTGTGATAATTTATAAAATTTAAGGCGGGTAAAACCGCGGGGCACAGCTAGTCAAGTACCCCGCGACACAGGGATTAGATTCCCAAGTTTGGGCGTTGTCTTTTTAAAACGAAAAGAAAAGAATTTAAAATGTGCTCGGTTAATAGGCAGTAAACAATTATGAACTCAAAGCTACGTGTGATGATTTTAGAACTGACTCGAACGGAGGGACTCTACCTGCGGAATAGCAATTCTATTTATTTTCATTGTGAGAGAAAATTTATATTTTGAATTATGTAGAGACGCCAGCACATCTAAATACCCCAATCTGTCACATTTCTTTTATAGATTTTCAACTTTATCACAAAAGCATAAGGTTCACTTTCAATTGGGGAAATTTGACAGATTGGGGTAACTTGATTTGCTGGAGTCTGTACATTTCCCCACGAAATTTTCACCCACGAAAATTTGACTCCTAATTTGAAATACATATTAAACTAGGAACCAAATGTGGGAACCAATCGACTTTTATGTTTTGTTATGTATTGACGAGTTATAATTTTATCAATGAAACAGTAATGGTAATGGCAACAGTATTTCTTGAGCTGGAGTTTCGACCATTTACGTAAAATCGATAAAGTAAGCATAATTATTACGAATTCTTTGTGTGGTGACGGCGTAGAATATCATCACCCCATCTCATCCTGTGGGGGGCCTAGAAATCGTCCTGAAGAAAGACCTACCAGAGAACGGGTAGCAGCGTTTTTCTGTGAACTTTGCGGAGGAATTTGTCCAACTGTGGACGTAATTTGGCTGACATGGTGAAGTATAATGTTTTTACGGTCATAAATTATACGAAATATAACGATATTTCGTATAATTTATGACCGTAAAAACATTATACTTCACCATGTCAGCCAAATTACGTCCACAGTTGGACAAATTCCTCCGCAAAGTTCACAGAAAAACGCTGCTACCCGTTCTCTGGTAGGTCTTTCTTCAGGACGATTTCTAGGCCCCCCACAGGATGAGATGGGGTGATGATATTCTACGCCGTCACCACACAAAGAATTCGTAATAATTATGCTTACTTTATCGATTTTACGTAAATGGTCGAAACTCCAGCTCAAGAAATACTGTTGCCATTACCATTACTGTTTCATTGATAAAATTATAACTCGTCAATACATAACAAAACATAAAAGTCGTTTGACAAACGGAAAAAGGAAAGTGTATTAAACTCTTTTATTTTAGCCAATTCTCCAACAATTATTCCTAACAGGTACATTTTCGTCTAGTAGAGCAAAAGATATCCCCATATTTAACAGAAATTATGGTCACTCTACTCCAACATTATAAGAGATATCATTATTTTTGAGATTACACGCGTAGAAAATTGTCCTGAGGGTAAAACGTTATGTCAATCTGATTAGGTTAATATTACGAATAAATGGATGTTAACACCGAAATCTCAACAATGATAGATAATGAGATATCAGCGTTCAAAGTAACGTTACGATTGCGCGGCCACGAAACTTTTGTTTTGCCTTGATTTCGTCTGTTCAAATAAACTTTGGTGGCATGAAATGCTTTCCGTACTTTTGACATATTAAAACCTTTCTTCTAGTAACAGTTTTACTGCATGATATCTTAAGTTTTTAAGAAATAATCGAGATTAAAGAAACATCAAGTGCACGATTGCGCGGCCATAACTTCCAAGGTGAATATTTCGTGAAATATTGATCTTAGTTTTATAATTCTTTTTTTGACAATTGTTGACAAATGAAATGTTCAATTAACAAAAAGATTTAGATCTCTATCCCAAGTAGTTACTGAGATCTCCATGGCCGCGCAATCGTGCACGTTACGTTCGCGCGGCCAACTTAGAACCCCTGTAACTTCTTTATTTCTGCTTTGACAAAGTTTTGGTTTATTCCTTTCGATTTTGACTAATTTTGACAAAAAATATAGCGATTTCTTTTTCTGTTTGGATAACGTGGCGGAGCAATCGTGACGCACACTTGGATGAAGGTCATGTTGACCATATATTTTTTAATTGTAAGAGTCAGAAGTTCTCCTTATATGATGTATTTTCCTCCCATATCCCTCAAATACCTTAGTATATAGGTACTCCTTTTATATTATACTATGTAAATATATAAGAATTAATTAAATTGAACTGTTATTATCTATCTAAGTACAATTATGAATTTTATTTAGGTACTTATTTATGTTGGTGGTTGATAAATGTGTGTGTCTATTTTGTTTGTTGTAGATTCCGAAGTGCCTCTACTCATCTTCTTAAACTCAAAATAGTACTTGGCCTTTTTTTACCGATTATTTTCCTTCGTTTATCATAACTCGACATTGGCGAAATTGTGGTGGTTATCCAGTGCCACAATTATGAGTTGAAGTTGAATAACTCTAAAGCGTAAAAGGCACATTAAAAGATCAATAATTTTGTCTTCTTCAAATCCATTCTCTCACAAAAACCCACACTACAGTCACGCACACATCCAACACACAGCCTCACACTACACTTCTAACATACTAACCTTCGCGCGAATTAGCGTTAAGATACTAAATTAATATCTTGTACTAACTAAATTCTAATATACGTGACCCTATTTAAGTTTCTTTGCTAAGTTTTACCGGATTTCGTGGGGGTGAGGACCTGGTGATCTGTAATACAGGTTTATACCTATAATAGACACCAGCTCCGCACATACACTAGACTGAAATTGTTTTTGTTATGTTAGTTAATTTTTATCGTATAAGTCTTGTAACTGTGGGAGAAATAAAGATATCTAGACTCGATCAGATTTTGATTTTAATATGTTTAATAGAGATTAGCTTTGAAACGCAATCATATGAAAATCTGGTTTTCGTAAAAAGCCTTGAACCTCCCGAGCCTAAATGAGCCTTTATCTGAAAGAATAATATCTAAAAGGATACTCTGCTGAAGTAAGGCACGTGACATAACCAGAGATCTTTACGTTTTTCCGGGCCCGTTGGGATATAGTTGACACCATATTTTTAATTATATTTGCTTCAAATCTTTTACCACCAATGAATACCACTGCGTTCTAAGGGTTAGCGCAGACAAGGAGCGCAGCAGAGGCTTTTATTAAGCCACTAGAAAATCAACTTTAAAATTATGTTATTAAAGTGCATAGGTACTTATATCCTTAAACCCTTCGATCAATAATAGTACTTGATCGAAGCTTACCTGACAAAAAATGCTCGCGTGTCCTCGTGGATATGCGGGAAACCACGAAATAGCGTGCTCAAACATACGCTATCCGTCAGAAAATGCCTGAGATCGCGCGAGGACTATTCCTCCTGCCTAATAAGATAATTTACGGACACAAAGTACATCAAGACTAAGAACAACTATTTACGGATGGTAACACCAAGATTCAGGATAAACAATGTTCATGCACACAAATATCTATTTTTGTTGGGAACCGAACCCAGTACCTGCGGCGTGAAAGGCAAAGTATCTACAAACCAAACCAACCGGCCCGTCAAATTATTAGGTTATGATGCTACTTGTACTAAAGACGTATGGGCAGACGTTATTTTAAGCTATAAAAAGTAAGTATCTGTTGTTACTGAAAACTCTCTCCTAAAAACAATAAGATAAATGGAACTTTCTAATAGCGGACATTAGCATAAATATTATTTACATTTCAACTAAAATTTAACAATAGTTAAACTATCATGTGAATGAAGCATTTATGTATGCATTGTACTAAAGAATTACTGCATTAAATAACATTTATGGGTCATACATAAATAGTTGTCCTGAGCTTATCCAGTTGTGTCATGTATGGAAGGTTGTTTCATGTATGGAAGGTTGTGTCATGTATGGAAATACCGTTATAAATGAAATCCCTCCCAAATAAAACAACACATACATTACGTTAGTAATGTTTATTTATAATATCTTAGAACCTAAGCTTCTGGAAGAACCACTTGTTCTTTCCACTCTTGTATCTCTCTTCGAAGCGCACTCTGGTGTTGAAACGGAGCTTCTTGCGCTTGGCGGGGTCCTTGAGGTCCTTAGCACTGAATTTCTCGAAGCTGAAGTCAACTGAGTAACGTGTGGGCATCAGGTGGTTGTAGTTGACTACCTGAAAAGAAAATAATTATAAATGAGTTTTTTTTTATTGAACCAGAAATCCACATAAAATTATACTAAATGCGTTGCGTGTCCAGTATAATAATGCACTCAGGGTACTGTTGGGGCTGCCATGGCGTTGCAGTGCGTCAGGGATGTTCGCTGAGGCGCGGGTGGATGGCTTTGCCGCAATAGTTAGGAAAAGGCGCGCCTCCCTACTCACGCGCGTTCGTGGCAGTACCAACACTATTCTGGGTGTTTTTATCGATCGGTGGGAGTCCCCCATGCTGCAAAGATGGGTTAGGCTTCACACAGATATTTAATTTTTTGTTACCAATTACTAACATTAGTTTTTAAGCACATTGTTACTAACAAAATATGGACCTTGTCTGAAATAAATGTTTATTATTATTATAAATTAACTCAGGCCTATGCAAGTTGAGCTTAAATTGACATGAAACTAAATTAGTGTATTTAACTGTTAATGTTCTACATATTGTAGTTTCATAAGCCCCTTATATGAAACTACAATAATCAAACATTAACAATAAAGTACACAAATTTACTTTGAATACCAAGAAAATATTACTTATTTGTTTAGTTGCATGGGTATTAAGATAATTTAATTTTTTTTTTTATTTAAACATAGAAAAGTAACCTATTTTTGTTTATTTTTTCTATTATTCAGTTCAAGTGAGCTGTAAAGTTTTTTAAATTTTAAGTAAGTTAAGTTCTTTCAACCTATTTCAATTATAGAACATTGGCACTAGGCTTATTGCTGAATCATGACTGCAGACATGAATTATCAGTAACACAAAGAGTATCAGAGTCAATAGTGACAATCTTAACCTCTGCACCTATGCAATAGCCCGATTGGTAAGAAAGAAGGCTAGAAGGAGCATAGAAATATGTCAAACAATTCTCAAGTTATCTCCTACAAGGCATAGAGTTGGTCCAAACAAAAGAATGAAGATTTCATTTGTTAAAAAATGGCCCCAAATAAAAATATATTAACATTATAGAAACAATATGAATATGATATCAATCTAAAGAAACTACTAGTTGTATTAATCTTTGACCACCACAATGATATCTAGATATCAAACCAAAATGGACCCAGCATGTCAGTGTCAACTGTCAACTAAAGAATCAAAGAAGTCCAGACTGGCATGCTGGGCATATTTTGGTTAGATATTTATATATATATATATATACATGATTGTAGTGGACAAATCATTTATGAGTTACTGTAGCCAAAGACCATATTCGAACACCTGGGCCATCACATACACTTGGCTGATACAATCCCATGACTTTGATAAAAATAAATAAAAAATAAATTCACATAGAATCAACCTAGTTTCCACAATGTTTGCTTCTATTATGTGGAATCTAGACTTAGAGCAGATTTCATTCTTAATATAATTAGTATTTTCTTTTATCTATTCAAATTCAATCATAAGTGTTTATGTTTGATATTGATAAAATTACATGTGTATCGGATCACATGTAATCAGTAATCAGTAATCATTTATTAGTTTTGATAAACATAGGTATACAATACATTGGTGTTAATATAAAATATAATTCCGCTATGTTTTGCCGAATATAATCGGCGTACAAAACTGAAGTGGTCGACATAAAATCTTTATATTAATTTTAATTACACATTACATTTTATTACACATTACACATGTCAAGGAAACTAATAAGTGGAACCTTTATAACTTTGCTTATCATCTATGAATTCTGTGATTGAGTAGTAACATCTCTGCACTAACAACTCAAACAAACATTTTTTAAATGCGTCAATGCATTCCTGATTTCGGATGAGTGGCGGTATTTTATTGAAAATTTTTGACGTCATACCAAGGACACTTTTTGCGTATAAGGCTGTATTGTGGGGTGTAGCACGAATGGTATTTGGATGACGTCTAGAGCCAAGAGTGTCAAATAAATGAATGTTACTCTTGACAAATACGCACATCTCAAATATGTATATGGATGGTAGAGTGAGTAATTTTAATTCCTTAAAGAAAGGTTCACAACTGTCAGTCGATTTCAGTTTTAGAAAAGAACGTAAACATTTCTTTTGGGCTTTAAAAGCAACGTCCCTGTCTGTTGAGTTGCCCCAGTATATTATGCCGTATCTAATGTTTGAGGCTACGTATGCATTATACGCAACCAACACAGTATACCGGTTTACTGCTTTGGATAACTGATATAGAGCGTATGAGAATTGGTTTAATTTTTTACATAAAGATTCGATTTGGCACTTCCATGTTAAATGGCTGTCAATTTGAAGCCCAAGGAATCTTGCATTATTCGTCTCATTTATCGCATTGTTGTCATACTGTATGGTCAATTTAGGTATATTTGTTTTTTGATTAAATGTCATTATTTTTGTTTTGTCTAGGTTTACTTTTAGATTATTAGTTAATAGCCATTCAATTATATTTTGGAGGTCAGTGTTAATATTATTTTGGAGAGAATTAATGTCATTGCTGGAAAATAATATGGTACTGTCATCAGCAAAAAGAATAATTTTATTGTTGCAGACTTTGGGCATGTCATTAATGTACATATTGAACAGTAAGGGACCAAGTATGCTTCCTTGGGGAACACCATAGGTAGTAATTGCAGGACTTGAAAGGTATGTGGTGTCAGTTTTAGTAACTGTGTTAATTCTGTTGATAGAAGTGACTTGGGTACGGTTGTCTAAATACGATTTCAGCAGTTGTAGTGAATTTCCCCTTACTCCATATCGCTCTAGTTTATTGATGAGAATAATATGATCTACATGATCAAACGCTTTAGACATATCCATAAAGAGGGCCACGACTGGGGTTTTTGTGTCAACATTAGTTACAACTTTGTTCATGAACGCGTAGATAGCCATGTTTATTGATCTGCGCTTTCGGAATCCATATTGTTCTTTAGCTATAAGGTTGTATTTTTCAAAGTAGTTATACAGACTATCGTAAATTACCTTTTCAAATATTTTTGAGAATATAGGGATCAGAGCTATTGGCCTGTAATTCCCTATTTCCTTTTTGTCACCTTTTTTATGGATAGGTTTAATGATAGACACTTTTAGTTTATCAGGAAAATAACCATGCTCAATACAAAGATTAATAATATGACTCATAATTGGCGCAATATAAATCGATACTTTTTTAACTACATTAGTAACAATTCCATCATATCCGTGGCACGTAGTGTTGTTTAAAGAATGAATTATATTAAAAATGTCAAGGGGAGTTGTGGCTGCCATAAATAATGAATTTGTGCTAATGTCGATGTTTGAATATGTTATTGTTTTTTGATTAGTCGGTTTGACTATGTGTGAAAAATAATTGTTGAAAGCATCAGCAATTGATTTGGGGTTATTAATATAAGTGTCATTAATTTTAATACGAGTGCTTACATTATCTTTGGGAAAAATATTTTTATTTTTATTTATAATTTTCCAAGATGCTTTTGATTTATTTTTGGATTTGTTAATAAAATACTCATTTTTGGTCTTCTGAGTCAGTAATATGATTTTTTTTTAATCGATCGGAGTGCTGTTTTAGCCTATGTTTATTTTTGGTATTTGGGACACGCCTATATTGCCATAGTAGTTCTCTTTTTCGTTTACAACTTAACCTGATACCTTTAGAGATCCATGTCGGTCGTTTTCGTAGCGACATTTTTCGTTTTTGAATAGGAAAGCATAGATCGTAGAAAAGTTTAAATATGTCGTAAAAACAGTTAAATGCTTGTTTAGCGTTACTGCATTCTAACACTTCACTAAAGCTGAGAATCCCTAGACAGTCAATAAACTTTGCCATGTTATCAGTAGAATAGTCACGCTTTAAAATAAACCAATATTTAATGGAGCAAGTTTTTTTAATGGGACACTTTATTATTTGTGCAGTGTGATCAGATAATGCCAGATCAAGGACCTCACATTTACTACCTTTAATATTATGCATTATATTATCTATACATTTACCACTGGATAGCCTTGTAGGTTGATGTATACCAATTTTAAGATTGTAGTTCATAAGAAGAGTACTAAAGTCCTGGTAAAGTTTTGTCATAGATAGTGTGTCAATATTGAAGTCACCACAAAGGACTATTTTTTTGTTACTATTTTTGCTGCATTTTCTTAAGATACCTTCTAATTTGTTAAGAAATATCTCAACCGTGTCATTATTGGCTCTCGGAGGCCTATAAATGCAGATCACTATCAATTTATGCTCTGTTAGCTCTAATGCACAACATTCTATAATGTTGGGAATGCAGAATAATTGTAAATCAATTGGTTTATATGTGTGTAGCTGATTGACAAGTATGCATGAGCCTCCATTTCTAGAGTCTCGCATCGAAAAACATGCTAGTTTATAATTAAGTATA
The DNA here is from genome assembly GCA_951640165.1 of Pseudoips prasinana. Classification (NCBI taxonomy): domain Eukaryota; kingdom Metazoa; phylum Arthropoda; class Insecta; order Lepidoptera; family Nolidae; genus Pseudoips; species Pseudoips prasinana. Next base: position 5,778,314 of record OX621260.1, read on the forward strand.
TTTAAGTGTAAGTTGTCTCCATGTGTCATATTGTGCTCTGTTATGCAAAGTATATCTACATATGATTCGTTTGAAAGTTCTTCTAGATGTACAGTAAGCAGATCCGATTTATTTATCAGGCCGTTAATGTTTTGATGGAAGATACGAATATAATTATAGACGAAAAAGCAAGTTATTTCCAGTTTCCGACTTATTTAACAAGTTGAATTGTGAACTAGGACTAGACATGCCACAGATGCTGTCAGCCTGATCACTTACGACTATATTATCAAAGTCATTACAATATGTCTGGGTTGATTGGTCCTTTTTTAATTTGGCGAGTATTCTATTTTCTAATATAAATGATTGATACTTTAGTCTATAGTCATTTCGTAATATTTCTTTCAGTAAGTATCTGCAAACATTATTAGTAAAATTATGATGTTTAGGTACAGATTTAGCATAGCCCATGTCAAGATATAATCTATTATATTTATTACAAATATGGCGAAGTAATTGATTTAATTTATTTTCATTTAAGTACTTATTGTATGGTATCTCTGATATAATTATATTTTCAAAATTAACATGTTTTAGCCATACACCAAGGTCAATTTGAAAGTCTAAAGGGTTAGTGTCATTAGTACCTGTCAACAAAACAACATAATCGTTTCTAGTCAGGTTCTCAAAGTTAAAAGAACTTATAACGTCCACAAGTTTAGCACCAGGTTTCCAGAAACATATTACCAAAAATTCGTTGCCTAATAACTTTTGTAGTGTGCTTTGGATATTTCTACCCTGACCGTCTGCCAAGACAAAAACCTTTTTTGGGTGACTTTGATTTTTAGTTATTTTCCCTGATTTTTGTGGCGGTAATATACTACAGGTAAACACTTTATGTGTATTATGAATTTTTGTCTCGCTATTGGTATCATTTTTCATCTTTAGCTTAAGTATTTTTCCCATGTTAGTACTGGTTATAGTATATATAGCGTCTGTTTTGATGTCTCTGATTGCAGCTGAGGGCGGTAATCCATAGCTTTCTTTATGAGGTGAGATCTCAGAAATAGTTACTACACGTGTGTTAGGAGACCGCGTCTTCCTATTTACGTCACCACTTAAACTAAGCTCATGAGATGATTCATCTGTAATATAACAGTTGGTATTACTGGTAGGTGTTGTCAAATCGGCTTCGGTGGAGAGGGAAGGGCTGGAGAGAGAGGTCCGATTTTTGTCATAGACAGATAACCTATTTTTCTTCCCGTGTGACATTGTTATTAAGTTTTCGGGGGTTTCCTTCTTTTTATTTAGTCCGATTATTTTTGTACATTTTTCTAATTCTGTCTTCAGACTAATAACTTCGAGTTTTAAGTTTTCAATGTCTTTGTTTGCAATCTCTAAGTGTCTCTCAGCATTTTCAGTTCTCATTCGTAGATCAATACATTCGCAGCAGGTTTTGTTATTACTAATTGATGTGTCAGGTAAGCTCATCATACTGGAGTCAAATACGGAGTTAGTTGTTCGATCATTGAGCGTCGCACTGCCTCTCTTCAACGTAACATTTTCGTCGTCCATCGTATTGCTTATTTGTATCTTTAAATTAAATTATATTTTTTGTCAAATTTGTCGAGATAAAGCTTGAGAGGCTCATAGGCAATGCAATGCAATATTAATACGCAAAAAGACTACAGATTCTGAGCCTCGAACCGGCGACCAATCTTATTACTTGGGTATGATACAACACCACTAGGCTATGAAGCTTCTAGTGTATATGATCGAAAAACTGCACCATAAGCTTATGCTTTTGTAATTTGTAAAGTTAGGTATTTATAGCGATTCCTTTCACTTTTTGCTACCATATTAAGTAAGGAATACTTGCATGCGGCCTGATTGGTTGTTGAATGTGGACACTCCTGGTGATTCACCGGCTTCGTAGACTGAGTTTTGAATAAAGTACTTAATTTTTGCTATGTTTATGGGTTTTTTAGAAATTAAGTATTATTTCATTCACGGATTGTTATTATAGGCTTGTATCGGTGTATAAATATAAACTTAAATTTGGATTTTTGTGCACTATTATAATGTTTTCGATGGTTTTTCACTTCACAAACTTATTAATTGTTTTATGATTAAATAACACTGTCAGATATTTTCCACTGTCTGTATTACGGAATCAGGTAAAAAATATACAGTTTTGGAACGTCAGCTATTTTTAAATTTCCAACTGAGCGCACGTCTTATGCGCGCGGCGCACGGCTAGCAACCTAGCTAGTGTAATTCCGAGTGGTTCCTTGTTATGGGGCATCTGTGAGTAAACCTTTCAAAGAATTGGCTTTAACTCAATTCAGAGAAACGGTTTGCATTACAGCAACCAAAAACAGAACAGTATTTCAGCTGAACCTCATGTTGGCGTGGTTGGCAAATGCTTGCTTTTCATGCTGGAGGTCATGGGTTCAATTCCCACCCAGGACAGATATTATGTGTGCATGAACATGTCTGTTTGTCCTGAGTCTGGGTGTAACTATCGATATAAGTATGTATTTACAAAAGAATATATAATTATATGTAGTATATCAGTTATCGGGTTTCCATAGTACAAGCTTTACTTAGTTTGGGATCCGATGGCTGTGTGTGTATAATGTCCCAGGATATTATTATTTATTTTGGCCAGTAGGAACAATTGGCTTGTTTTATATATTATGTGTTCTAGTGCTTATCACATATAAAATACTCTTTATAACCATAGTAAGTTAACTATCACAATTGAAAATGCTTAATGCACCCGGTTTGGCCATCATAGTCATGCGTGATAAATTGACCTGAACATGAGACATTTTAGGAAAAATGCCAACATGTGGGATACACATTGTCTTCAGGAGCCCCGTTAATTGGTTTGTTAACATTGTGCTTGACAACAGGATTACCAACAGGTAAACAGATTGAAACAAAAGGTTTTTTCTCCTACATCACTGCACTCAGGTCTCGACTTGTCATGCATGGGAAGTTATATTTACATATTACTGCTGTTGTTAAGTACAATGTAAAACATTTTGCACCCAAGATGACAAATCAACTAAATAGTATTCGCACTTGTAAATGAACTAAATGGTTGGTATATAAACTTATCTGCTGGAACCAGTTGACCCATTAGAGTTTATTTCACTGGATCTTACCAGTTGGGGCAAATTGGACCTAATGTGAACTAGTGAATTTAAGTGTGACTTATAGTTATAAAAATTTAATTCTAATCTTAATATAAACAAAACTATTCAGACACAATGTAGTAAAATATATCTAAAACTATAAATATGAAGAATTAAAAAGCATTTAAAATTACAAATAACCACTTTGATTACTTACTTAAATAATCTAGTTAAAAACTTGTTATTTCTAAATCATTTTATGTTACTTCTAAATCATTTGATACAAACTAGTTATCTAAATATTTACATGTACATAGACAAAAGTATGACGGTATAGTTAACTATACTTCTATAAAATAAAATAAAAAAAGTATTTATTCATGTAGACTTTAAAACAGCGCTTGTAAATAGTCAGAACATGTTTGTAGTAATATTTCTAGTTACATAGATATTTAGGTAGGTACACATTGTACTGATTGTATGAAAACATTTATAATATTAATTTTATAATAGCAATGATATTTAGCTAGCTCGTATCAAGTTATTGTCAAAGAGACTATGTTCCAACTCTTTACATGGTTTAAAAAAAAGTTAAAATTATGCAAAGGCATGTGAATAGCCATATAATATGGTAGAATTCAAAGTAACAAATCCATTATTACTCAGTTTCTAAATTCGACTATGAGCCAACCAAACATAATATGGAAATTATACTATTGTAGCAAATATGGCAAATTGTTACTGTTCACAATCAAGTAGGTGGGCATATTATAATTGTTGAGGTTAGAATATGGTCATTACTAATATTGCATTTACCACAATAAATTCAGCAGCTTCTGCCACAACTTTTAAAATCTCATATGATTTACCTTATTTCAATATTTTATATACTTACACTAGAGTGAGCATGTAAAGTGACTTTGTATAATCATAACAAGCAAATGGGATCTATGATTTACGACACCAAAATAACAGTTAAACGATAGCAGTAACTCACCTTTACGAAGGGCTTGACTTTTGAGCGCTTGTGGATTTTGTTTTTGCCCATCCTCTTGTGGACTTTGCGGGGATACCTGTCGATGCCGGCGACGAAAGCGTGTCCGTATGGCTTGTCTGAGGTTCCCTCATCGTAGTTCTTGACAACGATGGCCTTGCGGCCAGCGTACCGGCCACCGAGGACCAGCACGACTTTCCCTGGCTTCATAATCTTACCCATTTTGGGTTGCTCTGGAAACAACAAAACTAACCTTCAATTCTGTGTTTGTGTATGAATTTATGGTTAAATCTTCGTTAACACAATCCAGCTAAGTATCATCCACTCAACAAATACACGCAGAATAGATATTCACTAAACTACATGCGTAAATATAGATCTAACCACCACAAACTGTGAGAACAACACGAACTTTAATTTCTCTATTTGGGTATAAATTGAGAGTAATATGGAAAAATATTCACACTGAAGTAATAAGTGATGAAAGCTTTTGATGTAATCAAAGGTTTACGCTCTTTTTCACAGTTATATTCACAGATTTTTAAGGATATATCTATAAAACTTTTTGACACTCACATTCCCTTTACCCGTGGATAGAAAAAGAATCAGTATTGCTATACCTAAAAATATATCAATTTGACATTGACAGCTGCTACGGCGTGGTGCACATTCATAAACTGGACATGCCTGTCTGTAGTGTGTATTTGACTTTACTTTCCATAGACTATTGAATAACGGTTTTTGTAAAGAGTCGCTACATCACTGCCCGCCGGGAGTTACTAAATTAATCAGATGGCGCGAATTTTAAAACAAGTTTCGGAGTATTTTTCATTGACTTGATATGTATAACTAGACACGCTATTTCGAATAAAATCTGTCCCAGTCCGGCGCGCGAGGAGAGGGGCGCGCGCGCGGCGTCCAAAATTGCTTACTGAGTTGCAGCGCCCGCGCTGCAACTCAGTAAGGTGAGCAAATTCTCAATATGGGATTGCGCGTCTAGTAGAATACATATTGGTCAATGGTATTTTTAAATTCAGTTTATGACATTAATGTTGTTGTCGAGTATCTATTTATTGTTCGAAACGTGTAAAAATAAAACAAGTTAGTTGATTAATTGAGTTTAATATCAATAAAATAAGAAAATTATTTACACAAATTTTATCAAAATACAAAAATAAAACACTGTCACATACATATAGGTAATAACATTTGAGGAGGTACTATTTTAATTACACATTAGTCTTAGGTATTGTTGCAGCGCAGCTGAATTGCAGACCTATTTAATCCTCAAATAACACATTCTCGGACGTAGGGAAATGTTTAAATAAATCTTTGTACATTTTGTACATTTTTTTTAAAGATTGTATAATATTTGGGCGTAAAAACAAGGTCACACCATTTGACATAAATAGATAATTTTTGAATAAACATATTAAAAATGTACATATCTCTGTATGAGACAAACATATAACTACACCAATAAATCTTGCTTTTATTCCAAAATATCATACAATTTATGTCAATATATATTTCTAACCCGAAATAGTCAATCTAAGATAAATTATGGACAACATTTTGTGGACTTATGTCTGATTTTAATCAACATCATTACTATGATTATGTGCATTGTCATTTCAAGTGTTAATATAGCACTAATCATGAAAATTTAAGTACGCACAATCAAACTAATGTGCCAAGATAATTAACTACATTAAATTAAGTATGAACAACGGAATGTGCAAAAATGTGAGGCAGACGAGTGAACATAAATGTTCGAAAGCAATTTCCTAGTAGGCCGATCAACAAAACCTTTGTTACGCATTAAAATAAAAACGCTGCTGATATGTTTGTATTAAAAAAAAAAATTATATTTACTGGCACCGAAAAAAAAAGGAGTGTTATACGCAATAGTAACATTCACAACAAATACTAATACACAAGTTCTATACAAAATTGTCCTTAGATATTTCTTTTACATATATCTCATGAATATTTACATACCCCTTATAAATAGAAGAAAGTTATTGTAGTTTTTTTTTCTATACATTTATATAACGTATCACCTTAGAACATTTGGTAAACTAACACGATAGCTACCCGCTATCCACATGCACTTTACATATATAAAAACGTGATACGTTTTATATACTTATCTTTGTTATTTATATAATAGATATTTGTTTATTTATGTACATAATGTAATCTCAACTGACTCACTTCTCTATTACGTGTTCAGTGCGTGTCGTGTAATTTCGTTAATATAATAATATATATTATATATTTATTTTACAATTATAAATATAATAAGTACACACATCCAGGTATATAGAAATTCGGAAAGTTGAGATCCGTTTTATTAATTGAAAACAAAATGGCGAAATTTTATTTCGGTTTTCAACACACTTTTACCAACATTGGAGTTTATGTCGTGGAAGTCATGCTTGCAATTATTTGTATAAGCTCTGTTCACACTGAATCTGCAATTAAGACTTTAATTCCTCTGACTCAAAATAGATGTAACAACTTATATAGTATATACAACATAAATTGTGGACATAACTTAAGGAGCGCTATGTAGCCATGGCAGTATCTGGTGGAAAAATTATCTCGTCATCTATACAAATAAATAAAATTGGAGTGTCTGTTTGTAATATTGAAATATCCGGTTTTTACCACATTAATATGAATATATATACGGTACATACACCAAAATTACATTTTTTACCATTTTTGTCTGTCTGTTTGTTCCGGCTAATCTCTGAAATGGCTGGACCGATTTTGATGGGACTTTTATTGGCAGGTAGCTGACGTAATAAGGAGTAACTTAGGCTACTTTTATTTTATAAAAAGGATTTTATTTTACAAGAAAAACGAAATAAACTAGTTAACATGCGGACGAAGTCGCGGGCACAGCTAGTTAGTAAATAAAGGACATTTTGGTGGACGAGATATCTCGGCGACAGCATTGAAAGGGTTTAACAAAAACCACAGCTCTTGAATGGCAAGTTGATATTTTATGTGTATTAGACAGATCGATGCGCTACACTGCCGCATAATTTATAAACGCAAGAATAATAAGTGAACGACATGTTCTTTACTGCGTTTTTAATTGCGCGGCAGTACACGTTGTTCATTTTCATAGGCAAAATAATCTCCATAACTTTCGTCTAACACTTAAGTTATATGGGCCGCTTATCCTTAACAGCCCAATTAACACGCGACACAATAAACGAGAGAGGGATAGTGAATAAATGCTTTACGCATCACGCATAAGTTTTCAGCTTCTAATCTTAAGAAGAATGGAAATAAAAAAACTGCTGCTTTTCATAGGATACAGTCTATTCGGATTACAGTCTACCCTTAAGAACACAAATAATTGCCTGAAGATACTTTTTCCGAACTATATAATACTATCATTTTATAGTTCGGAAAAAGAATAACCGTGTACCTCATTTTGACTCTGTTACTAATTTTAAGACTCTGCTCATCTCGAATGATTATCCGACTTATCCGACATGATTTACGAATGCAAAAACACATTTGAATGACAATCAAAAAACACAATTATTCTTTTATAAATTTTCAACTTTATCACAAAAGCATAAAGTTCACTTTCAATTGGGGAAATTTGACAGATAGGGGTAGCTTGATGTGCTGGCGTCTGTACCTACATTAATATTTTCTATTGATTCCAAAGTGCAAAATTATGGAATACGTTTTAATTTATTAATAAAAACAATAAGGCATTTCAGCAGAGTACAAATGTTGAATTACAGAATTTCTTGGGCTTGTGCTAGATATACAATGTGGATCTGGAACTACGACATTAAATTAAAACGAGCATAGTACTAGTCCATCAAAACATTTTAAGACACGAAGATTAGTAATTAATGGAAAACTTAAAAATTGCAATTTTCAAACAAAATAAATAGCAGAATCAACTGCATAAAAAGTAAACACGCTTTATCTACGAAAAGTCACTGACCTAGTGCGCAGCGTGGTGCGGCGTGCAGCGGGCGGCGGCCGTTTACCTATTATTACGGACTCCGATCTACATCATGTTGAAAATTATGAAAATGAAAAATAATTTCCTGTGGCTAAAGTATTCATTGGATTTGATTGATTTTTTGGATACGGGTAAAGAGCATGCCATTCTTTACGTGGTTTAGAGGAATGTCAATCGTCCTGCTCCACATTGTATAAGTAAAAGATTTCCTAATAATATAATTACATTTAGTTTATTTCTAATCTGCATGAACCCTCTTCAGGTAAAAGCCTCGTCCAAGGATGTCCAGTCGTCTCTAGTGTTTACTGAATAAATATAGTTTCTTCATTCTTCTTCTATTTTGCGATATCTGTATCCATCCAATTTGGGCCAACTGCTTATGCGATCTCATCTTCCCATCTGGCGTGAGGACTCCCTTTGTTCCGTTTCTCCATCATGCATTTTATTAATATACACTTATAATATTAAAACATCTCAAAAGATAACTATGTAATATTGTACTGCACTTTCAAAACACATAGTTGCACAAGAATAGTTGGAGTTTGTAAATAAAATACAATAGACTACAAGAATTCCGTGTACTGTGTAAAAATCGACATTTACAACCCTAGTCATCTCGTTTGTAGTCGCATGTTAAAAGGGCTCGTCTCGAAATCCAAAATGGAGTTTGGTTGTCTATGGCCTAGTAAATTACTTTTAAAAACCTGTAGGGCTGTTAACACTTAATTATATATTTTTATCTCTGCTACTTTTAGTTTTTAAATACCGCTGTTACAAATTATTTAAATTTGTGCATATACAAGGTGTAACATAAATAGTCGAAGTAATTTAAGACCTATAAAAATAACAGATTGAAACAATTCACAATTAATGTTGGGCGTCCCATACAAAATTCATCAGCTGATCAACTAACGCTTGTATGGGAAGTTAATATTATTTTTATGTATATTTTATAAGTTGATGTGCTAACGTCCATTAGTTTCATAGTCAAATTAAGTGCCTTAAACTTTCACTATTCACGTTACACCTTGTATAAAACAGTGAAATAGGGTAAGTATAGAAATTACGAGGTGAATAGATATATTTGTACAACCCTACAGTATAGACAAGAAATAATAACAACATAAGATTATTATTCTACACAATTAAGTTGACAATTCTATGATTATCCACTTAATTATGTATATACCTGTTCCATTATTTTCGGGTCAGCTCAGTATAAAAATAGGCAGTACGGAAACTACATACAAACGGTCGAAACGGCACACTCACACGCACATGCGCATCGACAAGACCCCTAAGCGGTTGTCGCGGTGCTGTCAGTAGTGAGTGCCGCCTCAAAACGAGTGGTCACGAATAAGTTTATCTCTCAATTTTAAAAATCCACGTGCGTATTGCGTAGTTTACGGGGGCTTTCGTATTTTAACCGGCCTGCTGATTTATAAAACAAATATATTTTAATAAAAAACAATAATATGTATCTCAAACATTAACAGTTACAAAGAATTGTCTACGAATAAGTTTAAAAGAATTATTAAAGCCAAATTGTGTAGCAGGGCATATTACAAAATTTCTGATTATTTAAGTGATAAAAGTGCTTGGGATTGAGTTGTTCTGAGTCAACACACATGATTATAATTAATCTTAAGTATATTTTATTTAAAAAAAAGGATTCTTACTGAGTTTTCTGGCAGTGTTTCTCAGTACGTTCTCTGCCACGTCATGCACTGCACGGTAGGGTAAAAAAAATATGACGATTCCACATAAATGTAATTTTTTTATGGAATAAATGAATTTGAATCTTTGTACCTTCAATAGAGCGTAGGTAATTATTTTATCAACTAGGCTTAGTTACCTTACTGTCCATATTTATACTGTGCTGTAAGTGAAGTCTATTTTTTTATTTAAAATACTTATCGATAACTTAATCACCAAATTGACTCGACACAAATTCCCGATATATTTATTTCTTACTTATTTACAATTACTAATAATAATAATAATGATCGGAAAATGTGTCGTGAAATATACAAAAATTAATGAATAAAAACCGTAAACGTCTCCGCAGCTGCCTTTTGGACGTTTTTAAATCTCAACACATTTTTACTCCAATAAATCATATTTGTGGCGTTAGTTAATTAATACTGTCCTGTGTCCATTTATGCCTTGCTATATAAATTGCTCATATTTATAGGCAGGTAGATAATGCTTCTTAAGTGACCTACGCTAATTCTGACATCTGGGGGGGCTGTCGCCTAATTAGCCGGTCATCGTGACCGGCGTTCAAATAGATGTAGATTAAAAATTACTAAATCTATCGTTTAATCGGCTTCCATGAGCACGTGTTACGTCATAAAGGGTCCGGGATCGATTTTGCAACGTTGGAAGCCGATTGAACGAATGATTTTATTTTATATGAGTTGGCGATATACGAGCACTTGGAGAGTCACCTGATAGTAAGTGATCACCGTCGCCCATGGACGCTCGCATCACCAAGGAGTAGTGGGTGCGTTGCCGGCACTGAAAAGAGTCCGCAAAAAATTGTTGCTGATCCTCCCCACCCCCACCCCTATGAGCCCCGGCGACCTTACTCACACTCAGAAACACAACATTAAATTATTAATGTTATTATTAAGCAATGTCTTCTGTAAGGTACTTTCCCAGTCGGGCTTTTCTTTGAGCGAAAAAACGCTGTGCCTTACTTCTACTTTTGATTTAGTAATTTTTAACCTTCATCTATATGAACGACGATAATTACACGGTAACCCCTGCATATGATTTATTAAAAAAAATCAGATCGCGTAATATACACTTACACCTTCAACTTACGAAATATTTGCCACTTAATACATTGTACCACACTCCACATACCCGTAGAATGAATGGACATTTATTGAGTTCAAAACCAGAGACAATTTCAAGCTGTCAGACCAGACACAGATAAAACAAACTAGAAGAGGGCAGTCATGGCCGACATTTTATATGACGTGAAAGATAAATAGTGGACGTATCTTAAAAAGAGCATAATTTGTCTATGAAACTGATTAACGTGGTACATACATTTCACCACTTGTATGAATTATCGCGCAAGCATGACATATAAAAACTGATGTGTAATGCAATTTAATAAACAATAATTTATCTCCATTTTGCTTTGCAAGGTGGACGTATTAGCAGCAAGTCTGGAAACATCGCAATTTAATGTCATATTTTATGATTTTACTACATATAAGTATAGGGTTGCGCATTATCATGCAAGGATTTTAGCAAGAATGGTTAAATGGTATTTGTAATTATTATACAAGTATGAGTCAAATGTAAATAATATAATTTATACATTATTAATTCTAGGAAATTAACTTCGAAAGATTTAAGAAACTAAGTTCGAAGACGTCGACGTTTTCGACGAATAACATAATACTGAAAGACGAAATAATATTACGTATTCGCAATGTAATTTTATCCTTTGAACATAGCAGAGGATAAAATGACGGTTCGTAATATTTCTGAAAAACTTTCTTCTTATTGTAAGGGCAGTGGTTACCCTGGTGTCAGAGTTGTTCAAGCCAGTTGGCCTCCGTTATGGCTTAATGGCTGTTCACATACGTATTATACGTAAATTACACCCAGACACAGATCAAATCATCGTGCTCATCACACAAATACTTGCCCTGGATGGGGATCGAACTCACGGCCTCTGGCTTCGCAGTCCAACAGGCCAGTCCATTGTATGTTTTCTATAAAACATCTTTACTTTACAATATGATAAAAATATCGTTATATTTTTATCATATTGTAAAGTTCTATCCCCTGAGGATTCAACAAGGTCTAAGAACTACCTTTCCCACACTATGAAATACTGATTTCTTACTTATCCATATAAGAAACGCTTAAAAATATACAAAAATAAAATAACAAGTGTGTTTAAGACCACACAACTGACGAAAAACTTCATACATAACTGGCAATGAGAGAAAGAGAGAAAGAAATTGTGTTCTCGCACCTCTCTCTCTTGCCGCTTTAGTAATAGGCGAAACATAACTCTCTCTTTCTATCTTCACTAACTTATATATCCCTCTCAACTTCTGTTCGCCTCGCCCGATCACACTTTTCGTAACGCTTTCACCAGTTTCCTCCCCGAGTCAAAAGCGTACGTAAAAAAGTTTTATTTCCATAAATATAGTTGACTTCATACAGGACCCGATTTCAAAAATATAACTTGACAATGACATAAAATTGCGACGTTGCCACTCTTACAGATCACCTATTGTCAACTAGCGGTAACATTCCAAGTACACTAATATTTTTCTTACTAATCATAAGATAGGAAAGTTTATATCACTAGATAATAAGAATGAATAGACTCGAACGTTTCCATCGTAGCACAAGTGACATTGTGTTCGTGTCATTAATAATGGACTCACAACAAAACGTATAAAAGGTCTTCTACTATAACATGTTTAGCAAATCAAAATACGAATAACGAGCTCGTCGAAAAAAAAGCGTGCCAAAATTTTGTCTGTGGTACAGATTCGTCGTTGTATTTTCAACTTTAATGCCAGCAATATTGGATTTAAAATCAATCGTCGGGTGTCATTTCAAAATTTTTGTCACTTCGTGAATACGTTATTCACGAAGTGACAAAAATTTTGAAAAAATTCAAGTTTACAATATTTTGCACAGTGACAATAAATCAATCATAAATCACATATGACTTGAAATCGCAACGTGACAAAGAATAAACAGGCTATAAAATTGAGGGTATTTTTGGATTGCTAAACATTTCATAGTAGGCGTGGATCAATATCGACATTTAACATCAAATAATCAAAAATCAACAGTACAAGGTCGCGTGCTCTAAGCTACCTGTGACTACAGAATATTTGGCACATTTCTCATACACGTGCATTTTTTACTTTACAAAAAGATTTTGTCAAATGAGCAGTCCACCGTGTCACGTCTGCTTCGTTCAATAAACCTCAAAATTGATAAATAATAATCAAGAACAGGAAGAACTGCGTTAGATAATAGATTTACTCCAGTTTAATGCTACGTATATTTATTTTTATTAATAAATTAAAAAAATAATGAATGTCAAGTAAAAAACGCACGTCACAACATTTGTCTAAACCTCTGCGCTCGCAGAAGGTCTCAACAAAAAAAATTGAGGCAGATTAACGAATCAGTCAATTCCGTAATCCTCCGACCCGACGCGTCGACTCTAAACCTAAAGGAAAAACTTACAACGGCTCCGGGAAAACATCTTTTATAAATATACTCTTCACACAACAACGAGACACTCCCGCAATACATCTACTCTCTCATATAACTCTATATAATTATTATGTCATCTCGGAATCACAACACTGGGGGGACTATGTACACTGTCGTCGACACCGCGCCGCGGCTCACAAATATACATACATATAAAAGGGTGGTCCGGCGCTAGCATCGCGCTCACACGGAGATCTCATAGTTGCAGTCGTACACGGACGCGCGGTCGGGCGGCTCGGGCGGCGGCGCGCGCGCCTCCAGCGCGTCCTGCACCTCCAGCGCGCGCACGAAGGACAGCGGCCGCGCCGCGCCGCCCGCGCCCGCGCCCCGCCGCCGCGCCAGGGGCGACGCGCCCGCCGGCGGGAACACGGGCACGCCGCCCCGCGGCGGCGCGTGCGCGTGCGCGTGCATGTGCGGCGCGTGGCCGTGCGGCCGCTCGGCCCACAGGTAGTTGCCGCGCTGCGGGCTGGCCGCCAGCTCGCGGATGTCGTCGGCCGTGGGGCGGTGCGGCGCCGGCTCCGGCCGCAGCAGCTCGCCCTCGGACAGGAAGCGGCGCTGCGGCGAGGCGCGGCCGCCGACGCCGATGAAGTCGGGCCGGCGCGGCTGCGTCGGCGTGCCCGGGTTGGACCTGTCGGGCGCGGCGCTCACGTCAGGGGTTTAATCGCGCGAGCTCGTCCGAGCCCTCGCTATCGTTATCGTACGGCCTACGGACAGAAGGAGAAGGGAGCTGCGGGGCGAAGCGTTTGCACGTGCGATCGCGCGACCGGCGCCGCCGCCCGAGGACTGCGCCCGTTCAGAACGTGCCGCGGTCGCTCGCTCCTAGCTCGAATCGAATTAAGATACGATCGACCGCGGGAGCCCACCATTTCTCAATATATCGGTTGGCACAACAAAATATTAACCGTACCACGATCCCAAGCTACCTATACGATCATATGACGCAAGTTTGGGATCAAAGTATAGTCATCGCTAATCATCGACCGGGTCCTGAACGCGGAGAACTTTAGGTCCTTAGGCGACGACCCCGCCAGCTACGGTTGCGGGGAGCATGCTAACGCCACATGCCACAACTGTACATACTATATTACAATCTAATATCATACATTCTACATCACAACTACGGCGAACTACTGCATGCTTATCCTGGTGAAATAACTAAACTAACTTCTACATTGTATAAAATGAGTACTCTATAGGAAACTAGCAATAGGAAAAGTATATAAACTAGAATTCATCACGTATCACTGTAAAAAAAAGAGTAGCCTTATAAAAAAGAAACGGGTTACTTCATCAGGATAAAACGAAAAAATTACAGCAAGCAACGACACCACACACAATGGCTGTTTACAATTGAGTTTAAATTTTCGATTTACTTATGTCATTTAGATTATAAAATATCATCATATTTAATAAGTAGATCATTTTAAATCCCTGTAAATATAACAAAAATTTAAAAATATTTACATTTGAATTAATAATATAAAAAAGGCAGACATAACATTCGCATATAGTGAAGGAAAATATCATACAAATATGCTAGCTTATGTATGAGACGTAAGAGCGGCGTGAAAAATATTGAATATTAAAAAATACGAAAAATGTAGCCGAACTTGGTTTACCACAGATTATACTTGTCTATGATCATAAGTCAACCATAGAGAGTCGTTGGTAGTCGTTATCAGCCATTGTATAGTGTGTCGTTCTACGCCTGCGCCCCGCATGGTCACAACAGCTTGCAAATAAAAAAATATAATAAATATAATTTATAATATTATAGGTTATATGCGAATTTAGTCTTATTGCTTATCCTGTAGTTCTCACACAGTTAAATTAATTCCAAGACATAGAAATATCTACAAGTTTACTGTCTAAATTGAATCACAAAATAAGTTGAGCACATTTTAAAGGCAGACAGAATTCTCATATCAATCGTGTTACACTATGACAAAATTGCGTAAAAATAAATACCATATTCAGATCAAATTACTTTGGTATTAAGACTATACTTTTTATAACTTTTTACTTTTTTAATAACTACGTTATAGTATTTTGTAACCAAGCTAAAATGCAAAAATAAATAGTTCCAAGTGAACCGAATAAAAAGTACATATTTGTCTATCGTAGTATATTTTATTTTAATACAAAGCTTCCGATTTAAATATTTTGCACATACTGAAAAAATATTACATTTTCTATGTACAGTAATAAATTTGGATAGGATTTTAATTATGAATAGTAACAGAATTACAGTATTACCATCCCATCAGATTGAATGTGTATTATATAGGGAATAGAATCAAATAGTGTAACTGATTGTAAATAAATTGAAACCATGCTAGAAAAAAAGTGCATTCAAAATCATATAAAAGCTTAGGTTAAAAGGGATAATAAAAAAAATCCACACGGAGTTCTATAAAAGAATATCGTAAAAACCTATAATTAAAACCTATTAAATTCAATACAAAATGTCATAGCAAAATCAGACCGAGTGCAGAGCCATATCATAAAACAATAATATTTACAAAATTATACGAATAAGTGGATATTTTTATATCGAACTAATTTTAGTATTATACTAAACTTACTGTTTGAAATCTGGAATCTAGAAGGATAAATAGTTAGAAGAAACAGTGAGAGAGATTAAAGTAATGAATGCTAAAAGATCTAAGCTAAAACTAATGAAATATATAAGGATATTTAAATAAGATAAATTTACGGATCAGAATAGAATCAATTCCAAACAACTAGGCTAGAAAAACAATTTACATATACATATTTAAATAACTTAATACAATAATTATTCGTCACAATTATTTTATTAAGATATTTGAATATGCATCGGTTCATAAAGAGAGTACTTTGTAGTTCTGTTGAGTTTTGCTGCTTACGAAAACGTTTAATAATTTAAACGTTATCACAACTTGATTATCTATTAATTTAAAGCTTGCTAAGCTAAGTATTGCTTTTTAGAACGAGAATAAAATAATATTTTTTTAAAACTTCCAAGTTGCTACTACCATAGATTAATCCCCACAAATTTATAAATAGTTAAACGTTTGCCGAACCATAATTAGTTTAAAATAATCTTCGAATGAATTCTAGCCAATGAGACACCTGCATCCGAGGAGTATAAACAGGTCTGATTTTAACTCCCGCACCGAAAAGTCTTTCTAGCAGATCTACTAAAGACTTTTGGACGTCTGGTCTGATAAGTGAGCGCAGGATTAGAGAGCCATTTCTTATTGTCCCTATTTCAAGTTGATAACAATATTTTATTTGCACAAATTTTTAAGTACTTAACTTGGATATAAGTGGAAATAATATACTTAGAGCCTGTAGAACACAAATATGCGCGATACGCAAAAATATTACTTCAGCAGATCGCCATGTTTTTATAGAAAGAGAGTAATAAATGATTCTGCAAGCGTCTTGCAAATTGATTTTCAACGAGTTTTTCAGTTTCATGTCTTATAGGAATACATCGAAAATGATGTTTACTATTCACCATATTAGATTTAATTTGTAGATTAAGAATTTGTTAGTGTATATATTTCGACTATAATTATGCTCTAGTATCTTCAATATGGAAAACACTAATGCTTGAAATCGCCTTGATTCTAACGAATTTCAAAGTAGACACAAATTATTGATATCTAATTTTACCAAAAGCATTATTAAAATTAAAATCCCAACACAGTTTATTTTATAAATAAAAAAAATATTTTCGGCTATATGCAAATCCGCGTGCCATATATAATACAGCTCAAATCGCAGACACGCCCTTTCATTTTCGAGATAAGTATCCTACACTATTAAAGTAAAAATATGACAATTTTGCTACACACACACAATAAATTTTGCAATGAGGTTCCATTACCACATTACAAAATTAACATATGAAATGGAATTTAATTTTGGCCTGAAAATTGTCAAATTCAACAATTCCCAAACTGCAATGGCTATTATCAAGGATACTAATTGACTTAACAGACTCAACACTGCCCCAAAGAACAATAAATCGCGGAATACTATATTTTTGGCAACTTGGTCAAAGTTTAACTTTGACATTTGCCAAAAATATTGAAATTATTTAAACAAATTTAGCTTAACAAACAGAAATTTCATTAAACATTTAAGAAAAGATTCCTTCCTGTTCCGTAGTAAAAATAAATAAAACTAAATTTCCAGATGAGACTCACTGCATGTTTTAAATAAAAAAATATCCACAAATTCAATCCAAAAATAATGATATAAATACACAAACACACACAAACAACGACATTTGAGTTACCGTTGACACGATGGCTCTATGCGTTAGGTCCATCTGCCGCGTCGTAAGCGGTAAATCATAACGTTATATATATCTGTTATAGAAGCTGTGAAACCACAAATACTTTTGATAGAAGGAATAAACTATTTACTATTTATACTCTTTATTATCGAAGAGGTTAATAACAGGGGTGCGGACTAACGTTTTTTATTTGTCAATATTAAGACGGGCAATAAATATAGCCTAACAGCAAACCCATATATTCAAATGACCTTAAAACTAATAACGTTATAAGCATTGAAAAAAAAAGTCGCGTCGTGTCTTGTAATTGTGGTTTACCCCCAATAATTTTAATTTTAAAATATATCTTGTTTTTATGCACTAAGTAATATGTAATATACGTTTTTTTTCTATGATATGATTTAGCATGCAATATTATTCTCAAGTTAAGCTACGCTTGGCGGGAATTTAATTAGTTGTAAATATCTGTAAGTGAATGTAATACGTTCTTTTGAAATAATTTTCTTTAACCATAAGTCGCCTGGTACTTACAAATGACGTCACTTGTAGTAGTGCTATAGAAGGACTGAGTATCCCCCCTTTATCCCCGACAACAACTTAAAAGGCTTATATCTAAGAAATGTAGCAGCCGATTTTAAGTATTCTTTCGATTTCTGTCTTATATTTGTGCCTATTTCTTAATAAGTTTGCCCTCTTTAATAAATTTTATTTCAGTCCGATCCCCTATTGTCACTGAAGAAACAAAAGTGACCAGTGACAACTAACTTAACTGCTGAGTCGTTAAAGGGTTAAAACGTTCTCCCACATGAGTTTTCATAGGCTATGGTAAAAACAAAACAAAATAGAAAAATAATAGAACCCTCCAAAGGACGAAAATATTATAAAATGACACAAGTGATAAGCGTAAATATATGTACTTTAAGCCAGATATTCAAGATTAAATCTTATCTTTAGATGAGAAAAGATTGATCACTTTGTAGTATTTTTTATTCATTAGAGCTCATTTACATAAAGAACTAAATTGTATTCTTTAATTTTGTTAAAATTAATTGTCAGAACATGCCAGAGTAACAAAATACATGTTTTGTGTGCTTTAGACCAAATGCCTGAAGAAAACCTTGGATATACGAAACGTAACTGGCTATGAAAGAAAGAGAGAAAGAAAATGTGTGCTCGCACCTCTCACTCTTGCCCTTAAACCAATATACAAAATTCTCTCCCTCTCTCTATCTTCACTAACTTATATCTCCCTCTCAACTTCCGTTCGCATTCACCGGCTTACTCCCAAGTCGAGCGTTTGTAAAGAAGATTTACTTCAAACTGCGGTTTATACATGTTTAGTAGCGTTATGAGATCATTTAATTTATCAACTCTTCATTTAAGTTAGTCGTTCTTGGTATTGACAATAAGTTAGACAGGATAAAAATAAAGCAAGTAATACAAAAGTATTATATTTTCAACATAATACTTTTATTTGTGGTCTCACTGCAAATTCAAATTATTTTTCTTATTTAATCCTTTGTACCTTCCCGTGAACAAAAAACATTAAATCGTAACTTATTACAAGTATTACATCACCAGCAACGAATCTATTCTTACCCCAGTTTCGAAGTACTCTGAGGGTAGTCAGACATAAGTTACTTCATATTTTCCATAAGACGAATAGAACATATGACTATGAATTGAAAATGAATTCAGTTTCTTATATCTGACTTCTCTTTAAATACTTCGTAAATATATTAGTAAGCAACCCTCAATTCTTACAAAGCTAAATATACACCAATGACAATAAATATCACATACTTAGTGTTCCCAAACTTATTAAATCTCTAATACGTGAATGCAAAACATTTTACATGCAAATAAACACTGAATAAAATCAAAAACATATAAGCACAACACATGTTTAAAAACAGAAATATAACTTTTAATCTTTTTTTTTCGACTTTTCACTGTCCCACAAGTCAGTTAACGCTTGAACGCCGACGAAGACGGACGTATTGGTTATCGTTCTTATTTTAAAATTCTGTTGTACTTCTGTTTTCCGCCAGTATTGTGGTATAAGCGATGCATTCCCGGTTTTAGGTAGAAGGGGATCAAAACCATTTCTGTTAATGATAGGAACAGGCCATGATACAATGGGAAATAATATAAATACCTATTTAATCATTATGGGAACATTTTCTTCTTAAAAATCAGCCAATTAATCCTTTATTCGAAATTTTGATCTATTAACATTTTAAGCATAGTAATACAGTGTAGAGTTCATTTTTGAACGAATATGTTTATATAGTTATTTTTTTCATTATATTGCGGACACTGAAAGATATACAAAAAAAAGCAAACCAACAAGTCAATAGAACAAATTAGACCACCCTGGTCACGTAATTTTTTTTTTTATATGTGGCTATGACTTTAATAACTACGGTATTGTGACATATCTATTTTTAAACCAGTACAATTGCCACAAATTCATTAAAAAAAAAAAAAAAAATTAAAATCTCTTTCAGTATCCACGTATCGCGTTCATTTATAAAGGCGCATACATACCTTCTGACTGGACTGCTCACGGCTAAAGGCGTGGGTACACCGAGCGCCTTGATCCTTTGCTGCATTGTGGGCGACGGCCGCGCCCCGCCGTTGGAGCCGACCTCGTATCTCACCGGCTCCATTACGACCCGGTAACCTGACGTGGTTGTACCACCGTGGCTGGAACGTAGTAGCAACTATGTTAGAAAACTAAAACCACAAAAGTCTCATGTATTTTAATAGCAAGAAACATTCTTTGGCAGTTCGCTGTTAATAAGTTGTCGGTGTATTTTTTTTATGAGACAATCCCGGCAATAAGGAAATCCCTGATCCCTGTGTCGCGAGCTTTACCTACAAACCTGGGACACTCAGTGGCGAGGCAACTGTCTTAATCGCTGCGCCAAACGTGCAGTCAAAACTCTAGTGCCAGTTGTGAGGTATAATCATCGTACCTACAAATAAACTTTCCAATGGCGTCAGCATACCTGTCTCCTCAGATTATGTGAGAATAGGAAGGGTAAATTTAGTATTGAGTCTATATAGGTCATGATAGTAACTCACTGTACTCTCGGTACGCAGCTACAAATACAACAGGTCAAAGCGGTGCTGGTCAACATGATGAAAAGTAAAAGAAATTCTGCATTGGTCAGAGCAAAAGTACGAATTCCGTATGTTACATAGAAAAAACTAGTATACATAGGGTTTTTTTAAAACACCAACAACCTCGCAGGACTAGATAGCTAACATCATAAGCTACCACATTTGTTCTACGAGTTCGGACAAAACTCCATACATGCAAAATATAATAATTTAAAAAGTCTTTGCTGTACTGTCGTGACATTTGTAGGTCTATGTTTTATTCATAAACGAAAGAACGACGGGCGAACGACGCTTAACCTCGCGCGTATGCGCGTCTTTACGCTGCTCGCAGAGTTATATACATTCAAGCGGGAAATTAAATTAATACTTATTGTTTTATGAGAATAAAATCTAACAATTTATTAAAAGTTGTAGAACAAAAGTTGTTTCTTATGGTGTTAACTATCTAGTACTCAGAGGTTGTTGGTGTTTTTTAAGTAACCCTTTAAGTATTAGTATGGGAATAAAACTATAGGTACACAGCGCCGGCGGGATTCATTCTGTAACAATGTCTGTTATTTGATCAAGCTGTATGTCACCTGGTGTTTCTGGAGAGCGGGCTGAGCCTCGGGTAGTGCATGGGGCGCGGCGGCAGGTGGTGGTGTTCGGGCGGGAACAGGTTGGCGCCCGAGCCGCGGCGTTGCAGCGGCGGCGGCGTGGGCTCGCAGTCCGCGCTCTGCGACGCGCCCGGGCCCTCCAGCTCGCCCTCCGCCTCCTCGCGCCCCGGGGACAGCTGCCCAACCACACATCAGCGTGCCACTCAGCCAATTATATTTATTACTCTTACACCATTACAACGGACACAACCGAATCTAACTTCATATCTAAAGAAACGATCAAAAATCAGCCTAATTCCGCTTTCCCAACCATTTTCAAAATTCTATACGAAACTAAAGCCCCTAAAGTTTTATAATCTCATACTAAAGTACCTATCTAAAACATTAATAATGGTAGTTTAAAGATATTTTATAAAATGGTCGTCTTTTAATTTCTAAACAAAATGGCTGTTATCACATAAATACAAAGCCCATCCTGATTTAGAAAAATGGGCCACAAAAATAGCAGTCCTGTGCGGGAATCGAACCCATAACACGAAGGCGTGAAGATGCCATTGCGCCGAACGTGCAGACAGTTTTATTTTAAAACCTAACTTCAACAATTTATGGTCTATATTTCTCTAATACTTTTATTAGATGCATGTTTGTCCTTTTTTCACATATGGAAATATTTTGAAAACTTTTAATGAAGATTCCGAGTCTGATTTTATAACAGCTTTATGTATATGGTAATTCGCTTTAAAAATAGTAGGTTAATTATAATATGTTTATTTATTTTCTTTTTTTAAATTGAATTAGCGCTGCTTTAGGTAAGCATTATGAGTATGAAACATTGACATTATTACTCTCATATTTAGTAGAATGGACCACGACACATAAAAAGCCAAAGACAAATATATAGATGACGGTGAGTACCACCTCAACCAGAGATGATATTATGATAGTTAGTAAAACATATCAGAAATATCTGTTCAAATAGTTTTAGTTCAAATAGTGTGAGGTAATTAGGCTCGATCTTTATAAACGCCAGCACATCAAGCTACCCCAATCTGTCAAATTTCTTTTATACATTTTCAACTTTATCCCAAAAGCATAAGATTCACTTTCAATCGGGTAAATTAGACAGATAGGGGTAGCAGATGTGCTGGCGTCTGAACATAAAAATCTCAAAAAACAATTGGCAATATTCGCATGAAACTTGTCCAATCTCATGGTGAAATTGAGTTACTTTAATAGAGTACTTCACACTATTTTCGATCATATTTAGATTTTAGTTAAATACGAATAAAAAGTTAGTTTAAAGTTTAGTTGGTGAGACATATAAACTATAGATGATATTAGTGCCTGTCCAAAGACTCTTCACAACAATCTAAAATAAATAAAATAATTACATAAATTGTGCCATATTAAGTGATCTATACAAACCAAAATTCATTACCAGTTATATTTTTTAATTTGATATTAATCTATGGTATGTATGACCATAGAGTTCAAAGTTAAGAGAGCCAGACATATCATGTCTTCAATTCACGTGTTAGTACAAATAGTTAAACAGTGCAAGTGCGATTGTAAACTTTATGTATGTGAATTGAAGGTACGAATTCGCTCTAAAAGCATGACAACTAATGATGCTACATTGTTTAAATGACTCAAGCTGTGCTATAGGCCTGTATTAATAAACCAAATTGAAGAAAACAATCGGAGCTCAAGTGACCATGAAGTTTTTTTTATTGCTTTTATTATTTTTTACAAACCTCTTTTTGGCATTTTTTTTGTCTTTTGATATAGTATATTTCTTTTTATTGGTTAACTTTTCTATCACAACACTAGGTGTGATAGTGAAGTTAACAAATAAAAAGAAATACTAAATTTCATTGGAATGATAGTGTCGCCATCTACCGAAGATTGGTCGGACCAACTCAGAAACCTTAGTGGGCTCATGCACAACACTTTGCTGAAGATTTTAACAACAAAACAATATAATTAAACAATATAAAACAATATAATTTTTTTCACGAACGCTATAGCAATATGCTTACAAAAACGAAAGATAGATATTTAGATCTGAGGTTTTTGACATTAAATGTATGATATGAATGATTTAGTTAATTAGCTAACTTATATACATAAACTTCATTAAAGTTTTAAACGTATACGATGTGGCCATTGTTTTATGGACTAGATTCTAGTAAGTAATCTTTCTTCGGTTTATTAACACATGCCTTAATCTACTGAAGCGTGTAATGATATTATAAACAGCTATCCATAAGTACAGGATGTCAAATGGTGGTAAGATGAGAAGTGAAAAAGATTAAGTTGTACTGTTAGAAGTATTAAACACACAACACAAATTCCTTTATTGGTATTTTTAAGGTTCTATTCATAAATATAAAGTAATACAAGTTGTAACATAGTGAAACACGTCCACATGCCAAATACACAAAACAAATATATAGGGTTGTTTTATAATTATCATCTGATTTTGTATGCGCAAATTACTTTTTTATGGCTATGTTTTTAGTTTCATGGTTAGATAGCTCTCCTTAAGTTTTTCTATTTATGTTACACCTTGTATATACCAATTTAACGTATATACGTACAAAGAAACATACGCATTAAATTCTTCTGTAACTTTTGTTTAGTTATCGCGACCTCTTGAGCCATACAATTATAACTATTTAGGCAGATTTTATATCCACTTCTGATATAATATCCACTTCTGATATAAATAAGCCGATAACGAATTACATGAATTTTCATTTCTCACTAGTGAGCGAAGTACAGCTTTGTAAAATTTTACCCCGTTTTCCACAAAGAAAAATCATCCTTAATTGTCCCAATATCCTGAGGGTACTTTTAGAAAACTGGAGACAGGTGTACCTTAATCCTTAAATAAAGAATAGTCCAGACAATCTCCCTGACTTTTATCTGTCATATAATAAGCTGAACTCGACATATTATTTACATACGTATAGCAGAGAGGACAGTTACAAATAGTTCATATATAAATTGCCCCATTAATGTGGTTCCAAATCTAGCCTGAATACTGCACACGCCTAGCAAATGGAAGAATAATGGAGCTACAAATGCTAGCCCCATGTTAAAGAAAACTTATGCTGTCTGAAAACAGCCCTAGGTACTGCATGATAGAGTTCAATTTCGAATCCTAAGCCCTATGTTAAGTTAATCCCTTACGTACTTAAAAACTGCCTTGAATACTGCTTTAACAGTAACAAATGCTTGTTAACCTATTGACTATAATGTTACTTGTAAAACACCAACAAACTCGCAGGACTAGATAGCTAACACCATAAGCAACAACATTTGTTCTAAGAGTTCGGGCATAATTAAATACATGAGAAAACATTACATGGACGACTGCCGACTAGAGAAATGGCTCAAGTTCAAAGGCGCTAGCGCTACACCCCTTGGCCACACCCTCGTAAAGGTAGATTTACGAAATCATTGTGATACGCGTAGAGTAATAAACATAAGTGTGAAAATAAAAAAATTAAAAATTACAATAAATTATCAAATGTTGTAGAACAAAAGTTGTTGCTTTTGTTGCTAGGTATAGTCCTGGGAGGTTGTTGGTGTTTTACACGTAAACATGTATAAATGACAAACCAAAATATGCCATGGTACGATACAATACGGTACATAGTCGCGACCGCGTGCTGGCCACATTTTTCTTTTTTTCGTCTTTACATAACTGCGGCAAAAGATTATTTTTATTCTGTGATTAAACTTCCTATAAAGTTCAAGAACCTTACCTTAGACAATTTTTACGCTTAGCAAATGTACAGATAATAGCGCTCACATTTACAGACTAGCCCTAAATTAAACTAACCTCTTAACACGGCCCTGTATACTGCATTAGCTTAGCAAATGACAGCAAAGCTAGTCTGGCTCTCACCTTGTTGTAGTGTGCGTGCGGGCCGGCGGGACGGTGGGCGGCGCCGTTGTCCGCCGTGTACGTCTTTACCTGGTGCTGAGTGTCGGTCGCGATCGTAGAGATAGCGGACGCCGAGTGCCCGCCCGGGAGAGCTTCGCGACGTTTCTTACCGCCTTTGTAGATGTATTTCGATGGTCGGACTAGACTGTGGAGTCGTTAGAAATAAATTATATTTATTTAGCACATCGGTATTAATGTATATACATACATATAAAAGTAGAAAATGACTAACTGATCGATCAACGCACAACTGAACCATGAAATTTTGTTTGCACAAATATTCCTTAAATGACGTAGGTGTGAACTAAGATAGGATTTATGAAAATCCAACCAACAAATTTAGGTATGCACACAAATTTGTAAGGAAAAACGAGTTTTCTTGGTCTGATCAATGTTAAACTTGGCATTTATATTCATATGACATGTTTGAACAGAAAGAAAGATTTACCCCGTAAGGAGTTAAAAGTTTGTAAGGAACTTGATTAAGGAGTTACGCGGGTAAAAGCTAGTATTTCATAAAATATAATATAGTAAAAATACAAGCGTGTAAAGATGCCATCGCATCTTTGCTGTCACAGTAAGTAAATCCAAAAGACCAACCGATAACACATAAAATAATAATAAAAATAATGTTTAACTAACAGCTCCATAGTGCCTAGATAGACTGAGAGGTTTTCGTGGTACTAAATTAAAAAAAAACGAGTGGGTTTTATACCACACGACTTAAGTTGAATTATAATTTGCCATCGTGGTGAAAGGAGCAGCCACTCAGCGTAGGAACTCCACCGAACGTATGGGTTTGTCTGGTACAGTCAGCTCCAAAAGTCGATGAACAGAATGTATATTTAACAGTACAGTTACGGCGTCAAATCAGGGTAATCTAATGATATATTTAATGGATGTGCTGGCGTCTGTACAGACTTTTTATCCATTAAATATTATCATTAGATTACCCTGATTTGACGCCGTAACTGTATTGTTAAATATACATTCTGTTCATCGACTTTTGGTGCTGACTGTACATCAATCGGGGAGGTTCCTTTCATGCAACCCCGACGACTGAAGTAAAACTTAGGTATATGAAACGTAACTCTCTCTCTTTCTCTCTGTAACTCATGTCTTACCAGATTACTCCCCAAGGCATGAAGGCAAGGCACAAGTTTTACTTCACCTAAATAGAACAATGTTTCTCCTTACCTAGGATACTGTGGTCCAAACTGCGTATAGCAGCAGTTCTGCCAGCATCCTCTCGAGAAGGGGTTGTAGCCCCCGGTGAACTTGCCCGTCACCTGTTCGTTCGTCGTGCGGCCTCGGGAGACCAGCACCATGTGGAACCCGGTCAAACCGAAGATTGGTATCGCTAGTATTGCGATTACACCCATTATTACCATTCTGATGATATATGTACTTAAGGATATATTTCAGTTTTGATTATCAGTTATTAACACAACTAAACTGTAATAGTATACACTCATTTTCCCGTTGCTTAGTTATACAGGGTGGCCGAGGAGTTGACGTTCAAACGCAAAATTTCGATACTTAATGACGAGGAGTATCCGAATCACCCCCATGTATGTTCTACGATTTTGCGTAGTTATCGAGATATAATTTTTTAAATGATATTTTTCGTAAATCTCACCTAACATCAGTTTTCGATTTTTTTTTCTCGTTCTGTTAAACATTTCTGGTTCAGTTTTTTTGTGATAAATAATAAGCATAAATAAAATATTAAACGTATTACTACAAACATGTTCTGACTATTTACAAGCGCTTTTTTAAAGTCTACGTGAAAAAAAAAGGTTTTTATTCACGTAGACTTTAAAAAAGCGCTTGTAAATAGTCAGAACATGTCTGTAGTAATATAGTTGTATACATTATTATATCTAGTTTTTTTTATTTTTGTTTTTTTATTGCCTTTGGAAGCAGACGAGCTAGCGGCCCACCTGATGGTAAGTGGTAACCGCTGCTCATGGACATTCGCAGTGCCAGGGGGCACAGCAAACCGCTGCCTACCTCACGGTAGGCAGGTATTAGTACTCTTTTTAAACCTCGTTTGAAGAAGGACATGTCGTAGCGCTGGGGAAACACCGCAGCAGGTAATTCATTCCAGACCCGGCACGTACGTGGGATGTATGAACGCTGAAAGCGAACCGTGCTTGACGAGATCGCTTCCAGGTGATACGGATGAACCTTACTGCGAGTGCGCGAGGTCCAATGATAAAAAGGTAGAACACGCAGAGAGATTCAAAGTCTCTCCGCTGCTCTAGCAACTCCAATCTGTCCGTAAGATTGGAATCCCAACGATTCTAATAGCACGCCTTTGGAGGGAGTCAAGTGGGTCGAGCTAGTATTTAGGGGCTCCTGCCCAGATATGTGAGCAATACTCCATGTGCGGGCGGACTTGTGCTTTATATAGCGCAAGCCGCTGTCTTGGAGTGAAGTACCGCCATGCTCTATTCAGGACGCCCAACTTCTTACTTGCTAGTTTGGCTTTGTCCTCCAAATGACCCCTGAATTGGCAGGTGCTCGAATTTTCGATTCCGAGGATCCCAATACTCTCGGATACACGGAGATCAACCCCTTGGAATCGGGGCGCTACGACAAATGGGTCCTTCTTCGCAGTGAACGCGCACACTTGTGTCTTAATGGGGTTAAAC
Organism: Pseudoips prasinana; assembly: GCA_951640165.1. Taxonomy (NCBI): domain Eukaryota; kingdom Metazoa; phylum Arthropoda; class Insecta; order Lepidoptera; family Nolidae; genus Pseudoips; species Pseudoips prasinana. The sequence goes on from OX621260.1 coordinate 5,806,338, forward strand.
TTGACTAGGTTCTCTACACCCCATTCATAGGCCCGCCCGAGAGAACCTTCGACTTCAGACACAAGTTGCAACCGTTTCTCTTGTACCGAGCTGCGAGAGACATTCTGGTGGCCGCTATACCGCGCATCACCCGTGCTGTCATCCGCACTACCGCATAGCAATGCATGTTTTCTATAGATAACATGTCATTGATATGCACAATGAATAGCGTAGGGGAGAGCACCGAGCCTTGTGGTACGCCAGCGTTAATGGTTTTGGTGTCGGAGAAAGAACCGTCTGCTACGACTTTAATGCTCCGACCGTCCAAAAAGCTGGTGATCCAACTGCAGTCCCTCGGGGATTCCATATGATGGCAGCTTCGATAGAAGAGCCTTATGCCAGACCCTATCGAATGCCTTGGCGATGTCAAGGCTACAGGCTAGAGCCTCACCCTTGCTTTCCAAGGTTTGTGCCCAACGGTGTGTCAAATACACTAGAAGATCACCAGCTGAACGACCGTGACAAAGCCATACTGACGATCGCTTATCAGCTGGTGCTTCTCTAGTTATTATAGGAGCTTTAGAGTTGATGATATATTTAGGTACACATTGTATGAAACATTTATAAAATTTATTTTATTATAGCAATGATATTTAGCTAGCTCGTATCAAGTTTATCTAATCATTGCAGAACTGACTTAGAATTTATTCTGAAGTTCAAAATTAGGGTTTAGGCTCAGGGCTCATAAATTTTCAAAGTATTAAAACTACGCAAAATCGTAGAACATACATGGGGGTGATTCGGATACTCCTCATCATAAAGTATCTAAAAATGCGTTTCAACGCCAACTCCTCGGCCAGCCTGTATAATGAGAAGTTTGATCACGTGGACAATTAAGAAATGTGTGGCTTAACTTATAATTTGTCATTTAAAAAGGATACGACACAATAGGCTCGACCTGCGTCAACGTTTTGTTAATATTCATGATATAGTACAAACTAAGGCCGAATATGCTCAGCATGTGTATGGACAATGATATAAGGAAGAAGAAAAAGAAGCGGTAGTTGCGCCGACCGATGCAGTTGTTCACCCACGGACAGTGGTGGTCAAACGTCTGGAAACAATGGAAACGAACATAGTTAATAATAGTAATAACATGGGACATTATTCACACACGGCCATCCGATCCCAAATTAAGCAGAGCTTTTACAGACGCCAGCAAATCAAGCTACCCAATTGAAAGTGATAAGGTTCACTTTCAATTGGGGTAATGGTAATATACTACTTTTATACACTTTTAATCTTTCGCGTATCATAATTATATATGAACATTGTTAACAGGTATTAACGCGACTAACCTTAATGTTGCATTGATCGTGACCACGATCAATGCAACATGGTCGAAACGTCGGGAAAATAATAATAAGGTTAGTCGCGTTAATACCTGTTAACAATGTTTATATATACTACTCTTATTTTGTAGAGACATACTGATATAGATAATTACACCCAAACTCAGGACAAACAGACATGTTCATGCACACAAATATCTTGTGTTGTGGTGTGAAAGAGGATGTAGTCACAAAGATTGAAAAAGGCATGCTGAGATGGTTTGGCCATTTAGAAAGGATGAATGAAAGAAGATTGACAAAAGAAGTATACCTGGCCTGTGTGAATGGGACAACCGGAAGGGGAAGACCACGTCGAACATTCTCTGACCAAATTGGAGATGTTCTCAAGAAAGGGCAGGTCAGAAGTACCCTAAACCGGCGAGCATGTATGAAGAATATAATGACAGTAATCGAGACAAAAGAAGTATGCAAAGATCGTGACAAATGGAAATCCGTTGTCTCTGCCTACCCCTCTGGGAAACAGGCGTGAGTCTATGTATGTATGTATGTATGTACAAATATCTATCCTGGGTTGGTACCGAACCCACGACCTTAGGCGTGAAAAGCAAGCATTTGCCAACCACGCTAACAGGCCCGTAATTTTTTGATATATACAAAGAGTATATCTGAGTGTCAAATGTTATAATACTGTAGATCATTTAGATTAAAGTATAGAAAACATACATACATACATAGGCTGATAAACCCATTACCACTCCTTTGCGTCGCGTAGTCGGGTAACAATAGATTTCACTTCTATCAGCAGTCCCCAAAGGTTGCAAGATTTTTTTTTAGTAATATAATATCTAGGGACAATGACACACAGATCATCCTAGCCCCAAACTAAGCAAAGCTTGTACTATGGGTACCAGGCGACGATATACATACTTATATAGATAGATAAATACTTAACAACATAGAAAACATTCATGACTCAGAAACAAATATTCGTGCTCATCACACAAATATTTGCACTTACCGGGATTCGAACCCAGGACCACCATCTTCGTAGGCAGGAGCACTACCAACTAGGCTACGGTGACTCACCTCTATGCAATGGTTGCACACTGAGCAGTGACTGCACCGCGGCGGTCGATAGAATTTGCACGTGACACACCATTTCATCCGCACCGTGATACCATTTATCTCCACGCTGCGGTACAAGGGCGCTCTGAAGTCGTCCTCGCGGTCCTCGTCAGGTGGAGCTGGAAAAAACAACAACAATTTCAAATTACTTAGCTCTATAAATTCATCGGAAACTTAGCAACTTATCTTAGCAATTTAATGGGAACTGTTTGAGTTGCAAATCAATCTTTATGAAACTTGAAACAAAAATTAAAATTATTTTCCGAGCTACAATTGCCCACCTACAGGGCCGCACTCAGACTTTCATAAGGGGGCACCACCGTTCGGACGTACATCGGGGGCACATACCAACGTCGCGATGGCGCAAGGACAGTACCGTACTGCGAACGTAAACAGACCGGCCGTATACCACGACTAGAGATGTAAAATGACTGAATATGACTAGTCACTATTGTCATAAACCTTAAATTACCGGTCATTTACTGTTAAATTCAGTCAATTTGACTCAAATATTATTATCTATTTTCGACTACCACCCGACGGTCACCGTAACCTAGTTGGTAGTGCTCCTGCCTACGAAGCTTGTGGTCCTGGGTTATTTGTGTGATGAGCACGAGTATTTGTTTCTGAGTCATGGATGTTATCTATGTATGTAAGTATTTATCTATCTATATAAGTATGTATATCGTCGTCTGGTACCCATAGTACAAGCTTTGCTTAGTTTGGGACTAGGATGATCTGTGTGACATTGTCCTTGAATATTATTATTATTTAATTATTACTTTACTGAGCCGATACCTATCACAGCTTATGTGTTAATTTGCTACATTTTAAATCATATATGTGCTTACAAAGCTGATAGCAAGGCTTTTTAAAAACTTTAAAGTGGCGACACAGCGGATGGGTTGTAATGTTCTCCATTACATCCCACCCAGAGACTAATACAGACTGCCTCGCATGGGCTGTATGTCGGCGGCTTCATTTTCAGAAACCTCCGACTCGAAGATCTTAAATTTTTGATAGGCAGATCAATGTTTCTGGTCGTTTTCTAAATATATATTTAAAAACAACTTTCACGTCAAAAAATACCTATTTTTTTCAATAAAAGACATTGCCTGCATTAGGGAAATAATCCCAGTGTCGCGGGGTACTTTACAAACATATAATAGACGGACACAAATTACATCCAGACTCTGAACAACTATTTATGGGCCACACAAATAGTTGTCCGGCGCGGGAATCGAGTCCGGGACACGAAGTGGCGAGGCGGCTGTTAGCCGCTGCGCCACACATGCAGTCAGATAAAATCACATAAATCGACACCCAAATATAAACTCCAAGCTAATAATATCCCCATTATTTCCGGATTTTTATAACTATCAACACAGGTAACAAATACAGGTAGTATTTGTTTTAATACAATGTGTTTAGAAAATGTTGATACAGAAGATAAAGTGCTCAAAACTTTCCTGTTTACAAATTTTCCTAGCTGTGCCCCGCGGTTCACCCGCGTTAAAGTAATTTTGGCGTAAAAGAGTAACAAACATACATCTATAATCACAAACTTTCGCATTTATAATATAAGTAGGATGTGTACCTCTAGCGGTTTTGTCAGTGCACGCCGGAATAGCTCGCAGATGTTAGATTTTTTCCTACTTACTTGATAATTATCGTCATATTTTTGACAATTCACACAATATCTTTATAAATTGTAGCCTATGTGTGACTCTGATGTATAAGCTATATTATTGTTAAGTTTCATTGAAATCCTAACTAAATTAGTTTTTACGTGAAAGAGTAACAAACATCCATGTCCATCCATACTTACAAACTTTCGCGTATATAATATTAATAGGAATATGCATACGAACGTAAATTTATACACTAATGGCTTCTTAAATAAATATAGGTAGTCAAATTATGTTTTTATTTTAGGTATATAACACAGGTGCTTAAGGCTCATTTAGATTCAAGATAATAATATTTTGGGGCATTATTTACACAACACGACAATCTGATCCCAAACTAAGCAGAGCTTGTACTACGGAAACTAGATAACTGATATAATACTACATTGTATATAGCTGTGCTAAATTTTATAAATTATCACAGTCCCTACCCCGTAGGTGATAGCGTGATAATATATTGACCCGACCAATTGCTAATATTCATGCCAAATTTTAAGTAAATCCATGCAGTACTTTTTGAGTTTAGCCCGGACATACATAGATATCGACTGTAGATCACGCCCCAAAAATCATTTTAAAATTATTCAATGTACAGTTTTGACTTTCCTACAATTTTCTTATATGTAGTATATCATATTTTTTGTAAATACATACTTATATAGATAATATACCCACTATGGACAAACAGACATGTTCATGCACACAGGTGGGAATCGAACCCACGATCTGCGGCGTGAAAGGCAAGTATTTACCAACCAAGGCAATATTCTTATTCCGCAAAATGGTTACATTTATGGAGGCATCATAAACAAATTTATACAAGATTTTAGATAACACTCGTGTACAATATGTGGAAGAAAGAATAGTTATATAAATAAAATCCCTATGTATATTTGTCATTCTATGTCTGGATGTAATTTATTTATCAATAATAAGTTTATAATTATATTTATCAGTTATCTGGTTGCCATAGTACAGGCTCAGGTTAATTGTCTCAAGATATATATTTTTTTTTAATTGTATATGGCTGTGCCCCGCGGTTTTACCCGCGTTAAACTTTATAAATTATCACAGCTTCTCCCCCGTATGTGATAGCGTGATAATATGTAGCCTATATGTTGGCCCGACCTCTTAGTAATATTCATGCAAAATTTGAAGTAAATCCATGCAGTACTTCTTGAGTTTAGCCCGGACATACATACAGACAAACAGACAAAAATTCTAAAAACTATATTTTTGGCTTCGATATCGACTGTAGATCACACCCCAAGTATACTTAAAAAAAATATTCAATGTACAGTTTTGACTTTCCTAAGATTTTATTATAGATCACAAGCATTTACCAAGTATATTTTTATGTAAACATCAAAGGCTGAGCATCAGTGATTAATATTTGATGTCTGACACCAAATCACCAAACAATTGTTGCTGACCCTCCCCCGACCCCGATGGGCCTAGCGACCTTACTCACATGCAGAAACACAACATCAAAATGATTAATGTTATTATTAAGGAATGTCTTCTGTACGGTGGAGGAGGTACTTCCCCAGTCGGGCTGCTCTTTCAGCGAATAAACGCTGTGCTCTACCTCTCTTAATATGGACCCTAGGTCCCTTAATATGGACTTATGCGAACAAGTTGTAAACTAAAGAGTAATAAAATAACAATTACAATAACTTTAATAAAATTCTTTCACGATTTGCTGCTGTTGTCAATATTGCACATTCTAATTAGCTAGGTAATTATATATAAGAACTTTCAATACGGGTAATCGATATACCATTGTACTCATTACCGTATTTCTTGTATATAATTGTGACTCAACATTGCATGCATTGTTGAGTCGATGGTATCCATATCAACAGAGCCGTAAGAGTCAGAACTACTTTAACGATTTGCTAAATTATTATAAAACTAGGTTACGCAGAAAATATATAAGATTTAAAGACCTCAATTTAAATATTTTAGTCTCTTACTTTCTTGCTAAATCAAAAAAAATCAGGTACATCTTATTCGCAATTTCTTTTTATATTTTAAATTACAAATGAACTTGAAATGATTAATAATACTAAAATGATTAGTTGGAATACAAAATTAATATTTTTTTGTTCAATTAGTACATCAGTGTATTCATATTTTATTTTCAAGTTTATTATTTATACGTAAAATAAATAAAATTGACTTTCGAGTCGCCAAATAAAATTACGGCTGACTTAAAATAAAAATTGTATTTACTGTTTAAAAAAAGTTTTTCTATTATTTATATTACTTTTAAAGAAATAATTAATATTAATTAAGCTAATTCCGGGATTGGTGTTTCTTAGTCCTGAAATACCGGGATTATACTCCCTAATCGGTGTCGAATTTTCCTTGATACTGGCAAATTCGACAATGTCAAATGTGTTGCACATAATAATGTAGCCTAAATATTTGCACGTCGACATTGATCGACCACTACAAAGTTTTATCTTATAACCGTGTTTCCGGGAATATTTACATATTTTATAAGTTCTTTCGGCAATCTACCTAGAATTTTACATTTTAAGTAAAAACATATTCATCGAGCATAAATAAAATGTATTTTTTTTACGAACGATATAAATATCGGGATTTCATGCGCATTATTACTCACTAATAAAATGTTGCCCCTAATATACCAAAAAATAAGATTGCGTTTCCAGAAACTGAAGCTAATATTAAATACAAAACCGTTATACTTATAGTCTTGAGCGTTCTTGTTAAAAATATATATATATATATATTATTTATTTTAAAGCCTATAATTTATAATTATTTTACCATCCGCCATAGTATATTACTTATAGAAAACTAGGTTTTAAAGATTTTAAGGTACAATACTTATATTTTTAACAAAGAAGTACAATATTAATGATCTATAGTTAAAATAATTTATTCTTGTAATATTCTCTGCACTTACACGTTTAAATAGATGTCTAGAATGTGTTTAATTTGTTATGTTGGTTGTTGTTAAAAATCACGCTTCCTAAAACTGACATACCCACAAAACCTTAACCGCAAGGGCATCAACATTCTGTTTATAGATAAGATAGGCAAGATTTCACGATGAATACGAATTGGTACAGACGCCAGCACCTCAAGCTACCCCAATTTGTCAAATCACCTCAATTGAAAGTGAACCTTACGCTTTTGTGATAAAGTTGAAAATATATCAAAGTAATTTGACAGATTGTTGGTAAATACAAATATGTGTAGTACCAAATACAGCAGTTGTGGTGTACTTAGCAAACAATTCGGTAGATTTATTTAAATATCATTTGGTATCTTTTGATTTTATGTAACTACACCAAAGAACGCGATCGAGCCTCAATTTATTTCCATTTCATGAAAATGTATTGATTGATTAGTTACTGCAACCTGGTTCTGCCTCTTGTATTAATTTTGATACTATGTATTTTATTTTAAACTAGCTGTGCCCCGCGGTTTCGCCCGCGTTAAAATATATAATGGGATTTACATAATATACTTATTGTTAATGTTGGTAATGATTTAAGAGGAACTCAGGCGAATGTGTGCATACATAATAAACTGAAATTTAACCACAGTAGGAAAAAATCTACCTTCTGCGAGCTATTCCGGCGAGCACTGCCAAAACCGCTAGAGGTGCACATCGTACCAATATTATAAATGCGAAAGTTTGTGAGTATAGATGTATGTATGTTTGTTACTCTTTTACGCCAAAACTACTTTACATACATACATACATAGACTCACGCCTGTTTCCCAGAGGGGTAGGCAGAGACAACGGATTTCCATTTGTCACGATCTTTGCATACTTCTTTTGCCTCGATTACTGACATTATATTCTTCATACATGCTCGCCGGTTTAGGGTACTTCTGACCTGCCCTTTCTTGAGAACATCTCCAATTTGGTCAGAGAATGTTCGACGTGGTCTTCCCCTTCCGGTTGTCCCATTCACACAAACTACTTTAACGCGGGAGAAACCGCGGGGCACAGCCAGTTAATATATACATTTCACGCTTCAGCTCCAAATAGCTCTACCAACTCCGATATATAATACTAGTAGGATACCTATATCGCGGTAGTGATAGAAATGGCATTAATTTATCAGTCGACATAACTAACGTAACTGAACGGCACTATCGAATTAGTCACCGTATCTAAGATAAGCCAATTAGCGATACTAATGAATGACATGAACCAGATACCACCTCTGTCGGTAGATATACGTACGTTACGATATCGTGTCGTACACGCATTTTATAATACTTCATACTAACTTTCATCCCCTTTTCCCTATTGTTATTTTACACCCTTAAGGCTAAATCTTTTGAAAAGTTTGAATGTCATATTTATTTATGTCGAATCAACAGTCTAAAAAATAAGTTTCAAGCTAATAGCTCTAAAAATAACGTTATTTCCATACAACTTTTCATCCCCCCTTCGAAAAAGAGTTGTAAGGGGGCTGCTCCTTACAACTCTTTTTTGAATATAAAATGTATGTCGTTTATCAGGCTCTAGACTCTCTGTGTACCAAATTTTGACGGTCACCGTAGCCTAGTTGGTAGTGCTCCTGCCTACGAAGCTGGTGGTCCTGGGTTCGAATCCCGGTAAGTGCAAATATTTGTGTGATGAGCACGAACATTTGTTTCCGAGTCATGGATGTTTTCTAGGTATTTAAGTATTTATCTATCTATATAAGTATGTATATCGTCTCCTGGTACCCATAGTACAAGCTTTGCTTAGTTTGGGTCAAGGATCATCTGTGTGATATACACTCGCGAGCAACCAAATCGACTCAAGCCTAGACGGCGCACATACGAGGGGTGATCCAAAAGTAATGATAATCAATAATAAACACAATGAATAAAATAAAAAAATAAATTTATTTCTCAACATAGTCTCCTAGCAAGTCTATACATTTAGTCCATCTCTTTTCTAAACCTAAAATTCCCTTAGAAAAAAAATCTTTATCTTGACTCTCAAAAAAGTCCTCAACCGCGGCCATCACGTCGCTATCATCGTCAAATTTCTTGCCTCGGAGGTGTTCCTTGAGTCGTGGAAAGAGATAGAAGTCACTGGGGGCTAGATCTGGTGAATAGGGGGGGTGTTCCACCAGCTCAAAGCCCGCTTCCTGAATGGCAGCCATGGCAATTGCAGCTTTGTGAACCGGTGCGTTGTCTTGATGGAACAGTACTCCAGCCCGCAGTTTGCCTCGCCTTTTCTCCTTAATAGCCTCCCGCAATCTTCTTATTTGTTCTGCATAATAGGAGCCTGTAATAGTGGCCCCCTTTTCCAAGTAGTCCACCATGATTATTCCTTCAGCATCCCAAAAAACAGACGCCATAACCTTCCCTGCTGAGCTTGACACTTTGAATTTCTTCGGCGTCGGTTCATCGGGTCGTTTCCATGTCATCGATTGTTGTTTTGTTTCAGGATCAAAATGGTGGATCCAGGTCTCGTCCATGGTCACAAAACGTGACAAAAAATTATCCTTGTCTGCCTGGAACTTTTCGAGATTTGCTCTTGACATGTCGACTCGTTTCTTCTTTTGCTCGTCGTTTAACATTTTCGGTACCCAACGCGCGGAGACCTTTCTCATATGCAATTCGTTCGCAAGGATTCTTTGAATGCTGCCATACGAGAGCCCTGTGACCTCATTCGCCCTGTGGCCTGATAGTCATTCTTCGATCTTCCAATACAACTTCTTCAACTTTTTTCACATTTTCTTCAGTGAGGGACGTCGATGGGCGTCCTTCGCGGTGTTCGTCTTCCGTCGATGTTCTTCCCAGCTTAAACTCCTTAGCCCAGCGTGCAACTGTGGAATATGGAGGAGAAGAGTCCCCTAATGTTTCCACCAAGTCGCTGTGTATGTCTTTGGTAGACATTTTTTTCAAGCAGAGGTATTTAATGACAGCTCTGATTTCGTTTTTTTCCATTTTGATGTTCACTCCTTGACAGTCTGTATTCAAATGAATGTAGCTCCCGGGAATCGTGGCCTATTTATATGATTTTTTTTTCCTGAACTAGTGGGTAACTGAACAAGTGACTGATATTTTTTTTGTATTTTTGTGTGCACTAGAAATAACTGATTATCATTACTTTTGGATCACCCCTCGTATACATTGATTTTCCTAAAACGATAAATGGTAATTACAAAAGTGATATGTCATTCGAAAGCTGAAGAATTAGGCTTTCAATTAACATCAATACCTTAAAAAAAACTAAGCGCTGATTTATTGACACATTTTAATTGGCCGTCAGCGTAAATTACCTCTTTAGGAATCCACGACTTGCGCTACCTGCTCCCGCTATAAAACCCCCCACTTCCGGTTTATCTTATCAGTTGCTTGTTACAGGTTGACCGGTACACATCTCCGTAAATTGCATTCCTTGTTTTCGCTAACCCATGGATACCACACCAGAAGAAGCCGCTCAAGTTGTTGCCTTGTTGCAACAAGGGTTAAGTCAGCGAGCAATCGCTGCCCAGCTCCACTTGAGCCAGTCTTCTGTATCCCGAGTATACAGACGGTTCCAAGAGACTGGTGCCTTCAATCGGAGACCAAGAACGAGCCGCCACCGGTGCACTTCAGAGAGAGACGACCGCTTCATTGTCTCAACCTCGCTGCGCAATCGACACCTTACGGGCGTTGATGTGCAGCAAGAACTGAGACGTGTACGACAAGTGGCTGTCAGCGAGTGGACAGTGAGAAGACGCTTGAAGGAAGCCAACTTGACGCCAAAAAGACCTGCGACGGGCCCTAAGTTGACTGCAGGCCACCGACAAGCGCGCCTTCAATTTGCTCGAGAGCATCTCAATTGGAGCGTTGCGCAATGGCGATCGGTCCTGTTTACTGATGAGTGCAGAATGTGTCTGCATGGCAGTGACAGGAGAGGCCGAGTCTACAGGCGTCCGGGAGAACGATTTGCCCAATGTTGTTTCGCTGAAACAGTGGCATATGGCGGCGGTTCCTGCATGATGTGGGCTGGTATCTCTTTAGAGGGAAAAACCGAACTTGTTTTCGTGCCTGGGGGCGGCCGAGGAGGCGGGCTAACAGCTGATCGGTACATCACCGACATTCTACTGGATCATGTTGTGCCCTACGCAGGGTTTGTCGGTGAAGACTTCGTGTTAATGCACGACAATGCCCGCTGCCACACGGCACGAGTCACTCGACAGTTTCTGCAAGAGGTCGAATTACGCACGATGGACTGGCCTGCGCTCAGTCCTGACATGAATCCCATCGAGCACTTATGGGACGAGCTTAAAAGAAGAGTTCGGGCCAGAAATCCAGTCCCTTCAAGCGTAGACGAGCTAAAGACAGCATTATTAGAGGAGTGGGACGGCATTCCTCAAGAAAATGTCAAAAAATTGATAAGGTCCATGAAAAACAGACTGCGGGATGTAATTAGGGCTAGAGGGGGCAATACGAAATACTGATTTAAATAAAATAATTTTATTTTTAATTTTTTTTGTTTAATTTGTCAAATACGAGACACATACCCTTTTTCCTAAATTCCCGTTTTTCCTACTCTTGCATTCAGACATCATTTATTTCAAAAATGATGGATGGATTTCAATGATAATGATATCAAATTAAAGCTGACATCTTAAGCTTTCGAATGACATATCATTTTAATAATTTCCATTCATGATTTTAGTTGTATCAATGTATGTGTGCGCCGACAAGGCTTGAGTCGATTTGGTTGCTCGCGAGTGTAGTACAAAAAAAATGTTCTAAAAATAACGTTATTTCCATACAACTTTTCATCTCCCCCTTCAAAAGAGTTGTAAGGGGGCTGCCCCTTACAACTCTTTTTTGAAAATAAAACGTATGTCGTTTATCAGGATCTAGACTCTCTGTGTACCAAATTTCATTTAATGTGGGGGCACAGTTAGTAATGATGTATGTATATCGTTTTGGCAACAATTGAAATAAACCGTGAAAATAATCATATTACTCAAGTGACAATCTAGCGAAGGTTATATGATTCTAACAAGGATAATGTGCCTATTGTGGTTAGTTACTGTACTGTAGATAAGGTGAACTGTTACTTAAGTTGCAAACAAATATATTCTTCTCCTATTATCTTTATTATTCTCTCATGGTTTGACCGCCGTAAATCAGCTGGTTGGGAACCTGCTTTCTGATCTAACTAAATGCTGCGGTTACAACCCGCACAAAATAATATGTACAAGTCCTTGTCTCTGTCTAAGTGTTTTCTGTGTCTTTTATGTATATATAAAAAAAAAACCAAATAAGTATTTGTATTAGTTGTCAAGTCTCCATAGTACAAGTTTTGCAAGTGTACTCCTATTAATGGATGTGCGATTCATGCTTCTGAGACATAGACAAAACTGTTCTGCGACTGATACTGAGATTTCTTCTTAAGAGGAAAATCCTAGTATTTGAACCAAAAACTTTACTATATTTTTTTTATTAAAGGCAACGCCCTCACTAGAGAATCTAATCCCTGTGTCGCGGGGTACTTTACAAACATATAACAGACGGACACAAATTACATCCAGACTCAGAACAACTATTTATGCGTCATACAAACAGTTGTCCGGCGCGGGACTCGAACCCGTAACACGAAGGGGCGAGGCGACTGTCTTAGCCGCTGCGCCACACGTGCATTCAACTGCGGTTGAACAAGCTACCGCTAGACCGAAGCAGTTTTTAATAAGCATAAGTTCAAAACAACATACCTTTTGGTATCACCCCCGGGTCCATGAAAGTGGCCAGGGTAAAATTGGCCAAAACAAAAAACGTAATGAAGCCCTGGTACGCGGGAACCCATGCGTGCTTGTGTAGATAATATTGACACCTGAAATAAATAGACTCCCATTAATATTCATATATATCGATCACTGAGCAATGAAGGTAATGTTTGAATATGTGACGCTGTTCAATAATGATCGAATGGTCATTAATAACCTCGTTATTGTATTTTATACCTAAAACTAATACAGTTACGGTACGAATTACCAAACGGTAATTCAAATTCAAATATCATTTATTCTGGAAAAACTTTACATTTATGTGGAATCGTCTTTTTTACTCTACCGTGCATGACGTGGCAGCTACTGAGAAACACTGCCAGAAAACTCAGTAGGAATCCTTTTTAAAATAAAATATACTTAAGATTAATTACATTTTTTGCGTGTTGACTTAGAACAAATCAATCCCAAGCACTTTTATCACATAAATAATCAGAAATGTTGTTGCCCTATACACAATTTGGCTAGTTTGTTATAACATCTTATACATGGCCCCATAAAAGAGTTACTTATTTTTTGGAGACGGGTGGTATGCAACATAAAATTATTCTATATCTAGTATTTATATTATGTGTATCGGTCCTTTTACTTTTTTCGAGGTATTTCACGAAGGAACAGCTTTTAAATCTATACAAAGCCTTAAGTCCGACCCTGCATGGAGTACTGCTCTCATTTTTGGGATGGCTCCACAAAGTATCAGGAGGATTATTTGCATTTGATAGACACGCGCTCGCAGGATAATCGATGATAGAGACCTAACAATTGAAAAGCTGCAAAACTATGATCATCGGCGTCAGGTTGCAAGCTTATCGGTTTTCTACAGGCTGTTTCATTGAGAACGCGCTCAAGTCCTCCATGATGAATTTATCCCCCCTTCCCCCTTTTTTCATCGGACTACCACCAGGCGTCGGGAGGCTCTCCACCGCTTTGATGTTGTCATCCCAGCATGCCGTGCGAAACGCCTTAGTTTCTGTTTCATCATTCGCACGGCTAAGCTGTGGAACACTCTCCCGAACGACGTGTTTCCAGACTCATGGGTACGCGTGGTCCACCTTCGACCACATCTTCACTTACCGTCAGGTGAGATCGTGGATATGGTGCTTTTAACGTATACCTGTTTAATATACCGTCCAATCAATCTATATGTAAGCAAAGTGCTTTAACAATCACTAGGCGTACTAACATAATTATGACGTCAAATTAGGGGCGTGTACAGACGCCAGCACATTAAGCTACCCTAACCAGTCAAATTTTCCCAATTGAAAGTGAACCTTATGCTATTGTGATAAAATTAAACATCTATAAAATAAATTTGACAGATTGGGTTAGCTGGATGTGCTTGCGTCTGTACTAACATATGACGCCACTTGTAATAGAGCCAAAACCATACTAACAATTGTTTTCGAGAAAATACAGAGCAAAAAAATACAAAGGATAAAGTCCCCACTTTATCCCCGCCAAGCTCTGTTAGATTTAGAACTTATGCACACCACTTTTATCACACAGAGCAGGTTGATACAGAGGCGATGCAAACGCGCGTTTGTAGCGATACAGACGGCGCGGCGACGGCGCGCTTAAAAAACGTGGTCTGCATAGGCCCTTAATAAGAATAATATTTGAAATTAATTGCCAAACACAAGAATATCAAACAAACTGTACTAAATTATACGCCACTAAAATTTTGCTAAAACGAACATTAAATACAGCAAGATAAGATCGAGTAACAATGACGAGATAAACACAAGTATGTACTTAACAAATTCTGATTCAGTTTTCTATCTTCCTAACCTTGCATATGTGATTATAGTACAATCAAAAATCGTTACATACGTAATCCGAATATTCAATGGTTAAATAATCCATACGTGATGGATGGATGCGACATGGACAGTACAGCCAGCAGGAGAAACGCAAGAATATAGTTCCATATTAATACGGTAATAGTATCAGAAAAATATTGCAAATATAATCTAGAACTTAAAGCTCACAATACATAGACATCATAAAAGCTGTAAGAAGTCCACTCTTCGACAAGTCTCCCCCAAGAATCCTCTTGGGTATATGCCATAATCGCCACACATTCCAAACGTGTTTGGAATGTGTGGTGTGTGTTGGCGATCGCAGTAAGTTAGTCATTGCACTCACAAAGAGGTTGGAGCCCGTCTTCTGGTAGATATCCCCTCGGGTCGACTTCTACGCCCCCCACGGGATGAGATGGGGTGATGATATTCGCCGCCATCACCACACGGCAAGGATACTTAGTACAGGGTCCAAATATCGCAGATTAATAAGGTGATTTTTGAAATGCGGTGTGGGCGTCGCATTGAAACAGTGTTTTGGAAAGAAGTATTGTAGAGGAATGGTAGAGACGGTTCATCCATGGAAACATTAAAAGTAGAAAAGGGAAACCTTGTCAGACACAACCCTTTCATTAACAACATGGAAGAACAACTCAAGGTGCAGCGAAAACGAGGAAGACTATAGAGTGGGAGACGAAGGCGTCTTTAGACGATTTAGGTCTCGCTATACCACGAATTGCCAAGCTAAAGTGGCAGTGTGCGGGGCACATACCTAAACCGACAACCGTTGGGCAGAAAGACTCTTAGGCTGAGATCTATAGAGTGTACTTAGACTTTACTCAGACTTTACTTAGACATAAGTTAATGCATGTAACGAAATTACAATTGGTGTTTTGACTTTGTCTGTCTTAGCTTATGCTAAGCATAATCTTAACTTCAAAAAGTCTATAAATACCAAATCAAAGTATAAGCTTAGCATACATTTAGCAAAGTTTTACGTAAGTAAAGTTTGAGCAAAGTCTAAGTACGCTCGAGTGGCGACCCGGAAGACTCAGCGCGGGCAAGCCCCCTCCCTACAAGATGAACCGATGATCCTGGGAGGATCGTGAAAATCTGCCGCGGCTATTGTGGGAATACTAGGGGGCAGGCGGCAGGCCTTTTTCCATCAGTGGAATTCTTTCGTCTGATATGATTTAAGAGTAGCAGGCACAACAATTTAAACACCAACCTTATGCGTTAGGCATTAAGTCCGCCATTGTACTTATACGTGCATAAAGATTGAATAAATAAATGGAAAATGAGTTAAGGAGCAAAGAAAACCAGGATTACGAGTATAAAAAAAAAAAGGATTACGAGTTAAAAACAAAACAAAAACAAAATTATATACACCAGAAAGAAGATAAGCAGATGTAGGCCTAGTTCTACCACATTTCGCCGAAGGTATTCTATTGCTATGGGGAACTATAGGAATGTTAGTCCCTGCAAGGCCGCTTCTGTTGCGAACCGTACGTACTCACGTTATCCTATAACATAGCCACTGATAATAACCATTGCAACACGAAAGTGATAATGAAAATTCCAAACATACAATCAACGCTCAAGATAAAAGATTTACTTAACACATTCGCTGCCAAACTGGCATGCCCGAGTGCCCCGTCTTTATGTCCCAAGCGAGTCGATTTTTCTATGGTATGGGGTGCCCATAAATTAACAGCATGTCTTAAGTTGCTTGTTTATCGTATGGGCAGTGTTTACCCTAGTGTCAGAGTTGTTCAAGCAGCCCAGTAGGCCTCTGACGTGACTTTACGACTGTTGTCTAATGACTACAACCGGGATCGACAGCTTAACGTGTCTTCCGAAGCACGGAGACTCTCAGAACTTGAACCACTTTTGTGGTCGCCTATCTATGGACCGACCGCGAGCCTAGTTGCTTAACCTCGCCGACCACTTACGGACATCTAACTATGAGCTTCTTAAGTGCTTGAGCCATGTGCCCGACGACACACCTGTGCATTCAACCAGTGGTACCATATTAAAAAAAAAACAATCTCATGGATGAGTCGTAGTCGGTAGGTCCGAAGTACGAGAAATGTATGAAAACACGCCGTGGGCATGAGTTAAGTATAGTAAAAAACGCACTGACGTGTAATATGCAGGAGGCGTGTTAAGGCGTTAAATATATAACTCATTGAAATAAGGTTGAAAATCGATTCTCACTAGTAGTAGTTCCAAAATTCATAAGAAATATATAAATTATTACATTGAATTAACTGGATATATTTAACACTATTAGGTAGCTGTACAAGGTATAACTAACTGTATAACCGCAGGCGAACCAAAGTCACCGACATAGCCCGAAGAATTGCAAAACTAAAGTGGCAGTGGGCGGGGCACATAGCTGGTAGAACCGACGGCCGTTGGGGCAGAAAGGTTCCCGAGTGGCGACCACGAACCGGAAGACGCAGCGTGGGCAGGCCCCCTACAAGATGGACCGATGATCTTGTGCGGGTCGCTGGAAACTGTTGGATGCGAATAGCGCAAGACCTGCAATTGTGGAGATCTTTGGGGGAGGCCTTTGTCCAGCAGTGGACGTCTTTCGGATGATATGATGATGATGATGAACAATAATAAAACGTATTATCAATTTCATCATCTCAAAGATCTCCACAATTGTCGCTCTATAAATAAATAAAATAAAAAAGGTTTTTATTCACGTAGACTTTAAAAAAGCGCTTGCAAATAGTCAGAACATGTTTGCAGTAATATAGTTGTATACATTAGATATTATTTCTAGTAACATAGATATTTAGGTACATCTTGTATGAAAACATTTATAAAATTTATTTTATTACAGAAATGATATTTAGCTAGCTCGTATCAAGTTATTGTCAAGAGATTATGTTTAATTATCTAGTTTAAGTCTAATATTTTTACTACATATTGTCAATGGTTCTGTCTATCCGCATCTAATGGTTTCCAGCGACCCTCACAAGATCGTCGGTAGTTATGTTCAATATTAGAATACCCGCGTTTTTCGTCAAAAGTTGTGCAAAATCAGACGTGGCGTAAGGACGGCAGTTCCGGTCCTGTGGTATTCCGCAGAATGCTGCGGTATATCACAGGGAGCAGCAAATCTTGCCCACGCCTTATCTTCCATTTCGTGGTCGTCACTCAAGAACTTTTGGATATTCACTTCTATTACCAGTATTTGAATACAATGTCTTTTTCAACTAAGCCACACACACATACATTCAAGGTTCAAAATAATAGGTTTACATTTTTCGAATTATGAGTCACACCGAGCCTTAACCAGCAGTCTAGTTTGTTTATTGTTTTATAGATCTTCTGAAAGTAGATCAAGTTCATTTGGGAGTTATTTTTGTGTTTGGTTAATTGGGGCTTGATGAGCTAAGAGTAGGGCTACCAGATGTAAAGCACAAAAGCACGGATAAAATGCCAGTTTTCCATTAAACAATCCTCAGATTTTACAGTTTTCTCTAAAGCTATTTAAAAAGTCGTAATTTTATCGTTGTTATACACTGCGATCTCGCTCAAGTGTTGCACTTAGTACCTAAAGCGGTGGGGAGGGGGCGTTGCTATGGTTGGTTTTTAGATAGATAGATTACACTTTATTGCACCAAATCAAAAGATAACATTGAAACATAAGTTAACCTATATTATGAGGTACAAACGGCGGTCTTATCGCTAATACAGCAAACTCTTCCAGACAACCGTTGAATGAACGAAAGCAATGAAAAGAGGCAAAGAAAATTCTGACCTTCTTCCTGAGAAATCTAACCGCAATGCTAAGAGTCCAATAATCCTAAAAGCTGAGGAGAAATCCGGAGATATGTTTAGCCTAGCTAAGAGACTCCCATATTTGTAATAAGTCCAATAGGTATTTTTTGTGGCAAATATCTCCGAGACGGCACTTGCTCCAACGGTCTAGACTATCAGCATTTGTAATGCAATATTGCAGTCTGGATGCAGACGATATAAATTCTAAACTAATTCCAAAATTCAATTGCAGTCGGCGTGTAGTTCTACTACAATGGACTACGCAGTTGGAACTTTGGATGAAATAGTAGCTGCTGCTTCAAACTGCATTTGCAGCTGGCTTGCAGGACAAGTAATTTGCTAAGGACCCTTAGAGTGAGACCAAAATACGTGTAAGATAACTAGAGCTTGGGTTTACGATGAGGTAATGTTTGACCCCAGAAAATTAGTAAGCGCAGCTCAAAGGAAACTTTCTCGGACTACGGAAGTGAATCCCTGTGACATGGGGTACTTTAAATAAATGTCTACGAAGCTGGTGGTCCCGGGTTCGAATCCCGGTAAGTGCAAATATTAGTGTGATGAGCACGAATATTTGTTTCTGAGTCATGGATGTTTTCTATGTATATAAGTACTTAGCTATCTATATAAGTATGTATATCGTCGCCTGGTACCCATAGTAAAAGCTTTGCTTAGTTTGGGGCTAGGATGATCTGTGTCACATTGTCCCCAGATATTATTATTCCAAATTATTTATTTAAAGTTCTTATTTTTTAACATATTTATATCTATAAAATTGAAAAAAAAAAGTAAACAATTTATATTATTATTATTTTTTACAATAAATAATTAAATAAAAAAAAAGATACTTTCATCAGGGGGGGCTACCGCCTAATTCGTCGGTTATCACGATCGTGATCGGCGTTCTAATCTATATATATAAAAATCAATGCCACTTTTCGTTGTAATGTTTGTAATTGTAATTGTAATGTTAACTCAACAAGGCCTTAACCGATTTGGCTAATTTTGGTCTTGAATTATTCGTGGAAGTCCAGGGAAGGTTTGTACGTAGAGAAAATTTAAAAAAAGTTTTGAAAAAGTGTAAAATCAACATCTTTTAGCAATTTTTTATATTTTTTTGTTTGAATAAATGAATTTAATAATCATTTTTTTTATTACTATGCCTTATACGTAGCGAAGCACGTACCGGGCCGCTAGTAGATGATAGTTTAAAATTACTAAATCATTTAGTCATTTTTAGCCCTAATCTTCAGCTGAGCCTGTACTATGGCAACCAGACACCTGATAAACATACTTATATATTTCTAAATACATACATATTACAGACAAATTATAGGAACCCACGACCTCTGGTTCTACAGTCACGGTCACTGCCACTAGACAAACGGGCAGCAATTAACGAACACGAAGTACACAGAAAAATATAAGAGCAAATATCGTGAGTTCAAACCTCATAAACGATCTTTATGTGTCAGTGATTTATACTAATACTGAATACCTTA
This sequence comes from Pseudoips prasinana, assembly GCA_951640165.1. Lineage (NCBI taxonomy): Eukaryota > Metazoa > Arthropoda > Insecta > Lepidoptera > Nolidae > Pseudoips > Pseudoips prasinana. Next base: position 5,826,361 of record OX621260.1, read on the forward strand.
ATATAGACAGAACCATTCAGACAATATGTAGTAAAATATAAATTTCAATCATTAAACCTAAACATAATCTCCTTGACAATAACTTAATACAAGCTAGCTAAATATCACTACTATTATAAAATAAATTGTATAAATGTTTTAACATTCCGTGTACCTAAATATCTGTAATAAGCAACTAGAAATAATAACTGTATTACTACAAACATGTTCTGACTATTTACAAGCGCTTTTTTAAAGTCTACGTGAATAAAAACCTTTTTTATTTTATGTTTTATTTTAAGTTCCCCGTCGCGTACGACATAGCGGCTTAATTGAATGTGTCGCACAACACGTGCATTCTACCCATTGATATTCTCGTACTTTGAAAACTCGATTAATTTGAGCTTCTTTTGTTTTTATAGCACTACCTTGTCAACAGACTTCCAACTAAGGAGTATAGTATACATTATTTGTCTCGCTCTACTGTACTTTGTATTTATCGTCATATTTTGGACAATTCACACAATATCTTAATAAATTGTAGCCTATGTGTTATTCTGATGTGTAAGCTATATTATTGTAAAGTTTCATTAAAATCCATTCAGCAGTTTTTACGTGAAAGAATAACAAACATCCATCCATCCATCCATACTTAACTTTCATGTTTATAATATTAGTAGGATATTGTTTTTTCATCATCGGGAAAGTTTTCCATAACATGTCACACAAATTTAAAATAAGCTATTATTTTTTTAATTCTACTGTACCTATCCATAGAAATTCGTTAAGGGATTATATATATATTTAATAATAAATATTACGCACCCCACCAAAATAGGGTCAGTGGAACATTTTATTCGAAGGGGCAAGATTTAGGGGGCGAGTGGTACAGGCACCATATAAATCAATGAGAAGCCTTGTAAAAGGCCCTGATAATCATAAGTATATGTAGGTGTACTTGTTAATTAGCTAATTATGAGCTTAGTCGAAAGTACTACTTGGTACAACATACAATTCAAATAACATAAAAGATTAGCCTTGTCATTTTATTCTACGCCGATATACGAGGACTTCCTCACAAAATTTGTTCTCAATCAGATAAAAAAAATGAGTAATGTCCTCCAGGCCGATTTTCAGCCACGAAGGCCAGTCTCAATGGAGACTCGCCAAATGCGCAGGACATATTATAGTGCACAAGTGTGTGCGCAAACACAGATGTACTTTCTATTCTATCACTCTCATAATCCGATGGGACGATTAGCGACCCGATTGGAAAGAGATCAGGTATAGGAAAGACGACCTTACATGATATCTGAGGGACGGGGGTGTAATAAAGCCAACTCTCAGACTTCTGGCAGATACTGAACAATTTTCTTTACGTAATAATCCCAATATCACTTTTTGGTCCGACCCGGGATTTAAAACCAGTACCTCATTTCCTACTGTTTCAACACGCTAACTCTAGAGCAAAGAGGTAGTAAAGTAAGTAATAAAGTAAGCTAATAACATTTAACTGTACCATACATCCAATGTATCAACAGTACCTTATATTTTTTTTAATACAACAACACCCGCAATAGAGTAATTAATCCCTGTGTCGCGGAGGTAGTCCACCGAGGGCACCCATCTGCATGGAACCTGCGCGAATGGCACCTAGCCTAGTCCACGAAAGGCACTTTGCTTAACCACAAGAAAATACTAAAGTCTTGACGTGCGTAATATTAGTAATGTTAATAAACGTTCTAGTGATTTTTATCGATATATATCGAAATATTAACCGCTGCGCCACACGTGCAGTCAATGTAAAATGCAAACCTGCTCTCTTGACTCTATCTACTCCAGTATTTAAGAAGATATTTAAACTACCCTCATAACATGCATTCCAGTAAATTAGGTTTTTTTAAAAAAAACGACAACGCCCTCACTAGGGAATGTGATCCCTGTGTCGCGGGGTACTTTACAAACATATAATAGACGGACACAAACTAAATCCAGACTCAGAACAACTATTTATTGGTCACACAAATAGTTGTCCGAACCCGCGACACGAAGCGGCGAGGCGACTGTCTTAGCCGCTGCCCCATACGTGTAGTCAAATACGTATTTATAATATAAAAAGTGAAAGCATAAAAATTAAATGAATTCCACTTACTGTAAAAGTAAATACACAAATATGATAATGAAGGAAGACCTTCATAGAACTTTTAGAATAACAATGTCATAATATTTGTTCATTAGACAAGTAATGCCTCACAGTTGCTAAGAAATTAAATACATAAATAATAACTACTGTGACATATCACACAACGCCATCTATCCTAAAGCTTGTATTATAGAACTACTATACAAGGGACTAATATACAAAGGCTACTAGAAATACTTAGTTACTAACTAGCTATTACCTGCGCTTAATTTTTATAAATCAAAGCCTATGTATTATTTGGATATATAAGCTTATATTATATATTTCATCTTCAAAGAGTAACAAACATCCATACATCTTATAGACCATACTCACAAACTTTCGCTTCTATAATATTAGTAGGACTTACTTAAACCTTATTTGTAAATATATATGCCCAGTCCATTTATTGCTAAATGTAGATAGATAGATAAACTCTTTATTGTACACCAAAGTATTACAAAATAAAAACTGTTTAAACCTTAAAAGTATACAATGGGCGGTCTTATCACAAAATGTGATCTCTTCCAGACAACCAAAGTAAAGATCGGAGAATGGAGTTATTGAGAGGGGCAGTTGTCGGTGTACAGATACATTACAAATAGTACCTATGGGTACACATAATATAATACATATAATATATACAAATAATGTATTATGTTCCTAATTGTGTTGTGAGTCTTGTAGTGACAGATAGTGATTCTTGACAAGTCTTTGGAATTCTTGCAGACTTTGTGCACGTCTCACTATTAAAGGCAGTGCATTCCACAATCGAACACTTTGTACGGAAAAAGATTTGTCAAGAAAATTAGTAGAATGCGCTGGCATTTTTAACTTGAGATTTTCCGACGATCTCAGCAATCTTGAATGCGACTCATGCAGGAAAGATTTTTGACCGATTTTTGAGATAAAAGGGAGCGGATGGACTAAAAATAATGTTGTAGAGAAGTGTAAGAGTATGAGCATTCCGGCGAAGGCGTATAGGGAGCCACTTGAGCTTAGTACGAAATTCGGAAACATGATCATATTTACGGAGCCCAAATATGAATCTTATACAGACGTTCTGGAGACGCTCAAGTTTATCAAGCTGGGCCTCAGTGAGATCAAGATAGCTGACATCTGCATAATCTAGTATTGGGAGAAGAAGCGATTGTGCAAGGGCAGTTTTGGTGGTAATAGGTAAAAAATTTATTAATCTACGTAGAGATCCAAAGGAAGCATACAATCTACGACTAACATTCTTCATTTGGATATCCCAGGATAGGCAGCGGTCGAAAAAGAGACCAAGATTCTTAACGTTATCGGTTAAGGGAATTATATTGCCATCGAAATTAAGCTGTGGTAGTTGTGACCAGGAAACCCTAGATAACCTTATCCCAAGCTGTGGGGATATAAAATAATATATATCTTGGGACAAGTAAAACTGCCATCTGATCTCAAACTAAGCAGAGCCTGTACTATGGCAACCAGACAACTGTTAAACATACTTATATATTTCTAAATATACACATATGATAGTTAAATTGCATCCAGACTAAAAAAACGTTCATCACACAAAGATGATCCCGGGTGCCAATCAAACCCCCTCTGGATTAGCAGTCAGGGTAACCACTAGACCAACATGGCAACAGCCACATGCCACCATTTTGTGAACTCTATAAGTTTATAATAAAATTCAAAACCAAAAACATACATACCTCATAATAGGTTCAAATTAATTTAAGTTTACTACATGCACATTACTTAGTATTGGAATATAATTCAAAATTCAAGGTAGTCCACCAAGGGCACCCATCTGAATGGCACCTGCGCGAATGGCACCTAGCCTAGTCCTCGAATAAACGTTCTAGTGACTTTTTCTTCTTTCTCTTTATCTTTCATTTTCAATCATTCATTCATTTCAATCTTTCATTTTAACCTAGGTTACTGAATCGTACAGGTGCTCTTCCCGGACAACAATGTAAAAATAAATTGAATCCACGAAGAGCACCTGCCAAAAATATTGATAGGTGCCTTTCGTGGACTAGGCTAGGTGCCATTCAGATGGGTGCCCTTGGTGGATTACCTACTAAATTCTAATTGGATGCAAAAACAATATAAAATTAAGCATACTTTGAATTGCTAAATAATTAGAAAGCCAACTTAATTAACACCCATTGTGCATTAGCACTTTGCTATTAGGAAGAGTTCTGCGAGTGTGAATACTTGAGTTAAACAAGATTAATGAAGAAATAAAATCTGCACTAGACTATGCCTGACAAGCGGACACCATATATTTTCTACATTCTTGTTACTTTAATGGGTATTTCGAAAATTAATTATAGCTCTACATAGAAATGTTGCATTGTTATCTGTGGCTTGGTTATCAAAGAATCATAAATTTGTAGTTTCAGCATGTGGCTTACTATTAATAAGATAAGGTTTTAATAAAATTGATGTATTAACAATTATATTATGGTCTATTTGTCTGCAGCATGTTTGACTTCCATAATAATTGTACTCCATATCAGACTTATTGTAGAACCTGTTATCTGGCCCCTTATGGATTCTGCATATTTCTATCCTGACTTTATAGGATTTATCTATTGCACTATTGCAAACAGTTTGTTCTGTTAAATCCCTACAAAAACAAGTCACCAATTATCGGACTTAGGACAGCAGCCTTGAAGAAAGTATTTAATTGGGGTACTGCTTTTACCAATTTTATGTAAGAATGGAAACCACCCATATAGGTAAGAAGATTAACTTCTTAGCCTGAGTAATTGAAAGTAGATACTCAAGAAATCTACCCGACAATCACATTAATATTATAAAGGCGAAAGTTTGTGAGTGTGTATGTTTGTTACTCTGTCACACAAAAACTACCAGATGGATTTTGATTAAACTTAGTAGTAATATAGCTTATATATCCAAATAACACATAGGCTATAATTAATAAAGTTTAATGGTGGTAAAACCACAGGGCACAGATAGTAAAAAATAATTTTAAAAGAAAAATTATTAGGTACAATGTTCACTATTATAACAGACTCAAATAGAATATTATATCTATCTAGAGAACCAGCTATCTAGAAAACATGTTATTATAATTCTAACTTATTTAATGGCTTTCCATGTTATCATCTCTCTGAACAGTATTTATAAAGATATTTGGGTTAGTACATAATAAATGCTGGAAGAAATTTCTTACAAAATTAAGCAGATTCTATGTAGTCTTAGTTTCCTTTTTGATTAATTTTGTATAATTTTTGTGTGTACATGAATAAATAAATAAAAAATATCTCTGGGACTAAACAGACAGTGCCTTATCTAATCAGACAGATCTTACCCAAACTGAGCTAAGCTTATACTATAGATACTAGGCAACGGGTAAATAAAGACAATACTTGTGCACTTTTAGAATGATTTAGAATACAAAGAAAGCAACCAGACTAAGAGAAATACACATGTTAATGACCACTAATATTTGACATGTGCAAGGATCAAATCAGCAACCTTTGGATCAGAAAGCAGGTACACTATAAATAGGCCTATTGGTGTAGTTGGCAAATGGTTGCTTTTCATACCGGAGGTTGTTGGTAGATTCCCACCCTGGACAGATATTTGTGTGCATGAACATGTCTGTTTATCCTGAGTCTGGGTGTAATTATCTATATAAGTATGTACTTGCAAAAGAAAAGTAGTATATCAGTTATCTATGGTTTCCATGGTACATGCTCTGCTTAGTTTGGGATAAGATGGCCGTGCGTAAATAATTTCCCAGGATATTATTATTATTATATATATTATTATAGTTTAGTGATCGTCAACATAGCTAAAATAGATGTAAATTACTCTACAAGAATTCACAACAAATTAACTGATCATAATTAAACATGGTTATAAGTTTATCCTTAAGAAGGTGGACACATACATAATAATATAATAGTTTTAGTCATTTCATAAAAATTCTGAACTTTCTGGTATAGTATAGTATATGGTACAGGAAAAATTGCAGTGCAGGAAATGCTTTTTAAATACATTCTAAGAAAAGAGTAAAATTTAAATGAGGAGAAAAAGTACACCAAATGAGCCTACCAAGTTTTCTAATCATAAAACACTTTACATATAAAATCTTAAATAGATTATCTTAAAATTATCTTAAATAGTAAGTATTAATAATTACCTCAGAAATTATTGTACAAAACCCTTTATTGCACTAGGTGTATAATAAACATTGATAAGTGTTTTCAAAATACCGGCAAGCATAGCATAGTACAAGTTTGATTGCAATTGGACAATTAAATAACAGTTTTCAAATTTGAGTTTAGATTTACTGGTTCCATAGTAGAAAATGTTATAAAACTTAAACATTTAATGATAGTTAATAAGCCATCTCTACTACAAACTGACTGACTGATCAATGCACAGCTGAAACGGCTGGGTCTAAAAGCATTTTGCACAAATATTCCTTAAGTGACATAGATCTTATTTAGAAAGGATTTCTGAAACTTTATCCGCTAAGGGGGTGAAAAGGGGTTGCAAAACTTACATTGTATGAAACAACATGTTTTCTTAGTCTCATAAAATTCAAACATGGCTTTTATATTCATATGACATGTTTGAATACTAAGATGTACCCCATAAGGAGTTAAAGTTGAAGTAGTTAGTTTGTAAGAAACTTGATCAAATGGAGAAAAATATAGTAGTGTTTCTGGTTTCCCAGAAAAAGGGGAAGTGCTAAACCATAGGCAACACAAAATATATACTTTATATTCTAGTTGAGAGGTTGTGAGTTCAACCACCCACAACAAATCTTTGTGGTGTATGTATTTATTGTTTGTATGTATTTAGGAATGTGTAAGAATATTTATCAGATGTCTGGTTGCCATAGAATAAGAGAACAGAATAACTCAAGCCTAGTTTGGGATCAGGTTGCAATCTGTCAGTTGTAAAAAGATATTTACTCACTCTTATAGTATGCATTAAATTGTATTTGAACATCTTGGATTCTGTTGGGTACAGACTCATTAGATAACCAAAGAGTTTTTCAGTGTTAGGAGGTAACCTGCTACAATTTGATTATGATATTACTAAACAATTGATTTAATCCCTCAGGTAATATAAAAGCTGGAAAATAACTTCTGATATCTCGGGACACATCTAAAAATTGATTTTAAATTAATGTTGTTTAACAGACAGAAAGTTAATGAGTAATGTTGCAAGTTTCTAATTACTATAATTATTTACTAATTATACAGAAATAATAATTAATTCAGTAATGTTATGAAATATGCAAGAGACAATTACAGGCTTCTTAAATATATCCCATATGATATATTTACAATGTATATTAAGTAAGATAATGATAAGTTAGTCATAATTTTTTTTGAAATTATGCAAACAAACAAGTATTATTGACTCATGCTACTAAGACATGAGACATCTTTTGTTTATACAAATTTGGATACTATACAGGAAGTATCTGGGCATTGACACGACACACACCGCGGGAAATATACATTAACACACTTCCGCAGCCTCTTAATTTTCTAAGAATACTAATATAATGTAAATATGACACAAATTTATAAGAACATGGCTCCTTCATCACCAAAAATGATCATCAGAAAAACTCTCTTACCGTTACCGCCACAGCCGCCGTAGGGGCACAATCCACACACAGACACAAAGGGGCACTACATATCTTCAAGATATTAATAGAAACAATTCAACAAACTCATGTGAAAGTTGTCAAACCAAAAATGAGAATTCACAGACGATCGACGACATTGTATACTTACGGGAAATAAAAAAACAGGGATGTCGTGCCCAAAAGTAATGTCCAGGCGAATGTCGCGGGGATATATCTCGTTTTGAGGTCGCATTTGGGCATATTGTGTCAATTTTAATTCCCTAAAAGAAAATTAACTCAGTTTTATTCGCTACAGATCAACATGGCCGCACCTATTATTCTGACAGAAATAGTGTGGCCACTAGCCAGTGTGGCTATAGTGAATTATAGGGATGTGTAAATAGTTACGGTTAATGTGAAAAGTTATAACGGTTAATAACTAATGTTATTGAACAAATTCTTTTTATTTAATTGTGTTCCGGTTTTATCCAGATGTCCTTCAATCATGACAAGCTATTATCACAGTTATGTCAAGTCACCTTCACTTTACAGTTTACTGTACTAGCACCGCCAGTCGGTTGTCTCAGCTCGCGCGCAGAGTTTTCTAATATTATAAACAAACAATAAAAATCTCTCATCACAAGTCTGTCGCAGTGTTGCTCATTTGACAGATGTGTATCGAAAAAAGGAGACAATAATGTCTCATTTTTTTTCAATACCTATAGATACGGAAAGGTCAGACTACAAATTTATTTAAATACCTAAGTAGGTACTTAGTAAGTGTTGGTTATTACTTTTTGGATTCCAAATAGGTGTTCTGATTGTGTTGTTTCATTGATTATATAATTATCGTGTAGCGCAGTTATAGGCATACAGAACCCTAGTTTTAGTTTAATGTTTGATAAGATAGTTTTTAAAACAATTGTTGGGCTTTTCATTTATATAATATGATTACGAGAGCAACTTGGAGATGTGTATTTTAGTCGGTTACGATATCTTAATGATTTTGATGTCAAATGAAAGATCCAGGTCTAAAACTATTTTATCCATGTAAATCGGTCCACGAGACCTGAGATAATCAAGAGTTAGTATAGTGAAATTGTAAACTAGCAGAGTTTTTTGGTTTTTGTTCTACAAACTTTTTAATTAATACAAAATGTTAAAATATTGTTATTGTATTTTAATGACTAATGTAAACGTGTTGAAGTAGGTAGATAGACGATGGATATGTATTATAGTAGCAGTGGCAAGCCAAACCTTAGACACTAAGTGCTTATGCAATCTGAATTGCAGTTTCTTGCAGTAGAAAGAGTTGCGCAAAGTGCTGCTTCTGTACGTTAGTACTTTTTATTCTGTGGTTATACTTACTAGTGAAAGACTAAACTTGATTTATAGTGAGATAGAGAAGAATGGCGCTAAATCTATTGACACAGACAAGTATATTTCTTTTTAAATATATGGATAGGCAAGATTTACATTATTTCAAAGCTATAATTAACTTTCAATGTATACAAGGCCTTTATAATACTTTTGAGTCAAAAATAGTGATGAAAATGACTAAAGTGACTGAATTAGACTGACTGTCATTTACGGTCAAATTGGTCAAAAATGGTAATTTTCAGTCAATTTGATTTCAGTAATGTATTAGTACCTTTTAAGTTTTTGTCGTTGATAAAAGCCTACAACTTCTAAATTGAAACAAAGAAGTGTTTTTGAAGTTATACTTCTTTTGGCGCGATGGAGAAAAATGATGAGAGTGAATTTTTACGATGCGCGCGCACACCGACACCAAAAAATTTAACAGCATGACGTTAGTTCTAGGTGGTATGTAAATTGATAACTATGTTCAAGTTGTATATTAAGAAGTATAACTTCTAACGCGTGTACATAAGTACACACAAGTTTTTTTTATGAATTATAGTATAATTATATAGTGTTAATCACTTTACATTTCTAATCATGCGTGCATTTAAGACAAAATGACAACGCGTCGCGCATTGACTTTGATGTCGCCTTATCCTCTCATGATATAATACAAAATGAAACGTTGCTTCGTTTAAACTTGCATATAAATTGGGTACCTAAATAAATAAATAATTGGGTGGTAGTCGAGAATGGACAATATTTGATATTTGAGTCAAATTGACTGAATTTGACAGTAAATGACCGGTCATTTAAGGTTTATGACAATTGTGACTAGTCATATTCAGTCATATATTTTTATTTTTGACTAGAGATGTACTAGTCAAAAATAAAAAGTTTGATACAAATACCCAATGACCACACAAACGGACAAACGATATAATATTATAAAGTTCCAAGAATACAACAAAACACCAGAACAAGACAATATTACGAAATTGTTGTAGAAATTTTTATCAGAAACGTTATAGTTCTCTAAATATTTAGTGGTTAGTGAATAGTGAGCCTGACTGCTAAGCCAGAAATCGTGGGTAAGATCTCCATCCTGGACAAATCTTTGTGTTATGGGCATGATTATTTGTTATTTGGGTGTATGTTATCTGTATTATGTATGTTCTTTGTGTGTTTTTGATTCCTTATCCCTCCTTCCTAAACACTAAGCCTATTTTAATGTGTATTTCTAGTTATATATCACTGTAGTATATCCAAGGATAATTTTTATTACATCATGATTTGCTATATATTCGCATTTAGCGACGCCTCACAAAAATTATTTACACTTAGTAATTTGTTTCTTCCAAATAACTAGCCTAATGCTATGGGGAAAATAACTAATAAATATATATATTAAAAAAAAAATAGCATCTTAACAAAGCTGTGTCTAGTATTAAATTAATCATCTTTTTAAGTTGCCTAAATTCACAACGATGCGGTGACGGTGGTCGTTGTCATATATTACAGGAAAAACAATTTATTTCTTAACTAGCTGTGCCCCGCGGCTTTACCCGCGTTTTACTTTATGAATTATCACAGCTCCTCCCTCGTAGGTGATAGCGTGATAATATGAACCCTATATGTTGACTCAACCTCTTAGTAATATTCATGCAAAATTTGAAGTAAATCTAAGCAGTTCTTTTGGAGTTTAGCCCAGACATACATACAGACAAACAGATAAACAGACAAAAATTCTAAAAACTATATTTTTGGCTTTGATATCGATTGTAGATCACGCCCCAAGTATACTCAAAAATAAAAAAAATCAATGTACAGTTTTCAGTTACCTACTGTTTTATTTAATGTATAGATAGATAGATATAGATGAGTTGGCACCATGTAACCGGAATTTAGTATACTAGCTCGGTAGAGTTCTATAGAGATTTTAGCTAAAAACTCCGCTTCTGATATTCCGTAGTAAAATTTACACCTCTAAACTTTTTTTTAATTATCACTAATCTTTCTACCTCGTTATCACAACCACTTCGGACAATATTGACCATTTGCTTTGCCCATATATCGTAATGTAGCTCATAGTAACTCTCAAATTCTTCGCACTTTCATCTTGTTCAATGCTCTTCTGACTCGTTAGCCTGGGGGTGATCTGTTCTGGAGTGAATGAAAGTCGTACTTGTCAGTCTACCCAAAGTTTTGTGAGATAAGAGTATGTTCTTTAGTCAGTATAATGATCCCGCAGCTGAAAAGTTAAGTTTATAAATACAATTAGTAATATCAACGTGTGCGTATCGACAGCCCATATGCGCTCGTTGGTTCTATGTAGGTAATTTTTTTTCTGAGCAATCATTTCAACGTGTTGACAGGTATCAATAATTACTTTTTAATGATACGTTACTATTTAACTTCGACGTACTATTGACCTAGTTTGTATAAAATAAAGCTTAAAACCGTAAGTTTACGGTTTTTTATTTTTTTATTTGCCACATTTTTCTAGAACGTAATGTCATTTGTTAAAATAAATATTTGTAATCTCTAATTGGCCAATATTAGCAATGACAGTTATGACAACGCTTTTCATTGGTCTATTTTATTCTCTTTTCCAGTCTCGCGGATAAAAATGGCCGTAGTGTTGTTTCCTTGCTGTGCTTCTCTGGATTAATGCTTTTTTCGTAAAACTTTGCTAGTAATTTTTTTATTTAGCTATCCATTTAATTTTTTTCCTCAAAGTGTTATAATTACCGTATCGATTTAGTGTGAAAATGTCCAATGGTACTAGTCCAAGTGTGTTGAGTTTTCTGAGACAGTATAGGTTCCAGAGAAAACCGAATGGTCCTTCTGGATCAAGCAGTGGTGTAACCGTCACGTCTGCGCCGTCGAGTTCCCGTGAGTAGAAAGTTGTTAATTATCACTGAAACTAATGGTGTTTGGAGCACGTGTATGTGGCTGGTTACCACGAGGAGTTATTACCACGTTCAGTGACCCGTGTTCCCAAGGTTTCGCATTCGTACCGGTTATTTAGGATGATTAGATTGCCTTGACCGTGAAATAGATGATATGCGATTTTGTTGAGATCCTGGTGGTTCGTGTGTGTATTCATCACATATAACTCGCATTTCCAGCTGACTGAATAAAATTACATCATGAAATTGAAAATGGTTGGTATAGAGTAAATCTATCAATAACTACTGCTCGGATTACAGGATATCAACACTTGAACTGAGTGTATATTGTAGCTGTTTAAGAAGGTTTACCATCCATACCTATTATACATTGGAACACTTTGTCACTCTTCTGGAAAAGTGCAACTCTAGGTCTAGAACAACTACAAGATTTCCAAACAAATACTTTATGGATGAGTAAAATAAGCTTTATTATATCACAATAAGGTCAAACAGCTGTTCATGCCATGAAACATTTTCAGACCAAGTATTTTTTTTAATATTGATCTTAGTCTTTGCCTATACCTAAGTACTATTCCTCTGCCACTCATTTATTCTAATCTTGTTACTTCTCTAGATACAATATTTAGAAGGAACAACAGACTAAGTAAATCTGATCGCATGCTCATGTGTGAGTTATGTCAAAAGTCTAACATTGATAATGGTACTTGCAGTAAGCAGTGGAATAGTAAAACACAGCGGAAAAAATAAAACATGTATGCCACCTTGAGAGTATTGATTTATGTGACTCCATGGTGTACCATTCATTGCTTTGTCTTCCATTCCAATTACACTTTTATTCTCCTCTTGAAAAGCTATTTAAACCATGTATTTGGAATTTGGAAAGACTACTTATTGTTATTGATCAATTAGTATTATGAATTAATAAATATTAGTAATATTGTCTATGATAAGTTAAAAGAAAATTATGGCTTATGTGGCTAAGTAAGATTAACTTTTGTATTAAAGATATGACAAATTGACAGAAAATGTCAATTTTAACTTAGAAATAACATGAAAGTTTATTTAATAAAGTTAATGTTATGAGAATAAGACAAAAATGAGAATTTTACACAAAGGGCCAATTTCACAATTTGATAGCAAAATTATATAATTTTCATAAAATAAATTTATAGATTTAAGTCTTCAGAATGATGACAATTTAAATTTAATATCATCAGTTATATATCATCATCTACATCAACATGTTTGCTGAACAATATCCACTGCTCGACGAAGGCCACCTCAAAAGATATCCATGTTGAAGCTTTGTCTGGCATTTGAAGGGCTGTGCCCTAAAAATAAATAAAAATGACATCTAAATACTAATAATATTAAGATGCAAATATGTGTATACAAATACACATATTTGCATCTTCATATACAAATGAGAGGTTATTGGAAAATGAACTTGTCTTAGTTTTTTAACATTTTGGATGATTCATTATTTATGGAGAAATTATTCATAATGTGTAATATTATATTAGTAAGTAGGCATAGGCATATTAAATAATTATTAGGTAAATATTTACTTTGCTCTATATATACCCTTTTTTATGCAAGTCTTACATTACTAATGGTTTGCTGTAAGAAAGCTTATATTGAATTAAGCTCATCTCTTTGCAATATTTTTGTTTAATATTATTTGTAAGTATGACTTCTGTGTACAATAAAGAATTAAGAGAAAATTCATGCCAATAAAAAACGGACAAAGCCACTATATGATTGAGATTCTGGTTGGGCATTTTAAGCATGTACATGCTAACTTAAGGTAATGGAGAGTGATGGTAGTAGTAGCAGACTGATTGCAGGCCTACTCTCTGGTGAGTACCATATGTTGGTTTTTGGTACAAGGTCACATGAGTTGGCAATCAAGCATAAAAAATATGGATTGAATTAAATAACTTCGAATTAACATTTACTAATAGTCCATTGTTCCATACTTATGTTATAAATGCGAAAATAACTGTCTGTCTGTTGTGTGTCTGTCGCACTTTCATGCGAATACCACTGAACCAATTTAAATGGTTTTTGGTACATATATAGTTTAGAGGCTGAAAAAGGACATAAGGCTACTTTTTAATGCAGAAAATGGGTTTGAAAGGGGAGGATGAAAAGTTGTATGGGAGTACCACCAGTTTTAGAGCTGGAAGCTTGAAATTCATTTTTAAGGTTATTTATTCGATATAAATGTGCACAAGGGTATAAAATAACAATAGAGAATTTTGGTTGATGTGAATGTTTTATAAGGTTGCGACAAGAGACAAAATATTAGAGATATTCTGAAGAAATATTTATGGAGTCATTACAAAATCTGTGGATGAAGTCATGGACACAATTACAGTTACCTGTGAGGCAATACAGGATAATAATAATAATAATATCCTGGGACATTATATACACACAGCCATCTAGTCCCAAACTAAGCAGAGCTTGTACTATGGAAACCAGATAACTGATATATTACATATACTATTTTTTTTTTGTAAATACATCCTTATATAGATAATTACACCCAGACTAAGGACATACAGACATGTTCTTGCACACACATATTTGTCCTGGATGGGAATCGACCATCCACCTACGATTTCCGGCGTAAAAAGTAAGCATTTGCCAACAACGTAGCAACATGGGCTGGTTGCTATGACAACTGATAGGTGCAATAGTCACAAGTGGGACAATCAACTTTTAAAGTGCTCCTTTCAATGGTTTGAACAAGATTTTTTTGAAAATATTTTTTTACATATTTTAATAAACTTATTGTACCATCACCAAGGAAATTCATTGAATTTTATGTTTTTCGTAGTAGCTGCGAAGTTTTTGTTATATTTTAGGATATTTTTTATACTTTATGATTATGGATCTCTCGCGTTACTAAAATTAGGACTTATTATTATGGAGTAAAACACAACATATTACTTATACAAATTGTATTAGTGGTTAGAGATAATCAAACAGTAGATATTAATATAATCAGACTGTCTTTTTCATTATGTTATCACATAATAAATGATGTTTTAAGGTCTACGGTGTTACCATAACCATTGCGACAGCTTATTTTTTAAAATAATCATACTTGAACATAATCAGTATTAATAATTATATAATATGAAAACAAGCAGGTATTAAGGTTTACATTTTGTTAGTTTTTATGTATAAATGAGTGAAAATCTTGTAACAAACTACCAAAACAAAATCGAAAAGGTAGGGACATTTAGTAACGCTAGAGAAAACTATTTGGTAACAACAGAGAATGTGTTGAAAATCCGCATGTTAAAAATAAATGAGATCTAAGGCCTAAAAGAGATCTAAGAAACCATTATAAAATAAAAGCAATGAAAAATATCTTCTCAAATAACAAATACTTAATAGAACCTTTTTCATTATTTTCTAAACTAATATTTGGCGAGTAATATCAACATAAAATTACATTTTTGATTTTAAATTTTGTAATAATCTGTGTAAATGTTAAGGAGTAGATCACCAATTGCGATTTTAGAATTTTCTTCATTGTAACTTGAACAAGGTTGTTCATCATCAGAAGAATATATCGTCATATCAGCCGAAAGACGCCTACTGATGGACAAAGGCCTCCCCGAAAGATCACCACTGTTACCGGTCTTGCGCTATCCGCATCCAGCGACCATGGGTCCATTTTGTAGAGGGCCTGCCTACGCTGCGACTTCCGGATCGTGGTCGCCACTCGAGAACTTTTCGGCCGTCGGTTCTACGAGCTATGTGCCCTGCCTACTGTCACTTCAGCTTTTCAATTCTTCGGGATATGTCGGTTACTTTGGTTCGCCTGCGGATCTCAGCATTTTTGATTCGATCTCGCAGGGAAACTCCAAGTATAGCACTTTCCATTGCTCTTTGGGCCGTCTGATAAGGGCCATAGTGAGCGACCACGCCTCTGTTCCGTAAGTCATCACTGGTCGAAGACTTTCGACTTGAGACACGGCGGTATTTGGGACGAGAAGATGTTACGTAGCTTCCCGAACGCTGCCCAGCCGAGCTGGATTCTACGAATGACCTCCTCCTCAAAGTTGGACCTAATTAGTTGGATGATCTTGTCCTAGGTAAATATAGTTCTCTACAACTTCGAGTGCAGAGTCTCCAACCTAAACTAGAGTGGGTGATTCATGGATGTTTCAGACCCTCTTGTTGAGAGACTCTGCTGACGCCATCGAGCATTTTACCAAGGTCTTCAAAGGTCTCAGCCATGACATTGATGCCAAAGCCTTCCTATTCCAGAAGCTTGAAGGCATCTTCCAATGCAGCGGTGAACAGTTTCGAAGATATGACATCTCCCAGTCTCACACCTCGCTGCAAGTGGATAGGTTTCGAGTTCTGGTCCTGGAGTCGCATAGACATAGTAGCGTATTCATACAAACACTTTAACACCTCGATATACCGGTATTCGATTTCTTTGGAGAAACCTCATTACGGCCCAGGTTTCGATTGAATCCGAGGTTTTCTCATAGTCCACAAACGCTAAGCATAATGGCTGGTTATACTCCTCGGTCTTCTGTATAACTTGCCGCAGCGTATGTATGTGGTCTATGGTACTAAAGCCTTTACGGAAACTGGCTTGTTCGGGAGGCTGGAAGTCGTCAAACCTGCGTGCGAGACGCTTCGTAATGACTCTCGAAAACAATTTGTAAACATGGCTCAGCAGTGTGATGGGTCTGTACTTCTTCAGGAGGGTTTTATCACCCTTTTTGAAGAAGAGCACCGCCACACCTCTGTGCCATGCTTGTGGCGTTTGACCTTCTAGTATGACGGAGTTAAATAGCTTTTGAAGGGCCCGTAGGATTGGTGTACCACCCGCCTTTAGAAGCTCTGCTGTAAGTCCATCATCACCAGGCGTCTTGTTATTCTTAAGCTGTTTAAGAGCCATTGTAATGTCGTACAGGCTGACGTTCGGGATGTCTTCGGTAAAATGTTGGGTTAGTCGTGCTCTGGGAATATACCTCTTCATATATATTTTGCGCCTCTTATTAGTAATGTCCTTTGGTAAATTTGAGATCAACCAAGGGTTCATTATCGTCCAAAGATTTAGCTGTTTGTCAAGATTGGTGAGCATCGTTATTTACCGTACCATCAATCATTGGAGTGAATATAAAAATGTTCATCATTTTCTGTGATTTTCCGCATTTCTTAAATCGTAATTTCAGGTCTCCGAAGATGGCGGTGTATTTTCCAAAACTCTGTTTAACATATTTTTAGTTATTTTCTTTTGGAGTCAAATCTTTGACTAATCTTTATGTTTCGGGATATCGTTCCCTTGGCTTTCTTTTTGCCTCTTCGTAACTCTCGGAATTATTTTCCAATCGTTCTCTATAAAGTTTCTGTTTTTCAGCCGCACTAATTGACATTTATACTTTTTGTTTTGTATTTTATTTCAATCTGAAATTGAATATTAGGTCTTTACCTATGAAATTGCCGTTCTGCAGTACTGGCCATTTCAAATCAAAATAATTTTTTTTTGGCTAAGAATTCTAATTTCAAATTAATTTTATTTTAAAAACATGGATTCTTTTTTCCAAAAGTAGTCATTTCTTTATTGATTAGTGTTACATTTTCATCGCATTTCAATCTTTTTCGTCATCATGGATACGTTAAAAATTCGAGTAATTATGGAATATGAGTACCGTCGTGGCAGCAACGCGGCACAAGCGGCACGCAACATCAACGACGTTTACGGAGCTAACACTACAAACCAACGCACCACCTGTTATTGGTTTGCCCGCTTCCGTTCTGGAAATTTCGACCTGAAAAATGAACCTCGCGGTCGTCCGAAGACTTTGGTCGACAATGACGAATTAAAGGCGGTTGTGGAAGCTGATGATACACAATCTACGGCTGAATTAGCAGCAGCTTTCGACGTTAGCGTCAAAACAATATTGGTCCATTTGCGTCAAATTGGCAAGGTAAAAAAGCTTGACAAATGGGTGCCCCACGAACTCAATGATCGCCAGCGCGAAGTACGCGTCGAGACGTGCCTTGCACTGCTCAACAGACACACAAATGAAGGAATTTTGAACCGCATTGTTACCTGCGATGAAAAATGGATTCTGTTTGATAACCGCAAGCGCTCAGCAAGTTGGTTGGATCCTGGTTCAGCACCTAAACAATGCCCTAAACGAAAACTTACCCCTAGAAAAGTGATGGTCACTGTTTGGTGGTCTAGCGCCGGTGTGATTCATCACAGCTTCTTACCAAACGGGGTGAGCATTACTGCAGATGTGTACTGTGAAGAACTGAGCACAATGATGGAGAAGCTGGCGCATCTCCAACCAGCATTGGTCAATCGCTCGTCTCCGCTGCTCCTGCACGACAACGCGCGACCTCATACTGCACAGCAGACGGTCTCCAAGTTGCAAGAACTGGGGTTGGAAGCTCTCCGTCATCCGCCCTACTCACCAGACCTTGCGCCTACAGACTACTACTTTTTCCAGAATTTGGATAACTTCTTGGCGGGAAAAAAATTCAATACCCGAGAGGCAGTACAAAATGCCTTTGAAGAATTTGTTGCCTCCCGTCCAGCTGATTTCTTTAAGAAGGGCATCAATAAACTGCCACTGCGATGGCAAAGATGCATTGATTGCATGGGTGATTACTTCGATTAATACAAATAAAAAAATTCATGAAAAAAATTCGTTTAAATTTTTTCATACAAAACGGCAATTTCATAGGTAAAGACCTATTATAATGCAGTTATTTAAATATTTAGTTCAAATATTTTAAAAATAATAGAAAGTTGACGTTATTATTACGAATAAAGACGAATTATTATGATTCAAATCGGTATCACCTTTGCCATACATTCTCTAAAGTTACCTACAACGCCAGAGAAATTTACAGAAACGCGGGGGAAAAAGTAACAGAAAATCGATTATAAATTCACATTTACGGAATGAAACGAAATGATAGTGGTCTAATTTTAAAATTAGAGCAAAAAGGCTTTAAATTTTAATAACAAAAGCAACTAATTATAAAATCTTACCCAAATCTATGTCGTAACTTAGTAGAGCGGTAATAAAACCACGCACACCTCTTGAGAGCTTGTCGCACAGTAACGGCCGACCTGTGAGACATTGATCTTGCTGCGGCTTGCCAACGTAGTTAGAGACAATCACTCTCGCTAATAACTAAAGCTTAGAGCTATTTTTCGAGAAATTTTGGATTTTTTTCATATAACGCAGTAGAATTGATGTTTTAGATTCTCCTTGGGGACAAACACTTAAAAAAATAAAAATGTACGTTATAATTAAAAAAATATGTATCAACTGTCTTTTTAGCTAAGCTTACTCCAATATCTATCTAATAAAAATATTAAAAACCTATGTCTCTAAGCAGCTAAGCCGAAAAAAAGGCAAATGTTAGTTGTGACCCATACCTGGGGACATACTGTTTTTGTACGAATATCGACAGTGTTCCCCTGCGTTTTTACAAAAAAGCGACTAATATTTTAAAAAGTTGTACATATAAACATAGTAACATAACATCTAAGCATCTTATTCCATAATATAACAACAATATTTACAAAATATTCATATTTAATATTGTTTTTGGATTTTAATTTCATAGGGACACGAAAGGAGTACTTTAAAAGTTGATTGACCCAAGTGCGACTTAGAGTTATTGAGGCATAATGCATCACATATAGCAACAATTTGTAGTAGTCAACGTCATAGCTAGATGCTCTCACCAGTCCGTAAGTGATCAGTGAGGTTAAGCAAATAGGGTCGCGGTTAGTACATAGATGGGCGATTGTTAATGTGGTTTAATATCTGAGCGTCTCAGTGATTCAGAGGGCATGATAAGCTGTTGGCCCTGGTTGTAGTCATTAGATAACAGTTGTTAAGCCATGTCAGAGGCCTACTAGGCAGCTTGAACAACTCTGACACTATATTAACCACTGCCCATACAATGAGTAACTAACATCATAATAAATTAAATCAGTGTGTGTGGAACCAAGTATATTCTGCACACTGTACATTCTCTATTCCCTTCTTCATGCTCATAAAATGATGAGAAAAGGCCATATTACTGTTTTTAAAATGCTGTTTAAGATAAAAGTTTATTATTTAAATAAATATCTTGGAATAACTAACACAGTGCCATCTGATCCCCAACTATGGAAAGTCTGTGCTATGGCAACCTGTACCAGACACAGAACCAAAGTTAATGTCGCAGCTTTTTTTTTTTCTTTTTATATCAGAGAGCAACGAACGAGCAAGTGGGTCACCTGATGGTAAGTGATCACCGCCGCCCATGGACACTCGCGACACCAGAGGAGTCGCGAGTGCGTTGCCGGCATTTTTGAGTCAGCAAACAAGTGTTGCTGACCCTTCCCCCCACCCCAATGAGCTCTGGCGACCTTACTCACACTCGGAAACACAACATTAAAATTATTAATGTTATTATTAAGGAATGTCTTCTGTAAGGTGGAGGTACTACCCCAGTCGGGCTGCTCTTCGAGCGAATGAACGCTATGCCCTACCTCTCTTAAAGCTAGTGCTGAGATGGGACCAATTCGGACTCGCACAGATAACAATTAAGGTCTTCTGTTTGTGTACCTTTATATATATTATTATTAATCTGTGCCAGTTTACTGAATAAATGTATTTTCTTCTTGTTCTTCTTTAAAAAAAACCTATGACCTACTTGGTAGTTAGGGTCACTAACTGCTAGACCCACTGGCCAGTCAAAGTCTTCTCTCTGGCACTTCCTTCACTGTGGGACTGCAAAACAAAATTTTGTCAGTCTAATAACTCTTTATGGTGTTACCTAAGGTCGCACACTAAAATATACTAAGTAAAGAAAGTGAATGTTCACAAATTACATACAGCATGTACACAGGCTAGCTTGACTCAACCTGTATCAGAGATTTATATGTGGTAGGTTTTAACAGTGTATGGCAAAACAAATCAATTAAAATCACTTTAATTCTCATGAAAGAAGGTATTAAAAACAAAGGTGTGGCTGGCGTTAACAAATGGAAACCAATACATTCCACAATAATGGCATGCATAATTAAACCAACATGTTAATATTAAATTTAGTAAGTGTACAAATGACTTAAAAATTATTAAATTTAGTAAATATATAAAGGGCTGTTGGTAAATGCTTGCTTTCTGCACCGCAGGTTGTCGATTCAATTCCCACCCATGACAAATATTTGTGTGCATGAACATGTCTGTCCTGTGTCTTTGTGTAATTATCTATTTAAGTATGTTGTTACAAAGTAGTATATGTTGTATATTGTTTCCATAGTACAAGCTGTGCTTAGTTTGGGATCAGATAGCCATGTGTGAATAATGTCCCAGGATATCTTCTTCTACTATATAAAAATAAGTCGGGTTTTCCTTCCTGACGCTATAACTCCAGAACGCACGAACCGATTTCCACGGTTTTGCATTCGTAGGAAAGGTCTCGGGCTCCGTGAGGTTTATAGCAAAGAAAATTTAACGCGAGTAACACCGCGGGGCACAGCTAGTTATTATTATAAAAATAAATGACAAATTCAATAACCTACATCATCATTCAAGTTATATTTTAAATGTAAAAAATCTATCATCTCTAGTATCACAAAAGTAAAAAAGTTTGTCAGTTAATTTGTTAATATTCCTTTGCACATGGTTATATAAATGTTTCTCCCTTGTTCCAGAGCCTCAGATCGTAATGGCTACACCAAACACGGTAGTGCGATCTGGCACCACTACTACTGGCATGGTGTATAAGCGGATACGGCTGATTGACTCTGACTCTGATGACACAGCTTCTCCTGCAAAGAAGCCGGCGCCGCAGCCTGTCAAGAAGCCGGCGCCGACCGTTGAACTTACTACTGCAGTAAAAGAGAGACGGTTCAGAAATATGATTGAGATGTTCCCGGAAATACCTCCTATGGTAAGTGTAAGAATAATTACGCGAGAAATTCTTCACAAACTTTCCATTTAAATCCCTTCGGATCATGTCTTCTTAATAGATCTAAAATTATTCTTTGTTTATGTTCTTTAATTTCATTATTGAGGGACTCATCTATAGAATTGTTTGAACTTATACATGCTGCCACAGACCCTTATATCACTCGACATTAATATCACCTGGATGAATGGTCGTATAACACCGTGTTTTCCAGAAGAAACTTTTTACCGCATACTACTACTCTGTGGAATCAATTATTTCCGATCCGGTATGCCTTCTTCTTTGAAACCGGAAACGCACTTGCTCCTCTGGTGTTGCGAGTGTCCATAGGCGAAGGTTATCATTCATAGTTTCCCTTGCTATCATATAAAAAAATGACTTGCTTTATATATTATTATAATTAAACATAATCTCTTGACAATAATAACTTGATACGAGCTAGCTAAATGTCAATGCTATAATAAAATAAATTTTATAAATGTTTTCGTACAATGTGTACCTAAATATCTATGTTACTAGAAATAATAATACTACAAACATGTTCATAATGTTACTACAAACATGTTCTGACTATTTACAAGCACTTTTTTAAAGTCTACGTGAATAAAATCCTTTTTTTTTATTTTTATTTATTTATATTCTTTTAATTTGACGTAGTCTGTGAACAAGAATATAGCTTACAAGCTGACTTAAAGTTTCAATAAAGAGGTCGAGCTATCTAAGGGAATACACTAAAATGATTGGTAGTATTAGTAAAATTTCTTCATGGTTTGATACGTTTCGTCAATCATAATGCTTCGTACAGCTATTAAAGGTCAGAAGACCTCAAACGGCCTTAGTGCCTGCAGCGTTTGCTTGATGGCAGGCGACACTCTCGCAGTGTAGCAGTACGTGTTCTGGTGCAGAGCTACTGTCAACAGTGTTGTACATGCGAACTTAGTCTCCGTTGGTTTTTAATAATTTTATTGTTAAAATGCCGCAAGTTGGCGCCGATACGGCTATTGGCGAACTGTCGAAGAAAGTGATAACTTTGACGTCGAAGATCACGGCCCAATCTTCATTAATTGAGGCCCAAAATAAGAAAATTGAAGATCAACAGTTGACGATTGATAATTATTTTACCACCATTAATAATTTAGTGAAGGTAGTTGGTGAGTTAACCACTAAAATAAACCGTCTGGTAGCATCGACTGCATCGGGTGTGAGCGAAACAGAAGATGCGACTAAGATAGCAGTGCGGCAAAGTGCGAGCGGGACAACGGTGATTGCAGCGAATGCTTCGGCGATATCGCAAGACGACTCCAATGTAACGTTACGCGCGCGCCGAGCGACGGAACGCACTAAAGCTAAGGCCGCGGTTACACAGAGCAGTGATACGGATAAAAAAAAGGTACCGATTCAACAACGGAAAAATGATGAAGAAATCCCATGTGCTTCCAATAATGATGGGAGTTGGAAGATTGTTAGTCGGAAGAAAACTAAGGTGGATTCGAAAACCATTTTAAAAGGAGGAAATTCAGAGATTTCTTCTTTCCAAGCAATTCAAAAAAAGAAGTACATACATATTTGGTCGTTGCATCCTGAAACCTCAGTCGAGGCGATAACGGATCACGTGAAGTCCATTTGTACCTCAGACGATGTCAAAGTGGAAAAAATTGTCCCTAAATCTAAAAGGGATTACGCATCGTTTAGGGTAGGCGTACCAGAGTCTGAATTCGACAAAGTGAACAGTGTGGATAGTTGGCCGGTTAATACTCAATTTAAGGAATGGGTCTGGTTTCGAAACTCACAGAAGCCCGCTTAAGGAAAGGAAGCAAACCACTAAGTCCATACAAGTGTATTACCAAAACGTCCGGGGACTGCGAACGAAGACAAAAACTTTCTACACTAATTTGTTGGCATCAACACATGACCTATTTGCAGTTACTGAGTCTGGTTTAAACACTTCTATTAAAGACGGAGAAATTGTTCCTCTCGGATATAAGATATTACGGTGCGATCGATCAGATGGAAGGAAACAAGGAGGTGTGTTCGTGGCGGTATCCTCTCGATTCGATATTTGTCAAGTGCGCATCGATAATGTAGACACGGCCTTATTTGAGATTGTCTGTGCAAAAGTCAGCTGTAGAAATACTTTGTTGTTTTTGTGTTGCGTGGTGTATATTCCACCAGCGTGTAATTATAATGAATATATGCAGTTATTTCAAATTATGGAAACTATATGTACTAAGTATGAATCAGTGATAGTGCTGGGTGATTTTAACATGCCTTCGGCAACGGTTGAAGTTCAAAGTTATTTTGAATATTTTGCAGCGTTCTGTGAATTTCGGCAGGTAAATAACATATGTAATATTAATAATCGTACTTTAGACTTAGTATTGACTACGCTATCGGAGGGTGACATAGTGGTAAAAGGATCGGATGACCCGTTGGTAGGTATTGACGTTCATCATCCCCCGCTGGATATTAAAGTAACTTTAAGGTCGAATCATGATGTGAGGCAGATGCATGTACAGGACAGTATATACGTTAATAACAGCCTTTACACTTCCTGGAATTTTACTAAGTGTAATTTTTCTAGGTTGTACGAAAAATTTGGCATGTTAGACTGGGAAGCTTTTTATAAAATTAAAAATTCGGAAGAGGCGTTGAACTATTTCTATAGTATTATCAACGACGCCATTAGCGAATATACGCCTAGAAAAATCAAATATAATCAGCCTAAAACGAGTGATAGGTACACTTATCCAGAATGGTACACCTCAGATTTAATAAACGATATTAAGGTATTAAGGTTAAGGTGTTTCCACATCTTCAATGCAACCGCTGCACAGAGGGTGTCACACCGAAAATACTTCTTACATATTGCCCCTTGCTTACATACAGCGGTCATTGTCGTTGACAAATTTACAATTAGTATAAATCAATCTAAAATTTAAAAACATTTTGTTTGGTGGTTGGTTTTCTGTTAATTGGGCCGTATTGCGTGACCGTATTTGGCTACTAGAACCATTTCAATTCTATACAGGAGGTCAGGAAACCTCGATAAATTGACTTGAGTGCCTCATGCAGCTTTTGCCTGATGGCAAGCTGCAATCTTGTTGTGCAGCAAGCAGTTTATGTGCTGCTGTTTCCTCATCTTCATTGCATCCTCTGCACAGGGGGTAGTAACACCGCCAAGAAGACCTAATTCTTAGCATTCCATGGATCCACCGTGTGGAGGCCGGGCCCATCGCGTGGTAGAGGAGGGAACACTCGACAGAGTCTAAGGCTGAGATCTATAGAGCGTACTTAGACTTTGCTCAGACTTTACTTAGACAGAAGTTAATGCATGTAACGAAATTACAGTTTTGACTTTGTCTGTCTTAGCTTATGCTAAGCATAATCTTAACTTCAAAAAGTCTATAAATACCAAATCAAAGTATAAGCTTAGCAAACATTTAGCAAAGTTTTACGTAAGTAAAGTTTGAGCAAAGTCTAAGTACGCTCTATAGATCTCAGCCTTGCGACTCAGATGTAGGTTTAAGGGGGCTTTTTTGTATGTATACACATGTTTATGCAAATAAATTACTTACTTACTGAGTCTGTACCTGTACCTGTGATGCATCAATGCTTTCTATATCTCTCAGTGTTCCCTCCTCTTCCACTGCACTTTGAAGTTTTAGTCAAAGTCGAAAATCATTTATTCCGTAAAAATTTGACATTTATATGGAATCGTCATTTTTTACCCTACCGTGCAGTACATGACGTGGCAGCTACTGAGAAACACTGCCAGAAAACTCCGTAGGAATCCTTTTTTAAAATAAAATATACTTAAGATTAATTACAATCATGTGTGTTGACTGGGAACAACTCAATCCCAAGCACTTTTGTCACACAGTTTGGCTTTAATAACTCTAAACTTATTCGTAAAGAATTCTCTAATATCATTGGGATGTTTGTCATAGAATCTTATTATAAAAACTGTATTCATAAAATAAAATGTTATTTGTTACAGCTAGTTAAAAACATTTTAGTAAAACACAGTTGGAATGAAGAGCGATCTAGAGATGAGCTTCTGAAGCATGACCCCGAAACCAATGACCGGTCCTCTTACCCCAGAGCTGGAGCGTCAGGCCACAGGCCCTACACGAGTACTAACATGGGAATAGTGAGAGTTACCAGCGGTGCCAAGCCGACTACAACTACCAATGAGATTAATAGGAAACCAGTGAAGAAGTCGAGAATACGGAGGGGGAGTAGCGGTAGTGATGAGGAACAAGAGGATTATATTGTGAAGAAGGGGAAGGATGATAGGGTTTATGACAGGTAAGTCATTATGAAGATAGATAGAATACTCCTTATTGTACACTCAAACGGAAAGAAAAATACATCACACTAATAATTATAAAGGCGAAATTTTGTAACTGTGTATGTTTGTTACTTCTTCACGTCTAACGGCTGGAGCGATTTTAATAAAATTTGGTATGGACTTAGCTGACACCCTGGATTAACACATAGGTTATACTTTATAAAGTTTAACAAGGGTAAAACCGCGGGGCACAGCTAGTTGGATATAAAGAATGTAATGTACAATGGGCGGTCTTTTTACGATTAGGATATTTAAGAGAAAATATTTTTACTGTTATGAATTAAATCTTTTTGTATTAGCTGAATTTAGCGGTTTTATGCTGCGCTATGTAGACTACGAAAATTTACGAATAGAATAGAATTATCTTTATTTACAGACATTGGTTGTTAAAATACATTGTGAAAATTCATTGCACATTCTACCTTAAACCATGCAAATTCACTAGCATGCTTTATAAAGAATATTCGTGTTTTTTAAACTACCCGTTTTTATTGCAGTATCGGGTTGATCGTGATCATTGAAACTATAAGGCGCATAGCCCTGCGACGCAGTTTCTGAGTTGGTAGCTTTAGCTTTTTCGTCTTTTTTTACAAAACGACGATATTTGAACGCCGATCACGATCAGGGGCTCTACCAGCTAAGTCGCCAAACATCGATTTCGTAAATGGCGTTCACATAAATAAAGGTTAAAAATGACTTAATCAATCGTTAAATCGACTTCAACGTTGACAATCTATTCCGGCCCACTTATGACGCCACATGTGTTCATGGAAGCCGATTTAACGATTGATTAAGTCGTTTTTAACCTTCATTTATTTGAACGCCATTTAAGAAATGTTCGGCGACTTAGCCGGTAGAGACCCAGCTTGACCGGAGAATTAGGCGGTAGGTCGTGATGGCAGTGTGTTTACTGCCCTAAGATATTTATTATTACCCTTTCTATTGCAGTGAGGATTCAGACAACGAAATAACAAATGAATTGACAGGTGAGAAGAAGAAAGTATTTGAATTCCTCAACACAAGCAGTATGAGCGAATTGTCATTGCTGAATGGATGCTCCCAAAAGAAGGCCGAGGCCATTATTGCAGAGAGACCTTTTAAAGGATGGCTGGATATGGTAAGTGGGAATTAGTAGAACTTATTTAGGTATTACATTTATATCGTAATCTGGGGGCTACCGGCTAAGTTGCCGAACATCGGGAAAGTAAGCGGCGATCAAATAACTAAAGATTAAAAATGATTTGATCAAACGTTAAATCGGCTTCGAAATGAAAATTGATTCCGGACCATTAATGACGTCACATGTGCTCATGGAAGCCGATTTAACGATTGATTAAATAATTTTTAACCTTTATTTGTTTATTTGAACGCCGATTACTATCCCGATGTTCGGTGACTTAGCCGGTACCCCCCCCTGGGCATTTAATTTAAAACAAAACTAAAACACTGGCTTTTGTTGAACACCATGCCCATGGCTCTGACGCCGCTGGGTCCGGGTAGCGCAAGACTGGTTATTGTGGAAGTCTTTGAGGGGAGGCCTTTGTCCAACAGTGGACGTCTTTCGGCTGGGATAATGATGATGAGGATGACATATATTATATTAAATAATGTAAGTAACGGCGCAAATACACCAAACTCGTTGGAAATGATGTATTTGAGCCTTTTGGGGTCGAAACGCTAGGGCCGTGGGGACCTAACGCACGTTTATTGTTTCGGGAAATTTCGAAACGTTTGATTGACGCTTCCCGTGACCAGAGAGCTGGCCTTTTTTTGGGTCAAAGAATCAGCATTGCCATACAGCGTGGCAATGCGGCCAGCCTTTAGGGCACCTTACCTCCCGACGATGCGGAGGAATTCTACGACGCCCTATAACTTAGATAGTAGTTAGTTATTATAGTTAATTTAGCTGATATTTTTCTGTTTCTTATAAGTTAAGTTAATTATGTAATATGTATTTCTTTATTTTCACATAATAATTGAATAAAGTATTCAGTTTATATTAAATAACTTTAAAAATATATGAATGTAGTCACACTTAGATTATAATATGTTACTGCACGTGTGGCGCAGCGCCTAAGATAGTCGCCTCGCCTCTTCGTGTCGCGGGTTCGAGTCCCGCGCCGGACAACTATTTGCGTGATCCATAAATAGTTGCTCTGAGTTTGGATGTAATTTGTGTCCCTCTATTATATGTTTGTAAAGTACCCCGCGACACAGGGATTATATTACCTAGTGCGGGCGTTGCCTTTAAAAAAAAAATGTCATGATGATAAAGATCTTTAAACCTTAAACTTATTTAGCCAGTTGCTCTTACCGGCTCGTAAAGGCCGCGGTCACTTTATAGACGGGTGACCGCATAACAGGTTTAATTTCTTAGCGTTTCCATGCTTCGGAGGGCATTTTAAGCTGTTGGTCACGGTTGTACTCCTTAGATAACAGTCGTTACGCCATGCCAGTGGCGTTCTGAGCGGCTTCAACAACTCTTGGCAGTAGGGTTACCACTGCTCCGGCGATATGAAGACAATCTGAAAATTTGAACAGTACTATTTAAGGACAACCGTGTTTAGGCCTGGAAAGAATAACAGGGCCACCCCTATTACATCTCGTGTGTCGTAAAGGCGACTAAGAGATGCAGTAGAAAGACGGGCAGCAGCGCCACCTGTGTACTTTAGTCTTTGCGCCACATGAGTAAGCATTATTCAAGGTACATATCATCTGTTAACAAATATATGAGTTTATTAACATCGATCAAGTCTATGATATCTATGAAAATATAGTGGAAGAAAAAACAACTCACTTAACCTAATTAAAACATATCTCTTTTTATTGTAACTTAATGAACATTGCTGACTTTGAAAGGAAACTTAAACTTATTTGTATTCACACGAATTCATCGTGCGCGAACTTATCATGCAGGAACTTAATTCTAATCATCCTTAATGTAACTCATAAATGCTTGTAACGGAAAAGTGTAGTTGCGACATGGCTGACAGTTCTTGTCTGACAATTGTAGTGACGTGACCTAACGAAATATAATCGTTTTTTTTATAATATCGATTCAGATGGCAAAGAAAATGGATTCGGATTAGTGTCAATCTATGATTAGTGTCAATATGAGTAGTGTCAATCTCTATTGGCCTACGTTCCCTTCAACGCATTAGACATTTGTAAGATTTATAATTTTTTTATTTATTTACTTAATTTGTTAACAGTTAATTATAACTACAATAATTTACTTAGTAATTTACGAAAGGCAATATTTTTTTTATCATTTCTTTTTTAATTTTTTTCCAATTTAATTTTTATTGGTCTAAAGTAGTATGCGTTATACGGAAAAAAATGAACTGTCAGGGAACTCATCTTATGGCGAAAATACTATAGGTACTACCTAACTGCGGGCGCCGACTTATATGCCAAACGCGGTGACTACGGCAAAGTTCTCCGAATGTCAACGTTATAGAAACCTTTGGGGGAAGGCCAATGTCCAGCAATTTTATTTTTATTTTGTTTTATTGGGACATCAAACAGTTACACATTAATACATAATTTTAAGCAGACTGATAAAGAGCGTAGTAAACGTGTAACCCACACCAATGTCCGCGAAATAATGTTAAGTGCGTAGTTAAGAATACTCGCGAGATTTAGTGAAGAGCGTGATAAGGGAATTTTGATATTTTATTTTAATATATTTTATAATAAATTATATTTTATTTATTTATTTAATAAATCAATGGCCATTCTTTTAAATTTTGACTTGGAAAGTGAAAAGAAGCTATGGACAATATCAGGCTGATGATGTAATAGAAGTGTCATAGCTAGATGCTCTCACCGGTCCGTATGTGATTGGCGAGGTTAAGTAACTAGGCTCGCGGTCAGTCCATAGATGGATGACCACCAAAGTGGTTTAATTTCTGAGCGTCTCTGTGCTTCGGAGGGCACGTTAAGCTGTCGGTCCTGGTTGTAGTCATTAGACAGCAGTCGTTAAGCCATGTCAGAGGCCTACTGGGCGACTTGAACAACTCTGACACTAGGGTAACCACTGCCCATACGATAAGTAAGTAAGTGTTGTAATAAATATATAATTGTTACCCAAATATGGAGTTTTATTTCGCACGATATTATCGGCTCCTCAAATAATGATATTATTATTTGATTTAAAATTTCGCAATTGAATGGTGAAAGATTATAACTGGTTTACTTTTGTAGCAGTGAAACGCAACTCATTCTGTGCGCTTAAAAAATGGTTGGTAAAATTTATTATTGTAATTTTGTAGGTGGAGAAGTTCAACAGTAAAAAGAATCTTAGCACGGAACTCCTGAACGCCACTCAAGTATTGTTGGGAACCAGAAACAATATTCAGAACCTTATGAAATGGTGTTTGAACTTGGCCACGCAGTTAGAAGCCGCCGTAGCAGCGGGGGCAGGTAGACTGAAACAGCCAGCTATACTGAATAACAGGTGAGACAAGTCTTAAGACTTTATCTGACCTATATACCATTTATAGGTTAACTTTATTTATTATATATATACATACATACATACAATACAATACAAATACTCTTTATTGTACACCAAGATTTACATTTAAAGTAAACAGTTATATAAAATATGGTACAATGGGCGGTATTATCGCTAACTGCGATCTCTTCCAGACAACCTTAGGATGGACAAAATCAGCAAGAAGAACAATTAAACGAGTGATAGGGGTGTAGCAATTTAAGAAAGAAATAGTAAATATTAATAGACTAGTCTAGTAGAGCGAAAAGTACGAAAATAATCTTGAAGTAAGCTCGTAGGTATTACATATATATACATATATATTTATAATCATATACATACATAGACTCACGCCTGTTTCCCAGAGGGGTACGCAGAGACAACGGATTTCCATTTGTCACGATCTTTGCACACGTCTTTTGCCTCGATTACTGTCATTTTATTCTTCATACATGCTCGCCGGTTTAGGGTACTTCTGACCTGTCCTTTCTTGAGAACGTCTCCGATTTGGTCAGATACTGTTCGACGAGGTCTTCCCCTTCCGGTTGTTCCATTCACACAGGAGGCCAGGTATACTTCTTATATATGTATTTACAATTTAATGCTTGTAAACAATCTATATATACTGGGTTACTTGTAAAACACCAACAACCTCGCAAGAGTAGGTAGATAACACCACAAGCAACAACTTTTGTTCTATAACTTTTTTTTATAGACAACGCCCGCAGATCGGAAGATCAGCACTGCAGAAATGCAGTACTAGCTGAGATAGGGCCATTTTTCATACCAGTACGGATAAAATTAATAATGATTAAAATGTATAGGTACCACATTAAATGTATTTTCCGTATTTGTAATGAAAATAAAATTATTTCTTTCTTTCTTTCTTTCAGTAGGGAATTTAATCCCTGTGTCGTGGGGTACTTTACAAACATATAATAGACGGACACAAATTACATCCAGGCTCAGAACAACTATTTATGGGTCACACAAATAGTTGTCGGGCGCGGGACTCGAACCCGCGACACGGAGCGGCGAGGCGACTGTCTAAGCCGCTGTGAAACACGACAGAAATATGTACATCATCTGTGAAAATTTTAACTGTCTAACTATCACGGTTCTTGAGTTACAGCCTGGTGACAGAAGGACAGACAGACAGCGAAGTCTTAGTAATAGGGTCCCGTACCGTGCCGACCAACGAGGCAGTCTAAATAAATAAATAATACAGTATTTATATTATTAAATTTCCAGTCTAACCCTCGCGCCGTACCAGATAGTGGGACTCAACTGGCTGGCCGTGCTCCACAAGCAAGGCGTCTCCGGTATCCTCGCCGATGAGATGGGGCTCGGCAAGACGGTGCAAGTGATCTCATTCCTCGCCTACCTGAAGGAGACTGGACAAGCTAAGGGACCGCATTTGATCGTTGTTCCAGCCTCCACATTGGGTAAGTGGTGTTTATTAATAACTACGCAGTTTCGAATTAACTAATGCTAATATTGTGGCGGGCGATGGGTCAGGGGATTGGACAATAATTAATGCTCTTATTTAAAATAATGCCGTGATCCGCCGCTTAACCATGTCTCAGCTAAACCCTTCTCAACCACTTAAACCCCGCTCAACTATTTCTATATTTAAAAACCCTACTTAAAGGTTTCTCAGCTAAGTAACGTCTTTTTTATTTTACTCTGTCAACATTTCTGGGACTGGTATAGAGCTTGACCAAAATATAGAGCTTCACCAGCTTGACCATAATATAATATAATATAATATCTCGGGACAATGTCACACAGATCATCCCAACCCCAAACTAAGCAAAGCTTGTACTATGGGTACCAGGCGACGATATATATAGATAGATAAATACTTATATACATAGAAAACATCCATGACTCAGAAACCAATATCGTGCTCATCACACAAAATTTGCACTTACCGGGATTCGAACCCAGGACCACCAGCTATATCAATTAATCGACTGAATCGGATTATGTATCAAAACTTTATGATTTTTGCTCTATGGTAGACATGGAATGATAGATTTATGATCGTAACAGTGCATTTTCAAGGACTATTGATTTTCTTCGGTGGATTTTGAACTTAGTGATAAGAATCCAACTGGCATTCAGTATTTATTTTAAAATTAAAACGGTTAATAACTTTAATAAAACCTCCATTTACAAATAAAACGTCCAACAAAACGTCAGCTGATGCAAATAAAATCCGCCGTATTTGAGCAAGGTTTAAACCAGGGGCCGACGTGGTTTAAATTTTGACATGGCTTAACCGCAGCTCAAAGTTAAATCGTGTTTGTAAATGAAAAATTTGATAAACCATGGTTAAGCGGCGGGCTTAAATTTAAGTAGCGTTTTTAAATAAGACTGTAAGTGTTTGCACAGGAACTTTTATTAGCGTCGACAGTGACAGTTTGTTAACCACTAAGATCACGGAACACACGTACTTAGAGTCTCAACGACTAGCTTTCTTTAGAGTCCACACGTGGCGCACTTCAGAGTCCCCGTCAAAGTTCTGACGTACACGGCACACTGTTCGCTGTGTAGAGAACTCTTGGCACTGTATACTTTTACTGTTCACTTGCACTTTACAGTTTTTTACTTTTTCGCTTTCGATTTCACTTAATTAAAACTCACCGTTCTTCTTTAACATTCTGCTTATATACCCGTAAGTTGTTCCAGATTTGAAACATTTCGAAACTCATACTTTTCTTTCGAGAATCTTCGCCTATATGACAGTGAATAATAATGCCTTTGACCTTTCTTTTCATTCATGGTATTCGCACCATT
The DNA here is from genome assembly GCA_951640165.1 of Pseudoips prasinana. Lineage (NCBI taxonomy): Eukaryota > Metazoa > Arthropoda > Insecta > Lepidoptera > Nolidae > Pseudoips > Pseudoips prasinana. The sequence goes on from OX621260.1 coordinate 5,860,033, forward strand.
TTTTTTCATTTATTCTGGAAACATGTAATGACAATTTTGCATTAAGAATTTTGTATGTTCTTTTTATCAGCTATCCTTTTTTGTTTAGTTCTGGTATTATGTAGAACATTCTAGCGATGTTACAAAAGCCATACTGGTACTAGGGTTCGAAGGTCGAACATGACACAATCATTGCATGTTTTTGTAACGTAGTTTTTGATGAATAATACGGCATATGTCGTTTTGGCGCGTAATAATGAAGAAAAGTAAGCACAATACGTTAAATAATGTCGACCATGTACCATGTAATGTATAAGATTCTATAACAAACTTCCCAATGATATTAGAGAATTGTCTACGAATAAGTTTAAAAGAATTATTAAAGCCAAATTGTGTAGCAGGGCATATTACAAAATTTCTGATTATTTAAGTGATATAAGTGCTTGGGATTGAGTTGTTCTGAGTCAACACACATGATTGTTATTAATCTTAAGTATATTTTATTTAAAAAAAGGATTCCTACTGAGTTTTCTGGCAGTTTTTCTCAGTAGCTGCCACGTCATGCACTGCACGGTAGGGTAATAAAAAGATATGACGATTCCACATAAATGTAAAATTTTTACGGAGTAAATAATTTTTGAGTTTGACTTTGACATGTGGTTTCTGACTCAGAAAGAATAACAGGGCCACCCCATACCATCCCGTGGGGGTCGTAAAAGGCGACTAAGCGATACACCAGTTGGCCGGGCAGCAGCGCCACCTGTGTACTAGCTACCACCTATCTGCGGTCCTCAGCCACAGAATAAAGAGTACTTACGTACAGAAGCGGCTCTCTGCGCAACAATTTATAGAAATAGCGACTCCTGCTGCTAAGCAACTAAGTGCAATTCAGCTTGCATACGCGCTCAGTGCCTACCGCGATATTCACCTAAACGTTGCCGCTCTCTTCTAACGCATTACACTGTCTCTGTATGACACGGAGTGTACTGGCGTAGGGTTGCCTCTATCTACTTACTTAACCACATAATCTATCTACTGTTTTTTGCGTATGATTAAATAGTAATTTTTGTTGTTGAAATTTTCACAGAAAATACCCAAAATCACTTTTTGGCCCGACCCGCGTTTGAACCCAAGATTTCATTTTCTGCGGTTGAACACGCTACCGCCAGACCAACAAAAAGTGAGTTCATATAAAAATATGAACTCAGGTTAGGAAAAGTGCATCTAATTTTTGGATATTTTTTGTAGTCTGTACCATTTTGTAACAAACTTTTGTATGAAGTGAATCCAACTAAATTCTATTTATCATCTACACCTTACAATTTTTGGCTTTTATAATGGGGTAAATATCATAATATATTCACATTTTGCAGTAAGTATTTAAAAGTTCGTAGACGAGAAAAAGCAAAAATTCTGGTTGTTTACATTTTCACTATACTAATTCATAAATATCTCCTAAACGCGTAGACCGATTGACAAGACTCAAACGGATAAAATGGTTTTAGGCCTAGATCTTTCATTTGACACCAAAATAGTTACGATATCACGACAAACAAAAAAAAACATTTTCAAGTTGCTCTCGTAATTATTTTACATGTATGAAACCCGTACCAATTCCTTTATAAACTATCTTGGTCAACAAAAATGTTAAAACTAGAGTATATACGACTTAAAACACTTTATTTGGATTCTAATTAGAAATAATCAACACCTACAAAGCTACTTTGGTAGGTATTTAAAAGAATAATTTGAACTAACATTTCCGCATCTTTAGGTAATGTAAAAAATGATAAACCCTTGTCTCCTTATTTCGACATACATCCGTCAAATGAACAATATCTAGCACCAGATTTGTGATGAGACATTTTTTCTGTTCAATATTTATAGTATTAAGTAGAGAGTCTTTTAATCTGTGCGCGCGAGCGGTGACAACCGACTGGGCCACGCCACTTTGGAGGCGCGCGAAAGTGTAGGTACTTATCACCGTAGGTATGGCCGAGTGAAGGGGCCCTGCCTCAGCTCTAATGCCTAGCGCGGAGACTAAGGCAAACCTCCTCCAAATGGCAACGTTATAGTAACCTTTGGTGGAGGCCTATGACCAGCAGTGGGCGATATATGATGATATGATATCGACCATGCGCCATAGGTGGACATTTTTAAGTATTAACCGTCTTTTATTGCCTTCACTTGTAACTATGTATGTATGTAAGAAAATCTTGAGATCTTAATTTGACGCACTTCCCGGTCTCCGATTAGGATGAAATTTTGCACACGCTCGTGTTCTGATGGCAATACATGACTAGCTAAGAAACATAACCAATCCAATATGGCGTCCTCCCCAAGATGGCGGACTGGCTGTTGAAATCCACCCCCATTATATGGGTTTGCTTTCAGGAATACGAAAAAAATTTTCACGTGACTTGAATCCAACATGGCGGACATTCAAGATGGCGGATTGGCTATTTGAAATGCACCCCCATGATATGGGTATTAAATGAAAGAGTTTGCTGAATGGGATATGAAAAAAATAATGAAGGAACTTAAATCCAACATGGCGACCTTAGTGCGTGCTAAAAGCGTGTTTTTTAGTTTTTTGTACTATTAAAATTTTTTACAAGCTGTAAATACAGAGTGATGTAACAACATTGAAATTAGTTTGTTGGAGTAAAAAACCGGATTGGCTAGCAGTATTTAAGTTTCAGACTGTTTTTAATGAGTGGTATAGATATAGATATATATTTAGGTGGAGGTGAGTATTCGGCCTCTTGTGCGTTAATTGCCGCGGCACTCCACGGTGGTGTTCGGACTCCAATTTATACACGAATTAAACAATTTATACATGAAGATGCTCAAATACTTAGCGCATTTAATTTAGAGTGACTTTAAATGCACTAAGTTATCTACATACTGACTTATTACTTGACTATAATAACTATAAATCTGAATTTGTATATCTGAAATAGGAATCTTAAAATGTAGTAACTTTTAATAATATATATCTATTGGAATATTTCAGACAACTGGAGCGGTGAACTTGAGCGGTGGTGCCCCGCGCTGCGAGTGAGCAAGTACTACGGACACCCCGACGACCGGCGGCGCCTGCGCATACAGTACGCCCGGGGAATGGACGACATCGACGTTATACTGACCACGTGAGTGTTGTCTTTGTACACCCTGGGGCGTACAGCACAGCCAGAGTCAGAGCAACAACCTCGAAGTCTCTGTTCTGTATCAGAATAGACATCAAAATACAAGGAGGCCACACTTGCATTGAATTAGTTGAACTGAATGAAAAACTCTTTCATAGGCAGCTCATGTAGTCCATACTTGATCGTAGGTACTCATTCTAATAGGTTGGACTGATCTTCTTAAAATTTGATACGGTAGTAGTGATCATACTTGTGAGTGTATATGTTACAGTCAAAACTCATAACCAGTCAAAACCACTTGACTGCAAAAATTAGGCAAAAGTATTTTTGACAGCTGCCCGCAGTTAAAAACATTTTTGACTGATTTTTGCAGTCAAAGGTGTTTTTAACTAAGGACGTTGGTCAATAGTACTTTTAACTGCTAAATATTGGGTAAGTGTTTGTGACCAAATGGTTTTAGTTAGAAGTGGTTTTGACTAAGAATGTTAGTCAAAACTTTTTAGTTATATTTTAAGGATAACATGTTATTATAATGTATTAGGTAGGTAACTTACGTCAGTATTAGAATAGTTAGAAATGATATATTAATGTCCATTCCATTCCCAGTGCCAAGCACGCACCGATGCGGTACAGTTTTCACCTCGTTCAAAATACAATAAAATACCTAAATATATTAAATAAATATAATAATAATCTCAATCAATCACTTTTAAAGTCAATTAAAAAAAAAAACAAAATGAACAAGAGAGGTAGGGCATAGCGTTCATTCGCTCAAAGAGCAGCCCGATTGGGGAAGTACCTCCACCTTACAGAAGACATTCCTTAATAATAACATTAATAATTTTAATGTTGTGTTTCCGAGTGCGAGTAAGGTCGCCAGAGCTCATTGGGGTGGGGGGAAGGGTCAGCAACACTTGTTTGCTGACTCTAAAAGGCCGGCAACGCACTCGCGACTCCTCCGGTGTCGCGAGTGTCCATGGGCGGCGGTGATCGCTTACCATCAGGTGACCCACTTGCTCGTTTGTCGCCTTCTGACATAAAAAATAAAACTTGGCCCCGGGGGCAAGTTTCTACTTTCCATGGTGGCAGCGAAGCTGTTAATACAGTTGTAACTGTGTGCAGGTACACCATGGTGAGCAGTTGCCCGGAGGAGCGCACCATGTTCCGCATCAAGGCGATGCACTACGTGGTGTTCGACGAGGCGCACATGCTCAAGAACATGGCCACGCTGCGGTACGACAACTTGCTTAAGATTAAGGTATGTGGCTTTACTTTTAGCATTAAAGCGCGACCGTCGTCAGAAACTCAAGGTCGGCCGTAATAATAATATTGAATTCCTACCTTAATTTAAATAAGAATGCTATGCTACTGTTCACTTACTTGTTCAGTTTTTCACTTTATTTCTCCCTTTTAATTCGCGTCGATTTCACTTCGCCATAGTTGGACAATTTTAAGTATGAACTATCTTTTTACAAGCTATAATACAGAGTGATGTAACAACATTGAAAATAGTTTGTTGGTGTAAAAATCCGGACTGGCTAATTATAATAATACTGGCTAATTTAATATAGATAGAAACATTCAGACAATATATAGCTATAAATTTCGGTAATTAAACTTAAACAGTCTCTTTGACAACAAATTAGTACAATCTAGTAAAATATTATTATAATTATAAAATATTTTTTTTAAATGTTTTAACAATCCCTGTACCTAAATATCTGTATGTAACTAGAAATATTATGTATAGCTACTTAACTATATGACTACAAACATGTTCTGACTATTTACAAGCGCTTTTTTATAGTCTACATGAATAAAAACTTTTTTATTTATCTTAACATAGTATAGTATTCTATCTACTTCTTTGGTCTAGCTCTAGTATGTTCAACTGGTGATAATAAGGTCTTGGGTTCAAATCCCGGGTCGGGTAGAAAAGTAAGATTTTTGGTTATATCATCATCATCATCATATCAGCCGAAAGACGTCCACTGCTGGACAAAGGCCTCCCCCAAAGATCTCCACAATTGCCGGTCTTGTGCTATTCGCATCCAGCGATTTCCAGCGACCTGCACAAGATTATCGGTCCATCTTGTAGATATATTATTTGGTTATATGCTGTGAAGCAAAATTTCTCAATATTACCAGAAGTCTGGGTATTGGTGGTATTAAACCCCCTTGCCTCAGAGAGCACGTAAAACCGTCGGTAATGTAACTAACCTCATTCCGTCGGTGTCGGTAGTCGATTTGACACAGTTAATGTGATCTAATCTATACATATAATAAAATCGTAGGAAAAAGTCAAAAAAGTACATTGATTTTTTTTTTAAATGTTGAGTAATTTACTATCGATATCGAAGCTAAAAATATAGTTCATAGATTTTTTGTCTGTTTATCTGTTTGTCTGTATGTATGTCCGGGCTAAACTCAAAAAGTACTTCATGGATATACATAAATTTTTTCATGAATATTACTAAGAGGCCGGGTCAACATAAAATATAGGCTATATATTATCACGCTATCACCTACGGGGGAGGAGCTGTCATAATTTATAAAGTTTAATGCGGGTAAAACTGCGGGGCACAGCTAGTTTATAAATGTAAGACCAATGTACCATATACTGAGAAATAAAGAATTTAATATTGTGGTGTGTACACTAGTTTTTTTTATTTATTTATGTATATATTTTTCGTTTTCAGTCAAAACACCGCCTCCTGCTGACCGGCACGCCCCTGCAGAACAACTTGCTGGAACTCATGTCCTTGCTGTGCTTCATCATGCCGCACATGTTCTCGGAGAAGAGCAACGACTTGAAGAGATTCTTCCAGAAGACTGCTGTAAGTTTAACAAACATACATCTATACTCACAAACTTTCGTATTTATAATATTAGTAGGATGTGCAGTTCTAGCGGTATTGGCAGAGGACGCCGGAATAACTCGCAGATGGTCGACTTTTTCTTACTTCCTTGAGAATTATCGTCATGTTTTGGACAATTCACACAATATCTTTATAAATTGTAGCCTATGTGTTATTCTGATGTATAAGCTATATTATTGTAAAGTTTCATTGAAATCCATTTAATAGTTTTTACGTGAAAGAGTAACAAACATCCATCCATTCATACTTACAAACTTTCGCGTTTATAATATTAGTAAAATTATTACTTACTACTCGTATTGACAGTGGTTACCCTAGTGTTAGAGTTGTTCAAGCCGCCCAGCAGGCCTCTGACATGGTGCCTAATGGTTACAACCAGGACCGATAACTTCACGTGACCTCGGAAGCACTAAGACCCTCAGAAATTAAACCACTTTGCCGGTCACCCATCTATGGTCTGACCGCGAGCCTAGTTGCTTAACCTCGCCAATCACTTATCACGTGAGAGCATCTGGCTATGAAAGCCTTACTAATCGTATTGACAGTGGTTACCCTAATCTCAGAGTTGTTCAAGCCGCTCAGTAGGCCTCTGACATGGCTTAATGACTGTTGCCTAATGGTTACAACCAGGACCGACAACTTCACGTGACCTCAGAAGCTCTAAGACCCTCAGAAATAAAACAAGTTTGTTGGTCACCCATCTATGGTCTGACCGCGAGCCTAGTTGCTTAACCCCCCAATCACTTATCACGTGAGAGCATCTGTCTATGAACGCCTTACTTATCGTATGGGCAGAGGTTACCCTAGTTTTAGAGTTGATCAAGCCGCTCAGTAGGCCTCTGACATGGTTTAACGACTGTTGCACAATGGTTACAACCGGGACCGACAACTTCACGTGACCTCGGAAGCACTAAAACTCTCAGAAATTAAATCACTTTGGCGGTCACCCATCTATGGTCTGACCGCGAGCCTAGTTGCTTAACCTCGCCAATCACTCGCGGACCGGTGAGAGCTTCTGGCTATGTGCGCCTTATTACTAACAGATAAGTTTTTCTAGCCCCATCTATAATAATAATAAATTAAAGTCCTAATTAGCCTAGAAGGCTTTCACTGCTGTCGGACCATACGACTTTGTAGTCTTATTTGGAGCAGTTAACTTACTTTGTACTAAGTAACCTGCTCGAGAGGTTACTTAGTACCTCTCGAGTACTAAGTAACCGAGAGACTTATAACTATAAGGTTATAGTTGGATCTATAACCTTATAGGTTATAGATCCAAACCTATAAGGTTTGGATCTCTGCGCATGGCGGTAATGGACGAGGATTAGTGTTATTGCGGGATAACTCTGACGTAAAACTGCAAAAAAAAATTACTTATAGAATGATCAGCTGTTGTAATTTGTATGGGGCGCCAAAAATATGTTTTTCCTATTTCACAAATAGATTTTGTTTAATTAGTTCAGTTTCATGGGTAGTTAGTGCTCCTGCAGTTATGTCCACTATTTATGTTATAGTTAGTTCATTAGCATGACTAGGTGTTCTCAGTAGAACAAGTTATTCCAGAATGAATATCAGATCACTTAATTACCTCGATGTACAAAAATTGTGATCAAAAACATATTATATCAGAATAAGAAAAAGTTATAAACAGCCAATCATAAGCGGCGATTTTATGTCACAAGTACCGCGCTTTATATAAATATTGTCGGTTACTTATCATAAGTTTGAAAAATATTTGACCGAATTTCATTTCATCTAAAACTTCTCAACTTCTATCGTTTAGTTTTTTTTTTATTTCACCGAAGTCACGTCAGCTACTGTTTCAGTTGACCTTTTATCAATTCGTTTTTTAACGTTACTCCGCCGTTTTATTTGGTCGAAAAACTTTTCACCGATGTTACACTTATCCGAAATAACATTTGTTCGAAGTATTATGTTTCCGAACATTAATTATACCACACATTATACTTTAAGAAACATGCAGCAGGCATGCAGCATGCAGCATGCAAGCAGGCGTGCAACTTGCAGCAAGCATTGTTTCTGTCACGGCCCCGGTGCTGCAGGTTTTGGGCGGGACCACGCTTGCTTATCGTCGCGGATTGTTTTAACGCCCACCTGCTCCTCAGCTCGCGGACCGCCCTACCCCTCCGCGCCTACGCGGGTTAAATTATACTCTAGGGGTTGGGCAAACAAGGCTGTGTGAAGTAGGTTTTGCAGCGACACATTTTGTCACTAAATTTTATAGCACAACATATTGACTTTTTATTACACTATTTTAATTTTATATTAAAAAGGCTACCAAGTAATCGTCTATATATTTGTGACGAAAATTCAATAAAATGTTGTTTCGGTGAGGTGAAAATATGGCAAATAAATCATTTGGCAAATAGAAAAAGTTCAAAAGATTCTTCGGCCAAAAAATAGTTTGGAAAAATAATACCTAGGACACATGATACTTCGATGATCTTAAAATATGTCAAATAATGCATATAACAAAAAAGATGTCGGTGCATAGTTTTCGGTAAAATGAAATTCGAACCAAAACAAAAAAACGGAAAAGTGATCGGATCCCAATCAATTTTCCGTTTCTCGCCCCTCACAAATCGCGTCTCATTATTTCAGAAAACTAAAACCACTAAAACTGCCGAAAAAACTGAATCGGACTCTACACCAGCGGAACCCACCTCAGCATTTGAACAGAACCAAATAACGCAAGCCAAACGTATTATGAAACCATTCGTGTTAAGGAGATTGAAGAAGGATGTGTTGCAAGATCTGCCCAAGAAAACCAACCATACTGAACTGGTGGTCATGTCGGATAAACAGGCCAAAATGTACAAGGATATGATCGCTGGGTTCGCGGCTCAGGATGGCACGGTAAGATTGGATTTTCTACTTCTACTTTGTGTCCTTGTAATCTAGAACAAAATCGAATGAAAATATAGGGATTTACCCAAGAAAGTATAGAATATAACCATCTCATCTCAGCCCATGGCAGTAGGGGGGCGTAGAAGTGAAATTATGGAAATTTTCAGTGAGTACTATAACTATGACGGTCACCGTAGCCTAGTTGGTAGTGCTCCTGCCTTCGAAGCTGGTGGTCCTGGGTTCGAATCCCGGTAAGTGCAAATATTTGTGTGATGAGCACGAATATTTGTTTCTGAGTCATGGATGTTTTCTATGTATATAAGTATTTATCTATCGATATAAGTATGTATATCATCGCCTGGTACCCATAGTACAAGGTTTGCTTAGTTTGGGGCTAGGATGATCTGTGTGACATTGTCCCGAGATATTATTATATTATTATTACTATCATACTGCAATCATCAACCCGTCTGCCGAGAGTGACAATATTATTCTATTGTTCTCCAGCAATGGACATCATCCAGCTGACATCAAACCACTTCAATTAAAATGATATTGTTAACAAATTAGGAATGTGGGTACTTTTAATTGTGTCAGCCTACGAGGGGGCGTTTTTAAGTTCGCGGAATGGAAGGTAAGAAGTGTAAATAAAAATACAAAATTATTTTTATTTTTAATATTAGGTCTTTACCTATGAAATTGCCGTTCTGCAGTACTGGCCATTTCAAATCAAAATAATTTTTGTTTGGCTAAGAATTCTAATTTCAAATTAATTTTATTTTAAAAACATGGATTCTTTTTTCCAAAAGTAGTCATTTCTTTATTGATTAGTGTTACATTTTCATCGCATTTCAATCTTTTTCGTCATCATGGATACGTTAAAAATTCGAGTAATTATGGAATATGAGTACCGTCGTGGCAGCAACGCGGCACAAGCGGCACGCAACATCAACGACGTTTACGGAGCTAACACTACAAACCAACGCACCACCTGTTATTGGTTTGCTCGCTTCCGTTCTGGAAATTTTGACCTGAAAAATGAACCTCGCGGTCGTCCGAAGACTTTGGTCGACAATGACGAATTAAAGGCGGTTGTGGAAGCTGATGATACACAATCTACGGCTGAATTAGCAGCAGCTTTCGACGTTAGCGTCAAAACAATATTGGTCCATTTGCGTCAAATTGGCAAGGTAAAAAAGCTTGACAAATGGGTGCCCCACGAACTCAATGATCGCCAGCGCAAAGTACGCGTCGAGACGTGCCTTGCACTGCTCAACAGACACACAAATGAAGGAATTTTGAACCGCATTGTTACCTGCGATGAAAAATGGATTCTGTTTGATAACCGCAAGCGCTCAGCAAGTTGGTTGGATCCTGGTTCAGCACCTAAACAATGCCCTAAACGAAAACTTACCCCTAGAAAAGTGATGGTCACTGTTTGGTGGTCTAGCGCCGGTGTGATTCATCACAGCTTCTTACCAAACGGGGTGAGCATTACTGCAGATGTGTACTGTGAAGAACTGAGCACAATGATGGAGAAGCTGGCGCATCTCCAACCAGCATTGGTCAATCGCTCGTCTCCGCTGCTCCTGCACGACAACGCGCGACCTCATACTGCACAGCAGACGGTCTCCAAGTTGCAAGAACTGGGGTTGGAAGCTCTCCGTCATCCGCCCTACTCACCAGACCTTGCGCCTACAGACTACTACTTTTTCCAGAATTTGGATAACTTCTTGGCGGGAAAAAAATTCAATACCCGAGAGGCAGTACAAAATGCCTTTGAAGAATTTGTTGCCTCCCGTCCAGCTGATTTCTTTAAGAAGGGCATCAATAAACTGCCACTGCGATGGCAAAGATGCATTGATTGCATGGGTGATTACTTCGATTAATACAAATAAAAAAATTCATGAAAAAAATTCGTTAAAATTTTTTCATACAAAACGGCAATTTCATAGGTAAAGACCTATTATATTCACCTGCTACCCTTATACATTTTTCAGATCTTTCAATTAGCTTATGTATACCTTCATAAAAAAATGTTTTGTCTTTGTCCGAAAAATAGGCTGAAACCGCGTCCTTCACTTCTTCATCAGTAGAAAATTTCTTCCCAAGAAGTTCTTTTTTAAGTTTTGGAAAGAGGTAGTAATCACTGGGAGCCAGGTCTGGGCTGTAGGGTGGATGATCAAAAATATCGAAGCCCACGTTATGCAGGGCAGCCAAAGCAACACGGCTCTTGTGAACTGGCGCGTTGTCGTGTAGAAGAAGGACACCTTTGGTTAATTTTCCGCTCCTTTTTTCTTTAATGCTTTCTTTTAACCTCTCGAGGATGGAAGCGTAGTATTGTCCGGTTATAGAAACGCCTTTATCTTTATAATCGATCAACAGGATCCCTTCCGAATCCCAAAACACTGTTGCCATGATTTTTCTAGCAGATTGTGACACTTTAAACTTCTTGGGTGGTGGTGTGCCTTTTTTGTGCCACTGCATGGAGTCCTGTTTCGACTCAGGTTCATAATGATGAACCCAAGTTTCATCTCCAGTAACAATTCGACTTAAAAGTCCATCCTTATCTTCGTTAGAGAGGTCCAAAAACGTGCGAGAACACTCCACGCGGCGTTGTTTTTGAGCCGGCGCACTAACGAGCATTTTGATTTCAAAACCGGACAAAAGTGACAATTACAAATTTCTGTAAATGTCATTTAAGTTGTCATTTTATTGCACCTGAGTAATGGTACTATCATAAACCGGTCCTACCTCGGAGCATTCCCCTCCGCCCGCCCCGTTCAGTTAGTCTGAAACTAGTCATTGTTTAGTACGCACGTCTACTTTCACGATACGCTCTATTGTTTTCAAACTTGCATTTGGTTTAAAAAGTGGTTAGAAGTGGATAGTGGAAAGTTTTAACAATGGAGTCTGAAGCACAAGGTATGTACTTAATTTTAACGTTTGTTATCTTTAATACGATTGACTATTTTATATTTTTAGAACCAGCTTCTATAGATGGGGAAAAAAAGTGAAAATCGTGTTTTTTTTTTACTAATTAATACATTTGTAATAGTACCGAGTTAGATCGAGCTATTAGTATACCTCTGTGGTAAAATAAAGAGTTTTATCTCATCAAAACGGTAATAACATTTACCACATCATTCCACCACTCCAAAAAATTTTACTTTTAAAGTGATATTAGCCGCTCAATTGCTTCAAAATATTTTTTTTTGCCCTCGAGTGCTAGCTGCTCTCGGTGCACGGCGAGCGTTCAACCCGCCTCAACTAAAACTTGATTTATGGTTTTCCTAAAAAGGGCATTTTGAAGGTTTTGACTGTTCTGTATAGCCAGTAAAATAAGGTACAAAAGTGTATATGTTAGGTTATTTAAGCTCAAATAAATAATATTCCATTAGCGTTAAAACTAGAGGTGCGAGTAAATGTTAGTGTGTGAGTTCTAAATCAAAATTACAGAAAATTTAAATTAAAAAGTGCATAAATATTTAATATATCCATAAACTAGATGAATTACTTGATATGATCATGCACATTTGAATATTGTTCATGTGGAAGAATGACAAAAAAACACGGAACGAAAAGAATACACAAATTTTAAAAGTCGCTCACTGAGATTCAACTACCAATATTAGAATATTTTTGTTCCGTGAAGTTGGTAATAATACGTTTTGTCTATGCTCTTAGTATTAGAATTGTTTTGGATACGTTTAAATAGAGCTCTAAGCCATTGTAATAAGAATCATAATGATTTTAAAATAAAATGTCAAAATGCAACCACGGTTGCAGCGAGCAATGTAGGCATTTGAAATTTTGCAACTGTGGTTGCAGAAAGCAATCGAGCGGTTAGGAATTTTTTATCGTTTAGCACTTTGTCGTTTTTTTTGCAGATTCGACATCAAATGTGATTGAGATGACACGGAAATCGTTGTATATGCTTTTTAAAGAAAGCCCAGCAAGAAGATTAGATGACAAGTTATCATTTATGGAAAACAAGGTCCGAGAAATTACGGAATGTCCCCAAAACGAGTATCGAACCTTAAGTCATGATTTACGACATTTCAAATCAGATTTAAAGAAAAGATGGGCATCGTGCAATTATATTGAAGATAGATTCATGAAAAAAAACGAAAGTTGGCTTAATGTTTCGATACTAATACATATAAGGCCAAACAATAAGCCCAAGCAAGGACTTCCAAGAATTGACTGATCGCAGTAAAAGACGAAAAACTAAAGAACTCCGTGAGGAGGTACCAGTGGAAGTGCTTACCTTCGCAGCTAGCGTCAGTCAACATATGTCGGGAAATGCTGCGGCTTCAAAACTTATAAAAGATGCAACTTCTACACCAACAAGAGCCAAACGGTACAGAAAAGCAATAAATACCGCTCAGGAGCCAAAAATAAAGAAGCACACACCTGAAGAAGCTTTGCGCATCTTTATAGAAGGTGGCTTTACAAGGAAGCAGTGGGAGTTACTGCATGATGCAACTAAGGGTATATTCCCTTGTTATACTCTTATTAGAGAAGTAAAACTCTGTTATCCAAAACCAGAGGCAGTTCGAGTTACGGAGACTTGTGTGGAAGTTGTGCTCCAAGACTTACTGGATCACACAGCTAAAAGACTCTGTCTTTATCTTGAGGATGTACTACAAAACTGTACAATAGAAGAATTGGAAAATCTGGAACTCATTTCAAAATGGGGATGTGATGGCTCTCACCAAACTGCCTACCAACAAAAGTTTTTAGACAGCTCTCATGATGACTCAAACATTTTTCAAAGTTCATTGGTTCCCTTGAGATTACAATCACGAGTTGGAGAAAAAATTAAGACTTTATGGCAAAATCCAACACCTTCATCTACTCGTTTTTGTCGACCAATCCGCATTCGATTTCTTCACGAAACAGTAGACATAACAAATGATGAAATAAACTATATAGAAGACCAAATAAATCATTTGTTAAAGACTGAATTAGAAAATTGTAATAGAGCCACTTTTGTGCGACATACATTGCTCCCAACCATGGTTGATGCGAAAGTTTGTAACGCAGCTACTGGCACATCATCTACTATGAGATGTTACATATGTGGCAAAACGTCCAAAGCCTTCAATGACTTCGAAAATTTAAATGTGGAGGATCCTCAATCCTTAAAATTCGGATTGTCAATTCTTCACGCAAGAATCCATTTCTTTGAAACGATTTTACATATAGCCTACAAACTTCCTCTGCAAAAATGGCGAGCTCGAACTGTAGAAAAAAAAACTGTGGTCAAGAAAACAAAAGAAAATATACAAAAGAAATACAGAGAAAAGACTGGCCTTGTTATAGATATGCCGAAACCTGGTTTCGGCAATTCCAATTCAGGCAACACGTCTAGAAGATTCTTCGCCGATCCTGATCTAGCTGCTGAAATCACTGGCATAAATAAAGAGTTCATAATTAAACTTAAGGTGATTCTGGAAGCAATGTCATCTGGACTCAAAATTAATGCAGAGAAGTTCGGAAAATACTGCAAAGATACTGCAAAAATGTATGTCGAACTGTACGGTTGGCATCCAATGACGCCGACTCTTCACAAAATCCTAGTGCACGGTACAACTGTGATCAAATATGCCATCCTGCCTATCGGGCAGTTATCCGAAGAGGCCGCAGAAGCCCGTAATAAGCACTACCGTTCATACCGGCAAAATTATGCCCGAAAATTTTCGAGGATTTAATGTAACCACGATGTCCTCAACAGGCTGCTTCTCACATCAGATCCTTACATAAGTTGTGTACGGAAACGTAAACCAAGCAAAAGCCAGCCTTTCATGAGTGAAACCATAGAGTTGTTCGAGGCAGAAGAACTGGACACAGAGGTAGACCAATCATCGAGACATGTTTACTCAGATGATTCAGAATAAGGTCCATCAGAATTTATTAATTTGTGTTTTTTTTAATATTTTTAGTCATGTTCATAAAAATATACGATTTTCTGTATTTACTTACGTATTTTTTTTATTCATTTCCAATAAAATAAAAGTGCCAATTAATTTTGTCCGGTTTTAAAAGCAAAATGCTCGTTAGTGCGGCGTGAGCATTCTTGGCACCCATCTTGCACTGATCTTTGTCATGCCAAGATGATCATGTAGAATTTTGAAAATTGTCGTATCCGATACTCCAACCATTTCTGCAAGCTGTTTCTTCTTTAGTCTGGCATCTTCCAATATAATTTTTTCGACTTTTTTAATGATTTCCGGAGTAGTCACCTCGGGCGACCGTCCGGGCCGAGGGTCGTCTTCAAGTGAGGTCCTGCCTTGTTTAAAGAGACTGTGCCACTTGTAAACCATGGTTTTACCCGGGCAAGAGTCCCCGTAAACGGATTCCATCTCTTCCAGTATATTTTGAACTGACTTTCCTTGCTTGGTAAGGAACTTTATTACGGCACGGTACTCGATTTTTTCCATAATTCACACTTTCTTCCCGATTGAGTTGTTTGCTTGACGATAGTTCAGAGACTAATGATCCAATTAAGATAAAACTTGGTATTTATACTAATATTGAGTGGCTGAAGTCGTGGCCATCCCGATAATGACCTATTATTATCCCCTCCCCCCCATTCAGTGAACTTAAAAACGCACCCTCGTAATGGCGTCCCCTGCTGGACAACGGCCTCCTCAAACGATTTCCACAATGTTATGTCCATTATTTGGAGGGATAGCATAATTGCCACGTTTGGGAGACAGGTTGGGGATCGTTATATGAGGGTCATAGTATACAGAGAGACGCTGCTGTCCGTTCTCTGGGAGTGACGACCCTTGAATCGACTTGTACGCCACCCATGGAATGAAATGGGGTGTCGAAGTACTATTAACCTAATGCCTATATACAATATCGGCTAAGTATTGCTCCAAGTCAAGACTATTCGTCGTTGATGGCAAAGGTGATCAAAAGAACTTAGAATGACACCTCAAAATAACATAAGCACGTCTACGGGTAGCGCACCTAACTAGTCTATTATTTTGGAATAACGGCAACATGTTGCCGCTGATTTAAAAAAATAAATAAATAAAAAAGGTTTTTATTCACGCCGACTTTAAAAAAGCGCTTTTAAATAGTCAGAATATGTTTGTAGTAATCTATATTACTACAAACAAATTTTATAAATGTTTTCATATAATCTTCCCATAGCATCGACTGATTTTGGAGTAAACAACCTGTTTTGTGAGAGGGTGCTTGATGTAGGTTCAGAAGAACCTGTATCACAGGGCACCAGGTTCCTCAGGTTCAGTAGCTTTTCATTCCATGAATCAGTTGCAGAATTATTTTAGTACTTATAATTTTCCATGAATATAGATCTACGCGACGGAAGACCAGAGCGGCATGGCGATGATGATGGACATGCGCAAGCTGGCCAACCACCCCGCGCTGCTGCGCTACCACTACGACGAGCTGGCCGTGCGCCAGATCGCGGGCCGCCTGGCCAGGGACCCCGGCTACAAGGAGAAGAACGAGCAGTACTGCTTCGAGGACTTGCTCTGCCTGTCCGACTTCCAGATACATCAGCTCACTCAGCAGCACAGTGTAAGTACTAAAGGAGTATTTCCTATAAGATCGTACGACGGGATAGTTTTCTATGCAGAATAATACTCAGATTTAGAAAGGTCGCAATATCTCTGATCTTCTATATATCCATAAGATCATAAATAGCTCTGAGGCGATCATAGCTAGATGCACTCACCGGTCCGTAAGCAATCGGCGAGATTAAGCAACTAGGGTCGATATAGAGGGTCGATAATAGATGGGTGACCGCCAAAGTGGTTAAATTTCTGAGCGTCTCCGTGCTTCGTAGGGCACGTTAAGCTGTCGCTCCCGGTTGTAGTCATTAGACAACAGTCGTTAAGCCATATCAGAGGCCTACTGGGCGACTTGAGCAACTCTGACACTAGGGTTACCACTACCCATGCGATAAGCAAGTAAGCAATAAATAGCTCTGATATAGTTGGCGTCACTTAAAAAGAACGCTGGTGGTGTAGCTGCGCATGAGGCGATTTATCGGTCTGTTTGGTGGTACGAGGTGCGGCGCGGGCGGGCACGCGCCGCAACCTTGCCGTACAGGGGCTTTACCGGCTAAGTCGCCGAACATCGATTTCTTAAATGGCGTTCAAATAAATAAAGGTTAAAAATTACTTAAACAATCGTTAAATCGGCTTCAACATTGACAATCGATTCCGGACCATTTCTGACGTCACATGTGCTCATGGAAGCCGATTTAACGAATGATTAAATCATTTTTAACCTTTATTTATTTCAACCCCATTTAAGAAACCGATGTTCGGCGACTTAGCCGGTAGAGCCCCAGGATTGGATGGTCAGTCGACCGCTGCTTCCCGCGCTGTGTCCACGCTCCGTTCGCTCCAAAAGTACATACGCGCACAACTGTTTTAATTGTTAAAATAGTTTTACATCGAAACTTGCGCAAAATTATTTACGATGTATACTGTTTTATAAAGATAGAGGCTGATAATAATAAGATTAATAACTTAAAACAATGTGTGAAACGGACCGCCGAGGCAACAAATATCCGGGTTTTTACACAGAGCGATTGCCATTTGACCTCCGCAATCCAGTGGAATACTGATATCCCAAGGTTAGGTTTACTGATTTTGTCTTCTTATAACGACTGTCACAGATCTTCGTGACAGCGGAGACTCGTGGCATAAGATGTCTTTCGAAAAAATCCTAAACAGTAATTAGCAATTTTATATAATTAATTAAAATATATCGTTATAAAAAAACGGTTTAATTATATCATTCAACATAATTAAAATTTGATTAATGACATTCTCTCTAATATATATTTCAATGTATCTTGCACAACAATAAAACAATAATACAAAATTAGATATAGTATCGAATGTTTGTTTTTAATTTTTTATGAACATGGACAAACATGCATTTTAACTAAAAATAATACGAACATAAATATAGTATCTTAGGATCGTCGGTTACTTAATTGACGCGGGTTAACATTAGATTAATATGGAATTTATTACTTTACAGAGCATCAGCTCCTTCGCTCTGCCAAACCACATGATCCTGGACTCCGGAAAGTTCCAGAAGTTGGACGAGTTGTTGCCGAGATTGAAGGCGGAAGGACACAGAGTACTCATCTTTAGCCAATTCACTATGATGCTGGACATCCTGGAGCCCTACCTCTCGATCCGGAGACACACTTACGTGAGGCTTGATGGCCAGACTGCTGTTGTAGATAGGTAAGGTCTTATACTCCGGTCTATAGGTGATATGCCATTTTATTTACACCTTAACATACATACATACATACATAGACTCACGCCTGTTTCCCAGAGGGGTAGGCAGAGACAACGGATTTCCATTTGTCACGATCTTTGCATACTTCTTTTGCCTCGATTACTGTCATTATATTCTTCATACATGCTCGCCGGTTTAGGGTACTTCTGACCTGCCCTTTCTTGAGAACATCTCCAATTTGGTCAGAGAATGTTCGACGTGTTCTTCCCCTTCCGGTTGTCCCATTCACACAGGCCAGGTATACTTCTTTTGTCAATCTTCTTTCATTCATCCTTTCTAAATGGCCAAACCATCTCAGCATGCCTTTTTCAATCTTTGTGACTACATCCTCTTTCACACCACAACGCTCTCTTACATCAGTATTTCGAATTCTGTCTCTCAAAGTCACACCACACATACTTCTCAGAGCTCTCATTTCCACTGCATTTATTTTACTTTCATTCTTTTTCTGCCATACCCAACTTTCACTTCCATACATTAAAGTTGGCACTAACACTCCATCGTGCATGGCTAGTCGAGCCTTCTTTGATACTTGCCGGCTACTCATAAAGGCGTGTAGTGCCCCATTCACTTACACCTTAAGTGGGTTCGGAAAGGGGTTATCGAATTAGAAGAGCTTACTACCCATTCTCTTTTATCATATCATTGCTATTTCCATAGTAGCAGTGGGCAAACGGAGAAGAAACGTATTGCAACATACTTGCAGCCCCTCCGCTCTGGGGCTCCATCGGCTATAATATCGCCAAACATCGATTTCTTAAATGGCGTTCATATATAACGGTTAAAAATGACTTAATCAATCTTTAAATAGGCTTCTATGAGCACATGTGACGTCATAAATGGTCCGGAATCGATTGTCAACGTTGAAGCCGATTTAACGATTGATTAAGTCATTTTTAACCTTTATTTATTTGAACGCCATTTAAGGAATCGATGTTCGGTGACATAGCCGGTAGGTAGTGTTGCGAGTGTCCATGGGTTTATATAAAAAACTAGCAGTGCCCGCGGACTTCGTTCCGCTTTATAAATATTTCTGTCCCAGGCCGTTTGCCCGCGTAATACTTCGGGTTAAAAGTTCGGAATATTTTTTTATAGCCTATGACGCTCCACAATAACGTAGCTTTCTATTAGTGAAATAATTATGAAAATCAGTTCAGTAGATCCAGAGACTACCCCTTACAACGTCACAAACTCACAAACGTTACCTCTTTATAATATTAGTATAGTAGTAAGCATAACATTTTATATTTTATATTTGCGCTAGCAATCTTTAAAAGGAGAAATACAGAATTTAACTTAGGGGAATAATAATCCCCTGTGGTTTCCCTGGATATTATTATTTTAATTATCGAAGATTCTTCTAACTTTTCGTTTAGGATCCCATGCATGCATTCTCCGGAATAACTGGCGAGAAAATGAGGTCAGACTGAAAAGTACTGTCGCCATTTTGATCTAAAGAAAAATCTCAATAGCATTTAGGAGTAAAGAATGTGGTAGGTTCACATTCCAGTTCCGCGGTAATTACGTAATGCCGTAATTCCTGTCCCTAACCTCTCCGTTTGTATCGATATGCCAATGGAATTATGCACAGCGAGTTCGAATCCTAGAGCAAAAGAGGAAATTCCATGTCAATTAAATAAACTCTGTTTGAATTTATGCTGGAATTCTAAGGACAGAAATTGGCTATATTTCTAACTTCACACTACTTAAAATTAAGACTAACAAACAGGTACAGTACCCGGCGATAAATATTGCACATCGACATTTGGAAAGAGACAATCGGCCAACCTCGGCCCCGTAGAGCGTTATCTCTGTCGCACGAAATACAAACAGTCCGGTATCTATTAGGAGCTGTTAAAACAATTTTAATTTGGATCTTTTAATAATTCTTTTTATTTTTGTATCAAATACTCCAATTTTGCTATAATTGATGGATTTAGGTTCGGGTAAAATAAAAAAAATATGTTCACATTATGTTTACGTATAATTACTTTGGAAAATTACAGCTGTAGTGTACATAATAAACACCATTGTACCTATTGTTAAAGTGAGACATTGTAATAAAAATAATAAAAATTCTAATTCTCAATTACGTAAAGGTTTCCCTCTTTTCCCTAAAGATGCCATAGTACAACTTAAATTATTTAAATTTGGGGGTGTTATCAACTCTATATATATATTTTGAACTGGACGCGACCGCACTCTATCGCACTTGAACAACGACACATAGGAAGTGCGCGACAGGGATAACGCTCTACGAAGCCGAAATCAGCCGACCGTCTCCAACCAAAGGCCGATGTGCAATATTTATCGCCGGGTACTGTAAACAGGTATTGGGTAAGCACATTTATGATCAGAGGTGTGTGTATTACACAGACCTTACCTTTACACTACACATAAATATTCATTCATATTTCATTCATTCATAAACAGGAGGACATAATAATTATTAGATTGTCTCTGTGTATATTTGCAGACAAGATCTAATAGACCAGTACAACAGCGAGGACATCTTCGTGTTCCTGCTGTCGACGCGCGCGGGCGGGCTCGGCATCAACCTCACGGCCGCCGACACCGTCATCATACACGACATCGACTTCAACCCCTACAACGACAAGCAGGCCGAGGACAGGTGACGAGATATATTACATTTTAATTACATGTGCTTTTTAGGGTTCCCTACCCAAAGGGTAAAACGGGACCCTATTACTAAACCCATAAGTACTGTACCTACTCTATTGTTAAGACCTATGTTAACCCATGAATGCAATAAATAAATTGAAATTGAAAAAATTGGACAAACAGACAGCGAAGTCTTAGTAACTTCGCTGTCTGTTTGTCCAATTTTTTCAATTTCAATTTATTTATTGCATTCATGGGTTTACATAGGTCTTAACAATAGAGTTGGTACAGTACCAAACATGAACCCTGCTAGGGCACAGCAATATTTTACATTGTAATTTGTCATTTTAAACATATAAGGGAGGTAGTATAGTAGGTACAGGTATAAATAATTGTCATGATGTGTGATGTCAGGTCATGAGTTAATGTTATGTAAGTCCGTCTGTCACCAGGCTGTATCTCATGAACCGTGATAGTTAGACAGTTGAAATTTTCACAGATGATGTATTTCTGTTGCCGCTATAACAACAAATACTAAGAAACAAAATAAAATAAATATTTAAGGGGGCTCCCATACAACAAACGTGAATTTATTTGCTCGTTTTAAAGATAATGGTACGGAACCCTTCGTGCGCGAGTTTGACTCGCACTTGGCCGGTTTTTTTTTTTTTTTTTACTAATCTGACCATTATACCTGACGGGCGGCCGTGTATATGGGGCTCATATTTGGTGGGAGTACTTATAATAATAATAATATCTATACATATAATAAAATCGTTGGAAAGTCAAAACTGTACATTGAATATTTTTTTTAAAGGATAGTTGGGGCGTGATCTGCAATCGATATTGAAACCAAAAATATAGTTTTTGAAATTTTTGTCTGTTTGTCTGTATGTATGTCCGGGCTAAACTCAAAAATTACGGCATGGATTTACTTCAAATTTTGCATGAATATTACTAAGAGGTCGGGTCAACATATAGGCTACATATTATCACGCTATTACCTACGGGGGAGGAGCTGTGATAGTTTATAAAGTTTAACGCGCGTAAACCGCGGGGCACAGCTAGTAATATAATAAAGCCTTTATTTAACAATTTTATAAAAATATATACCATCTCTTTGATATAGACACCAGTTTCGCGAAGATTGTCTTGCTAATCAGCATATGCCTCCCCTAAAGCTTATGGCAAGTTTATGGAGGTACTTAACCGGGTACAAAGTACGCTTCCTTTACATATTTAGTTTGCAGTGCCTGGTATCAGTCTGTGTTGCGCACGTGTTTTGAAGGGTTTGAATTCTAGTAATCCATAAATTTTTTTTGTTGTTGACCCTGAACGTAGTACAATGAATTTGAATGTAGAACTCCGAGTAATGATTTCCACATTTCTTTAGCTGCTGATGTTTTTTTAATAGAATCTATCTCTATTGCAGGTGTCACCGAATGGGCCAGACTCGTCCCGTGACGATATACCGTTTGCTGAGTAGCGGTACCATCGAGGAGGGCATCTACCAAGTGGCCCAGGAGAAACTCAACCTTGAGAAACATGTTACGGAAGACGATGGTATGTACACAGTACGACACTGATAATTTACTCAGTACGACACTGATAATTTACACAGTACGACACTGATAAATTACACAGTACGACACTGATAATTTACACAGTACGACACTGATAATTTACACAGTACGACACTGATAATTTACACAGTACGACACTGATAATTTACACAGTACGACACTGATAATTTACACAGTACGACACTGATAATTTACTCAGTGCGACACTGATAAATTACACTGTACGACACTGATAAATTACACTGTACGACACTGATAATTTACACAGTACGACACTGATAAATTACACTGTACGCACTGATAATTTACACAGTACGACACTGATACATTACACAGTTTTCTGCACATACAAAGTGTAATAGTATCAAGCCGTAATATAGTCTCCGAATATTTTTTTCCTGGGACATTATTCACACGCTGCCATCTGATCCCAATGTAAGCAGAGTTTGTACTTTGGAAACCAGATAACTGATATACTATATGTACCACTTTTCTTTTGTAAATACATACTTATATAGATAATTACATCCAGACTCAGTACAATCAGACATGTTCATGCACACAAATATCTGAACCCACGCCATTCGGCCAACCGGCCCGTCGCCGGCAAACACCTGTTCTTAGTCAAGCACCCCTTGATAGCGGTCCGACTTCAGACTTACTGGTCTTTAGGTGGAATGTTATGACTTTAAGGCACCTACATCCGCCGTAAGAGAAGTAGCAAGGATATTTTAATTTTGGCCTGCCAGTAAAATTCTGATGAAGTCTTGGTCGTCAATGAAGACATTTTATTATAACATGTTCAACTTTTAGGTACTGAAGAAACAAACAAAAAGAACGTGGTCCGACTTCTGTCCGCCGCGTTGGGTCTGACGACGCCCAACAAATGATTGTTGGCCAGCGACGATGTGGTAGTCGTCGACTGAAGATTGCGACCAACATTGCGACACTGAACACAGTGACCAATGTTCGCGACCAACATTTGTGACAATACAGTGATCTAAAAACTGACCAATGCTTTGTGAATAAGTGCTAATTGTGAATAATGTGAAATGTATATTCTATAAAGTGTTTGATGACTGATTCAGGCTTAACATAAATTACATGGACATGAAATAAATAGTTTGAAAGTGCTCGAAATAAAATAATGCATGTTGAGATATTTTTCGCCATGAGAAAAAAATCCCTGATAGAAGATAGCTCAATTAGTAGAGTAGCTGTTATATCAATAAAATTAAATGATTACCCGACCAAATGCTATAGTATAGATAAGACACAGATAAAAGAGTAATTTATATGTGTATTATGAATATTTATTTTGGTTGGGTGGTCACTTAAACTTGGTTAATTTTTACTGCCCAAAAATATGCTCAAACCATCGCTTTTGTCATCTATTCGTGACTGTGGCCGCTCTAACCATTAACCAGGCGTTGCTTTTTTCCTTTTTCGTTGTTTTTGGACCTTATTCCAAAGTGACAAGGTTGAAATTGATGTGGTCTTGTATGTGCTCTAAGAACTAATTTGATGCAATATGTTGACGCTTAAGAGCCGATTTCACCGTTAAAATTAAACGCGATCAATTGACCCTAAACTCAGTTCAGCGTCTTGTAGCTGTGTTTAGCGTACTAAACTAACGCGATCAATGGACGCTAAACTCAGTAACTGAGTTGAGCGTCACTTGATCGCGTTGAATTTTAACGGTGTAATCGGCTCTAAATGAATTGCAGCGTTAAACTGAGTTCAGAGCATAAGTAGAACTTAGTTTTAAAATACAATTTTTGTTGAAGACAGCTACTTTTCTTGTATCTGGGATATTTTTTCTCGTAGTGATGTTAAAACTACGTAATAATCACCCACTGCCTTACTCATATTGTTAATGAAATATAGAAACATGGTAACCAGATATAACGGATGGAATATAACAATTATAATTCTTTGTAATCATATTGACATTAGTTTGGAGAGATAAGTAATTATTTAAAGATGCTATTGCAGTAAGACAAACGGCAACGTCGCAATTTATGTTCTTAGTTCTTAGTATTGGTCTAATTTGTTATATTTTATACCAGCGCTCGTGCTTGCAAATGTTCGTAAGTGATCATAGCCACGCGGTCATTCTATAGATTGGTGACTCCTAAAGTGTTATAATTTCTGGGCTCGCGGTTCTAACATGGTGTGTAACATACTAGGGTATTTAATGCCCATTCGATGAGTATAGTAAATTTAGCCAATAAAAAAATACAAATGTAATGTGAATCATTCCTTGAATGTCTTAACTAAGCTAATTATGGGGGTCTATTCGGTGACTTTGGACAGCAAATTGCGACGTTGCCAGTCTTACTGTATTCTTTTGGTCACTTAGTAGCAGTAACAGTGACACTGTATTTCTTCTGGTAGGGGCCAGTTTTCCAGTCCCCAGAAGTCCTGGTGGCATTGCGTCCAGCGTTGGAACTACTGTGCTCGCCACTCGAATGTAACTTCTCTATCTTGCTCTGCAATACAGATAAATTGCAGAATCGTTTTGATAGAAGTGTCGCTAAAATAACTTGGGGCAGTAGGTGATGTCCCAGAACGGCGTTGTGTGGTCTGCCAATGTGGATCTCAATAGATCCACATTGGCAGACCACACAACGCTGACGCAGGAGGACCTCATTAAGCACCTGGTCGAGCAAAATCTCAAAATCTTGCCGACACGTAATGCAGCATCCAGCAGCATGGATTCTTTCGACAACGGTCAACATTAAAGGCCCTGCCAACATTAAAGTCGATCATGCGGATGGTCAGGGAGAGCCGAGCGCGATATGGCCAGGCCTTCTAACTGAACATATCGGGTGTCTTCGACAACGCGTGGTGGCTCATGGTCCTCGGCACCCTTGTGTTGTGGTTCAAGCTCTGCACAAAATAATCATCATTACTGCTGAAAGAAGTCCACTGCTGATCAATCTTCCCCCATAAGTTACCTTGGGGATTACATGCATGAACGTAACACCGTCCTGGGACGATACTTACGGCCTTAGGTTGATTTTAGCGTCATTTCTGTTAAAACGATTCTGTAATTCATCTATTAGCGTCACTTCTTTCTCGTCTGAATCATTGGAAAACATTACAGGCTCGCGAGTTGCCAATGCACTCTGTGGACAGTTGCTTTTTGAGACATCAGACAGTAGTGACCTGTTACAACCCAGGTTAAGTTGCATATCTTGCCCTGTGTAGTTTTAGAACCTCAGTTTCAGATTTGCGGTCGTAGCCCTTAATAACTTTTTAGAGAATGTTGAACTTGGTAATTATTGTCATCGGGTCATCCCTCTTACCCACCATTGCAACTCCTGTAAGCCAGGATCAATACAAATAACACTGAGTGTTGAGGCTCAGGCATGTCTCGGTGAATAGCTTTAACTATCTTGGATCCCGCAACGAATTTGTTCAGAAAGAAACAAGGAGTTGGAAAATGAATAGTTCCACCTTTTAGTACAGAAGCCAGCACATCCAGCTACACCAATCTGTTCAATTTATTTTATAGATTTTCACCTTTATCACAAAAGCATAAGGTTCACTTTCAATGAAGGAAATTTGACAGATTGGGGTAGCTTGATGTGCTGGCGTCTGTACATTTTGCAAGCGTTTAATAGTATATTGTTGGCAATGGTTTTTGATGGTAGGTTAGACTTTTAGGCATTCCACAATGGACTTTATTTTAGCTAAAACCTGTGCGAATTTGTCTTACTGTAATAGCATCTGTGGATACTTTCATATAGTATGTTAAAATGTGATTATTTCAATATTAAAGCCGTTAAAATTATATTTCTATAGTTTGAACAGATAATTGAACCACAAAACTAATGTCTATCTCAGCCGAAGTTCGAGTTTCGGAGAAATCAAGTAATTTGTGTGCAATTTGTGGTATAACAATCCAATTATAATGTTCTCGCTGTAATCTTAATAGTAAGTAGTAAGTAAGGTGATGCACTAAACGATAAAAAGTAAAAACAAAAAAATGTATGTAAGAAAAAATTTAATAAAATTCGAGTTACTCATCAAAATATTCACTCAATGTTATGTTCCTGACTCATTTTTGTGATGTCCTGAATGTGATTAGAAAATTGCTTAGTTGTTATTTATTTGTTTGACGTAGACATAACTGACGTCGAAATATGTTATTGTGGAAAAATATGTGATTACGTATTGTGACGTCATTATGGCAAGAAGTGGGAGGAGTTTATATGTATTAAGCTACCTTAATTGGCTATGCATTGTTCGCTATTTAAATCAGTGTAAGGATTGGTGTAAACATGAAATCGTAGACGTGTCGTGCACAGGAGCGATATATATATAAGATTTGCCATCCGCGAGGTTCATAATTATTTGTACTATACAGAAATTACATTTATGAATTAAACTAGCTGCGCCCCGCGGTTTTACCCGCGTTAAAATTTATAAATTATAGCCTTTGTTATTCCAGGGTGTCAAAATCGCTTCAGCCGTTTAGACGTGAAAAAGTAACTAACATACACACTCACAAACTTTCGCCTTTATTACATTAATGTGATAAACTGGAACTGTATTGTACAGAGGTGAGTTTAACTCAAATGAAGTCATATGAGTTAAGTTCCCCTCTGTGGTCTTCTAGCAAATGTTCTTCGAAGTGAGACTTGTGGGCAGTGGATATACATTGAGATTAATAATTATAACAGTTTTTGTTAATCAACATTGACGTTTTTGGTTAACACCTGAAAATAGATACGTTTCAGTCTTTTGGCGTTCGATAAAAATGCCCTTGCACATTAGACGGTAACGCATATATAAAATTTAATGCAAAGCATAATAAAATCGTAGCATAGTAAAAGGAGGTATATCATCCATCAGCTTATATACTCCATGAAACTTATAGTTTTTTTTTACCGAAGATAAAGTAAAATCGTTGCTTTTTTTTTTCTAATATAAAAATCTGATTTTCTTTCATTTATTCAGATTCATGGGTTTTTGTTGTTGTAATTATATTTATATATTTATGTTACGCCAAGTTTGATTTTTGGCTGTACAGTTTGGACACGTTCTTTTTCAGTGAATTCTCAGTTTACTAACATTTCAGAATTCCTGTGACAACAAGTCTCAAGGTGATTTTCCTCCAGAGTGGCTAGGCGAGGAGAGAATTGAAATATTTGTTTGTGTAAAAATGAACCGTATTGTTTCCGGTATAGAGTATAAATTAACTTTTGAACAGAAAGACGCTTCTCGCGAGAGGCTTATTGCTGTTCGTTGTGCGTGTGTATTGCAAGATAAACTCAAACAGCACTGTACCTATGGCGGCGTGGCGGTCATGCGCGAGCTCGCGATGGCTATTTTTTTGTGGAAAAGGGTCAGTGCGAGTTCAATTCTCCTCTCGCCTCGTCTCTCTGGTGGTCAAAATCACCTTTAGAGACGGAAAACTGGAAGCCAATAATATATGATGTTAATACATTTGTTCGAAAAGTTAATTGTACAGAGATGTGAACCCGCATATTTCATAATTTTAGGGTATTTAAATTAAGATGCATATTCGAAATATAATTTTTGCTGGTTAAAGCGAACGGAAGCTGAGCATTAATTGAATTTAAAAGCTTGACAGTGTGCATGGACGCTTAATTTCATACCTTTCATATTTTCTTACAAAAGAATTCAATTCAACATTACATCGCAAAAACTCATCTGGCACGTTCACGATTTCATGCTAGCATCACTCCTTTATCATTTATATATATTGTAATGATGAAAAAGTGTGAATTAGCCAATATCTTTCTCGATTTCAATATAAAAAGTTTTGGTATATATTAACTTGCGAAATATTTTGTTATATAATTTCTGGTATTGAGACATTTTGCACTAGACTAGTGATAAAACTTAGATAAGTGTGATATATAGTTAATAATAATCATTTTAGTACGGTGTGTATTGAGTTTATGGAAAATAGGTGGTACATATTTTTATATTGACAACTTTGCAATACAGTTAGCTAGGTAACTTAATTCAAGGTCATCACCATCATTATCAGTCGAAAGACGTCCACTGCTGGACAACGGCCTCCCCGAAAGATCTCCATAATTCCTTCCAGCGACCCCTCAGAAGCAGTCCCTCATTATCGTTCCATCTTTTCACGTCTGCCAAGCATGGCGTTTATGGCATAAATCCCGAAATAAAATATTATATATCAATTTAAAAAAAATGTTTTCGAGTTGTGGATGTTAGGCGACTATTACACAAGTAATGGAATCAGGCGTTACTTTGCGGAAATCCATAACAATCAAAATACAAAATTAATATGTAGTGTTAATTCCGCTAATTGTCAGTTTAATCATGCTGGGATGCAATTTGCACCGCCCTCCCGCCCGCAAAAACGTGCACATGCAAGAAGGACAATATAAAAAAGGCAAATTACATGCGCCAGTACGATACCCAACACGTGTTTCAGTCCTCCACGGACCATTCACAAGGGCTGCTAACTCGTCGAGTGCTCGAAGGAGACATTACACATTCAAAAATGAACTGACCATTTTTGGCCGTGTATGTAACCCAGAGCATGGCGAGCATGTATGAAGAATGTAATGACAGTGATCGAGGCAAAAGAAGTATGCAAAGATCGTGACAAATGGAAATCCGTTGTCTCTGCCTACCCCTCTGGGAAACAGGCGTGAGTCTATGTATGTATGTATGTAACCCAATAAATATACAACCCACATCGCGACAATAAATATAAAAATTTTGAAAACCTCCGACTCTTTTCATCGTGTATAGTATTCTACTAGGCTATTAACGGATAACATATTTTTACACAATATGGGTATGAAGTGAAAGACTTCATACCCATATTGTGTAAAAATATGTTTTCCGCCATTTTGAGGCGGCGGCCATCTTGGACCGATTTTCATCAATAGCTAAGAACACTCCCGACTTATTCACCTTTCAAACAAACCCCTTTTTATGCGTCAGGGGTTTAAAAAAGAGCTTTAAATAATATTTATTTTCTTATATCGGGTACAGTTATGTAGTTTAAATACAGGGACACTTATTTTCCATTCTCAAATAAAATACACACATACTAAAACCTACAAAAATAAAACCATGTAAAGTATACGCGAATTATTATTGTACCTACTACTAGATTAATAAAATGATTAGTATATTACTGGTAATTATTGTAAGATATTTCTGTAGGCTTAAATAGTGTTGCGCACATAAAAAAATACATCGATTTAACAGATGTGGATTCAGGGAACGGAGATATTCCCCTCCCTCTTTCCGTCGGAACTTAACTATTGTCTTTGGTTATGAAATTTAATTATCTACAGGGAAATGTAAAATAATGTGGCTTGTAATTATAATTAACCTATGTTCGAATGCTGTCTCCTAAAGACCTGAATCCACGCTTGCAACGTATTTTGTTATAATAGTGATTGCTTTTTTTTTACTTCAATTAAGGTTTTTCCCATTTTCCACTAAGACTGAGTATGTGGATGAGTTTAAATTTAATAAATAATACGCTAAATTCATTTTGCACTTTGTATTCGTCATTGTTATTTTGATCATAGTTTTCGTCAACATTTCTTCACATGAGATGTCAAACAACAAATAAGGTGACACATTTCGTTGCCGACACATATTGATTTAAGCGAATGCGGTACGGGTTTAGTAACGCTTATGGCACTATTCCGATGGTCGCGACTGCGACGTTATTGTATCTGCCTGTGCCGTATTCATTGTTACTGAGGACATCCATCATTGTATGGAAAAGTAACATGTTATGGTAAGGTATATTTGTTTCTATTGTTTCATTATCATCAAGTATATTATATTAGAAGTGCTAAAAACACTTGTGCTCAAATAGTCCAACTAATAATGTAGTTGTAGTGTGCGTGCACGTGGGAACCTAAGCGATTTCTTCAGAAACTTGTTCAGAGTACTTAGAGAGAAAACATACTTAAAGTCCTGATGTCTAAGAGGTAGGGCGGAGGGAAGGCAGGGGGACAAAGACCTCAATTTTAGGTTTTTCGCTCACGCACTCCATACCCTCCTTTGAGTCATTCCTTCATCGGACTAAAAATATTCAATTGTTTTTGAGGACAGTTTGAGCACTCCAATATCGTAGTTATCGACCCAGTATGCTCTTGTCTGCTGTTTCTGTGTGGACATTTATACTTAATATTTATGTTTAATTAATTATGCAATAGTTGGTGCTCCGCTTTAAATATTTATTTTGAATTTTTTGTTTTCTAGTAGTGTACTCATTAAAGAAGTTAGTGATCCTACTGGATTTTATATAAATCATGACAACAAGTATGTTTTGTTCATAAATACACCCACCGTAAATGGAGCACTCGATAGACAATCGAAACACTACCTCAGGACCAATTTTAGGCCCAAATCCGATGATTCAGAGCGATCCTACAGCACCACTACCGAAATCATGTAAGGTGGAAAAACTCCATTGCTTGATAAGTGGAATTCTGCGACTGCTTGTATCGTGTACAGACAATAATCCCTTGTTTGTAGGTTCGGAACGATCGTTTCAGTTTGAAGTCGCAAACATCGGAATTAGGCCTTGCTTTATAAGTTGGAGTGCATTGTATTTTGGAAATAAGCAAAGTTATTCGGGAACTTTGCAAGGTCTTCTACAATCAACAGTCATCCCAAAATTGACTTTAGTGTCCAAAAATTGGTTTTTCAAGCTTTCATTGTGCGCATGATTTACTTGCGTCTAGAAAACTTAAAAAAAAATGAAATTAATTCTATGTAACAACTATTGGGTAGGTATAGTTTCGTTTGATAAATTTTGTGACATAATAAATAGGAACTAATTCTGAATTAGCATCTCTTTTTTTAAGTACCTTTATTTATAGTTTTGGTTTTGTTTTTAGAATTTGTACTTTATTTGCTCTGATAAAAGGTGGCAACCCCACACAAGTGTCACAAGAGTTAACTTTTAACGTACCTCCTACTTCATTAGGTGTAAACACTATTTTTGTCATACGTCCTGCACTCATAAACATTTTGATTCAAAATTAATTAAATTTATGTACCCAGTGTAATTTAATGAACGTTAGCGAAAGTAAGCCTACCAGTTACCACTTTTGGTAATTGGTTTAAAAATACAACCTGCCTGTCTTTTCTTAAATAAAAAAATGTTTAATTTATTAGAACGAATAAATGAGTGGCATTCATGATTTTCTAATAAATAAATTAAATATTTTTTGCAGTACATTTGTAACTTCGAATAAACTAAGCTAACCATTAGAAGCCCGACTCCCAACTATAATTACATCATTTTGGAAAAGAGCGGATACTCTTAAACTGCTGGAACGATATTAACCAAACATAGCTAAGAAACACCGCAAGGAAAATGGCGTTCAAATGAAAAATAAACCCGCATAGAAATCGGTGCATCCGTTTGAGAGCTACGATGCCACAGACAGACATGTGTGTGTCTACACACACAGACAAACAGACATCGACTTTAAACTTATATCACCCTTTTTGCGTCGGGGGTTAAAAATACTACCAGTACAAAAACACCAGTATTATAAAATAATTAAAGCGTTATTATATCACACTGAGCTAGAAATACGCTTAGTTAATTACGGTAGACAAATATACACTTCGTACACTTCTTTCATATTTTCTAAAGTGATGTACTAGATTTGGTAAATACGGGACGTGTGATACGATCACTTAAAAGCGCTCTTATTAATTTAAAGAAATGTATAACTAATTGAATTACACCTTAAAAATATATTGATAATTACGGTACATGAATATACACTTCGTACACTTATTTCATATTTTTCAAAGTGATGTACTAAACTTGGTATATACAGGACGTGTGATACGATCACTTAGAAGCGCTCTTACTAATTTAAATAAATATATCCTGTATTCACAAAGTTTAGTACATCACTTTAAAAAATATGAAATAAGTGTACGAAGTTTATATTCATGTACCGCAATTAACATGCGTATTTTTAAGGTTGAATTACACCTTACCTTACGCTTTATTAATTGCGGTACATGAATATAAACTTCGTACACTTATTTCATATTTTTTAAAGTGATGTACTAAACTTTGTGAATACAGGACGTGTGATACAATCAATTAAGCATATAAATATATTAGGTACTAATTGAATTACACCTTAAAAGTATTTTTTTGCATATTTAAATAAAATATAGTGCGTGATGTTCCTCAGTTCACATTGCAATATATATATATATATATAGCACGTTCTCATTTGTGTTTAGTTATTATTTTCTATTATTTAGTTAGTTATTTATTATATTTCTTATATATTAGATCAATTTTGTGTTACGTTTAATAGTTATAAGTTCTTTAGTTTAGACACATTCCTATTAAATTAGTTGAATTATTTTTCTATTTTCTTTTATTTTATACCTTTTTTAACATATATGTATAGAAATGTATTGCTATGTATAAAGTTGATATATCTATTCGCCAAGCGTTATAAATATTCTCTGAAATATTATTAAGAGAAGATTTGATTTTTGTTTGTGTGTAAGAGTTAAACTAAAATTGAGTTAAATTGATTTTAAAGAAGTCACCTCTAGAAAGAGTCGTATAGATTTGAAAAAGAAATAGAGTAAGTATAATAATTACATTAAAAAATTAACATCTTAAGAGAACTGACTCACTGCCATCTGATCCCAAACTAGGCAGAGCCTGCACTATGGCAATGGCATACTTATACAACATGTAACGTAATTAACGCACACCCTCAAACACCCCAATTAGAATGTTATGTTGTAATCCTAATACATACACTGATTTTTTTATTTAACATGTATTTGCATTGTTATTTACTAAATTAGTTTCTTGGAATAAAGTTTATTTTTCTATATTTTTTATTGAATGATGGAATTTGTATGAATCCAAATAAAACTGGGATTGTAAAAGTCATATTACTTTGACTTACGGTCCATTTCAATTTTTTTTACTGTACTGGGTTAATATGACAATCATTTCCGTAGTATTAATTATTTAGGAATAAAAAATTACCTATTTTAAAAATGATATAAATCGATTCAGTACACGATTCTGAACAAACTATTTTCAGGGTGTGCGTTAATTAAGTTACATGTTATATATATTTCTAAATACATAGTTATTATAGATAATTACACCCAGACATAGAACAAGCTCATCAGACAAAGATTTGTCCTGGGTATATCGTTCATTGCTGGACATACGGCTGCCCTAAGGGTGTCTATAACCTTGCCATTTGGAGGAGTTTGCCTTAGTCACCGTGCCTGGCGTGCGAGTTGGCGTCTACCTGGTATATCCTTTAGTCGCCTTTCACGACACCCGTACCCTATATGGCAGTGTTTTCAACATGTCGGTCGCGGAGCCTCTTTATGGGGGTCGCGAAGTTTCTATAGAGAAGTTGTAAAAGGTTGGGAAAGCTGGGTCTGCCAAGCGTGGCGATTATGGCACATCCCCCCATTGATTGATTTGAGAGGCGTTTGTCCAGCAGTGGAAGTACTTTAGCTGAAATTATGATGGAAAGATATGGAAAAAAACGGGTAAGGGAGTCGCCATAATATTTCATCATACTAAAAAGGCCGCGTCATGAAAAAGGTTGGAAAACACTGCTATATAAAAATAAAAAATAAAAATGAAAAAGGTTTATTCCCAACAAGCACAGATAATCCTTAACTTAGTTTAAATCTAAGACAATATAAATAATTACGTTTAGTTTATATAATACTAATGAAGCATGGCAACATTATTAGTACTGGCTAGGAAAGGCGTCTACCTCAGCAAATGTTACAGTAAATAATAATAATTACTGCAACGCTGATCTTCCGATAGCGCTTAAAAAACTACTAATTAAATTACAAAATTATAATGCGTATCGACCTGTAGTAGCGTTTCGTTGCGACTCCAACCACTTTAAATGTCATCGAAGAGAATATAAACAACTAGTATTGCGTCATTGCTGCTATATGGGGTGGCCCTGATATTCTTGAGCCGCAAACCACACGGCAATATACAAGTATGTTTATTAGTTGTTGGTCGGTATTACATACCATTTGTTTAACTTAGGCTTCAAATTTATTTGCACGTATGGCGCAGCGGCTATGACAGTCGCCTCGCCGCTTCGTGTCGCGGGTTCGAATCCCGCGCTGTACCACTATTTGTGTGACCCATAAATAGTTGTTCTGAGTCTGGATGTAATTTGTGTCCGTCAATTATATGTTTGTAAAGTACCCCGCGACACGGATTAAATTCTCTAGTGCACGCGTTGTCTTTTAAAAAAAAGATCAATGATTAGATGCTCAGAGATTAAACCACTTTGCCGGTTACGCATCTATGGACTGACCGCGAGTCTAGTTGCTTCACCCCGCCAATCACTGACCGGTGTCAGCATCTGGCTATGAGCGCATCGAAGTGGTCAGGGTCACTTAACATTAGACCAACGGGCAGTTAATTCTCCCTAGATATTATTATGTAGCACTAGCCGTTCCGCGCGGTTTTACCCGCGTAATCTATACATATAATAAAATCGTAGGAAAGTCAAAAGTGTACATTGAATATTTTTTTAAAGGATTCTTGGGGCGTGATCTACAATCGATATCGAAGCCAAAAATACAGTTTTTAGAATTTTTGTCTCTGTGTCTGTTTGTCTGTATGTATGTCCGGGCTAAACTCAAAAAGTACTCCATGGATTTGCTTCACATTTTGTATGAATATTACTAAGAGGTCTCGTCAACATATAGGCTACATATTATCACGCTATCACCTACGGGGGAGGAGCTGTGTTAAATTATAAAGTTAAACGCGGGTAAAACCGCGGGGCACAGCTAGTACTTTATAAATTGCAACCTATGTGTTAATCCAGGGTGTCAGCTAACTTCATACCAAATTTGATTAAAATCGCTGCAGCCGTTTAAACGTTAAGAAGTAACAAACATACATACTCACACAGTCACACAAACTTTCGCCTTTTTAGTGTGATTTGTTTAACAAAGGCTTCAAATATACTTCTTCTACTTTTGTTTCGCCCAAGATTGAAAGGTTATATACCTTTCATAACTTGATTAACATTGGCTTGCATCCTCCACAGTCGAATTCACTTTTGTAGCAGTAATGCTGTCTACCTTTCACTAAAGTGTCATCGTGGGCGTGTGTGGGCAGTCTTTGCCTAATGAATGGTCTCATATTGTCAGCGGAGATCATATTTGGAGATCCTTATAGTAATCTTAGACCAATATGGATTAATAATAATAATAATATCTAGGGACAATGTCACACAGATCATCCTAGCCCCAAACTAAGCAAAGCTTGTACTATGGGTACCAGGCGACGATATACATACTTATGTAGATAGATAAATACTTATATACATAGAAAACATCCATGACTCAGAAACAAATATTCGTGCTCATCACACAAATATTTGCACTTACCGGGATTCGAACCCAGGACCACCAGCATCGTAGGCAGGAGCACTACCAACTAGGCTACGGTGACCGTGATTAATGGTATTATAGAACATTTTTTTGTAGTATCGCCACGTAATAGTCTTTGGCATGTGCCTGAAAATCAGTCCTTGGGATTCTATCATTGCGGATATCTAATGACGAGAATTAGGATGGCCTAAAATGAGCTCAAAAAAGTATTTTTCCTTAAGATGTGCCTGAAAATCAATATTTGTAACTGTTCCATTATAACGGAGTTCCAATGGTGAGAATGAGGAAGGAGTACCTAAGTTCTAAAGATGGAGCATTGTTTATCCAGTATTTCTCTTTTAAATTTAATTATAATTTCACATAACAATAATAATAATATCCTGGGACATTATTTACCTACACACGGCCATCTGATCCCAAACTAAGCAAAGCTTGTACTATGGAAACCAGATAACTGATATCCTAAATATACTAGTTTTCTTTTGTAAATACATACTTATATAGATAATTACACCTAGACTCACGACAAACAGACATGTTCATGCACACAGATATCTGTCCTGGGTGGGAATCGAACCCACGATCTTCGGCGTGAAAAGCAAGCATTTGCCAACCACGCCAACAGGCCGGTCATGATATGATGCATATACAAGAAATAAGTGTAGATTTCATATAATTAACGGCAAGTGCTAAGCTATTAAATATGTCTATAATTTCTTCCTTTTTATAATGAAAGAATATGATAAAAAAATATTATATAACTATATTTCTTGTTTAAATTTATTTAATACTAGCTGTGCCCCGCGGTTTTACCCGCGTTAAATTTTATAAATTATCACAGCGCTTCCCCCGTGTGTGATAGCGTGACAATATGTAGCCTATATGTTGACCCGACCTCTTATTAATATTCATGCAAAATTTGAACTAAATCCATACAGTACTTTTTGAGTTTCGAAGCCTGTATCTGTTTGTCTGTATGTATGTCCGGGATACATACAAACAAACAGACACAGAGACAAAAATTCTAAAAACTATATTTTTGGCTTCGATATCGATTGTAGATCACGCCCCAAGTATCCTTTTAAAAAAATATTTAATGTACAGTTTTGACTTTCCTACGATCTTATTATATGTCCATTAGATCAATATAATGTCAAAGAGATTATATATAATTTTAATTATCAAAATTTTAATTTAGATTTTACTTCGTCTTGTCAGACTAGTTCTGTCTATATTAAGGTAAGAATTCAATATTATTATTATGGCGGACCTTGTGTTTATTTATAACGAGGCGAGGGTCGCGCGCTTTAATGCTACAACTGGAGCTAATGCGCCCTGAGAAAACCCAGCGAAACTAACTTGGTAGGTGTCTCTACTACACTAAATAAAAAACTAACACCCGTACCTTGTCGACGATTGATCAGCTAAGGGAATAAGTGCCTTGCATATACTCCGGTGATGGCATTTAATAATAATAATATCTGGGGACAATGTCACACAGATCATCCTAGCCCCAAACTAAGCAAAGCTTGTACTATGGGTACCAGGCGACGATATACATACTTATATAGATAGATAAATACATATATACATAGAAAACATCCATGACTCCGAAACAAATATTCGTGCTCATCACACAAATATTTGCACTTACCGGGATTCGAACCCAGGACCACCAGCTTCGTAGGCAGGAGCACTACCAACTGGGCTACGGTGACAATTTGTGAGGACAGTTGACAAAATGGGTGTAAGAAGGACTTGGTACTCCAATTTCAATAGATAATCTTCTCTTTTTGTCAGTTTTGGTAATGCTATTGGCTTAATTGTATGTGCTCTATCAGTACATCGCCGAAATCCTTTTCTAGAACTGGGACTACAGATAAGAACCCATCCGCACAATTAGCCTTCTGGAGTGGTTCGGCTCAAATGCACATATTACTTAGTACTTAACGCTATTCTGATTTCGTCGTTAATCCAACGAAAAAAGCGAGTAGGTATAGCAGTTTATTCATGGTAGGCATTTAATTTGTCGACTGTACTTAGGTTTTCAAATGTATGTAGGTATAAATTCTAGAACAGTCTGCATTTGCACTATCTTTACATAATATCAGTATTGACGTCTTTGAAGACTGACATGATAATAAGTTACTGAAGCAACGGCCCGTGCAGAACAGCCAAACATCGATTCAATGCTTGACTAGTTCGCGAATCAGGCGCAGCGCGTGTTCCTACAAGGCACGATGTAGTCACCGTGCCATGTTCTCGCGTAATAAATAACAACAAAGATGGTTGCAGGTGTGAGAAAATGACCGTGATGGATGTTGCAGTAATATGGCTTCTTCAGTTGGTACGCGATTAAGATTGTAAAGACTAAGTCGTCAGTTGTGAGCGAGGCGGGTCGCGAACAAACGCGGCACAGTGTGTGTGTGTGCTTCGGCACTGAGTGCGGTAATGCGAGTGCGCGTCCGGCGCGCCAGTCGGCACACCGCCCGGGCGGGCGCCACACGACCGGGATCTGCGCGAGCGACTGCGGCAACAACCGAAATAATATCTGTGAAATAAACACGTATCCGCAAACGCTGTGACACGCGAGCGCTAGATTCTGGTGAGTACACCCTCTCGCTATTATACTCACCACTTGTCACTAGTCCACTGCTCTCACTAGAGTTATAAAAGCATTTCCTACGTCTATATATAGTTGCGCCGTATTTTGGGACGCTGCCTGCATTGACGAGGGAGTTTCACGCTGCGCTTTTACGCGGTTTCCTCTGACCGTAGTTTATGTTTCCCGCGTGGAAATTACCTAATGGATGATTACTATTAAAAGTGTATACCTACTTAAGCTATGATTAGATCAATTGACCCGCGGTAACCCATGCGTCACCACGATGCGCTACCAAAAACGTATAGAGAAAACGACCACTGAAATTAATCGAATAATTCCGAATATACTCATTGAAGGTCATCGCTGCATATGGACCAAAGGCTGCTGAAGCAAAAATTACGTTGTAGTCCGCTAATTAGTTTGGAGCACGATAAAAAATAGATATTCTTAACTATGCTTGTGTTCTCAATAGGACGCAGTCTACGCTCTGGCCTAAATACCGCCACACATCTACAAAGATCAATGTCTCTGCTTCTGCGGCACTGAGTGATCCTACACCTCTATCTAAATCATCACAAGGCGTTAACA
The DNA here is from genome assembly GCA_951640165.1 of Pseudoips prasinana. NCBI lineage: Eukaryota > Metazoa > Arthropoda > Insecta > Lepidoptera > Nolidae > Pseudoips > Pseudoips prasinana. The sequence continues at coordinate 5,899,070 of OX621260.1, forward strand.
TAATATTGGTACAATTTCTTATATCTAATATTGTTGTAATATCCTTGAGCTCAACAAAAAGATCCTCTATACACATTCATGCATGACTAACAGTGGAGGCGTCATTCATTTTGTTTGTCAGAGAGCAAAAAATAGGATTTACATGCATATTGATCGAAGCAATATCTTAACAGCCTAATTAAATTGTGCCACAGCCGGCTAAACTTAATCTTGGCTAATATTTACCATAGACAATTATTTACCTACCTCATAACTACACCATTATCCATAGAGCATAGCGCCACAAAATTTGGTTTGTTTTTCAGGAACTAATATATAGATAATAAAAAGTTAACAGTTAATTTTGAAGGCAAAGCCATTTTCATGTCTTGGCTTCACAACTGTAGGTACACAGTCACGCGAACAAGCCGGTAACTGAATTTCAAAGTTACGTTACCTCACGTAGATCCATAATAATATTTCGAATCCGCACTCAATATTAATTATACCTGCTAAAATTGACTTGAACTGAAGCTAGCGTCGAATTGGGTAACAAAAAATATAGCGAATGGACTCAACCGATTGATTCGGGTCGTTTACCCCTGAAACTGAGACAGGGCGACGAATTACTGTAATTTGTCGCTTTGTAACATTATTCAGACTAGAAGACGCTATTATATTTACAAAATTAAAACAAACTTCTGCTCCTATGTTTTGGGAAGAGTTTTGTATGTGCGAGAGACTTGCCGCGCTATTAGTAAACATGTAAGCATCAGTTGTCTACATGTTTACATGGAAACCTCCTGGCTTACAACTTCTCATAGTTGAAAGCAATATCTAGAGACAAGTACATAGAGAAAGAGAATTAGAATTAGATCGCCTTAAGATAATTGGTTGATAATACAAATCAATATATTCGGATCTACGAAAAATTATCTACTATATAAAAATAAGTCGGGTTTTCCTTCCTGACGCTATAACTCCAGAACGCACGAACCGATTTCCACGGTTTTGCATTCGTTGGAAAGGTCTCGGGCTCCGTGAGGTTTATAGCAAATTTATAAAATTTAACGCGGGTAACACCGCGGGGCACAGCTAGTAATTATATAAATATGAAGATGTATACAGCGTGTTGTGTGATTCTCGGCGGGAATATCAATACCCCTTATCATCCTGTGGAAAGGCGTTGAAGAATATTGGAAGCTTTTCTTTGTGAATAATGAGCACCATACTGCGATCGCCAATCTGTCAAGATTGTCTGTCAAGATTGACACAATTCAATTGAATAAACACGGGTCGGTTAGCGTTGTTGGTAAATGCTGGCCCTTCACGCCGCAGCTCGTGGGTTCGATTCCCACCCAGGACAGAAATGTGTGCATGAACATGCCTGTTTGTCCTGAGTCTCGGTGTAATTATCTATATAAGTATGTATTTACAAAAGAAAAGTAGTAAATGTAATTTATCAGTTATCTGGTTTCCATAGACAAGCTCTACTTAGTTTGTGATCAGATGGCCGTGTGTGAATAATGTCCCAAGATATTCTTATTGTTCAATTTTGATGAACTGGAGGACGTCTTTGTCCAGCTGTGGACGTCTTTGGGATGATATGATGATGATGAAGACGTAGTATCATAGGTACATTAATTATGTATACCTACCAAGATACGGTAAGAACAGGTTTTTATAAACTTAGTCACAGTTGATTTAATGCGAATGTAACACGATATTACATTTATAGTGGTAATTAAATACTGTCCTGAGAATAATAATATCCTGGGACATTATTCACAAACGGCCATCTGATCCCAAACTAAGCAGAGCTTACTATGGAAACCAGGCAACTGATATACTACTTTCCTTTTGTAAATACATACTTGTATAGATAATTACACCCAGACTCAGGACAAACAGACATGTTCATGCACACAAATATCTGTCCTGGGTGGGAATCGAACCCACGACCTCCGGTGTGAAAAGCAAGCATTTGCCAACCACGCCTACAGGCCTGTCATACGATACAAACGAAAAACCCTCCTGACGGTAAATAGAATAAAATCATTATTACCTATTAAAACAACGTTATCATCATCACCATATCAGCCGAAAGACGTCCACTGCTGGAAAAAGGCCTCCCCCAAAGATCTAAACAATTGCCGGCCTTGAGCTATCCAAGTCCAGCGACTTCCAGCGACCCTCACAAGATCATCGGTCCATCTTCTAGGGGGTCTGCCCACGCTGCGTTTCGGGTTCTGTATATGTATATGTATATTATGTATAAGAGGGCGACAAACGAGCAAGTGGGTCACCTGATGGTAAGTGATCACCGCCGTCCATGTACACTCGCAACACCAGAGGAGTCGCGGGTGCATTGCCAGCTGTTAAAAGAGTCAGCAAACCAGTGTTACGACCCTTCCCCTACTCCGATGAGCTCTGGCGACCTTAACCACACGCAGAAACACAACATTATCTTATCTTATCTTTCTTGGGGTGTACTTGCGTACAACACTTCGACCCTTCAGGATCTTTTGTACTATCCCCCATTGGTTTTTAGTCTATACCTAGAGCCCTGAATGAAGTCTGCACATAATCCAGTACGCTTCTTAGGGGTAGATCCTTTTAGTGTCCTGGTTCTGGATATGCCAGCTCCGGGATGGCCGTTCTGTGTCTTGCCGATGCATCGCATTTGCATATTATATGCAGCATTGTTTCATTTTCTTCCCCATAAGTCCTGCAGATCGGGCTATTCGACAGTCCCAGTTTGTGTAGGTGATAGTTACACAACATTAAATTAGTAATGTTATTATTGAGGAGTGTCTTCTGTAAGGTGGAGGTAGTTCCCCAGTCGGGCTTCTCTTTGAGCGAATCAACGCTGTGCCCTACCTCTCTTAAATTCTTGTTCTCAAAACAACTTTACGTACTAAATATTTCCATTTGGTGGCCGAAACAGTTACTTTAGTTGGACGAAAATGTTCAGGTATCCGTTAGAAACTATTGTTGTATTCGATCATGTAACGCCGCTCACTTGAAACATGTAAAAGAACGGTCAGTCATGCAAAACGCTACACTAACTTGTTGCAATCGATCTCCTTTGTGGTTGAAAGAATGATTTTTTTTTCAAAGACAACGCCCGCACTAGTGAATATAATCCGTGTGTCGCGGGCTACTTTACAAACATATAATAGACGGACACAAATTACATCCAGACACAGAACAACTAGTTATGGGTCACACAAATAGTTGTCCGGTGCAGGACTCGAACCAGCGTTACGAAGCGTCGAGGCGACTGTCTTAGCCTATGCGCCACACGTGCAGTCAATCATGTCTCGTTGCGTTGATCTAACGGTAGCGTGTTCACCAGCAGAGAATGTGGTCCTGGATTCAAATCCCCGGTCGGGACAAAAGAGATTTTGGGACTTTTCTGTAAAAAGAAAAATATCTCAGCATCAACCCGAAGTCTGGAAATTGGCGGTATTATACCCCCGTTCCTCGGTTAGCTCGTAAAGCCGTCGGTCCTGTACCTGACCTGTTTCCGGTCGTGTCGCTAGGCGTCCCAGCGGATCATGAGAGGTGATGGAATAGAAAGTGCTCCTGTGTTTGCGCACACACTTATTCTCTATAATATGTCCCGCGCAGATATTATAAAACAGTTGGAGACTTTTATCCATAAACGAATTTTGATTAAAAAAAACGAATCATAGACAGCGAAATGAACAAAAAGTAAAAGAAAATAAATTCCACTATACGCTAAAATATAAATGTAGGTAATAATAGTTTAGGTTTGTGCTGACAAGATGTACCTACGTAATTATTGACAACAACTTTCAAATGTTATAATTTGTTGTATAATCTATGTCTAGCTGAAATAATAGTTATAATTATATATTTTGTTGTTTAGAGAGGTTTGTTTATTAAAAATGTTTATATTAGGTCTTTACCTATGAAATTGCCGTTCTGCAGTACTGGCCATTTCAAATCAAAATAATTTTTGTTTGGCTAAGAATTCTAATTTCAAATTAATTTTATTTTAAAAACATGGATTCTTTTTTCCAAAAGTAGTCATTTCTTTATTGATTAGTGTTACATTTTCATCGCATTTCAATCTTTTTCGTCATCATGGATACGTTAAAAATTCGAGTAATTATGGAATATGAGTACCGTCGTGGCAGCAACGCGGCACAAGCGGCACGCAACATCAACGACGTTTACGGAGCTAACACTACAAACCAACGCACCACCTGTTATTGGTTTGCTCGCTTCCGTTCTGGAAATTTCGACCTGAAAAATGAACCTCGCGGTCGTCTGAAGACTTTGGTCGACAATGAAGATTTAAAGGCGGTTGTGGAAGCTGATGATACACAATCTACGGCTGAATTAGCAGCAGCTTTCGACGTTAGCGTCAAAACAATATTGGTCCATTTGCGTCAAATTGGCAAGGTAAAAAAGCTTGACAAATGGGTGCCCCACGAACTCAATGATCGCCAGCGCGAAGTACGCGTCGAGACGTGCCTTGCACTGCTCAACAGACACACAAATGAAGGAATTTTGAACCGCATTGTTACCTGCGATGAAAAATGGATTCTGTTTGATAACCGCAAGCGCTCAGCAAGTTGGTTGGATCCTGGTTCAGCACCTAAACAATGCCCTAAACGAAAACTTACCCCTAGAAAAGTGATGGTCACTGTTTGGTGGTCTAGCGCCGGTGTGATTCATCACAGCTTCTTACCAAACGGGGTGAGCATTACTGCAGATGTGTACTGTGAAGAACTGAGCACAATGATGGAGAAGCTGGCGCATCTCCAACCAGCATTGGTCAATCGCTCGTCTCCGCTGCTCCTGCACGACAACGCGCGACCTCATACTGCACAGCAGACGGTCTCCAAGTTGCAAGAACTGGGGTTGGAAGCTCTCCGTCATCCGCCCTACTCACCAGACCTTGCGCCTACAGACTACTACTTTTTCCAGAATTTGGATAACTTCTTGGCGGGAAAAAAATTCAATACCCGAGAGGCAGTACAAAATGCCTTTGAAGAATTTGTTGCCTCCCGTCCAGCTGATTTCTTTAAGAAGGGCATCAATAAACTGCCACTGCGATGGCAAAGATGCATTGATTGCATGGGTGATTACTTCGATTAATACAAATAAAAAAATTCATGAAAAAAATTCGTTTAAATTTTTTCATACAAAACGGCAATTTCATAGGTAAAGACCTATTATTTTACTACTCTATGCGCTTAGTGCTAGAAATTTAGAACAGTTTCAGATACTAGTTTTGCCTCGCGGTAAAAAATAAACATTTTCTTTATAAAAAAAATATTTCAACTTTAGAAAGTTAGATTTTCAACGAATAACGTAGGTCATATTTTATTTTCATAAAATTAGAGTAAATTAGAGAATATTATAAAAATGATTTTTTTTTCTTCCCATGTCATTATTTGGAGTTAAATATAGCAATTTATCTCTCTATCTTTAATACTCGTGCGAAGCCGGGGCGGGCGGGTCGCTAATATGAACAATAAAGTCCTGCTATGATTCATCCAATTATATGAATGAATGAATCAATACAAGGTTTATAAACTTTCTTTTTATTTATTGACAGCTGTAGGTTAAGTACGCTAATTAGATAGAAAATAATTAATAATAATAATAATAATATCCTGGGACATTATTCTCACACGGCCATCTGATCGCAAACTACGCAGAGCTTGTACTATGGAAACCAGATAACTGATATACCTAATACATAAACTACTTTTCTTTTTTAAATACAAGACATGTTCTGCACACAAATATCTGTCCTGGGTGGGAATTGAACCCACGACCTCCGGCGTGAAAAGCAAACATTGGCCCTACTATTTACATAGGGATATTGGTTCCGCGTAAGTCGCGATAGCTACTAAGCTGTCCACCACTAGGTCAGACCGTTGGAATGTAGAGTTAGTGGTCTCGAGTTGAAAGACTAGGCGCGAACCACTGACTTTTCTAATTCATCTGCGTATTAGAAACTAGTTGTGTCCCGCGGTTTCTCCCACGTTAAACTGTACAAATTGTAGTCTGAGTTATAAGGATATATAAGCTATATCGGTCACTGTAGCCTAGTTGGTAGTGCTCCTGCCTACGAAGCTGGTGGTCCTGGGTTCGAATCCCGGTAAGTGCAAATATTTGTGTGATGAGCACGAATATTTGTTTCTGAGTCATGGATGTTTTCTATGTATTTAAGTATTTATCTATCTATATAAGTATGTATATCGTCGCCTGGTACCCATAGTACAAGCTTTGCTTAGTTTGGGGTTAGGATGATCTGTGTGACATTGTCCCCAGATATCATTATTATTATTATATCACTACAAATTTTCATCAAAATCCGTTTCGTAGTTTTCGCATGAAAGAGTTACAAACAAAATCTTACATCCGTACATCCATACTCACAAACTTTCGTATGCTACTAATATTATAAATGCGAAAGTTCATTTCATCACTTACAGATGCCAAGCCTGTAAATTATGGACATTAGATGGTCAATGGTGGACACCGTATGATGGTCATAGTACACAGGGTATACTTACCAGAGAACAGGCACTAACATCTCTATTTACTGCCTGTTCTCTGGTAAGTATACCCTTCATGGGATGACTTCTACGCCTTCCATGGGATGAAATAAGGTGGAGGTATTCTTTGCCCTCAGCCACACAGCAGACACTTAAAAATATCTTGGAACAAGTAACACACTGCCATCTGATCCCAAACGAGTAAGAGACAGTAATATGATATCCAGGCAACTGATAAACCTGTTTATATATTTCTAAATCTATACATATAATAAAATCGTAGGAAAGTTAAAACTGTACATTGAATATTTTTTTAAAAGGATACTTGGGGCGTGATCTACAATCGATATCGAAGCCAAAAATATAGTTTTTAGAATTTTGTCTGTTTGTCTGTATGTCTGTCCGGGCTAAACTCAAAAAGTATTGCATGGATTTACTTCAAATTTTGCATGAATATTACTAAGAGGTCGGGTCAACATATAGGCCACTATTTTATCACGCTATCACCTACGGGGGAGGAGCTGTGATAATTTATAAAATTTTACGCGGGTAAAACCGCGGGCCCAGCTACATACAAATCACACTAAAATTATAAAGCTGAAAGTTTGAGAGTGTGTATGTTTGTTACTTCGTCACGTCTAATCGGCTGGAGTGATTTTAATAACATTTAGTATGGAGTTAGCTGTCACCCTGGATTAACACATAGGCCTTAATTTATAAAGTTTAACGCGGGTAAAATCGCGGGGCACAGCTAGTTATAGATAAATTACACCCAGACGCAAAACAAATAATCTATTTATTTATTAAACACACACACACACATATTATAAGTACACAGTTAAATCTATAATACATTTTCTGATATGCATTACAATAACGGAGTACATAGCATGTGCACTAATTTTGTAACTAACTTTTAACTGTTATTAGTGACGACAATGTACACATATATGTGTAAATCTATATTAAATGACATTTACATAAATTACGAGCTAAACACGCCAATATAAAACATAGTAACATCATTAACAGCATACATTTTACATAATATTATTAGTAAAGTATATATAAATTTATTTATATATACTTTACTATTATTTTATAAGAACTCTGACATGATCTGATAATCGTGTTCATCACACAAAGATTTGTCTCGGGTGGGAATTGAACCCATGGCCTTAGGCTTAGCAGTCAGGGTCACTAACGACTAGACCAACATGCCAGTTAAATGTATGTATATATGTGTATATTCCTCTCTGTAAATAATAATAATAATATTTAGGGACAATGTCACGCAGATCATCCTAGCCCCAAATTAAGCAAAGCTTGTACTATGGGTACCAGGCGTCGATATACATACTTATATAGATAAAATACTTAAATACATAGAAAATAACCATGACTCAGAAACAAATATTCGTGCTCATCACACAAATATTTGAAATTACCGGGATTCGAACCCAGCACCACCAGCTTCGTAGTCAAGCATCTTATGTAAATAAACATAAGATGCTTGACTTGACTTAAGTAAAGAGGTTAAGCTGTCTTATATTTGCGCTGCGAAATGAAAATAACTACTTAAGCATTAACATTTTCTCTTTACCTATTCAGCTCTTAACTTCGTCCCCCTTTTAAGATACCCTTGGAAAGTGAACTTTCTACTTACATCTATCTATTTACGTAGAATTAATAAGAAAGGTAGAAAGATTCCAAACAAAAACGCTTAGAGTCATCTATAACATACCACAGTACATAAGCAACAAAATGATATACCATGACCTGAAACTACCAACCGTCAAACAGGAGATACTAAAGAATACCGTCAAATACTAAGTAAAACTTAAAAATGAGCTTGCCCAAGGCCTGAGTGGAGACAAGTAACAAAACGATATACCATCACCTGAAACTACCAACCGTCAAACAGGAGATACTAAAGAATACCGTCAAATACCAAGTAAAACTTAAAAATGAGCTTGCTCAAGGCCTGAGTGGAGACAAGTAACAAAACAATATACCATCATCTGAAACTGCCAACCGTCAAACAGGAGATACCAAAGAATACCGTCAAATACCAAGTAAAACTTAAAAATGAGCTTGCCCAAGGCCTGAGTGGAGACAAGTAACAAAACGATATACCATCACCTGAAACTGCCAACCGTCAAACAGGAGATACCAAAGAATATTCAAATTCAAATTCAAATTCAATTTATTTTGTGAACAAAGGTATTACAGGTTGTTACATAATATATATCAATAGTTCATTCCGTGTTTCACCAGTAGGCATACAAAATTTTTCGAATATCATTAAGACAATGTCAATAAAAAAGAAAAAAAAAGTTAAATTACAAATGTCACAAAATGTTTTAGAAATAAAAATAAATACCAAAAATGTCAACAAAATAGAATATTATAAAAAGATTATTACAATTACAATGTTTGATTAGAATTTGTCTTCCAGGTATTCCCTAACGGAGTAATACGACTTGGCAACAAGTAATTTATGGAGCTTGCATTTAAAGTCTTCAATGTTCTTGCTGCACTTTATCTGTTCGTATATTTTGTTGTACAACTTTGGTGCCAATATCGTCAAATACCAAGTAAAACTTAAAAATGAGCTTGCCCAAGGCCTGAGTGGAGACAAGTAACAAAATGATATACCATCATCTGAAACTGCCAACCGTCAATCAGGAGATACCAAAGAATACCGTCAAATGCCAAGTAAAACTTAAAAATGAGCTTGCCCAAGGCCTTAGTGGAGACAAAAGTTTGCGCTACAAGCGATTGAAAAGACATAGCATTTGGTATGCTATGTCTTTTAAATCGCTTGTAGCGCAAACTTTTGTCTCCACTCAGGCCTTGGGCAAGCTCTATTAGATAGATTCAACAAAATGGAATGAGACATTAAAAAAGGATCCTACCAAGCCAAAGAACCCAATCAGATAAATTGTTGTCAGACAGAGAAAATAGCTTATTGTTGATCACAATACATTGCTATGTCGCAGAAAAAAAAACATACGGGACAGTCTTTGGGGACTGCCGGTGGAAGTGAAAACTATTTTTTCTGTTCTCATTCTCGGTAAGCAGTGTTTATTTGATCCGAGTAGCGAGTGGAGGATGTGGGAAGTAGCATCATCCACTCGCTACTCGGATCAAATAAGCACTACTTTCCGAGTTCCTTTGTGGTAAAGACTCTGGTAATTGCTTGCGTCCTTATGGTGGGAATAAATTTAAAAAAATGGAACTAAATTTATTAGGCATTCGGCTGTAAAAAATCTAACATAAATAAGAAAAAAAAAGTGCACAACGCCGCTAAAGAACTTTTCACTACAAAAATGCTGCGGTCATGTGAGTGTATAAACGTCTAGTGTGAATTAAAAAAAACCGGCCAAGTGCGAGTCGGACTCGCGCACGAAGGGTTCCGTACCATTATCTATAAAACGAGCAAAAATTCACTTTTGTTGTATTTATTTCATTTTGTTTTTTAGTATTTGTTGTTATAGCGGCACCAGAAACACATAATCTGTGAAAATTTCAACTGTCTAACTATCACGGTTCATGAGATACAGCCTGGTGACAGACGGACAGACAGACAGCTAAGTCTTAATAATAGGGTCCTGTTTTACCCTTTGGGTACGGAAACCTGAAACACCCTCCGTCTTACAAATATTCGATCATGCTACGTCTTCTTACTTAAAAAAAAATCATTTTCTCTTGTCTATAAATAAAAAGGTTTTTATTCACGTAGACTTTAAAAAAGCGCTTGTAAATAGTCAGAACATGTTTGTAGTAATATATTTGTATACATTATAGCTGTGCCCCGCGGTTTTACCTGCGTTAAATTCTATAAATTATCACAGCTCCTCCCCCGTAGGTGATAGCGTGATAATATGTAGCCTATATGTTGACCCGACCTCTTAGTAATATTCATTCAAAATTTGAAGTAAATCCATGCAGTACTTTTTGAGATTAGCCCGGACATACATACAGACAAACAGGCAAAAATTCTAAAAACTATATTTTTGGCTTCGATATCAATGGTAGATCACGCCCCAAGTATCGTTTCAAAAAAATATTCATAGTACAGTTTTGACTTTCCTACGATTTTATTATATGTATATTTATATTATATTTCAAGTTACATAGATATTGAGCTATTGAGCTCTAACTCCTTACCTCCTTTTAAGATGCCCTTAGAAATTTAACTTTCTACCTTCGTACTTACATCTTTCCATTTACTTACAATTAATAAGAAAGGTATATCTTCTAAATCTGACCCGTCGAATACCACTTATTGCGTTTTTTGTATCGGCCCTTACATCAAGATGACGTTACGTCGGCACTTTCACAGCTTCATTGTAATGAAGGCTCATTTAGATTAGTTCACGACTCTATAGTGTCGTTAGTATTATAATGTCTCTGATAGCGTTCGACTGCACGTGTAGCGCAACTCGCGACATAGTCGATCGATTTTCTGGTACAGGAGACACTTTAAAGCTTCCTCGGATATGTTCATCTTTGACCTTGTCCAGCCTCGTTACTCCACCTGACCATCTCAACATCTTTTGCACATGCTACTCGTCTCCATAAAATCAGTTACTCTTTTATGAACAACTACTTACAGGTCCCACAATTAGTTATCCTGGGGGCTACCGGCTAAGTCGCCGAACATCGGGATAGCTATCGGCGTTCAAATAAATAAAGATTAAAATTACCCAATCAATCGTTAAATCGGCTTCGACGATTCCGGACCATTTATGACGTCACATGTGCTCAGGGAAGACGATTAAACGATTGACTAAGTCATTTTCAACCGTTATTTATTTGAACGCCGATCGCTATCCCGATGTTTGGCGACTTAGCCGGTAGCCCCCCTGTACGGAAATCGATCGACTATGTGGCGAGTATACCGGTATCCCCACAGGATAACTAATCGTGGGACCTATTTATAGTGGTTCATAAAAGACTAACTGATTTTATGGAGACGAGTAGCATGTACAAAAGATGTTGAGATGGTCAGGTGGAGTAACGAGGCTGGACAAGGTCAGGAATGAACATATCCGAGGCAGTTTTAAAGTGTCTCCTGTACCAGAAAAGCTAAAAGAATGTCGTATGACGTACGGACATGTCATACGAAGGGATGAGGAGCACTTAGTACGCAAAGTACTCGCAATTCCCGAAAAGCAAAGAGACAGAGGTCGCTGCCTCTTGACGTGGTGGTCTAGTATGACCAAACTTTTAGAGAAAGCCCTAATACCAGATTCGACAAGCCAGGGGCTCTACCGACTAAGTCGCCGAACATCGATTTCTTAAATGGCGTTCAAATAAATAAAGGTTAAAAATGACTTAATCAATCGTTAAATCGGTTTCAACGTTGACAATCGATTCCGGACCATTTATGACGTCACATGTGCTCATGGAAGCCGATTTCACGATTGATTAAGTAATTTTTAACCTTTATTTATTTGAACGCCATTTAAGAAATCGATGTTCGGCGACTTAGACGGTAGAGCACCAGGACAGATGGTCCTGGCGCAAAATTGTTAGGAGAGCGTGGCTACCTAACGTGGGATAAGGCATGTGCAACAAGATTATGCTTATTTCGGGTATTTACAGTATGCATTTCACTTTACTTTCTAAATTGGTCAATATTTTTATGAACATACAGTATATTCTCGGATATATATTGTGTGTTTATCTCTTTAAACTTAGATTTGACGCGCCGCCGGTTGGCGTGGTCGGTAAGATGCCTTTCACGCCGCAGGTCGTGGGTTCGATTTCCACCCAGGACAGATATTTGTTTGCAAGAACATGTCTGTTTGTCCTGAGTCTGGGTGTAATTATCTATATAAATAGGTATTTACAGAAGAAAAGTAGTATATGTAATATATCAGTTATCTGGTTTCCATAGTTCAAGCTCTGCTTAGTTTGGCATCAGATGGCCGAGTGTGAATAATGTCTCAGGTTATTATTATTAGAGAAGCTCTGCTACCAAGGTTGTATGTAGGTCGTACATCTCTTTTTTGCAATATCAAGCTGTTCTTTATGTCAGCAGAAATTCCATAGAGAAGAAGGCCTTGGGAAGACGCAGAAGTACACTTTATTGCATAAAGAATATACACAGTACAATATGCTTACCTAAGCTATCTCTTCCAGGCAACCATTTACGTTTGATGGACCAAAAAAAACCGGAAATATCAATGGATAATGGTAGCAAAAGGTGTACGAATTTATTGGAAATAAGAAAGAATTGCTTACGTATATATACGGAAGAATAATACTTATATACAGTAATAATACTTATGTATATGGGACAAAGTTATCTGTTATCATTTAAGTAAAGTGGAATCTTTTTTAATCTACGTCTAAGTTAAATCTCAAAGTGAATGGCCGACTATTCTGTCTAGGCTAATATTACGATAAGATAAGACCGGCTCAAAATCTAGGTTTCTCCGCATTGTTTCGACCACGCTATCTCAATCTGCAGTGTAATTATTTTGTCGTTTCCAAGCTAATGTGGTACCGGGAAACGAATAGTTTTTAACACCTAATTAACTGAGTTGTTGTTAGAAAAATATGCATTAGGGACAGTTTGTAAAATGACATTGTGACGAGTGGACAACTTTACAGCTTCTTTGATTTTCAAATTTGGTTGAATTGTGGACCACTTTTCACTTTCGAACTCATGCGCACGACTAGTGTGGAAGTGTTGTCTATTTAATTTGTTTTTTTGTAAGGTAGGGGGAATCCCCAAAAAGTGGATGCAGCTGGGTACTCCCACCTCCCTCTAGAACATGTAGGAATGCTCACAAACCGTAAAATAATAGTACACGGGTAGCCTATTAATAAACTATAACAAAGGTGATTCTATTGACAGGCGATTTATATTAACCTGTCAATAGATTACCATTGCTCATATATCAAAAGCTCTTACATATTTGCAAAATGCGAAGATCGATAACAATAGGATTGTCATTTTTGTAGACTGCAGAAGTACTCTGCAGCATATATAGTTCGATGCGCCTCTGGACACAGAGGTGTCTCGATAACTTATGCTATATTAAGCCAAATATGGTATTTCACAGCCAATTATATTAATGTGATATTGCAATGGGTTCCGTCGCATGTGGTCTACGGGGGAACGAGGAGGTTGACCAATTAGCAAAGGCTTCTGTCTTGGACGGCATTGAGGTGAATATTACTCCCAGCTACTTTGAACTTCTGCCGAAATACAAAATTGAATGCTCTAAAAATTAGAAAGAATATTTTAATGAAATGTCATTAGAAAAGGGAATTTGGTACAAGACACTGCAATGTGAACCACCTCGAATCCCTTGGTTTGCCGATATTAAGCTTAATAGAAAGTTTATAATAATAGCGCATAGACTACGGTCTGGACAAGTTTCGACAATTAATGGGGAAAAGTGACAGCCCCAATTGTACACAATGTGATACGATGGAGGACGTCCATCACTTGTTGGTGGAGTGCTTTAGGACCCGAGCTGCTAGAGACGCGCTGATGAATACCTTCAAAATTAATTTGATAGATGTTGGTTTTGTTCAAAGCATATTATCAGAGCCTGTCTCGAATGCAGCTATCTTACTTTATAAAATAGTACATTCCGAATAGTGTAAAGCTTTTATTGTATTAGGTTATGATGGGGCTGGCATGGTCGTATTGTGACCAAAAGCCCCTAAATTTATAATAGATAATAAAAAAAAACCATTGCTCGTGCTGCATTTACCTTAGGTATATTCTTGGTATGTCTACGCCTTCCCCCCCTCACCCCTAACAAAATCCTAGCTACGCCCTTGGTTTACTATCCTAGTGCACAAGTCCAACACTATCCTGCCATATTAACCTTTAGGTCAGTACCATGTCCTACTGATTGTTCAAGAAATTACGTGATCAGAGTTCGTAAATATTGATATCCTGCCAAGAGGCCTTGATGTGGTACAGTCACTAACTAACTACGCTGTTATTGCTTCCTATTCATTTATGAAGTAGGTACATTTTTAAAGTTATACTTCTTTTGGCGCGATGGAGAAAAATGATGAGAGTGAATTTTTACGATGCGCGCGCACACCGACACCAAAAAATTTAACAGCATGAAGTTAGTTCTAGGTGGTATGACAGTGAATTTTTACGATGCGCGCGCATCTGCGCATCGTAAAAATAACAGCATGAAGTTAGTTCTAGGTGGTATGAAAATTGATAACTATGTTCAAGTTGTATATTAAGAAGTATAACTTCCAACGCGTGTACATAAGTACACACAAGTTTTTTTATTTTTATTTATTTGTTCAGCATACCGTTTTGGCTTCGTCTCCATCAGAGATGTACGAGGTAGCTTAACGGTTCGACAATGTATAACGAAGCTGTGAAACTATGTGAGTGTTTGGACTGGAGATGTGTTAGTTCACACAACTGTGCAAGAATTTTATTCATCGCAAATTATCAGGTATGAAAGTATTTTGTCTATGTTTTCCGTTGGTCTAGCGGTAGCGTGTTCAACCGCAGATAATGAGGTCCTGGCTTCAAGCCCCGGGTCGGGATAAAAGTGATTTTTCTGTAAAAAGAAAAAAAATCTCAATATCAGCCCGAAGTCTGGGACTTGGCGATATAATACTTCCAAGTCTCGGAGAGCACGAAAAGTGGTCGGTCCTCTAGGTGCCTGATCTCATTCCGGGCGTGTCACGAGTCGTCCCATCGGATCATGAGAGTGATGGAATAGAAAGTGCCCCTTTTTTTTGCACTATAATATGTCCCGCGCAGATGGCTAATCTCCATTAAGACTGGCTGCCGTGGCGGAAATTCAGCTAGGAGGACATTATTTAAGTTTTCCGTACAATAATTTACTTCTAGCTCATATCCCTCCTTAGCACCCATCCCTCGAATGTTTTGTACATATAGCCCTTTCGACAGGAGCTGCGCTGAGCGAGGTTAAGTAAATGCACCGATTATATTGGTTACTAGCTGTGCCCCGCAGTTTTACCCGCGTTAAACTTTATAAATTATCACAGCTACTCCCACGTAGGTGATAGCGTGATAATATGTAGCCTATACTAACCCAACCTCTTAGTAATGTTCGTGCAAAATTTGAAGTAAATCCATGCTGTACTTTTTGAGTTTAGCCCGGACATACATACAGACAAACAACAGATAAACAGACAAAAATTCTAAAAACTATATTTTTGGCTTCGATATCGATTGTAGATCACGCCCCAGGTATCCTTTTAAAAAAATATTCAATGTACAGTTTTGACTTTCCTACGATTTTATTATACGTATAGATAAACGAGCACATTCCTCCTTCCTCCTTTACGCATCCTAGCACATTTGTAGTTGAAACGCAGTCTTACTGGTATACCGGGGAGCATACACTGCCTCACGATATAATAGAGACGGATCGAGGTGAACAATATCGTTCAATTATCGATTCTATACCTAGTATGGCATGTTTAAATAACTCTATGAATACATATACTTCAGAACTAAGGAATAACAACTCTGGCGTCCCGCAGGGAAGTGTACTAGGGCCATTGCTATTTATATTGTATATAAATGACCTTAAAAAATGTTTAAAGCACGAATGTATCCAATTTGCTGACGATACTACATTGGTTATAAAATGTTTAAACAAAAAGGACGTAGAAACTGACACTAAAAACGAGTTAGCGATTGCCATAAGGTGGTTAAAAGAGAACAATCTTCATGTCAATATAGACAAAACTAAATTGATCCAATATAATTCATTTAATATTAATTTACAATATAATAATACTATTTTAGAACCAATAAAATCTACATTATTTTTAGGAATAGTATTTGACAGAAAACTTGACTGGAAAGAACACGTAGCAAGAGTATGCACCAAGTTAGATAAATTTGTGTACGCTCTTAGGAAACTTAGATTTGTATCTAGCAAAAAAACAGCCCTCAGCGCTTACCATGGGTATGTTTCATCGGTGCTGCGGTATGGCTTAGTGATATGGGGAAATTCAGTGGATGTGGAAAGAGCGTTTATTGTACAAAAAAAGTGTATCAGAGCTATAAGCGGTGCTGAATATTTAGACCACTGTAAACCTTTGTTTAAAGAATTAAACATTCTCCCTCTCCCATGCCTTTATATTTTTGAAATCTGCTTATTTATAAAAAGGAATCCTGAGCGATTTCCATTAAGCCAGAACGTCTCCGTGAGACTAAATAATATAAATCATGGTAAATTGCTTGTACCTGCTCAAAGATTAAATTTGTATAGTAGAAATGTCCATTGTATGGCAATTAAAATTTTTAATAAATTGCCAACTGAACTTAGAAATTTACCATTCAATAAATTCAGAACTAAAATATTTTCTTGGTTATTGGACATGTGTTTTTATTCCGTTAATGAATTTTTAAATTATAAATTTTAACATTGTTATTTTAATCTGCAGTTTTTTTTTTTTTTTTGTTTTAATTATTATAAAATGTTGACATTGAATGCGGAATATTATTATTTAGTTTATTACTTTCAACTCATCATGACATTGTATTTCTATAATTTATTATTTTATTCTCATTGACATTTTATATAATTTATTTAATTTGTGGTGGTAATGCTTGTAATAGTATTTTTTTTAAATGTATTAATACCGCCATGACATATCTTTTTATTATTTCTACACCAGCAATGGTAGTATATGTGATCCAATGTATAAATGTAAGAACTCAATGTACCATATACTGAGAAATAAAGAATTTATTATTATTATTATTATTACGTATCCCCCATACGTAACTATTTCATACTACGAGTAGGTATATAATCGATATTGTTCACCGACTTCAAAAGAAGGATAATAATATTCTGGGAGATTATTCACACCCGGCCATCTGACACCAAACTTAGCAGAGCTTGTACTATGGAAACCAGATAAGTGATATACTACATATCCAATTTTGTAACTACATACTTATATAGATAATTACACCCAGACTCAGGAGACATGTTCATGCACACAAATATATCATATAATCGGCTTCCATGAACACATGTTACGTCATAAATGGTCCGGAATCAATTGTCAACGTTGAAGCCGATTTAACGATTGATTAAGTAATTTTTAACCTTTATTTATTTGAACGCCGTTTAAGAAATCGATGTTCGGTGACTTAGCCGGTAGAGCCCCAGTTGTCTTCTTCTTGCAAAGGTCTCTGGAAAATGCTGCATGTGAATAGCGAGAGACCGGCAATGTAATGATAAAATTAAAAAGTTATGAAATAAAAACGTTAGTATTTAAATAATTTATTGTCATACGTAATGAAGAAATATATATTCAAATGATTAAGGCACTTTAATTAGATTATGCATAGATATTTATTACTTTGCGTAATAAATAATTCATAATTTATTAATTGCTTTCTTACGTACGCAGTAAAAGCGGCTTTCATAGAGCACTATGGCCTTATGTTCTAATAGTTAGTGATTGCTAATAATAAAGCTAGAGGTAGTGCATTCGATCCCCACTCAGGGCAAATCTTTGTGAGACGAGCACGATTACTTGTTCTGTGTCTGGGTGTCATCATATCAGCTAAATTACGTTCACTGCTGGACAAAAGCCTCATCAAATAATAGGAAGATATCTCATTGACGTCACTCTGGGCAAAAGGGTTGCCTATCGTAGTTTGATGGTCATCTATACATATAATAAAATCGTAGGAAAGTCAAAAGTGTACATTGAATATTTTTTAAAAAGGAACTTGGGGCGTGATCTGCAATACATATCGAAGCCAAAAATATAGTTTTTAGAATTTTTGTCTGTTTGTCTGTATGTATGTCCGGGCTAAACTCAAAAAGTAATGCATGGATTTACTTCAAATCTTGCATGAATATTACTAAGAGGTCGGGTCAACATATGGGCTACATATTATCACGCTATCACCTACGGGGGAGGAGCTGTGATAATTTATAATGCCTTCGGTATGCCTGGTAGGGTCTGTAAGACCCACCTCTGCACATAAACCGTTGTTTTTCATTCAAATTTAAATTGTGCGCCTAACCGCACTTAGTAGCTGGCCATTATGATTTGCTAGAAACCTTCCGCCCGCTCCCTCAGTCCGGAGCACGCTCCCGTGGTAGTTAGCACATGTCTATATTTTGCGCGGGTCTCACAGACCCGGCCAGGCATACGGCGTGACTTTTTTATGTAAGTTTTTTAGTTATTTTTTGGAAATTATTATTATTTTCGCGCTGAAATATAATATTTATTACATTATTAGTTTCAAAATGGGTAGCCATCTCTGCGATGGTGATATTAGTAATTTACTACTAGACGCGGCTGAAGAAGATGAGTTTAGTGGAGACGAGTCCGATCACTTGAGTCAGGAAAGCGAGGCATGTGATTCAGAAGCACAGAATTATGATATAGGAGAGGCTGCAGCTGCGGAAGGAAGTTTTTCAGATTCTGAAATGGATGTGCCGTTGGCTACAATAACTTCATTGCAGTCAGGAATAGCGTACAAAGGTAAAGATGGAACTATATGGCACAAAAACCCTGGTCGATCTAACGTATGCACACGAATTGAAAATATAATATCTGGTACATCAGGAGTAAAGCATCAAGCTAGAGATGCAAGGGCCCCTGTACAATGTTTTGTACTCTTCAGTTCTATTACGGAACTGAAGGTTGCAATCGGTCTGATTTATCTCGCAGGATTATCCAAGTTTGGCGTCTGCCAGACTTGGATAATTCTGTCTAGAATTTACAAGATTTTTGGGGCAGTGATGGAACGGGTGTTCGAAAATCGACTCCTGGTATAAAAATAGATGCTACGTATGCTCAGTCAAGAAAGATCGCAAAACGCAATTTATGTGTGAGACCTGTAAGAGTCACATATGTCTGGATCATGCAATTTTCCAATGTGCAATTTGCTTCCGAACCAGAGGCCTGAAAAATGTTGATATAAGTGATGAAGACTGAATATTCTTTAATTTTTTATAAGCACTTTGAAGTGCCTTATATTTTATAAAGTTTTATTGAGATCTGTTTAGTTTTTAATAAGTAATGTGTGCTATGAAATACTTCTCTTTGTTAAAAATGCCACCTAAGTTTAATTAAAATAATAATTTTTAAAAGTTGTTGATTAGCAATATTTTTTTGTTTTAACCTATAATATACACCTCTAGTAAAAATATTAGTACATTATAATAAGTTATTTATCATAAATTATTTGAGAAATAACCAGTTAAAAAACCGGGTCTCTCAGACCCACCAGGCATACCGTGTAACTTTTTGCCACCAGGCATACCGAAGGATAATGCGGGTAAAACCGCGGGGCACAGCTATAGTTAATAGAAAAACGCTGCTGCCCTTTCTCTGGTAGGTATTCTCTATGATCAGGGCGATCGGGACGATTTCTACGCCTCCCACGGGGTGAGATGGGGTGTTGATATTCGTCTCCGTCACCACACAGCGTGTCTGGGTATAATTTAGTAATAATATGTATGTATTTAGAAATATGTATAATAAATTGTCTGGTTGCCATAATACAGGCTCTACTTATTTTAGTACCAGATGGCAGTGAGTTAGTTGTCATAATATATTTATTTTATGACAGGCCTGTTGGCGTGGTTGGCAAATGCTTGCTTTTCACGCCGGAGGTCGTGGGTTCGATTCCCACCCAGGACAAATATTAGTGTGCATGAACATGTTTGTTTATCCTGAGTCTGGGATAATTATCTATATAACTATGTATTTACAAAAGAGAAGTAGTATATCAGTTATCTGGTTTCCATAGTACAAGCTCTGCTTAGTTTGGGATAAATAATAATAATAATAATTTATTTAACTCAAGTAACATGACTCATATTATTGTTAGTAACAATAATTCTTACATCTATATTAGTATTCCTATAACAACACACACACACACACACACACACACACACACGCACACACACACAATCACTGCCACTCTCCCAACACTGAGGTGGACAGCTTGCAGCAGCGACTCACATAAACACAATCGAGTCTGCTGGCCACACAGCTCATGATAATGTTGGGGCTGACCCGTACACGGCGCACCAGGGAAGCGCATCGTTTTCTCATAGTTGTATAAAAACAATCAACTCGAGCATCCGCAAACATCCCTGATGCACTACAAAAGCGGGGCAACCCCATCAATATCCTGAACGCATTATTATATTGTACGCGAAGGGCGCTGTACGATTTCTGCGTATAATGAGCCCACAGACTGCACGTGTAAAACGAAGTGCAGTATGCACGAAACAGGGTTTTTTTAACACCCGGTGAACAACGTGCAAATCTGCGAGCTATCATATTTGCCCTAACCGACAGCGCCCTTCGCTCACGCTCAATATCCTCATCGTCTTTCATGCCAGCGGTCAAGACGTGTCCAAGGTATTTTATCTTATATACCCGTGTGAGCGGAGTTCCATTAAGACTGACTGGTGGTATAGTTTCTGGACCTAGTCCACCGCCGGAACCAAAGACCATGAGCTCACTCTTACACGCATTGTATACCAATCCATGAAGTTTGGCATAGGCTTCACAAATGCTCACTAACCTCCTAAGGCCACAAACAGAGGCGCTCAATAGAGTCATATCATCAGCGTAGGTAATGTTGTTCATACACTCCCCATCTATGTAACAACCAGCGCGCTCTCTACTGAGCGCCTCGATCAGTTCATTGACGTAAACATTGAAGAGCGTAGGCGAGGTCAACCCCCCTGCCTCACCCCGCACTCCAATCCATACGGCTCCGACAAGGCCCCAGCCCATCGAACCTGATTGATCTGGCCTCCATACCAGCACTTGAAAGTGCTTATAATTTCAGAAGGAACTCCGGCTTTCTGAAGCTTACCCCAAAGAGTACTGTAGGAGACCAGATCAAAGGCTTTGGAAAGATCGAGGAAGCACGCATACACAGGTGTTTTCCGGTCAGTGTAGTACTTGACAGCCATAAAATGGCCGTGTGAAAATAATGTCCCCGGATATTATTATTTATTTATAGAGCATTTTAGAAACAGCCAAATATGTATTATATGACTAAGATTTTCCCCAGAACTAGACACAACAACTCGGTGCATTTTGGCCGCCAAACAAGGTATTATCATTTAACATATTATTATAATGTGTTAATTGTATACTCAACGTCTGCGTAAGCGCAAGTTTGGCCAATTCGTGTTACACTAAATTTAGTATATTTACCAATATAGTCGTGCATTTATTTTAATCTCATTATCTGAATATGACATTAATAATAATAATGTCCTCCTACCTGAATTTCGGCCACGGCGGTCAGTCTCAATAGAGATTAGCCATCTGCGCAGGACATATTATAGTGCTCAAGTATGTGCGCAAACACAGTAGCACTTTCTATTCCATCACTCTCATAATCCGATGGGACGCCTAGCGACACGACCGGAAAGAGGTCCGCTTTACGTGCTCTCCGAGGCACGGGGGTATAATACCGCCAACTCCCAGACTTCGGGCTGATGCTGAGAATTTTTTCTTTTTAGAGATAAGTCCCTAATTCACTATTGAGCCGACCCGGGATTTGAACCCAGGACCTCGTTCTCTGCGGGTGAACTCGCTACCGCTAGACCAACGAGGCATTATTATGACATTATTACCAAGTTATCAAACAAGCATACGGCCCACCTGTCTAAGTGGTTACCGTAGCATCGGACGACAAAAATGTATTGACTTTATGTAAATAAGGTCTTTTCAGCTGGGACGCCTTGGATCCGGTGATAGCATTAAAGTGCGACGGTCGCTATACACACGAGGTCTAATACAGAATACAGGATCAATCTCATCATCATCATCATCATAATACCTGTAAAAAGTCCACAGCTGGACAAAAGCCAAATATCATCTTGGGGGGATATGCCATAATCGCGACGCTTGGCAGACGGATTGGCGATCACAGTATGATGGTAATAGTACTCAGAGAGACGCTGCTTCCCGTCGTCTGGCAGACTATCCCTTGGGTCGAATTCTACACCCCCACGGGATGAGATGGGGTGAGGATATTCTGTGTGATATTCGCGCGCCGTCACCACACAGATCACTCTATGGGCTAATAATTAGCTTGTCTGAAAGTTTTATCAGAATAACTTAAGCTGTTTTGCAGACTATAAGGAACATACATACATAAAACATAGTTTCTATTTAAATACTCAACGGGCATGCATTGATATTGCTCGTCCGGATACCGGTACCTATGTTAAATAATTATAGTACCCGTTGCCTTCAGAATAATAATTATTTTCTGGTTCATGGTAATCCGACATACCACAATCATTGTAATCGTAATAATTATAACATAGTTTCTATTTAAATACAGTAATTTCTGATTGTGCGGCTGATGACATCTATCTCATCCCAAGGGGGTGTAAAAGTCGTCTCGAGGGAATATCTACCAGAGAACGGGTAGCGTGGACAAAGTTCCATCGTGGAGCTGTTTGGGGAGACCTTTGTCCAGTTGAATAAGTTTTAAATGAATTTAGTTATTTAAGATGATGTGGAGAAATTACAGTACAATCTCGTCACTCACCAGCTTACTCGCCAAGCGTGCGTATAGTAGGTTTAGTCCAAAAATACTTGATTGATAGAATACGAGTTACAACGAGTACAGTAATCAAGCTGTACATTAATCCTAACACTTTCAACACGCGGTGTGGGCAGAGCTGTAGGTGTGGTGACCGTGACTTGCACCTGTTTGTACCTAAGCATATTAACATAACTTAAGTTGTTCAAATATCGCATAACTTTGGACACAAGTATTTACAGTGTACGTGTCCTTTTTCATTTAGTTAACTTTATTTCAAGAAGGAGGTAGGTAGATGTGTTATTTTTGAAGTAAAACGCACATTTGGGGAGTAATCGGATGAAGGACGAGAGCGTTACAAAAAGTGTGTACGTTGGTCCTCTACGCGACCTCTTTTCGGTCATGTCCAATTTTGCACTATAGGCACTATATCCCAGGCGATGGCAAGTCTCCATTGAGACCAGGAGAGCATTATTACGACTGCAAGCGTCCACACCTTACAGTTACCGGTGCAATCCGTTTGGTTGTCCTCATATTTGCTTACGTAAATGTATAAAACGAGCCTTTATAGTTCTACAGTGCCTCTAGCACGAGTTCCTGCAGTTTACTTACTCGATCACACGTACAGTTTCCTCCCATACATTGAGCACCAGCGCCTCTCGCGGAAACTATTAAGAACTAAAACTCTGGTGCTCATTGTATGGGACGAAACTGTACGTGTGATCGAGTAAGTAAACTGCAGGAACTCGTGCTAGAGGCACAGTACATTCTTCAATCATTTCTTCGGAGATTACTAGAATGGATACATTTTTCATATTAAAACGAAACACCAGAACATCAACAGCGTCTTATAAGTATTTTTTTGTGATAATAGCGGTTACTCAAGTGGTTTTTGTGCCCTGACGTGACCTGACGAGTTACGCTCGAACCGTCGCCGCGTCGCTGTTAAGAAGCTGATGACAACAAAATGGTTTTGTTTCTTAAATTTCTATATGCATAAGTTTCGTTTCGTATTAACCTTGCTTATTTTAGTTTTTTTTATTCACGTAGTCTATAAAAAAGCGCTTGTAAATAGTCAGAACATTTTTTTTTGCACTCGCAACACCAGAGGTGTCGCGGGTGCTTTGCCGGCCTTTAAAAGTCAGCAAACAAATGTTGCTGATCCTTCCCCCCCACCCCAATGAGCTCTGGCGACCTTACACACTCGGAAACACAACATTAAAATTTTATGTTATCATTAAGGAATGTCTTCTGTAAGGTGGATGGATGTACTTCCCCAGTCGGGCTGCGCTTTGAGCGAATGAACGCTATGCCCTATACCTCTCTAAAAATGTTTCACATGTTTGTAGTAATATATAATTAATTTATAAGTGTCGTTTATGTTCAAGCTACTTCTGACATAGCCTAACTACTACTAGCTTTAAGTGTCATCATCATTATAGCAGCCGAAAGAAGCCTACTACTGGACTAAAGCCGCCCCAAAAGATCTTCGCAACTGCCGGTCTTAGCAGTAGGGGGCCTGACCACACTACGTCTTCCGGTTCGTGGTCGCCATTCGAGAACCTTACTGCACCAGTGACTGTCGGTTCTACGAGCTATGTGCCCCGCCCACATGCGATTCCATTAGGAATCTATACATATAATAAAGTCGTAGGAAAGTCAAAACTGTACATTGAATATTTTTTTTAAGTATACTTGGGGCGTGATCTACAATAGATATAGAAGCCAAAAATATAGCTTTTAGAATTTTTGTCTGTTTGTCTGTATGTATGTCCGGGCTAAACTCAAAAAGTATTGCATGGATTTACTTCAAATTTTGCATGAATATTACTAAGAGGTCGGGTCAACATATAGACTATATAGTATCACGCGATCACCTACGGGGGAGGAGCTATGATAATTTACAAAATTTAATGCGGGTGAAACCGCGGGGCACAGCTAGTAGTTAATAAAATAATAATATCCTGGGACATTATTTACACACGGCCATCTGATCCCAAACTAAGCAGAGCTTGTACTATGGAAACCAGATAACTGATATACTACATATACTGCTTTTTTTGGAAATACATACTTATATAGATAAATTTCACCCAGAATCAGGACAAACAGACATGTTCATGCACACAAATATTTGTCCTGGGTGGGAATCGAACCCACGACCTCCGGCGTGGAAAGCAAGCATTTGTCAACAACGCCAACAGGCCCGTCAAGAAGAAATAAAAGAAAAAGAAGTTTTAAAATTTGCGCCGGTCTTTTTTCATTATGTCCGATGGTTCCTGTAAAAATATTATTTACTGAAATGCTAAACTAACTGTTAATTATGCTGCGTGATGACAGCGATGAATTTCACTACCCCATGTCATCCCTTGGGGACGTAGAACTCGTCCCGAGGGGATATTCCACCGAGAAAGGGTAGCAGCATTTCTCTGAGTACTGACATGACCATCATACTGAGATTGTCAACCCGTATGCCAACCGTGGCGATTATACAACATGTAACTTAATTAACGCACATCCTGAAAATAGATTGTTCAGAATCGTTTACTGAATCGATTTATATAATTTTTAATATAGGTAACTTTTTATTCCAAATAATTAAAGTTCCTGAAATAATAAAATCAAATCAAATCACGTTCTTTGTTGTCACGATCTTTGCACACGTCTTTTGCCTCGATTACTGTCATATCGGAAATTTTCGTTATTTTAACCCTGTACAGTCAAAACATATTGAAATGGACCGTAAGTCAAAGTAATAAGACTTTTAATTTGCAGTTTTATTTGTATTCATACAAATTCCATCATTCAACACAAAATAAAGAAAAATAAACTTTATTCCAAGAAACTAATTTAGTAAATAAAATGCATATAAATGTTAAATTAAAAATCTAGTGTATGTATTATGATTACAACATAATATTCTAATTGGGGTGTTTGAGGGTGTGCGTTAATTACGTTACATGTTGTATATTCGCCCAGGACAGATATGAACAGGTCTGTTTGTCCTGAGTCTGAGTGGAATTATCTATATAAGTATGTATTCACCAAACATAAATAGTAGTATATCAGTAACCTGGTTTCCATAGTACAAGCTCTGTTTAGTTCGGGATCAGACAGCCGTGTGTAAATAATGTCACAGGATAAAAAACCGGCCAAGTGCGAGTCGGACTCGAAAATAATATTAGAAACCACAATATCATTTTTGAAGACCTATCCATAGATACCTCACATGTACCCATACATGTGGGGTTACAGGTACGATGAAAAATAAATGTCTAGTTTCAGTTCTATGTATGGGGAACCCCCAAAATTATTATTCTTTTTCTATCTATATATATATAAAAATCAATGCCACTTTTCGTTGTATATAACTCAACAACGCCTTTACCGATTTGGCTAATTTTGGTCTTGAATTATTCGTGGAAGTCCAGGGAAGGTTTGTACGTGAAGAAAATTTAAAAAAGTCTTGAAAAAGTGTAAAATCAACATCTTTTAGCAATTTAAAATATATTTTTGTTTGAATAAATGAACTTAATATTATTTTTTTTATTACCATGCCTTATACGTAGCGAAGCACGTACCGGGCCGCTAGTTTTTGTATGAAAATCTTAATGCGGTTCCCAGAATACATCTACTTACCAAGTTTCAACAGTACAGCTCTTATAGTTTCGGAAAAAAGTGGCTGTGACATACGGACGGACTGACAGATAGACAGATATGACGAATCTATAAGGGTTCTGTTTTTTGCCATTTGGCTACGCAACCCTAAAAAGTTGGTGTCTTTCGGCTGATATGATGATGATATAACTGACGCTAACGGAGCAAGGAAACGTTTCTAAAGGAGGCACAAGTACCTCTACTCTACTGAGTTGCTGGGGGGGGGGGGGGGGGGGTCGGTACCAAATTAGGTCTTCCCTGAAACGTTTTCCACCACGTGGAGTATTCAATGCCAGATTTATATTGCAATTATCAAAGTGTAGGTTGTAATTCTGCGCCTACGCTTGTTCAGTGACCTAGTTTTGTCCTTACGACATGAAAGTATCAATGTTTGGAGATCTGATTTTACAAGATGTTTTCAGTAAAAGTCGCTTCGCCACTTAGTGTCCCGGGTTCGGTTCCCGCACATGACAACTATTTATGTGACCCATAAGTATGTGTGTATTATGTGTTCGTCAATTAAATGTTTGTACATACAGTACCCACACAGGAATTCATATACAAAGTTGTGTGTAAAAGTTACGCCTTCTCTGGAATGAAAAATAAGATTAATTCAAATTTTGTTTTAATTCCTTATAATTTACTATAGGTACGAGTTCAATTCCTACTTATATATTTCTTTATGCAGTACCATTATCTTTTGACTTTCTTGAAATAAATAAAAATATACTTCTTCTTAATCCAAAGGTCGTATGGAAGAGATCGCAGACCACCTGTAGTATGATTTACTTCCCAATGTCTCCTATATACCATCATCATGTCAGCCGATTTACGTTCACGGCTGACCAAGAGCAAACCCAAAGAATGGGAGCGATATGCCATAATCGCCTCGCTTGGCAGACGGGTTGCCGATCGCAGTATGGTACTCATAGTACCCAGAGAGACGCTGCTGCCCGTTCTCTGGTAGATATTCCCTCGGGTCGACCTACTGGGACTTCTACGACCCCCACGGGATGAGTTGTGGTGGTAATATATTATGCCTTCAGCCACGTACATTGTAAGAATTTCAACTGTCTATTACATTTCATGAGATGCAGTCCACTGACAGACAATCGGACGGCGGAGGCCTTGTAACATGGTTCCTTAGATATTCTTACAGTTACAGAACCCTAAAAAAGTAGTTTTCATAACTATTTCATCTCTCAATAAGCGCACCAAAACTGCAAAAAAATCTGTTGCATCCGAACCAGGTCACCGTCTGGCGCAAGTGCTAAACGCTTCTGACCCATTCGTAAGACTCGATCGCACCTTTATTGCAAAATAACAATGTTTATCTTCACGAATATTTACTATTCAAATAGCTTTCTGATTTGAATATCGGTTCGCCAGTTCGGAGGCTGGTATTTTTTAAGGGGACTAGTTCCTCCATCTTAGTCTCATAGCGGAGTGCTACTCCTGTAAACCAGGATCAACGGTGGTACACAATGAAATGACATGAGCGGCGAGGGTTGGGCATATCAAGGGGATCGTTTCAGGTCCTGCAACGAATTTAATTACTAATGTAATGCGTAAATCATGTTTCATATCCCAAAATGCACGTTGAGAAAGAGTCATGAGGATCCTATTAATGGGCTGCTCGAGAATTTGCAAGTATTCCATTTGCAGCGTTTCAAAAAGCTCTTGAATTAGCTGCTGGAACAATTGATACCGTGAAAAATAATTGAGTATACTCTTTTCTACTTTACTTCTTTACTTTAGACAAAGCCTCTGAGCTATGGAATATAGACATTAAGGGGCTGACAATAGTAGAATTGGCTTCTTTCCCTCAATGTTTTACCAATACTACTATTAGATCTCATTTATATATTGCTTTGTATATATTTACATAAAAATGTACTAACTTTATGCCCTTATGGATCATTATTATATTGATATAATGTTTAAGCGTGTGTACATAAATTTGAAATATTCAACTAGTATCTAATCAATAATTCAACTTATATTATTCGTCAACGATATAAAAAACTGTATTATTCACTCTCAATTCTTAATGTACGCTGACGACATTAAAATTTACAAGGCATGTAAAGGGGAACATGACTGCTTACTTTTACAGGAAGATCTTAACAGACTCAGTCAATACTGTACTCTGAACAAGCTGCAGCTCAGCTTACCTAAGTGTAATATAATAACATACACAAAAAACAGAAATATTACTTTTTACAATTACACTTTACATGACGCTCCGCTCACAAGATTCGAATGCATCCGTGATCTTGGCGTCACATTAGACTCAAAACTGCATTTCGATCTTCATGTAGACAATGTTATTAACAAAGCCTATCGCATGTACGGCTTCGTCATGCGTTCAGCTGCCGATTTCAAGCGTCCGTCTACGTATCTATATCTGTACAAAACCTTAATTCGATCCCAATTAGAGTTCGCAGTGCAAATTTGGAGCCCTATTTATGATAAATATGTAAAACAAATTGAAATGGTACAGAAAAAATATTTAAAAAGCATGCACTACAGATGTAATCATTCAAAAATTTCATATGAAGCATTATTAATAAAATATAAACTTTTGAGCCTGGAGTCTAGACGTAAGTTACTCATGGTTATGATGCTGCATGGCATATGTAATAATAAGTTTGATTGTACAAATATCACTAACCAATTATGTTATGTTGTACCCAGAACTGTCATACAGCGAGAGGTGCGCGTGCGCCGGGTGTTTCACACCGCGAGATGTAGAACTAATGCCGGGGCACGGGCTCCTCTATGGCGTCTCGTAGATACGTATAACACACACTTTGTGGAGTTTGATATTTTTGCACTCTCACACTCAGCTTTTAAAGCAAAAGTAAATAAAATTTTATTAAAATAAACATAGAGAGATACACTAGTTTCGGGGTATACCTACGAACAAAAATTTATGAGAAACCAATATACAATGTTCCCAACAAGATGCGCACAGCTAATCTTCCTTTAAAATATGTAATTATTTTGCGGACATTAGTGTGGGTTATACGTTTATTCAATTTAAGTTATATTATAGTCTGTTAGAAACACTGTAACGTATAACTGTTTTGTGTCCCAATAAAGAAAATAAAAAAATAAAATTATTGAATAAGTAGAATTATTCAACTAATATCTAATCAAATCTAGTAGTTTATTTACTGACTTTGGTGTCATAGAAGAAGATTTATTGAAAAATAATGTATATAAATAAGGAAATTAAGTTGTAATGCAATTGGCGGCCTTATTGCTAAAAGCGATCTCTTCTAGACAACCATTTTGCGTTGGATGGACCAAAGTTGGAAGCAATCAGCAAAAGATGTACTAAGTGCAAAGAAAAATATTACATCTAATAATTTTATCTACTAATAGCTGTGCCCCGCAGTTTTACCCGCGTTAAAATTTATAAATTATAGCCTGTGTGTTAATCGAGAGTGTCATCTGACTCCATACCAAATTTTATTAAAATCGCTCCAGCCGTTTAGCCGTGAAGAAGTAAGAAACATACACACTCACAAACTTTCGCCTTTATAATATTACTGTTATTATTAATATTTTTCATCTTTCGCGATTTGTACACTTTGTATATTGTGGCCGGTATCCACACATGTAGGTAAAAATACAAAAATTGATGATGCAATTCAAGCCGAATCGTCGGGTAAACTCAAATGGTATTAAACAAATTTTGCCTTCAATTAATAATTTTATTTATCACTAGCAGTGCCCGCGGACTTCGTTCCGCGTTATAAATAATTTTGTCCCTGCCCGTTTCTTCCGCGTAATACTTCGGGTTAAAAGTTTGGGATAAATAAAAATTATGATGATGAATCACAGCCTATGACACTCCACAATAACGTAGCTTTCTATTGGCGAAATGATTTTGAAAATCGGTTCAGTAGTTCCAGAGATTACCCCTTACAACGTCACAAACTCACAAACGTTACCTCTTTATAATATTAAGTATAGATATCCCTTCATTTTAAAATTATTTGATAGTTTTATATTTATCTACCCTATTTTGATCTGCAGGTAAGTACTCGTTAACTTATATGCGATGGATTGTCATGCATCAATAAAATCGAATGTTGTCAACCTCTTAATACCCTGATTCTTTTAACTAAAACATACAAATATCTGGGCATCGTCTTCATTAATTCCCTTAACGACCTATTGCATAACTAGGAAGCAACTGGGTTGTCTATTCTTAGCACAACCGTGATGATGGCACGAAATAATGCAATCAAAATTAAAACCAGACTACTCCAGACAAAGATGCTCATTGTGTTCAAACTCGATTAACTCAATCGATCAATAAATCGATTTAGCGACAAAACAAACGACTCGTGCCCACTGACCTAGAACTTAACAGACTTTGTAATATGTGCACAAATGACTTCGAAGCTTCGCCGTAACTCCTTTGTCTTTAACTATCTAAAGCAATCTTTAAAGACAACTTACATAAGGTTGAATTTAAAATAACTCGTAATCTATATTTGTAATGACTTTATATAAATTACGTAAGCTTGTGTGCGTAGCGCGAGTAAATACGGTGATGTCATAGCTCCGCCCACATTAATTCGGTACTTTTTTTTGTAATTTTGAACGTGGAAATTCGATTCATTGTCTATGACTGGCAGCTAAGTATCATATAACTACGCATTATATAGGTGAAAATGTTGCTTTTATAATTAGTGAAGAACATTTCTGGCGCGGCGCGAGGGGCATGACAGATTCTTTCAATTATTTTTTTTTATATATTATAGATTATAGACTATATATTATAGACTAGCTGTCCCGGAAAACAATATACATAAATCTCATCGCATCGCCATTTGCCGGGTAAAATTGTAAATGCAACCGCAGTCCCGAGGGGAGTTGGGCTACAGACTGCCGCCGCCCCTATGCCTCCTCCGTCTACGAGCGTGATCGGCCCGTTCTCGATCCCGCTCGGTGGCCTCCTTCTGGAGCATGACTGCCTCACAGAAGGAGAACACGCCGTCCCTTGATATAACCCTACTTCTGCGTTCTCTTTGAATTGATCCCTGCAAGTTATACTTGGTCTGCCCGATTACTCCCCTATACCATTAAAGCCAAAATAAAATTATTATGTTGGAAGCAAGACCGTCAACTCATATTCTGGCACAAACTGTGTCAACATTTCCCACAGTAGTTTCATTAAATTGTTTGCCTTCATTACAGTCGGAAAACTTAACACTAATATTGTATTTTCTTGTATATCAATTTTCATTTATAAATGGTTCGTTACTTTACAAGAATCCCGAGCTGTAAAGTGATCCATCGAGCGTGCAATTAGCATTCATATTCTACTTAAAGTTACCTGAGTGGTATGTCTTATTACTAAAATATTCGTATGCATCATTCTATACCAACTTGACGTTATCTATGTATATAGGTTTTGCATATACCAATCGTTGGCCCAAGGGTTGGCCGTGTGACTGTTGGTCTAGTGATAGCGTGTTTAGCGGCAGATAATAAAGTTCTAGTTCGATCCCAGGACCTCATTATCGCCAGTACTATTAGGACCAAAAATAAAGTAATTTTGAGTTTTTTTCTTGGTAGATTGGAGATGAGAGTATGAATATTGGGGGTTATATACGTATGTTTATCGGTTTTGCACTAGGTTACAGAGTATGTTCAGGAACTTTAAGTAAAAGATAATCCTACTAATCCTATTAATATTATAAAAGTGAAAGTTTGTAAGTATGGATGAATCGATGTTTGTTACTCTTTCACGTAACAACTACTGAATGGATTTTAATGAAACTTTACAATGATAATATAGCTTATAGATCAGAATAACACATAGGCTACAATTTATAAAGAAATTGTGTGAATTGTTCAAAATATGACGATAAGTAGGAAACAATTAAGTAGGAAAACTCTACCATCTGCGAGCTATTCCGGCGTGCACTGCCAAAACCGCTAGAGGTACACATCCTAATAATATTATAAATGCAAAAGATTGTGTGTATGTATGGATGTATTTTTGTTTCTCTTTTAGGCCAAAACTACTTTAACGCGGGTAAAACCGCGGGTCATACCTAGTATTAAATAATTTATGTAAATTGTGAACTCATGTTTTATGAATGAATTCCATCGCTACTAATGCATACTAAATAATAATAAATAAATAATATTCTGGGACACTATTAACACGCGGCCATCAGATCCCAAACTAAGCAGAGCTAGTACCATGGAAACCAGATAACTGATATAATACATATACTACTTTTCTTTAGTAAATACATACTTATATAGATAATTACACCTAGACTCTAAAGGTCATGTAGAGCAGTTTGCTGTATATCCTTACCCTACCTACGCAGAGTTTATAAAGATCTCTGTTGAGCAGCCATTAGAGTCAATTAGATAATATAATAATATCTCGGGACAATGTCACACAGATCATCCTAGCCCTATACTAAGCAAAGCTTATACTATGGGTACCAGGCGACGATATACATTCTTATATATATAGATAAATACTTATATACATAGAAAACATCCATGACTCAGAAACAAATATTCGTGCTCATCACACAAATATTTACACTTACCGGGATTCGAACCCAGGACCACCAGCTTCGTAGGCAGCACTACCAACTAGGCTACGGTGATCGTCGATTAGATGCTTTTGTTGGGTTTGTATAATAATAATAAAGATATTTATCAAAGTAACCAAAGACTCAAAATTGTTAGTAATTCATAAGACTTATTCTGTTAGTAAAAATATAGCTAAGATTTTGTTTAGTGGAATACATGAATCACTGATGACCCATTCCGTGTGAAAGAGCGCAGTGATTCATGTATAGGCAGTCAAATCTGCCTGCGATCATGGCCAGAATACTGTTAGAGTGGCCACGAATCCTGCTCACCAGGGATGCACACCGTTTGCGCATTTTGGCCTAGAAACAGTCCACTCTGGCTTCAGCAAACATGCCCGATGCGCTACAGAAACGTGGCAGACCCAACAGTACCCTGAACGCGTTGTTGTATAATGCGAATAGGATTTTGTTTCCCTTTTATTTTTTGCCAGCCGATGCACCGTTGCGTTCTACGAATGTTCTCGGTCGGGTCTTTGTCAGTTTTCTTGCGCTTATTTGGTTTCTTATGCGCCAGTCGCCAGTTTATGTAAAAACTTCGTGAAATTGATTTGTTGTTATGTTTTAATGTTGTAGATGATGTGATCTATGCTAAAATACTGTGAAGTGTAGTCTTTTCCTTTGCTTAATATCTTTAAGTTACAATAAACTTACTGTATATATCCCTCACTCTTTCTGTCACTTTCTTTTTGTTTTTTTTAAGACAACGCCCGCACTAATGAATTTAGGCCCTGTATCGCGGGGTACTTTACAAACATATAATTGACGGACACAAATTAAATCCAGACTCAGAAAAACTATTTATGGATCACACAAATAGTTTTCGCGGGATTCGAACCCGGGACACGAAGCGGCGAGGCGCCTATATATCTTAGCCGCTGCACCTCACGTGCAGTCATGTTTATGTGGGTAACTTTTATTTTTCGTGTGAATATTCATCATGGATAGCAACCACCTGGGGGTCAAAAGACGAAAACTCCAAGGTGACTTTCTTCGACCCAAATGGAAGAGCTCCGGTATGAGCTCCTTATGAAAAACTCGCTGCCCTCACTGTGTACCTAGCACCGAAGCACCTCGCAGGAGAAAATCTAATCTGATTGTCCGATAAATCCGAGAAAATTTAAAACGCCGACGGTCTCGCATTCGGCCTCTTTTTTCTTTGACTGGTCTAGTCCCTCCCCCTTACTCACCACTGCAACTCCTGTAAGCCAGGATCAACAGTGGCACACAATGAAATGACACTGAGCGGTGAGGCCCAGGCATGTCCCGGGGAATCGCGACAACTGTCTTGGATACCGAAACGTTTTTTGTTTTTATAGCAGAGGGTGACAAAAGAGCAAGTGGGTCACCTGATGGTAAGTGATCACCGCCACCCATGGACACTCGCGACACCAAAGAAGTCGCGGGTGCGTTGCCGGCTTTTTTATAGTCAGCAAACAAGTGTTGCTGACCCTTCCCCCCACCCCAATGAGCTCTGGCGACCTTACTTACACTCGGAAACACAACATTAAAATTATTAATGTTATTATTAAGGAATGTCTTCTGTAAGGTACTTCCCCAGTCGGGCTGCTCTTAGAGCGAATGGACGCTATGTATGCCCTACATCTCTTAAAATTTAATCAGGAAGATCCAGCCTCTATTGTCAAGGCTGGGTGTAATCTCAGGTCGTGCTAGAAAAACTACAGACACCTTTGACCCTCGGACACCAGGGCCCTTTCAGTCTGCCCTTACGACGGGCAGAGTATACCGTAGTTCAAATCTTTGTCCGGAATTAACAAGTTACTAGACCTAGCCAGATTAGTTCTAAATGTAGAATAACCAGTTCTAATATCTATAGAAATGTCTGTTAACCTCCTAAATCCTACCAGACATTATGAAATGGCATTACCGAAAAATCGTGATGGTTTCAGTTAATGCTTGCATTAATGTAAGGACGTGGAGCATGCAGTCAATGACCGAATAAAAGTCAACAGATCCATCATGATTAACCTAACCATGTCGTGATTTTAGATACATGGTAAGCAGTGTAAATCTCGCAGGCTGTATCTAGCGACACGTAGGTATCTAAAACTATTAATTTCTTTAAACCTATATACAAACGTGATAATAACTTAATATAAGCTAGCTAAATAGCTAAATCATTAATGTTATAAAATAAATGTTATTTCTAAATGTTTTCATACAATCCGTGTACCTAAATGTCTATATGTACCTAGAAATAATTTTGTATACTTATATATATTCTGACATATACATGTTCGGACTATTTACAAGCGCTTTTTTAAAGACTACGTGAATAAAAACATTTTTTTTATTTTTTACACACAGAAAACATTCACACCAAGATAAATTGACATGTTGATGAATGCAACTATTTGTCTTGTGCGATGATCGAACCCGCAACCGTTGGACATAGACATAGATAATTTTATTGCCAGAAACTGTGTACAGAATAAATATGTTAAGTATAACTATTTGATTGATCAACATTTACCCATATCGGGCATGCAATATTTTTTCTACCTATCTTAATATTAAATAATTTATTTTTATAATCTTGACAACAGATAAATAACACACCATGATAAATTCAATAAATCAGTTGCTTCGATACTTGGTCATAAGCAAAAATCTCTTTGAGGTCATAAAATACGTTGTGCAATAGCCATCGTTTCAGCAAAGATTTAAACATTTTACCATCAAGTTTCATTTCAAGTGGTAGATGATTATACACACGTATTGCTGTAATGTAAGTACTCTTATAGTAAATCATGTTGCTAATAGATGGTAACTCTAAATTAAATCTATATTTATTACGAATATTAGGTTTAGATGCTGACTTTTATTTGAAAAAAATCATATTATTTTTTACAAAAATCAAAGTTCTAGAATGTAAATGCTAACTAAGGTAAGATACCCCTTGTCTCTAAATGTTAATCTAAGAGAATCGGTGCTATACATATTGTAGATAATCCTCAGACATTTTTATTGAAGTGTAAAAGTTGATATTACGTTTGTTGAGTTTCCCCAATAAATGACACAATACATCAGAAGAGGATAAATATAACCATAATAGGCCGCTTTAGCTGCAGCCAGAGAAGTTACCTCAACTAAAATAGATAAAACATAGCAATAACTGGATATTTTTTTATTTATTCTTGATATGACTCTTCCAGTTTAAAGTTGGATCAGAAGACAGTAGTAACTGAGTACTTTATTAAATTAAAGTGCAGTGCTAAAGAAAACTTTCTCTTTGTTGCAGTGAATTAAATACGAGCAAAGTGAACGAGTCTCTAGTGCAGAGGACGAACGACGGACGGCAACGAGAGCGGTGAGTCAGCCTGCTCTCTCTAATGGTCACGCAGTGGACTTACTTCGTTGTATTAACGGTACTAGGTGCAACAAAAGATTCCCAGTCTGTCCCGACCATCTGGGACATGGCGTAAAAGGGGAGCACCGGAGATGCATACCCGCGTTCCCGAGGCCCTCCCCATCAAGCTTATAAAGTTAAGCTTTAAGCGCCAGGTTGGGTTTGGACGATGTGAGTCCGCCATACCCACCCGCAGACACTTTTTGCGGGTGGCATGCGCAGGCATTCCTCCTCCCTTATAAAAAAGGCTCAACTATAGATAATTTGGAGTGATGAAGAAAGGCGTTATTTGAATTTTCTTCAACCCTTAATTGGACATTGGTATTATTCTACTAATATTGTCATTCGCAAGTTTGTGAGTAAAAATACGCAAATATCTGTCCTGATAATTACACAAATATATGGAGGAGAACAAAACCCAACCTCCGGCGAGAAAAGCAAGCATTTGCCAACCAAGTTTTAATTTCTATTGGAAATTTGAAAGACTGCCCCGTTGTCATCATGTTATGTAAGAGCATCTTAATGGAAAATGATGTATCATTTAATTTCGGGAAGATGTCCCTTTTTTAAATCAAACCTTACAAATAAAAATGCCTCTCATCTTCCACCATCCATCCATACTCTACATCTCCTGACTTTATCCTATTAAAAGGTCGCGGACCTGAGTAGGAGAGATGAAGACAGCATATTTGGATATAATTTGCGAGTTACTGGATAGAATCATTAACTATTAAGTAACTCGAACATTATATCCAAATATGCTGTCTTCATCTCTCCTACTAAATGAAGCATGTTGCTGATCGAGAGAGATATGTAAATTAAATTAACGGGACCCAAGAAACTATTGAGTACTAGATGCCCGCAACGACCTCTTACAACCCTTTTTTGCATTGAAAAGTAGCCTATGTCTCAGGCTCCAGACTATTTGTGTACCAAATTTAAGTTAAATAGGTTCAGTAGTTTTGGCGTGAAAGCGCGACAGACAGATTAAAAAAGTGTTGTTAATGGGAAGGTACCATTAACAACACTTTTTTAACGTCTACGTGAATAAAAAAAAACCTGTATTAATATATGTTTTTTGGTCGCAATTATCATCGCATACACTATTTTGGCCA
This sequence comes from Pseudoips prasinana, assembly GCA_951640165.1. Classification (NCBI taxonomy): domain Eukaryota; kingdom Metazoa; phylum Arthropoda; class Insecta; order Lepidoptera; family Nolidae; genus Pseudoips; species Pseudoips prasinana. The sequence goes on from OX621260.1 coordinate 5,936,932, forward strand.
CAACTCTCCGCCACCTCGCCGGTCATACAAAATTTCGCACGCAAGCGCGCTTACCCGGTTCCTGTAACACATATCCGTCTCGTTTCCAAAATCACCCTCACAAAAAACGTAAATAGGATAGAGATAAAGTTTCCTTCTATATTGACAATCATTTCTAATTACTTATGTACACACATATGTAATTTACTTACGTAATACATGACCACACGCCGCGCAGTTACGTTTAACTTTTTGTTAGAGTTCGTTGAACTAATCTTTTTTAGTTTGGTGGTTACAATAAATGTCATTTGTACGTATGCGTATTTTCACCGTTCAATTTAAAGCCAGTAGTCGCTTAACAAAAAGTGTAATAAATCGCAAAACTGATTGAAAGATCATCATTGTTAATTTTCTCATTTTTTGCACTGACAATTAAACTGTCAACTGTCGAATGTTCTTTAAGATTGGCAAATAAGAATTCTAGATTCCATTACAATTAGTTGAATAAAAATGAAATTTTATTGAGTTATAAATTAAATGTCAGGATATTTTGTGGTGTTCGTATCTTTGGCACCATATCAAACATTTTCGGACCTGTGTGTCGATTTTGACGGAACGTGCACTTAATAGTTATGTTTATTACTTACATACTTATCGTATGGGCAGTGGTTACTCTAGTGTCAGAGTTGTTCAAGCCACCTAGTTGGCCTCTGACATGGCTTAACGACTGTTGTTAATGACTACAACCGGGACCGAGCTTAACGTGCCTTTGAAGCGGAGACGCTCAGAAATTAAAGCACTTTGGGGATCACCCATCTATGGACTGACCGTGAGCCTAGTTACACGCCATTTTTTTTTTTTTGTTTGCGCTGGGAAAAAATGCGTTACGCATACCCGCCCATTGGGGGATGGACGGGTTATGTGGGACTCCCCGGCTAGTCCGGTATACCCACTAAAATAACCCAGCGGCACTCCCGCATCGTCTGTGTGGAGGAGGACTGGGAAACCGGCACAGCCTTTACGTCCAGTCCCCCACCGACGACCGCCCGCCTTTACAGCGGGGCCCGCACGCCCCTCCCAAAGTGGAGGGGCCCGGGAACGACCGTGAGTGCTCGACCGTTCCCGCCCGACGAGGGTGGTGATTAGTGCAATGCGAGCGAAGGCGCCCCCGCGCCTGTAGCCCGCTAATCACCACCAGCCTAGTTTAACGCCTAACTTAACCTAGCTTAACCCTGCCGATCGCTTACACACCAGTGCACTGTTATTCGCGTAGAACAAACTAGCTGGACAAAAACAACTCTTCAATTCCTAATAGTTAATTATTAAGCTGAACTCATTAGCCCTATACATTAAGGAATACATCTATTAATTTTCGTAATTACTCTCATTAGGCCCGTCATTAAGGTAAGTATATAAAGTGTTGATAATTCAAAGTGCATTCATTTGCATTTTTACACCATATTGTTAACATTATTTTAAGTCACTAAAAGAAATTTGTGATAGTGTTTTTGTGATGGATTGTGTACATAAGGGTAAGTAGTTTTGTTTTAGTTAATTTTTATCACAGGATCTTCATTATTTAATTTTATTAAATTAAATGTTTCGATAAAAGTGGACTTTTTCACCCATATTTTTGAATTCAATAGTCAAAATATTACATGTCCACTCATGTCCACTCTGTAAAATCTATTTTATATGATTCTCACAAGTATCTAGTAGTAATTAGTAGAAAAAAATATTGCGAATTATTTGCACAACTAATTTTTTTCTTTTTTTTTCTTTAAACAGTTTTCACCGTCTCAAAAATGGACTTTTTTGAAGAATGGCTAAAACACCCGAAGGAAACGCGAAACGTGGAGCTCTTTCGGTTTATATCTTTGAGACATGACTTTGATGGTGTTACGGAGCAGTCCCTGAGAGACGTCAAGGTCATCATCTCAAAATATTCTTCAAAATTGGCTGAAAAGTGGAGCAGCTGTGCAAGAAATAGCAGCTGTGCAAAGAATAGCTACGAATAGAGATTTACTTAATATGTTATTGATAACATCTGACCCTGTAATAAATGGTTTAAGAGAAATTCCCCGGAAGAAAATAGGTTCATTCCCTATCGAAGTCCTAGATTTATTAGTTCAACCTAGCTTTAAGGAACAAAATGTTAATATAGTTTCTAGTTTTCATAGTTCTGCCACTCATGATCATGACTATTCAATGGATGATTCATCTGATGATAGTGATGATGAGTGATCGATTTAGTTTTTAAGTAGGTATTTTATGTATCTGATATTAGATTTTATAGTTACATTTATAGTTAAATTTATTTATAAAATTGTTTAAAAAAATATTGTGTTTTTATTTCACTATACCTGCTCAAACGACCAATGGACCTCAAATAGTATTATGACCCTTATATCTTTGCTTAATAACCTCATTTATAAATAAAAATCGAAACAAATAATATTGTCCAGCTAGCTTGTTCTACACGAACCACTGTGCAGTGAGAGCATCTAGCTGAATAACTATCATATTGATGTATATTGCAATGATGACGTGATTGTCATATATACAGTAAAACCACACGAACCCATGATGGGTTGAACTACGTGTATTGAGTTCAGGCTAATCTATTTGTTTTGGTTGTATTGTAATTATGTCTATGTGTACTGTGGAGGTATTTCCGATCCGGTATGACATGGCAACCTTCAAGAAATTAGCTTATTTCTTTCCTAAAAGCCGGCACTTACGGCTCCTCTCGTGTTGCGAGTGTCCATGGGCGGCGGTGATCACTTACCATCAGGTGGCCCACTTGCCCGTTTGCCATCCTGTTCTATAAAATAAAAAGTTCTGGCACATCGTTAAATTTTATAAGATAAACGGTTTATTTCTTAACCGACTTCAAAATAAGGAGCTCTTTAAATTGACAGTTTTTTGTTTGTATTTTACGCGATTTCTGCGTTCTTTGTTAAACAACTTTGAACTTGTTTTTGTTTTCGATACGGTTCTATACAAATTTAACACAATTCGGTTGCTTGCTATACAGACAAGTTTAAGTTGGTGCTTAAGACTTTGTATCAAATTAAAGATTCTTATTTTAAAGTTAATTTATGATTAAATTTCTATTTTATATTAACAACGTCCTTATGAAATAATTTAAAATTAAAATATTTGCTGCTGTGCTGTGATTTTAGATGTGTATATATGTGAACAATGATCAGTAGTGATTAGTTTTTAGTATTTAAAATAATATTTAGAATTAAAGTAATTATATACGATTTTTTATATTTCGCAGTCGATGATACTAAAAGCACTTTGCACGCAGGGTTTGCCTTAGTTGGTTGTGCAGTTAGATTTAAGACCCAGTATATTATTCACTATAGTAAATGTGTAACAACTGCTGGTAAACCTTTAATTAAATAAATATATCTTCTGACTCTCGGATTGATATCAATGAACCATTTATCAGTTATCCCCGCCAGACGTCTACCGGTATTACTTCTCACCTAGCAAATAGCACGGTGTAGGCATGGGAACACAGATATTTTAAAACTCGGCCGCGAATGAGAGTGATCTGACGATGGTGTATGCCCGCTGGGCATACTAGAGCACTGGGCATGTTAGAGTTGTTCAAGCCGGCCAATAGGCCTCTGACATGGCTTAACGATTGTTGAATAAGACAACAACCGGGACCGACAGCTTAACGTGCCCTCCGAAGAACGGAGGCTCAGAAATTAAACCACTTTGGTGGTCACCCATCTATGGACTGACCGCGAGCCTATTTACTTAACCTCGCTTATCGCTTACGGACCGGTGAGAGCATCAAGCTGTGAGCAATGAAAATCCAACGTAATGATAAGTACACACCCACAAACATAATGATAATACCTATATGTGCCAGGTGCCAACGCGATTATTTGTTTCCTTTTTTGCAACGAGGTAATGTGATGTTGAAACCGGTTGTACAGCTAAACATTTTCACACTATTATAATGTTGGTTACTGAAATATTTTACTTCTGATGAAGTACTTTTGCAAGCCGCTGGGGCAGAGAGTATAATAAGTAATGTATGTTTTGTGTGTACAAGAATTAATAAATAGTTCTTATAAGAAGGACATGTCATCTTTGTTGCGTCATTTTAGTTTTGGCGCGAAACACTGAGTAGAAATAAGCGACAACAATTTAACAATATTTCGAAAGATAGATCCATCTTTATCTCCATTTATGTTTCATATTAAATGAGCAATAATGCATAAATATGGTTTTGGTCACCGAAACAGAAAACGGAGCTACACCATAAATATGTAGAGTTTCTCTTCTATTGTCTATGATATACTAAGTGTTACATAAATAGTGGACATAACTTAAGGAGCGCTATCTACATATGACCCAACTAATAAAACAAAACCAATTTGTGAAATAAGAATTTCCTTTTTGGAGCTTCTTGAGTACCTTGCATGTTGATGTAAACCTTGGTAAGTTTCATAGGCACATTAAGCTTCTTAACTCATGTCCACCCTTTTTTTACACCTTGTAATATAGATGATTGTAAATATGGGAAGGACTTAAGTCCTACCCATATTTACGGCCAATTGACTCACAATCTCCATCGTAATTTATTAATACGTTTACTTTGGCTAAATCTCCATTTTCGGAGAACAGGTTTCATTATTAAGTATGAATCATATAAACGATGAACTTGCAAGAACTTGTTCAATATTTTGTGAATATTTATTATTTTTCTTTAATTAATCGAAGCTGCTACCAGCAGTTCTAGGCGTGAAGGATGTAGAGACCAATAGATCTTCGGATACCTTATTTCATAAATAGATGACCGACTCGTAGTACCGACGGCCGCTGGGGCAGAAAAGTACTCGAGTGGTGACCACGAACCGGGACACACCTCCTACAAGGTGGACCGACAATCACGCAAAGTTTGCGGGAAGCCGCTGTATGCAGCAGCACAAGACCGACCATTATGGAGTTCCTTGGGGGAGGCCTTTATCCGGTAGTGGGAGTAGTGGCGTTTTCGGCTGATACGGTGATGATGATGATGACATCTGCACTAGATAAATAAGTCCTCAGCACAACCATTAAGAGGTTGATAACGCTCGTTTTTATCGTATCACAGTAGTCTCGCCCATATAAAGTACTTAATACGGGTCAAAATAGAGTGAACAAAAAACTCTCAATACACGTAAAAATAGGGTGTAATCTAATTAAGCAAAGTTTTGCTACTTATATAGTTGCGCTAGACATTACTATAACAATTTAAATTGATTTGTAATTTTTGAGATTATTCTGGTTTCGGCTTTTTTTAGCTGTGACTATGTGATGTTTTATTATCGGGCAAAAGTAGTTTAATCGTGTTTTGAGATCAATGATTTTCTTCAAAATATAGTAAAACTTGGCATAAATAATATGTTGGGACAATTAACCCACAGACATCTGATTCCAAACTAGGCAGAGACTATGGCAACCAGACATATAGAGATTGATTAAATAGGTAAAGTAAATAGTCAAGGATTATCATCAATGAGAAGAAATCATGGTGTGCCTCGCACTCCAGTTGCTAATTGAAGGTTGTCCACCTAGGGCACCCATCTGAATGACACCTAGCCTAGTCCACTAAAGGCACCTATCAATATTTTTGGCAGGTGCTCTTCGTGGATTCAATTTATTTTTTACTTTCTTGTCCACGAAGCGCACCTACGACTCAGTAACATAGGTTATTAAATGAAAGATCTCGATAAAAATCACTAGAACGTTTATTAACATTACTAATATTACGCACGTTAAGACTAGTATTTTCTTATGTTTAAGCGAATTGGAATTAAACTACTATCTATCCGTGCCTGAGCACCTGCCAAAAATATTGATAGGTGCCTTTAGTGGACTAGACTAGATGCCATTCGCGCAGGTGCCATTCAGATGGGTGCCCTAGGTGGACTATCTCGCTAATTGTCAGGTCGGTTGCTCTATAGGTATCGTGATCGGCGTTCAAATGGATGAAGCTAAAAAACATGATGAGCGGCAAATCCCTGATCTTGCTTTGTTTCATCAGAGAACAAAAGAGGAACGATTTCGCTCTGAGCTTAGATTTGAGCAATTTATATATTTTTGTTGTTTCACACTTAAAAGAAAACAATTAATTGTCAACATTGTTTCGAATCGAAATCGAATACGCGATCTCCCGTACCAATGCCTAATACGAATGTACAACCGGCAGACCATGTAATCCATACAAATAAATAAAATTGGAGTGTCTGTTTGTAATATTGAAATAGCCGGTTTTTACTTCATATATATGAATATATATACGGTACATACACCAAAATAACAGTTTTTACAATTTTTGTCTGTCTGTCTGTCTGTTTGTTCCGGCTAATCCCTGAAATGGCTGGACCGATTTTGACGGGACTTTTATTGGCAGGTAGCTGATGTAATAAGGAGTAACTTAGGCTACTTTTATTTTAGAAAAAGTCTTTTATTTTACTAAAAAACTAAAACTGAAATAAACTAATTAACACGCGGACGAAGTCGCGGGCACAGCTAGTATAATAATATGATATTCTGGGACATTATTTACTCACGGCCATCTGATCCGAAACTAAGCAGAGCTTGTACTATGGAAACCTATGGATAACTGATATACAACACATGCTACTTTTCTCTTGTAAATACATACCTATACAGATAATTAAACCCAGACTCAGAACAAACACTCATGTTCATGCACACAAATATCTGTCCTGGGTGGGAATCAAACCACGACCTCCGGCTTGAAAAGCAAGCATTTGCCAACCACGCCAACAGATAAAAGAGAAAATTACTAATCACTAAGAAATCAACTCTTTTAAAAATGAACTGAATTAGTCTTTATTGTCTTATACAAAAATAAATATATTTATTACTATGATTAGTTGTAACAAGTACTTTTTCCTTGTTCCAGATTAGGGTTCATAGAACCCCTTCGACGAAACGATTCGAGTTTGGAGCTAGAGAAGACTCTTCTCGGCCCCTCGAAATATTGTAAAAATCGCTCGATCACTGTCAACCACTACAATATACCTGCACTACTCTTGTATTATAGTCGTATTTTAAAAAGAAAACGAAAAGAAACTCGAAATAACGCCCTCTATCAGTGGCCGTGACAGAGGGTATTTAATAAATAATCTTTATATATGCATATATAAAAAAAAGAAAAAATATAGTGATCTCTAACGTGACGTCACAATAAATAATTGTGATTTATTACTAATTAATTCATTATTTTAATTGCTTTGCTGTTATCGCATTTTAAAGCGAATATTGCCCGTTGTAGTAAGATTTGTTTATTTTAAAATTATTGTTGTATATAGAAGAGAAAGTATAATTACTTAATCGTATTAAGTGTGACATTGCGTAAAGCAACTATAATACTAGTCATTGATCTAGTGTATTTATTTTGATAATAAATATTGAATTTTGTAATTGATAGTGATTAATTTTACTATCAGAGAGCTATTCGGGCTATTTTATTTAAAGATATAATAACACTGAATGCCCGAGTGCATTAATAACCAAAGAGAAAAGAAAATATCATAAACCTCATTGCTACTTTTGAAGAAAAAATAAAGCTGTCAATAATTGAATAGTCGCAGACTCAACAAATCTTGTATCGATTCGGAATTCGATAATCGAATTTCGTCAAGATGCAGGCGCAAATAGGTGTTGGGAACGAGCTGCAGAGAAGCTACAGGATGCAAGACTTCGCGTCACCTGGAGTGATCATGCGTGAGCGGAGCTTCGTCCGCCCACAGTCACATCACAATATGCACCATAATCAGGTATGTATTATCGATTACTTTATCATATTACTTTATAAATGGGTAAAATTTTAAAATAACGTTTGTGGGTATTGTATTTTGCACTGATGAATTTCTTTCTAATATTTGATTAATTGCCTAGGTACGTATTATTTAACACAATGGTATTTAAATAAAAGGACTTGTAAGAGACAGAAACATGTACCTAATATTTTATATCGTATAAAATAACATTAACGTTTTATAACGCGTTGTAATAATTCATGACCCTAATGTAGTCACCATAGGTTCATTAATTTGATAGTTCTTTATATGTATATAGTGAGGTTGATATCCGCAATTAAATACTTTCAAGTAAATCCTCAGCAAAATCTTATAATTTGTAGGTCTGCTTATTAAAGTTGATTTGGAAACTGTTTAAAATGAGTTCTATTAAATTGATGCGACATTTTACTGACACACTGACAAATCTTTGTTCCTTTTGAAGAGCTTAAGTTCTTTCATTAGTCGTTCAATTGTGTAAGTTAACATTTGAACAATGAATGAAAGAACGTAAGATTTAATCCATTGATTATATATGCAAACCATAGACAAATTGAAAATAACCATGATTACTGTACATTTAAAAAGTAGATATGAGAAATTCTTTTATTTTTGTAATTGAAAGGAACCTAGCCATAGAAAATGGTTCCATTCGGTTAGAAATTAATTGAGACAAACCGATGGTAACTTATTAGGTACGATATTGATGAACTTTTTTAGATGAGTTTTATTGCAAGAGCTATAAAATAAGTAGTAAATAAAACATTAAGCAATTAATAAAGTGAATAAATCGCGGCAATACTAAAGAATTTGTATCTTATTAACTATTGAAGGCCTTGGTAAGGATTTCTAGTACGATTGCAGTTAAAGGCGCTGCGTGGGCGATGACTTTGTTTATATTTACACCCACGCTAGTCTGCAACTCAATAACCTTTACATTTATATATAATCTTAATTTACTTATTTATATTAGTGAGAAACGATAGTTGAATTCAATTTAGCCAGTAAAGTAACTATTCATAAATGATTGCTTTACTGACGACTCTCTGAGTGGACTCAAATATCTAAATGATATTAATTTTTTTAGCATTAGACCGAACACGTAAACAAAAATATAATAATAATAATAATAACCTTACAAACCTGATATTGTAATGATAGATCGACAAAAACGCTGCACAGTGATGGTTGATGTTACCATCCCGCATGATGAAAATCTTCTGAAGGCTGAAAAAGAAAAAGAAATTAAATATTTGGATCTTGCGCGGGAGATTGTCAGCATGTGGGATGTTGACTCAGCTATCATTGTACCGATAGTCGTTTCTGCTAATGGATTAATAGCAAAGAGCCTCGAAAAACACCTAAAGAGGCTGACGCTAGGCGGTTGGGTCAAGAACAAAATCCAAAAAGCGGTGCTTTTGGACACGGCTCGCATTGTCAGGAGGTTCCTGTCTCTAGAGTCGTAACCTCCGGTAGCATAGACCCTGTTCCTGCTGCCTGTTGCAAATCCTATTTATTATATTTTAAAATGTATATTTCTGTTTTTTATATATTTTAAAATGTATTTAATAAGAAATATATATGAATAAATGATAATAATAATAATATTTCGCTAGATCACTGGGTCAAGGGTCGGATACAAAAGGCGGCAATAATGGGAACGGCACGCATTGTGAGAAGGTTCCTTACTCTGTCGCCCTGACCACCGGCGGCCTAGGGCGTCAAACCTCGCCGCTGGAGGACCTCTATTTTTTTCATATTTATTTATATATTATTGTTTTCTTTTTTAATTCAATTTTATAGATATAAATATGTAAAAAATAAGAACTTGAAATAAATAATTTGGAATAATAATAAAAATTACTTGAGAAGGTTGTAATAATTTTAAGGAAATACACAATACATGTTGATAATAGTTTTAACTTGATTTAAAAATTATAAAATTCAATGTATTCCCCATATGGACCTCTGTCTGAAGTGAATGAAATACTTATTTATTTAATTGAGTCTTAAAATAACTTTGAAGATTTGTAGGAGGCCTTTGTTTAGCAGTGGACGTAGTCAAGGTATTGATAATACGGTTTGCCAAAAATATATTTATTTATTGAACAAAACCGTAAAACTAGTGTACAGGAAGACGAGCAAAAACAGAATGACGTTAAATACAATTTGATTTAGAATGAAAGATAGGTTGCAAACAACAAGGGTTTCATATATCCGTATTATAGGAAAGGAGTCAGCATAATTTGTTCTAGAACATTCGATCGTAAGTTTCTCGTGGGAACTAAATATTATTTCATCATTAAATATATTATTGCATCATCCTTGTTACTATGCAACATAATTAATAGGAAGACTTAGGTTTAATTATACTTATATCTATAGGGGTAGTATCCTTAACTCCTCCCCCCCTAAGAGAGAAATCAGCTGGAGACATGTTTTCAGGGTCCAGATGATTTCGTTTAGGTATATAAACTTTTTTATAAATCTTACATTTTACAATCAAAAATATTATAAAGAATACAAAAATAAAAACTATAAACTTATTGTCCATACACTAATGTCCTTGGTTACCAAAATTTCACTGGTTTCACTAACACTTTCGCTATTAAACTTTGCACTATTTAAAATGTCCTTCACATCGCTGAGGTCCACGCCACGTAGATCTATTAGATTATTTTCTATCTTGATTTCTTCTTGCAGCTCTGGCATCATTACTGGTTTCATCATCGGGTTGGCCTCGGACATCTTAGTTTCAGTTTTCTTACTTATTACTTTGTCGCCAATTTGCGTTTCGCAATTATTCTCTGGAACTACTAAAAATGTCCCTTTAAGATTATGCTTCATTATTTGATTGTTGCAGTTTTCAGTCAGAATTTCATTTTCTTTCATGAATAGTAACCATATTCCATCAGCTACTCGATGACTTCTTACATTTTCAATTTCTATAATACTTCGATGACACGCCGTATTATTTTTCAGCAACATTATTTGCTCGATGCAGGTTGTATCCGCATATTGAATTATATTGTCTTCTTGACATAAAACTCGATCATTTTCGATTGCTCTACATGGGCTAACTAGGGGTTTGTATTTCAATCCATTCACTATAAGGTATGGGTATTTAGGTATAATAATTGAGGTTTTTAAGGAATTAGGGTTATATATAGGAATGGGAATTATTTTGTAATAATTATATGTGTCTTTCTCCAATAAGGGAACCTCTAACACGAAAACTAACTTATTATTATCGCAATATGATTTTAAAACTATAGTTTCTTCTATCTTAATTATATTATCTTTATTTAGTACGTGGACTAATCTATGATATTTTTCTATCTCTAACAATATATTATACAGTTCCGTAGTATTAATTATAGATTGATGCAATATGTGCAATCTACTGAAAGCTATAGCGGTTTCTATTTCCTGAACCATATTATAAAAAGTACGAAAGTTATTTAAAATTTGATATAAAATATTCATTTGAGTTACTATATTATGAATTTTAGTTTGATTATACTGAAGTGTTTCTAATTGCAAATTTTTAATATTTAACTGAATTAAATTATGTTTCAAATCGTCAGAAATGTTTACTAACTTATCAAATGCTTTTTGCATTAATGATATTTTATTTTCCACTGAATGTTCTCTATTTTTCAATTTATTTATCTCAGAATTATATCTTAAAGCGTCTTCGCTGTCTAAATTACCTGAAATTATTTTAATTATCGCACCTAAAGGGTTAATTAATCCTCTTTTAAACCTCTTATTGGGCATTATTTGTTTTAATCTATCATTAGTCAGTTCCATAAAAGATTCTATTTGTAAACTTAATCCTACAAGTTCTCTACGCGACTCATTTTTCGAGTATATCATATCTTTTAACTTAAAATATTGATTAATATTATCTTCTAAAAATTTACTTATAGTTTCTAAATCTATAGTTTTAAAAATAGTCCAGTGATTATTCTGAATCACTGCTGAGCTTATCCGAATCGGTGCTATCCCCGGATTTTGCCCCATATCCTGTATTTTTATGCCTCTTGCCGATCCCACTAGGGCCAGGAACATCAGGACTGCTTGCCACCACCTGTGGAGGGCGTTTTATATTCTTAATAGCTACTTTCGTATTTCTTTTTCCCAAATTTACTGGAACAATATTTATATTTACTTTGCCTATTACTTTAGCTTTTTCGTATCTAGGTAATTCTTTAGCTTTACGATTTCTAGTGGTTTTCATAAAAATAATGTTATCTTCTTTTAACTCGGGTGGATTTTCGCCCCCTTTCTTACTTAAAACGTTACTTTTATTTTCCCTAATTCTATCGCTAACATATTCGTATAAAACTTTTAATCGCTTTCTGTGGTCTTGCACTAATTTTTGCAAAAGATTTTTGTCCCTATCAATATCAAATACATCCCCTGATTCAGTATGTCCAAATACCATTTCAAAGGGTGTGAAATTAGTTGCACTGTGAATAGTGTTATTATATGCCATAATAGCGTAAGTCATTACTGACGCTGCATCTTGAATACTCTTTTCGTATTTCGCTAATCTATATATTTCAATTATGGTAGAGTGGAAACGCTCTACAATCGCCATTGAATTAGGGTTATTTGGCGTCCCTATGTGCATTTCTATTTTATACAAACTCAATAATTCCTTTATAAGATTATTATTAAATTCAGTTCCTGAATCACTACTTATTTTCTTAGGTAATCCATATATGCTAAAATACTTAATCAATGCCTTAACTATTTCTGGTGTACTTCTATTTGGTACATTAAAAGCTTGTGCCAATTTACTAAATGCGTCTACAATGGTTAAGTAATAATTATTTTCTATAAATAAAATATCCATAAAAACTTCTTCAAATGGCATACTTTGCGTTTGGGTAAATTGAATAGGCGGTTTTATCGGCTTCCTATCGTATTTCATTCTCCTACACTGTTCACACGCATTAATTATAGCTGAAATTGTCTGTTTCATGTTGGACCACCAGTAGTGTCTTTTTAATTTAGTAAGTGTCTCCCTAATTCCCCTATGAACAGTTTTACCCTCATGATATTTCATGATAATTTCTCTTTGTTCGTTTTCATCTATCACGTTAACTACCCTATCTGTGCACTCTATTAAATTTTGTGTGCCTTTCTTATATAATTCTGTAACTATTCTACTAAATACTTTTCTAAAAGCCTCTTCTTCGAAATATATGAAGTATTTATGCTTAAAATCTACGAATTCTTTTAAAAGCTTTTTAACTAAGTTTTCTATTTTTCTGTAGGCATGTGGACTTCCAAAATTCTTTGGTTATTATTTGAAATATCCTTGACACAAATATCGTCTTTATACCAAACATAAACAAGTATTTGCTTCGGCTTACTGTCTATAGCTTCATTTAGTATCGGGATTCCTTCGTGTTCCCTATTAGAAATTGAATGAGCGGTAGCTCCGTCATCCGAGTCTGATATATCGTAAACTGGTGCCTCTTTTATACTATTTCTTAACTTAACTGTATCCGAACTTGAGTCAGACAAACTAATTATTTCTTCTACTACATTATTATCTACGTTATTTCTAGCATTTTCGTCTTTATCGACGTTAACTTTCATAGATTCATCATCATTATCTAAAATATTAACTTTAATTCTTCTTATTTCTTTATTATTTAAACTAACTAATATACTAATATTATCCGTGTTTATATTATTGATTTTTACACGTGATAAGGCATCTGCGTTGGAGTTTTGCGACCCTTTTTTATAATTAATTTCGAAATCATATTCTTCGAGTCGCAAACGCCATCGCGTAAGTTTACTATTTGGTTCGTTAAGTGAATATAACCAGGCCAAAGGTCTATGGTCGGTATAAATATAAAACTTTTTGCCCCATAGATAAGGTCTAAAATGCTTAACTGCCCATATAACAGCTAAAAGCTCCTTTTCTATGGTGCTATATCTACTTTCTGTATCACTTAAAGTTCTACTGGCATATGCCACTGGTTTATCTGAACCTATACTGCCTTGAGAAAGGACAGCTCCGATGGCAAAGTTAGATGCATCGGTCGTTAAGATAAAAGGCTTATTAAAATCCGGAAATTGAAGCAATGGAGCATTTGTAAGTAACTTTTTACAAGTCTCAAAACTTTCTATGTATTCCTCATTTAATTCTATCTTTTTACCCTTTTTTAAGCATACTGTAAGTGGTCTTGTTATTTTTGCAAAATCCATAATGAATTTCCTATAGTATCCTATAAGACCAAGAAAACTTTTTATTTCTGTTGTTGTTTTTGGGATGGGATATTTTAATACCGCATCAATTTTATCATTGTTAGGTTTTAATCCTTCATCTGTTATAGTATGACCTAAATAAAGGACTTCTTTTCTTAAAAACTGTGATTTGTCTAACTGCACCTTTAAATTAGTTTCACGAAATCTTTCAAACACTGCTCTAAGCTTTTCGTTATGCTCTTGTATACTCCTCGCGAAAATTATGACATCGTCAAGGTATACAAGACAGTGAATGCCCTGTAGGCCTCTTAAAACATTGTCTATGGTGCGCTGAAACGTCGCTGGGGCTGTCTTTAACCCGAACGGCATTCTATTAAACTGGTAGTGACCGAACGGCGTACTGAATGCCGTTTTAGCCCTATCCTCTTTCTCCACTTCTATTTGGTGGTATCCGCTAGCTAAATCTAAAGTTGTAAAATAAACACTCTTTCCCAACATATCAAAAAGATCATTGATATTAGGTAAGGGGTATTTATCGTCTATTGTGATGTCATTGAGGCGCCTATAATCAATGACCATCCTCCATTTTTGTTTCCCCGAGTTGTCCAATTTTTTCGGAACCAGGTGTACTGGTGCACTCCAAGGTGAGAATGACTTTTCAATTACGTTATCTTTAAGCATTTTTTCAATTTGTTCCCTAATTTCTATAGTTTGCGTCGGCGGTAACCTATGTGCTTTTATGTGAATTGGATCTTCATTTTTTGTTCTTATTTTATGTTTCACTTCGTTTGTGAATGAGAGCGGTACGTCTTCGCAATAAAATATATCTTTATAATCTACACATATTTTTAAAATATTCCGTTTCTCCTCCTCATTCATATGATCAACTCTTAACTTGGAAAGATTATCCAGTAATAATTGATCTATCTTAATGCTATCACTATCTGTAAAATTTAAATTTATTTTATTACTATCTAAACTATTACCAACAAAGGGTTCAACTTTAAATGGACTGGTTATCGTCAACTCCATTTGTTCGGAATTGCAATTTTGAATAACCGTCGTTGCATAGCCATTAATACATGTAACTAAGGCTGCTGGCATCCTAACGCCTTTGGTAAACTCAAAAAAATGCAATATGCCTTCTCCGTTAGACAAATTAACAGGAAGTTTGACCCGTAATTCGCTGCGCGGCGGTAAAATATAGAATTTTCGCATGGGCGGGCTATACATAATAGGTATACGCGAGTTTTTTGTGAATAACTGCAGATTCTTCATATCAATATTCGCATGAAGCTGCGTAAGTAAGTCGCTACCTATTAGCCCGTCATATCTATCATCTACATTATATATATAAAATTTATGCCATTCGTAGCTTTTAAATATTTTAGGTAAGGGTATATAAACAACCTCACTATGTTTGCTGCTCGAATGGGTACTAACTACCTCAAAGTTTTCGTTTTGCTTAAAATTATAATAATATTGGTTAGCTAATTTTGGGCTTAAAAATGAGCGTTGGCTTCCCGTATCCAGCATGAAGATTGCATTCAATTCTGGAATACGTATATGCGGAAGGTTTAATATGCTACAATTTAATTTTATTTTTTCCGGCATGTAGAAGCCCGTATACAAAAATTTCCTACTTGCTCGTTATCATAGGAAGTACTAGGTAATACATTAGGTTCATTTTCATTATAGTCAGTGTAATTAATACGTCTACTACTGGCCGTACGCATCGTGACGTCCGTATTGCAACCCAAGCCATTTGGCTGCATCTGTGCCTGTTGCGAGCCGTGCGGTGCACTATCAGCAAAATCCCGCCCTTGAACTTGTGGCCTCGCATGCTCGAATGCACTATTATAAGTATTAGAGAACTGATTATTTTGATGCAAGTTATTATATTGTTGTCTGTTATTCCTATATTGGAATGGCGTATTTGAATAGTTATTATTTAATGGATTATTACTATAAGTACGCATTTGTGTTTGATTTTGTGACGAATTACGGCTAAAATTTCGATTTGGAGAAAAACCGCTGCTAAACCGTTGCGTATTCGACATACTAGCATTTGCACCATGCGTTGCTTGCGAATTAAAATTATTATTTCCGTTACGACCCTGGAAGTTGTGGTTTAATTTAGGAGTCCTTGGATTCTTTTGGTTATACACTTCTTGAAAGTTTTGTTCTTCTAGAACTATTTTTAATGCAACTTCCAACGTTGTAGCGTTTTTTAAACGTACTAATCTTACAAGATAATGTGGTAAATTGTATAAGAAAACATTCAATGATAGATTAATATAAATAGTCTGCTTAGCATTTCGGTCGATTTCTTCTGTAATTGTTTCGTTAACCTTTGCAATTAGAATACTGCGTAACTGTTGTATTCTGTGACACAATTCTAGATAACTTTCGCCTCTATTTAATTTTATGGACTCTAATTCTAGGACTAGACAGTCTTCTGTCCTTGGATCCCCGAAATGGTCCTGTAATACTTGTTTTAATTCTATCCAGGTTCCGATAGAACCACGTTCCCCAATTAAATTGGCTGCTTCCCCACTTAACCTACTCGTTATCGCGTGGAAAAGATATTCATTTTGCGCCTCATTTCCCCTATATAAGCCGACAATATATTCGGTTTTCCTAATAAATAGTTGCAAGAGTCTTGTCTCGCCACTAAATACTGGAATTATTTTTAAAACACCGGGAGGTACAGCAATGATACCTACGTTTCCGTCCATTATTTTTACTTATTTAATTAATCAAAACACAAAAAAAAAATATCTTAATACTAAACTAATGTGAATCCCCTCAAATGATGGACACAACCAAACCGCGGCCCCCAGTCCCCGGCAGCCCTGCTATTCCCAGCCGTGGTAACAGCCGTGGTTACGGCAGGGCAGGGGGTGCTAAGAATCCCCGGCAGATTCCGCGTTACCAACACCGACGACCTCTGGCCCTGGCAACATATAACACACGTACACTGCGGTCCGACGAGAAGATAACCGAACTGGAGGAAGAATTGAGCAGGTTACATTGGGATATTGTAGGATTATCTGAAGTCCGAAGAGAGGGGGAGGACTCGATAATACTGAAATCCGGAAACCTGCTCTATTACCGGGAGGGTGACCAAATATCCCAAGGTGGTGTCGGGTTCATAGTCCACAAGTCCCTCGTGAACAACCTAGTGAAAATCGAGAGTGTGTCGACGAGGGTTGCGTACCTTATACTCAGAATCACCAAGCGGTATTCGTTGAAGGTTATACAGGTATACGCACCCACTTCGACACACTCCGACGATGAAGTCGAGGTTATGTATGAGGACATATCCAGAGCCATACATACCTCTAACTCCTATTTCACTGTGGTCATGGGGGACTTTAACGCGAAGCTGGGCAAACGATTCGGTAATGAGCTGAGAGTGGGGCAATTTGGAACTGGTGACCGGAACCCCCGGGGCCAAATGTTGGCCGACTTCATGGAGAAGGAGGGACTCTTTATGATGAATTCCTTCTTCAGGAAGCCGGATCACCGCAAATGGACCTGGGTGAGCCCGGATGGTAAAACTAAAAATGAGATAGACTTTATCTTGTCGACGAGACGACAGATGTTTAATGATGTCTCCGTGATCAATGCGGTTAAAACCGGGAGCGATCACAGACTGGTCAGAGGCTCATTGAATCTTAATGTCAAACTCCAGAGGTCCCGACTGATAAAGTCTACGCTCCGACCTTTACCTATCCACGTCCAAAACCCCGAACCATTTCAGCTCGAACTGCAAAACCGTTTCGAATGCTTAGCAGACTGCGAGGAAGTGGACTCATACTATGACAGGCTCGTAGAAATTGTCCATACGGCTGGGTCTAAGGTCTTCAAGGCCCGCCGTACAAACAGAACTAAAAAGATCTCTGACTTTACCCTGCAACTTATGGAAGATAGACGGAAAATGGTTCTGACATCCTCAGATGATGCTACCAGATATCGGCAGCTCAACAGACAGATCTCAAAGTCTTTGACTCGCGACACGCGGCAATTTAATACAATTAGTATTAAAGAGGCCATTGAGCGGAATAAAGGCTCCAAAGTGTTCGCAAGAGCTCTGTCTGTTGGACAGAGCCAACTGACGAAGCTGAAGACTGAGGATGGTAGAATCGTCACGTCTAAACCTGAGTTGCTGGGAGAGATCGAGAAGTTCTACGGACAGTTATATACGACAACACAGCCACCTGTCAAAAGTCATGCCTCAGATCCCAGAGCACGACTAACCCGACATTACACCGAAGACATCCCGGACGTCAGCCTGTACGAGATTAGAATGGCTCTCAAACAACTCAAGAACAACAAGGCGCCTGGTGATGATGGAGTTACAGCAGAGCTTCTGAAGGCGGGTGGTACACCAATCTTACGGGCCCTTCAGAAGTTATTTAACTCCGTCATACTAGATGGTCAAACGCCACAAGCATGGCACAGAAGTGTGGTGGTGCTCTTCTTCAAAAAAGGCGACAAAACCCTATTGAAGAATTATAGACCCATCACACTGCTGAGCCATGTTTACAAGTTGTTTTCGAGGGTCGTTACGAACCGTCTCGCGCGCAGGTTTGACGACTTCCAGCCTCCCGAACAAGCCGGTTTCCGAAAAGGCTTTAGCACCATAGACCACATACATACGCTGCGGCAAGTTATACAGAAGACCGAAGAGTATAACAAGCCACTGTGCTTAGCGTTTGTGGACTATGAGAAAGCCTTTGATTCTATCGAAACATGGGCCGTGCTGAGGTCTCTCATAAGGTGCCAAATTGACTACCGGTATATCGAGGTGATAAAGTGTTTGTATGAGAACGCCACTATGTCAGTGCGACTCCAGGACCAGATCTCGAAACCTATCCACTTGCAGCGAGGCGTGAGACAGGGAGATGTTATATCTCCGAAACTGTTCACCGCTGCATTGGAAGACGTCTTCAAGCTTCTGGACTGGAAAGGCTTTGGCATCAATGTAAATGGCGAGTACATCACCCACCTTAGATTTGCCGATGATATCGTAGTCATGGCTGAGACCATGGAAGACCTCGGTACAATGCTCGATGACCTCAGCAGAGTCTCTCAACAAGTGGGTCTGAAAATGAACATGGATAAGACGAAAATCATGTCAAACGTCCATGTTGCACCCACTCAATTGAAAGTTGGTGACTCTGCACTCGAAGTTGTAGAGAACTATATTTACCTAGGACAGACCATCCAACTAGGTAGGTCCAACTTCGAGAAGGAGGTCAATCGTAGAATCCAACTCGGATGGGCAGCGTTCGGGAAGCTACGTAACATCTTCTCGTCCAAAATACCGCAGTGTCTCAAGTCGAAAGTCTTCGACCAGTGTGTGTTGCCAGTGATGACATACGGAACAGAGACGTGGTCGCTCACTATGGGCCTTATTAGAAGGCTCAAGGTCACCCAAAGAGCAATGGAGAGGGCTATGCTCGGAGTTTCCCTGCGGGATCGCATCAGAAATGACGAAATCCGCAGGCGAACCAAAGTCACCGACATAGCCCGAAGAATTGCCAAGCTGAAGTGGCAGTGGGCAGGGCACATAGCTCGTAGAGCCGACGGCCGTTGGGGCAGAAAGGTTCTCGAGTGGCGACCACGAACCGGAAGACGCAGCGTGGGCAGGCCCCCTACAAGATGGACCGATGATCTTGTGCGGGTCGCTGGAAATTGCTGGATGCGCATAGCGCAAGACCGGCAATTGTGGAGATCTATGGGGGAGGCCTTTGTCCAGCAGTGGACGTCTTTCGGCTGATATGATGATGATGATGATGAAACTAATGTGAAATTTTTATCACTTAATCTACACCTACTAATAAAATGTGGTATGTCCTACACGAGCGTTTTCTAATCCCTTATAAGACACAAAACACATATAAAAATCACACGGAAAATTCAAAGGAAAATTGACAGGATAGTGAAAAGATTTACTCACATATAACCCGCTGCTTTTCCGTTCTCCTGTGCGATGGTGATTCTGCTCCGCTCGCCCTGCGTTGCGTCGTGGTCCTTGACGAATTTGTTTGGTTCGCTGACCCGTTTAATCGTTTGAAAACGAACGTTGATTTCTTCTTCGCCCCCGAAAAGTATTATTCGTGATGGCAACAGAACCCAACGACAAGGTCACTTAACGGCTGCGCCAGTCAAGGTATTGATAATACGGTTTGCCAAAAATATATTTATTTATTGAACAAAACCGTAAAACTAGTGTACAGGAAGACGAGCAAAAACAGAATGACGTTAAATACAATTTGATTTAGAATGAAAGATAGGTTGCAAACAACAAGGGTTTCATATATCCGTATTATAGGAAAGGAGTCAGCATAATTTGTTCTAGAACATTCGATCGTAAGTTTCCCGTGGGAACTAAATATTATTTCATCATTAAATATATTATTGCATCATCCTTGTTACTATGCAACATAATTAATAGGAAGACTTAGGTTTAATTATACTTATATCTATAGGGGTAGTATCCTTAACTACGTCTTTTTTCTGATATGTTATTGATGATGATATTAAACTCTATCTACTTCTTTTAAAGTACCTAGCTTAAAACATTTGGTTTGAATATATTTTTTTTGAAATACCTTCATAATTCCCGCTGATTTGTTAAAAGTAATCTTATAATTGTACTATAGAGTTATAGAAGTCCCGAAATTCCATCCAGTTTTATAAGGCCTCCGTGTCTATCGAAGAGATTTTTCATAGACAATGGCTACCACACTTCCCACAAAGCGGATGCTTTTCATAAATCCTTTATTTATATTTTGCTTACGTATAATATGTATGAAGAAACTTCTGATAAAACCTTATTAGGCCCATTAATTTAGGCTGTGGATTGCTGTGAGTTTAATTAAGGAGAAGTTTTTTTTTATGCGTGCGTTTACTAAATGCGATTTTCCATGAATTGAATGCATTGCGATTGACGCGCACGGGTTTATGACATATTAATCAATACCACATTGCATTAAACGCAGTTTCATTTTAATATGCTTTTTGTCGTAATAAATTAATTACTATGCGTTACTCAGTGAATGCTGCATTAAGCTGATCACTCGAGGAATGTGCATTGCACACAGAAACGGTACGAAGGACCATAACTTTCAAGAACATTTTTTTTTTAAATAGACAACGCCCGTATTAGGTAATATAATCCCTGTGTCGCGGGGTATTTTACAAACATATAATAGACGAACACAAATTACATCCAGACTCAGAACTACTATGGGTATACAACTATTTATGGGTCACACAAATAGTTGTCCGGCGCGGGACTCGAACCCGCGACACGAAGCGGTGAGGTGACTGTCTTAGCCGTTGCGCCACACGTGCTGTCTATTAATTAATTATTATATTTGTTTCAGTTTCCAAATAATGGGAAACGGCGGAGCATGATTCTGACAAACGCTAAAGGAAAGCCTACCCTTGAAATATACAGGCCACCAGGTGAGTGAAACAATTACGAGGAGGACGTTTTCTATAATTAATAAGTATACAGTATTTAAAATGGCGGTCTTAGTGTATCTCTGAAAAATGAATAAATGACAAAAATTGTCTATGGAAAATGAATTGACAAAAAGACTTTAATTTTTTTAGATCATGTCGGATCCAAGATCATTTCTTCTACTTTCTAACGCGACATACCTTGCACAGCTTTACCTTCTAGTATTACTTATATCTACTTCACCTAAGTTATATAACTATATAATAATAGGTACTTACATTTTATTACAGAAGTCTATTATCATAATACAACTAGACATGTAAGCGCGGTAACGACCGACATCATGTCTGTATTGATTAATAAAGAAATAAAAAAGCACCGCATATATGAAAATAATAAGAACTTTGGGTACACGAGTACGCCATAGCGTCTGTTTTGACCTGACTGAGTAGAGTAGCTCACGATTGAGTTGTATGGCACGCCGAGATTACCTAATAGCTATCTGTATGATCTACGTATTCTCCTTTTTAGGGTTCCGTAGCCAAATGGCAAAAAACGGAACCCTTATAGATTCGTCATGTCTGTCTGCCTGTCTGTCCGTCCGTATGTCACAGCCACTTTTTTCCGAAACTATAAGAGCTGTACTGCTGAAACTTGGTAAGTAGGTGTATTCTGTGAACCGCATTAAGATTTTTACACAAAAATAGAAAAAGAATAATAATTTTGGGGGGTCGCCATACATAGAACTGAAACTCTATGTTTTTTTATCGTACCCATACATGTGGGGTGTCTATGGATAGGTCTTTAAAAATCATATTGAGGTTTTTAATATCATTTTTGTCTCAACTGAATAGTTTGCGCGAGAGACACTTCCTAAGTGGTAAAATGAGTGTCCCCCCCCCACCCCTGTAACTTCTAAAATAAGAGAATGATAAAACTAAAAAAAATATATGATGTACATTACCATAGAAACTAACAATTAACAACGAAAATTGGTTTGAACGAGATCTAGCAAGTAGTTTTTTAATACGTTATAAACCGCAGTTTGCTTTCATTTAATCAACTGAAATACTTGCTGCTACGGAACCCTTCATGTGCGAGCCCGACTCGCACTTGGCCGGTTTATTTTACCTCGTTTGGTATCACTGAAACGTAATTTTATTAATGTTTATCAATATTAATGAATAAAAAAAAAAATAACAATAACTACTTTATAAGTCTAATTGTTTTATTTTGTTAGGCATATAATCGTATTTTTGTTTTAGTTTCATAAAATTCCGCGCGTCTATAAGAATGTATTGCCACTTCACTCAGATCCAACTATTAATACTATACAATCATTATTACATACTAATCGATTAAATAGTGAATCAACTATTCAATCGATTAGTAAGTCCGAATAAATCACATGCTGGATGTCGTGTAAGCACTTGGCTAGGTATAATCACCACGTAAAATTGGCGCCAAATTTAAAAATAAACCAAACTTCATATTTGGAACACGCCAACAGTCTGATGTTTGTTGCGTCGGGACGCGTTCGCCGATTGTCAAACGAATGTTTGTGCGTGTTTTCTGTTATGGTAAATGTGGAATTATTAATGAGAAGTGAGATATGTCGCGGTGTATCGTGAAACAGTCGTTGTCGCAGCCGGTAGGTGTAGCGCCGGTCGCGCCTGTGGCTCAAGTGTCTCCGGTGTCGGTCACCACTGTATCCGTGGCTCCCGTGTCTGCTGTGTCTGTCGCAGTGACCGTGACTGCGCCGCAACCAGTTCCAGATGCCTCGGGTTTGTTTGTAATCTGCAATCACTATAGCACTGGTATTTTCTGTAGTACAAAAATAATACAATTTGAAGAAATTCGTGTTAGATTTTCGAGTTGAAACTGTGGGAACAGTCCATTAAAAGCATTGACCGTTACTGCGCCGTGTTATTTCAGTCAGAAAACACACACACAATTAAGTAGTGAGCTAAGATTTAAATGTTGTGTACGTATACTGTTGGTGTGTCTATAATAAATAAATAAATAAAAACACGAGTTTGGTGCAAGCTATAAGCTCCAGATAGCGCTTATTAAATCTTTACATTGTAATGTTTATGCATTACTTAAATCAGCAGTTATTAAATCTGTTGTAAGTATTTGTATACGGGTCTGATGCCTATTTACAAACAACAACATAACATAAAATAATTTGTTTAAATTTAAATGGTGTGGAAATGGGTATACTGGATTAGTTTTTGGATTAGGTCCACTAAAAATCATATATTTATAATTTAATCATAATATTATATTAAAAGACTAATGTTACACCATTTAGATTACCTATCAAAAACCACTTCATATTAAGCGGGCCTGTTATGTGTGAGGTGTTTTTGAAACTCCAAATGGTGTAAAAAATAGGAGTAATGAAATGAAATAATGAAATTTATTCAGCACTTGTGTATTTACATACACTTGTACTTGTCAAGCTCACAATGTATTACATAAACACAGTTTAAAAACAGTAATTAAGGCAACAAAGTATTTTGAATTAGTCCGTCCGTGCGGTCTGTTTCGTCACATATATTTTTAGTATCCTTAAATCTGAATAAAACATTGAATATTTTTTAAAAAGGATACTTGGGGCGTGATCTTTAAACGATATCGAAGCCAAAAATATAGTTTTTAGAATTTGTGTCTGTTTGTCTGTATGTATGTCCGGGCTAGATTCAAAAAGTAGGTACCTACTGCATGGATTTACTTCAAAAGAGAATGGCAGAATTCGTATCGCATACTTCTGTTGTTGTTCAGCTATATAATTTGTACCACTTGTTAAGACAACTAAGGTATTGATTTTAATGTAAGTATAATATTTTTAGAACTTGGAATTAATTGATAAAATCAAAAAGAATATTTCAATTATTTTCAATAAATAAACGTAATAAAATCGTAAACTAAACGCAGTTACGTTTACAAAAATTGCCATGTGTAAAATAATATAAATGTCGAAATTATAATTAATTATTTATAAATGGGAACAACATTACATATAAATCATATAATAATATACTTATTTATTATACCTAAGAAAGCACAGTAGTTGCATTAAATCGTAATAATTAATGATTTAGAATAGGAACGATTTTCGTCGTCAGTATTTTTTTTTGTTCATGGTAATTATTTATTGACAGGCAAAGACAATCTGTCAGGTCTTTATTGCTGTTGTTTTGATACATGTCATCAATTTAGCAAATAATCTTGCAGATATTACGTGAGTTCAGCATCAGTTTCTCCGTGCTATAATATATATCTGTTGACAGTGGATTCACGAAAGGACGCTTTATCATTTCATTAAAATGACGAGTTTGCAATGTATTAATTGCAACATTCGTTTGCCCCGTCTAAGAAGACAAACATTATCAGAAGAGAGTGAAGTTCTCAATAAACCCAATGTTGCTTTGTGCTATGTGATAATTATTGTTTGGTACTTATATGAAGATATTCTTAGGTGAAGTAATACTTAGGATAAATTAATAATAATATCAATACGATTAACATAGTTACAATAAACAAAGAATCTATTGTTTTATTAATTACCTCCAATCAAAACCTTATATATAACCCCTCGCAACCTCACACTATGTAATTAATGGCAATAAAGACCTTTTCATTATTTCAACAAATAGCTTTTTGCATCTTCCTAACCTAACTCGCGACCCGTTTAGGGTTTTCAGGGCAGGTTCGGAATAAATCAATGTAAAAAACTATAAAAAGAGATACAACATTTACTTTATCACCATAACAATGTTTATGTAATAATATTAAAAATATCTAGGGGCAATGTCACACAGATTATCCTAGCCCCAAACTAAGCAAAGCTTGTACTATGGGTACCAGGCGACGATATACATACTTATATAGATAGATATATACTTAAATACATAGAAAACATCCATGACTCAGAAACAAATATTCGTGCTCATCACACAAATATTTGCACTTACCGGGATTCGAACCCAGGACAACCAGCTTCGTAGGCAGGAGCACTACCAACTAGGCTACGGTGGCTACGGTGTAAATATAATATGTAACAATCTTCATTGGTACACTAGTTAACACCAGCATTTCATTGCCACATCAGTAGACACACTTTGATATTTACAGTATCTTTATTACTTAGGCAGTAAGAATGATTTTTGAACTGCAATGTTTCCACGGTCATGGGGTTGACCCACAGATTACCAAACGTAACCTTAAAATAAAACTGGCTATAACTTTTATATCCCAACTTCTAAAAATCTAAGAAATTAAAAATGCCTTTTCTATCGCATTAACCACCAATTAAAACATAAAATATCCCGAAACACGAAATTTTACTAGCGGTACAAAATTCTCAAACATTCTTGCCGTTTACCTTTGCATGAATATTACTAAGACGTCAGCTCAACATATAGGCTACATATTATCACGCTATCACTAACAGGGGAGGAGCTGTGATAATTTATAAAATTTAACGCGAGTAAAACCGCGGGGCACAGCTAGTAGATAATAAATAGCAAGTTACTAAGCTATTATTATTATATAGGTATAAAGTTAGCTGCCGTTTGTAATCCGTTTGCATCATTGTATCTAAAAAAATAAGGACAACACAATATAAAACCAATTTTTAAGGTAATTATAACATTTAAAATTAATTAATATAGCAAAGCCTCTTGGCAAATGCTTGCTTTTCATGCCGGAGGTCGTGTGTTCGATTCCCACCCAGGACAGATATTTGTGTGCATGAACATATGTTTGTCCTGAGTCTGGGTGTAATTATCTATATAACTATGTTTTTACAAAAAGAAATATATATCATCATAGTATATCAGTTATCTGGATTCCATAGAACAAGCTCTGCTAGTTTGGGATCAGATGGCCGTGGTTGAATAATGTCTCAGGACATATTTATATTGTTTTATAAAGGATAACGTATGGCTGCGTGGCGATAGATCATAAATCAAATAATGAAATATCTATTATGTTATAACCGTACGTTATTTTATATAGTTTAGTTCTTCGAGTAATACAAAACCTCGCAGTTAGCCAGTAAATCTTGGATGAAAGTTTCGCTTTTGTTCATTTGAGCGGCACGGCTCGCGTGCTGCCCGCGATCATCTGGGTTACCCAATTAATGCACACGCTTGTATGCGTTGTTTTTTAATACGAAAAGTTATTTTACGATATTGCACCTTTAAAACAATTCTCACTAATTGGTACGTCATTAATTTGTATTTAGCCTGCTTATATTTGGTTTTCTGTCCCGATATCTTCAACGCACGTCGGACAGTATATGTATATATTTTGTTATTACTTTTTTTTTAAAGACAACGCCCGCAACTGGGAATCTAATCCCTGCGTCGCGAGGTACTTCACAAACATAATAGATGGACACAAATTACATCCAGACTCAGAACAACTATTTATGGGTTACACAAATAGTTATCCGGCGCGGATCTCGAACCCGCGACACGAGGCGGCGAGGCGATTGTCTTAACCGCTGCGACACACGTGCAGTCAAATGCATTCTTTTTTTTAATAATTCTGGTAGGTGTTTATGTATGCCCAAACTAATACTGTCCCGCCTGTCCCTACTGGTAAATTTTTGAGATGCTCTATTTACTTTCTTTAGTGCAAATCTAATCATAGGTTATCTGGATGGGATTGCTTAGTCTGATAAGACTACCCCATTATTCATTGTAGTACTTGTCTCATATTAAACGTAGGAACAATAGAGAAGAAGAACAAGTTCAATACTGTTTGAGAAGTAAAAACAAAAAAAAAT
Organism: Pseudoips prasinana; assembly: GCA_951640165.1. Taxonomy (NCBI): domain Eukaryota; kingdom Metazoa; phylum Arthropoda; class Insecta; order Lepidoptera; family Nolidae; genus Pseudoips; species Pseudoips prasinana. Next base: position 5,964,266 of record OX621260.1, read on the forward strand.
ATTTACTGTTTTTGTTAAATGTAAGTCCTTAAGATGTTGGGTTAAAGATTTGGGGTTTAGATATATTAGGTTGGGGTAAAGACATTAGGCGCTCGGCATCTACCTGCACATTATTAATTTATTTGGACAACCAGTAGTTGTTATATTGTTGCTCCAGTCTAGATAATTAAGCATAGATTTACAATTAAATGCACAACATTCTAAGGTGTAACAACATGGACATAATTTGTATAATAGGGATACATAACACCAGGACATTGATAAAAATATTGTAGGTAGAACAAGTTCAACTTAATACAAGACACAGGTGGGCTGAATCAAAGAAAACATGTCTAGGTGGGGACTGTTGAGCAACCCCAAAAAGAAATGTATTTGTGGAGCAAGTCCAAACCATAGCCCACCTAACATCGTGCCCAGCTTGCCCTGCCTCATGTTCATAGCAGGATCATGAATGCCACAAGCAGGGCAATCAATGTGGACACGTTATGGGCCACAAAAGTTTGCCATCGACACACTAAGAAGGAGAAATGAATACAAAACCTACATTGTCCTTCAACTCGAATCCACTCCAAAAATACAGCCACAAGTCAATGTAGAAGCCGACATATAGAAGTAGAGAATGTAATGTAACTAATGATTAGTTTGGAATCATAATAGACTGCATACCGGTCATCGCCAGCGGCCTACTGGCAGCCAATCATCGTAACTGTACATCGAGTCGTTACGTCTGTAAAATACTCTCCGATCGTATATAGGAAGATAAGAATTGTCGAATTTATGTGCTTCTCTTGAATTTTTTCTGATTTGATGAAATCCATTAGCAATATTATCGATCATGCAGTTCATTATTGTCCAACTAAAGGGAATCCCCTCTCAGAATGAGAAGGCATAGGCCATTGTTCCATCATGCTGGCCTGGTGTATATATATATAAATAAATCTAGTTCTGAGACTGGGTTTGTTTGTCTCTATGTGTAATGTGCTTGTTAGCATCTTTATAAAGCCATTCGCATTACGGAAATGCCTTTGTATAGTGCGGGCGTTGTCTTTTTAAAAAAATTATATAATGTAGTAGCGAGCTGACTACCTTAACCAGACCTTGCTATGTTTCTTTTTCATTAGTATATATGGGTGCAAATTAATGTGGTCCCTAAGATTGATAAAATACACGTGGATGGATACATACTGAATAGTTGTATTTTGCCTATTAATAGGCAATTTTGCTACAAATTTGCTACAAATTATGTCTTTAGAAATTTTTTGTAGTTTCCGAGCTATCGAGAAAAAAGTGTTTTCTCCCCTTTTTCCAAGATAGCGTCCGGGGGATAAGAGTGGCGACCCCACAAACTTGAGGTTAAGCTTCTATTGACCACCCAAACATGTCCCAAAAATAAAATTGGGCCCTCTAAAATTGTAATATTCGGTCCTTCAATTGTAACATTTCAATGGACTTTGACAGTTTTATTTATTTTTTTTATTTTTACTTTATTGGGACATAAAACAGTTACACATTAGGTATAGTTAAATTATTTAAATATAAATTTTAAGAATAGGTAAACGTGTAACCCACACCAATGTCCGCGAATTAATGTTAAAAATAGGTAGTAATAAATGCGTGCATTAATTAAGCAGAGAAGTACCTATGTAGGTACTAGTGAGTAGGTATTAACTATAACTATTTTAGTAGTTCAGTAGCCATTTTTTTGAACTTAAAGTGCGATAGTGCAAAAATGTCCAAATCGTGGAAGTGTGTGTTATACGTTTCCACAATGCGTCGGAGAGGCACCCGTGCGCCAGCGTGAGTTCTGCACCGCGCGGTGTGGAACAGCCGAGGCACGCGTGCCTCTCGACGCATTACAGTTCTAGGTACAATATAACATAAGTTGTTAGTGATGTCAGTGCAATCAAACTTGTTATTACAAAGACCATGAAGCATCATGACCATCAGTAAACTACGTCTGGACTGTAAGCTCTGAAGTTTATAGCGTTCCAATAAATCTGTGTATGGTATTCTAGACTTAGTGCATCTATAGTGCATAGATCGTAGAAATTTTTTTTGAACAATTTCTAGTTTTTTTATGTAAACGTCAAAAATAGGGCTCCAAATCGGGACTGCGTATTCCTATTGAGAACGTACTAAGGTTTTATATAAAAGTAAAAATGTCGACGGTCTTTTAAAGTCAGATGACGATCTCATTATAAATCCAAACATACGATACGCTTTATTAATGACATTATCTATGTGACAGTCGAAGTGTAATTTTGAGTCGATTAAGACCCCAAGATCTCTAATACGGTCGACTCTTTGTAGACTGATATCACATAGATTATAATCGAATGTTATAATGTTTCTGTTTTTTGTGAAAGTAATTATATTGCATTTGGGTAAGCTGAGCTGAAGTTTATTTTGTAAACAGTATCGAGAAAGTCTATCTAGGTCTTCCTGTAAAAGTAGGCAATCTTGTATGGTTTTGCATGTCTTGTAAATTTTGATATCGTCGGCGTACATTAGAAATTGGGAATGGATGAAACATGTTTTAATGTCATTAACGAATAAAGTATACAATAGTGGCCCAATTATTGAGCCTTGGGGCACACCAGATGTGTTTTGAGAGTAGAAAGAAAGATAGAAATACTCTATTCATAAAACACTACCAATTCAAATTACATTAGGTACATAAAACGTAATAACGGGACCTCAGTTATTTATCACTTACGCGACTGGTTGAGAGCCCTCTGCTTTCGCCAACTGCAACGGACTATTTCAAAATTTTTTGTTACTATAATTTTGTATTTGACTATATTTATGTCCTACATTATGAGCTTGACAAGTACTAGTGTTTGTTAATACCCAAGTGCTGAATTAATTTAATTTCATAATTTATGGTGCCAATTTGAGCATAAGCTACAACCAGAATTGCTATAGCGCTGGTACTCTAGTTGGCCCCAGTGATTGACGCCATACATATTGTTTTATATATGTGTTACAAATGTTAAAAATATACTACAAAATTACAAAGAAAAAACAATACATTTAAGAATAATTCATAGATTAATTTAGTGACATTAGCAATCCATTTCGATTATACTATGTTCTCTTTGGCAACGCGCATCAATACTCACATCTTTGTTAGTAAAACAAAATATATATTAAATCGTCGATGGCAACTTTGAAACAAAGTTTTTATATGTTTTGTGATGGTTCTGATCAAATTGTTTGGACGGTTAACTATAATAATATAACACGCTGTAGTATATAGAAATATAATGAAAATACTTCTATAAACAAATTCTACAGATGCTGCTCTATAAAATTTGCGCGTAATACACAAACTCTATAAATAATAATTTACTCAACTCACAGCTGAGGAAATTTTATGAGAAATTGAGGCGGAAGCTGGCTGACTCAATGGATGATGAAAACTGAATCATAGGTCAGAAGTGCGATAAATATTTTATGGTTTTCTGAAATCAACTAAACTAAAACTGTATTAATAAGTTAAGAGTAGAGTTTTTCTTTGATCCGTAAACTGATATACTGTTTGACTGGCTTGTTGGTCTAGTGCTCAGTGACCCTGATTGCTAAACCAGAGGTCGTGGGTTCGAACCTCACCCAGGAGAAATTGTTGTCAAGAGCACCATTTTTGAACTGAGTCTGGGTGTAATCTATCTATATTTTTTATCATTATCATCTTTATCATTATTTATTTTTTATCATTTTATAATGCATAGGTATGTATTTATAAATATACTAGCTGTGCCCCGCGGTTTTATCCGCGTTAAATTTTATAAATTATCGCGTTATATGACAATATGTAGCCTATATGTTGACCCGACCTCTTAGTAATATTCATGCAAAATTTGAAGTAAATCCATGCTGTACTTTTTGAGTTTAGCCCGGACATACATACAGACAAACAGACAAAAATTCTAAAAATTATATTTTTGGCTTCGATATCCATAGTAGATCGCGCCCCAAGTATCCTTTAAAAAAAATATTCAATGTAAATATTTTTCTACGATTTTATTATATGTATAGATATGTTTATCAGCTGTCGGGTTACCACAGTACAGGCTCTGCCTAGTTTAGGATCAGATGCCAGTGTGTTACTTGTCCCAAGATATATAAATGTACAATTCTGTTAAGACAGTATGAAAGTGAAGCTATAATAACTTCAGGCGGGCTCTATGATTGTTTGCCGACTTACCTTGACTATGTACCTCGGAGAGCATTGAAGCGGTGCCGCACCTGATCTCTTCGCGGCCATATCGGTTGACCGTCCCATCGGATTATAAGAGTAAGAGCGTTTTCACATTATCCGATCCGATATCGGTGTCGGACGACGATAGCCTACGACGATAGACACCACGTGCTATTTTCACATTTTCCAACAAAATTGTTCCGATAAAGCCATTTACTCTATAGCTTAGTCCGGACAGGTCATTATGGCGGACTATAAAAGAAAACTCTATTTGCTGTATCTATTATATTTGAGATGCAAAAAAAAGATCTGTCCGCACACAGTATTGGATAAATCTCATTGTGGAAGCTAGATATTCAGAGAGAGCATTTTATACTCTTTATATCAAGCAACAAAACGCACCAAGAAAGTTTTTAATTTCTTTGGCATCGGACTTTTTGCACACAGAGACAATTTAGATAAACGTATAGCACACATACAAACATTATCGCCCGACGGCTCACGGGCGTCCGATGGTGCCGCCAGCATATCGGTGTCGGCTCCGATTTCCGATATCGGGCAGGACAATATGAAAGACAGGTACATATTTCATATATTTTACTTACCCCGATATCGGATCGGCGTCCGACACCGATATCGGATCGGAAAATGTGAAAACGCTCTAAATGTGTAGGAGTGTAGGTGTAACTGTGTTTGCTCATGCACTAGGGCACTATAATATGCCCTGCCTATACTTTGCTGGTAGTATCTGTAACTAATGGCAGTCGTAGAAAAATTTGACCAGGTGCAATATATTCTTCTTTTTCTTTTCTTTTTTTTTTATTTTTTTCAAAAGACAACGCCTGCATTAGGGAAATAATCCCTGTGTCGCGGGGTACTTTACAAACATATAGTAGACAGACACAAATTACATCCAGACTCTGAACAACTATTAATGGGTCACACAAATAGTTATCCCGCGCGGGACTCGAACCCGCGACATAAAGCGGCGACGCGACTATCTTAGCCGCTGCGCTGGTAATCCGACACTACCGCGAAGAGATCAGGTGCTATTATCCCTAGACCAAATGAAAGTAGCCAGTCCTTTCGTGTCGTATCGGCTTTAGGTTCATTTATGGAACACCACGCATCGACAGTGAACTCCATAGTATAAATATAGCAAACGTGTACGCATAGGCCCATAAATTAAAATGCTTTCAATAGAACGTATTCTTCCAGAACATAAAGGGCTGCCATGATCGTTTTACTGTTGGCCATGAGGATTATTATACATAGAATCTATAGCAATACATTTTTATATACAGCGCATAAGCATACCGCCTATCTTATGGTAAGCAAATACGTAGCCCATTTCGGATTTGGATTTGAGGAAAACTCGCGCGTCGAAGGGCTTCATGTTTTTGTATCTTTGGAAAACTATTACAGGTGTCTCATTCCATAGCCATACGAGACTCTTTCAGGTCTCTCTACTTTCAGTCAGAGGCGCGAGGCGCGTGCTAGTACATATGAAATGAAAGAATTCATCTTTACATAATGATATCCTACATAATCTACAATTTTAAAACGCAACTATTCCTATATATTAGTCTAAACGTTTAGACTTCCAGTTGATCTATATTTCGTCTGTGTGTCACGGTGTTTTGGCCAAGTTCCATCTGTTCATTCATTTGTATATATTCGCCGACTCTTCCGTCTTGGAGACGAGGCGCCTTCTATTTATTATATTTTCAAGACTTGTGTAAGAGAAACTTCATTATTTCTTCATTTTCCTCTCACAATCACGTCCTATCGCATCATCACGATGAATAGAACTGAGTATTTAATTTTATCTACCATCTATCTTCCATCAATGACCTACACAACATCTTTCCTATCTCCCTCTTCTCTTGACGACCACCGTTGACCACCAGGTGTCCGCACAGACGGCGTGGCGACGACGGGGGCCGCGACGGGAACCACGGCGAGCAACGCTGCCAACAAGCTGAATGTCCACGCGAAGGAGTTCACCATGGCGAGGCCTGCCGACTTTCATAATAGGTGAGTGCATACATTTTACTAGTTTTTTGGTACGAAGTCAAAATTCAGTTGACTCCACATCAGGGATTAGTCCCTCCCTCTTACCCACCACTGCAACTCCTGTAAGCCAGGATCAATAGTGGCACACAAAGAAATTACAGTGCAGTGCAATGACAGAGCGGTGAGGCTCAGGTATGTCCCGGGGATTGGCTTTAACTGTCTTGGATCCCGCAACGAATTTAATCAGAAAGAAAAAGGAGGAGTTAGAAAATGAATAGCTCCACACTCCACATCAGTGGTTACAATTTCACTGCGATAACCGCTCTTACTACCTACGTCATTTATTTTAAAGACAACGTCCGCGTTAGGGAATCTAATCCCTGTGTCGCGGGGTACTTTACAAACATAATAGACTGACACAAATTACATCGAGAGTCAGAAAAACTATTTATGGGTCACACAAATAGTTGTCCGGCGCGGGACTCGAACCCGCCACATGAAGCGGCGAGGCGACTATCTTAGCCATTAGCCACAGGTGCAGACATATGACACCTAAAAAAGGAGGAGAAATTGAGCTCAAATTGAATCTATCAAAGACCTATTCGACGGTACTTGTTACTGTACCTTCCATTTGCTATTCATGAACGCGAAATCGTTGGAGTGGTAGCTTGTACATTCGCAGAAAATGAGTTGTGTTTGATTTTCCGGTAACGACGTCCAAAAAATATTATTAAGGTTTTCTTTATCGATATTTTTTCTCAGTAACCGTCTGCTGGGTATTAAATATCTTGCAAGAGCCCAGCACTAGCTAAATTATTACCTTAAGTACGACGTATTAGCGCTACATAATACGAATTAGCTGTCGGATACATGAACCAAGGCAGGCAGTAAATTTAATATTGCAAGGAAGAGTTACTCCCCTTCTCAGCCTGGTATTGGCACGAAATCTGTCCGCTCTGTGATGCTATACCATACCTATCGTACGTGTATTGTTTGTTTAGTGTGTAATTTTCCTATGAACGTCAACAATATTTGTTCTACATACTATGAACTATTTACCTATTGTGGAGAGTAAAAGATGTTATTAGTGGACTAGTAGAACTTATACGTAATATAGAAGCACGAGAAGGAATCCTTTACATTATTAAAATATGGATTCCAGCTACTCTAAATTTGTACGTCTGCACGATGCTGATCATGCAGTGAAATCACGGAAATACGTATTAGGTTTGGCTAATCTTTATAAAAGAAAAACTTTTCGAAAAGTTCAGCATTTTGTCCCACGCCATAACTCGTTGCCACCACCGATCCCAAAACGATAGTAAGAGCGTGGACCATAAAACAGTTCTGAGCTCTCCGTGGTTCGGTCACGTTAAGCAGTCGGTTTAACTGTTGTCATAAGACAGCAATGGACAAGCTATATTAGAGGCAAACGGGGTGTAAATAACTCCGACACAATAAGTATACGGTCGCAATCCACTGTTTTATGCTTCATTCGGAGATATTTTTTTAGGCAACATTACCCCATCAAAGCTAGATATGGTATTTAATTCAAAATGGATGGTGTTTGTTACATGCAACTCCAACGATTTATAACCATAGAAATGAAGTCGCCAGTTCAGTGTTGAAGAACTACGCGTATCTAAAACACGATTGCTAATGAAGATTGATATTAGAAATGTGTGTTTGAATTTTGATATTTCTTTTATGCATGGGGCATGTTTGAGACCAGAGCAAAATGTTTCATCCTAAAAAATGACAAAATGTAATTGATGCACCCACTCGTGAGATAAAATCTTGCTGACAAGTTTAGCCACGGCTTCGTCATACCTGCCAACCTAATTAACGTATCCATTTATACACTGCATGTAAGCAGACCGCTTGATTGAACCTTGAACTTGAACTATCTTGAACCTTGATGTATAACGATAAAGTTTTCCATTGTCTGTCGAATAAATTTTGTTTTATCTACAAAATTAATTACACAGACTTTTTCTGTTTAATGAAAATGTTTTTGGAGTACGGCCGTCTCTCACAGTGGTGTTTGACCTTGTTCCACTTGTTTCTTGTCAACTACACTAACGTGTCCGGCGCTGCTGTCCATTGGCGCGGCTCCAGCGCAGACACAACAAAAATCTGCGAAACAATACGCGAAACTGTGATGATTGCGTCGCCTACCCATGTCGTCCTCATTCGTACTATCAATTGTATAGTTTTTGTTATCACTTTGTTCTCGGCTACGGTGACGCGAACACGCCCGCGCGCGCCTAAACGGGCCGAAGACCGTGCCGCCCCGCGCAGTACGCGCGCACGCCGGGAGACGCGCGGAGTTCCCGACACGCGCTACCAAACAACGCCGAAATTATACTTCGAACGCTAACGAACGAACTTGACTCGTACACTCGACATTTTTGAGTACAAATTTCAACAGTGCCGATAAAGTGATCTGCCGACAAACGAATCGCTCGAGAAGTGTAGGTGCTAGGTGCTGCGCTGGCCCGTGCGGCTGGAAGTGTAAGCTCTGAGGAGGATGTGCCGCGGATACCGGATTCTATTAATAAAGTTCCGATGCTGAGAGGGAAATGAGACGTAATTTGTCGGCAACATTGCCAAGTTTACATTGAGATTTGCCGTTGAAGATAGTGATAAATTTTATTGTAGCTCGCGTAAACATAAAGTATATACAAACAGTGAGATGACGAGTGTTGTGTAGTGGAACGGTCTTGTGATCTCTAGTAGCTTTGTAAGATTTATTTATTGTGAAAATGGTTCGCGGCGCAAGATACTCTACTTCGGATGTGTAAGTAAATTTTCCACTGCAATATTACAATATCAGTGTGAATCAAGCGAGTCCAGGACTCAGTAAATTGTCGCTTATTATAGTCATGCCACTTGCCACTTTAGCGGTGACTAGCATGAAGAGGACTTTGTCACTGTCCGTTAATTCTTTAACATCTCTCATATGGGTATACATTTATCATAAAAACTACATTTATTGATATTAGGTACTGCCTTGGCATTTTAGATAGGCATCTAATGCTATTACTACTATCTATTATTATATATAATATTATGTCACTTAAGTTAAGTCAGTGTTCATGTGCTTTAGAAGGCCGGACAATCGAATTTGAACCTTCATTGGTAGTCCTTCTTTCTTTTCCTCGTCTTCCCAAAGTTCCAACAAAAATAATTTAACAAAATGTGCGCAATACATAATTAAAAGATATGTATTCAGAAAAAAAAGTTTTCTCCTGGTTTTAATAGAAAGCACGTGAAAATACTTGGCAACGAACGCACGCGTTTAAAAAAAGGATATGTTAGGTGCGGTAAGATCAGACTTTTCCTTCGTTTTCTTACAAACACTAATTTTGAGGTGAGTGGCGTTTTTTGGGGGACACAGGGATGCACTTTGCATTCGCTTACTCTATATAATATATATTTCTTTTGTATCTGAGTTGCTTAAGAATAAAAGGTTCTATATTTGAAATTGGTTTGACAACTCATCTAATTGTCTTTGGTATTATATTCTCCTTCAAATTACAAACTCAATTCAATTGACAGACTAAACAAAATCCATTGTACGAGGCTGCGTCATTCTCATTTATTGTAGCCATGGAGATCATTCCACTGTTTTGTTGACTTGTCATTACTCGACCTCAAGGTTGTAGCCACATTTTATTTTCTGTTTATAAATATGACTTCATTTAGTTTCATCATTTTCACTAATTGATCGTATATAGACTCAATATCTGATTTTAGCAGCCAAACAAAATACAAATTAATATGTAGTGTTAATTGTCAGTTTAATTAAGCTAGGATGCAATGTGCATCGAAATATGGCCAAAAAATATCATATGCAAGAAGGACGCTATAAAAAAACTATAAATGCGCCAGTATGGTACCAACACGTGCTTTGGCCACCATTCTCCTTCTTGCATGTGCATATGTTTCGTTGATAGGGTGGTCCAATATTGAGTTAATTATACTGACAATTAGCGGAATTAAAACTAGATATAAATTTTGTATTTTTTTGGTCTTGACTTATTTGGATAATTTATGTGTGCATAGTTTTTTTTTATATAAGGCCATGTTTTGGTATTCTTAGATTAGCAGGTAATGGTACTGGTAGTATCCTCTTGATAACAGAATATAATGAAGTTACCCTTGCTAAAACAGTTACTACTTAAAATTTCAGGATGCTGTTAATTTCAAATCAATTCAAAATAGCCTTAATTACTGATAATAATTACATCTATTTCATTATAACTTGTAATATATAGTTTTACAATAAAATAGAATTCAATATAATTCATACCTATTCAAATATACCAAATTCTCTTTCACTTCTAATAATTAATTTTTAATCTGATACTCCTAATCTTTGACATCGGTAACATTATTATCAGTTTGCCGTTTGGCATAGACCCCCCCCTCGAATTTTCCACGTATAATATATAATGAAGTGGTCCAATGTATCTCCGTTGTATCCACAGAAATGACCTCTGAAGTCGATTTCCATCCAGCGGGGCCCTCCGACGTTATAAAGCCGAGATACCTAATAAATTGATGTCAGACGTAACATGGCTATGTTTCTTCTGACATATATAAAAACACATATTAATTACAACACTAAAAGATAGCAGGGAACGTGGGGATCTAATTGAGACGTTCAAGATCTTAAATGGGCATTATGACATAGAAGGCTTCGATAAACTATACCTACGAAGTGACAATTCCCATTTACGAGGACACCATCTTAAATTGTGCACCACTTTATCTCACAAAAACCCTCTCAAACACTATTTAAACAACAGAATAGTCGAAGCGTGGAATAAACTCCCAGAAAACGTAATCTCAGCCCAAAATGTGAATCAATTCAAAAATAGACTCGACGAATATCTCAGCTGCAATAGAAACTAGTGGAGAAGAGCTGGATACAGGCACTTAGCAGTTGAATTAACTGCTTGCCTTTTCTCTAATAATAATAATAATTAGGAATTCTACTATACTTTAATTATTTTAGTAGTAGACGTCGAGGAGCGTTCGCGCTCACCAGAGTGAGTCATGGAATGCAATACGGTCGTGTATATGTCTCGTAAGTAATTGATCTAGTTTAATAATATAGCAGTACTTTATTATACCGCACTGACCACATACATGCAGGTTATCTAAGTATCATGTGTCCAGTGTTATGTTTCGTGTGTCGTGCAATATTTAATCGAATGTTTAGGCTACCTATATATAGCGCTAATATAATTTTATTCAATAATCTTACTTACTTATCGTATAGCCAGTGGTTACCCTCTTATCTCTTATCTTGGTTGGGGGTGTACTTGTGTACAGCACTTCGACCCTTCAGGATCTTTTGTACTATCCCCCACTGGTTTGAACATAATCCAGTACGCTTCTTAGAGGTAGATCCTTGTAGTCACCTGGTTCTGGATATGCCAGCCCCAGGATTGCCATTCTGTGTCTTGCCAGTGCATCGCATTTGCATACTATATGGAGCATTGCATGGTTATCCTTGTGTCAGAGTTGTTAATGCCACCCATTAGGCCTCCGACATGGCTTTAATGTTGCGTAATAACTACTACCGGGACCGACAGCTTAACGTGCCCTCCGAAGCACGGAGACGCTCAGAAATTAAACCACTAAACCACCGGTTAGAGGATCTGTCTATGAGCGCTTCAGTGTATAAGTGTGGTTAGCAATGGTGTCAGAAATCCTTTCAAAATTTGTTCATGGACATGTGAGGTTCTGTGTTACTGAACATAGTCTTACATACATTTTATTGGTCAATTTAGCGTCCACACACAATTTTTTTTTTATACCTAGCCCGCATTAGGGATTCTTATCTCTGTGTCGCGGGGTACTTTACAAACATTATAGACATCCAGACTCAGAACAACTATTTATTAAAGAACTGAAAACAACGAGCAGTTGGCTGGCGCAAAAGGCTCTCAACCAGTAGCATAATTTAAGCGACTAATACCTGAGGGCACCCTTATGGGGTTCGGGCCAGAGCTCAGGCGGCCGCTGAAGTAAAAAGATGGAATTCGAAATGGGGGTCAGATCACAGATCATTTGGCTGCCGTGATGATAATGAGGACACAGTTGATGGTATTAATATTTATTAGCATAAATACTTCATTGAATGCCATGGTGAAAATGTTTATGTTAAAACATTATCGTATTCTGGCAGCCTTGACTTTGATTGTTAATATAATAGGCAGACATTTCCTATGTATCGTTCATTTAGATGAATAGCAAACGCGATGTATTCTCAGTTATTAGAATATTTTTTAAATAACACCTTTATTTGTGAAGCATTTTATCATAAATGCATTTTTTTTATTATCATGGATTCTTTGCCTATTCTCTGCATATTAATAATAATATATAATATCCTCAGACATTTTTACACACGGCCATCTGACCTCAAACTAAGCAGATCTTGTACTATGGAAACCAGATAACTGATATATTACATATACTACTTTTCTTTCGTAAATGCATAGTTATGTATATGGATTATTCTTCCATATATATGATGTGATATTCTACCCTAATTTTTCTGTAACACTAGTTTCCTTATCGCTCGTTAATTAATTTTTTTATAATAATATATAACTTTATTTTTTCTCTCACGCAGAATTTTATACATTAAATATATATATTTATATTTACATTAAATATATATCGAACGAATGGGTTGTATAAATTTGAAGTGTTCAGTACCTGGTGCGGTGGCGGAGCGGTTAACGCACATGGGCCGGATCCCCGTGGTCGTGGGTTCGATTCCCACCCGCACTTAAATTTATACAATTCATTTTAAAGATTTCTGAAACACATTAAATATAGTTAATCTACGTGTACATTACTAAGTGTAGTTAGGGTTAATCTCTGTGAGAGACTGGTGTCTGTACTAGGAGACTTGTATGACTGATCGCCACTCTCTCCACACTCTGGATAGGTAGATTTTAATTTTGTACCTCTCGATTATGCTGTAGTAAATGTGAGTGTGTGTGTTTTTGTGTTGTGTGAATATTTGTTGACCAGACTTTTGTATATTCATATATTTAACCCTGTATGTAAATAACACACCAGCCCCTAGCCGTTTACATATTATGTATATATAAGTCTTGTATGTATATATACCTTCTCATGCGCTACTTATCGTGTGGGTAACCCTAGTGTCAGAGTTGATCCTGCCGCCCATTAGGCCACTGACATGGCTGAACGACTGTTGCCTAAAGGCTACAACCGGGACTGACAGCTTTAAGTGTCCTCCGAAGCACGGAGATGCTCAGAAATTAAACCACTTTGGCGGTTACGCATCTATGGACTTACCGCGGGGCAACTTGCTTAACCTCGCCAATCACGTACGGTGTGATTGACATTGTACACTTAGGTGTTTGTAACATTCAGTAATGATAGTAGGTATATATAGTTGCTCCTTCATCATGTCAGCCAAAGTAAAAAGCCTCCCCAAAGAATGGGAGATATGTCAAGATCACCACGCTTAGCAGGCGGGTTGGCGATCGCAGTTTGACGGTCATAGTTCACAGTAAAACGCTGCTGCCCGTTCTCTGGTAGGTATTCCCTCGGACGATTTCTACGCCCTCCACGGGTTGAGATGGGGTGATGATATTCTATGCCGTCACCATACAGCAAAGTTAGTTGCTCATTATCTACAAATATGTATTTACATAGCTAAATGTTGCAGTTACACTATTTATTCTCAGTATGAACAGTACGTTAAGATTATTTTCATTTCACTTCTGTAGGTTAACGCGCCGTTGGAAAGAGCTCTGTTCCACTTAATAGAATATCGTCTATTTGGCTAGATTGCCGGCGTGCTCGCAGGTGTGCCACGTGTCCAAGATATACATTGTTATGAGGTAGAGCATAGCATTCATTCGCTCCATCTGAAGTTTGAATAGGAAGCATTTCCATTTTACAAATGCATATTACCGATAAATTACACCCAGACACAACAAATATTCGTGCTCATATCACAAAGATATGTCCTGAGTTGGGATCTATCTCACGATCTCTGACTTAACAGTCAGTAACGAGTAGCCAACAGGCAAACAAAAAAAATAAATAAACAGGCCTGTCAATTTGGACAGAAAAAGTTTACCAATCTAACCAAAGGATATCCTTTACTTTTCAAATTTGTCTAATGTTTTTACTAGTAATTTTTCATTTTTAAACGACTTCAAAAGGAGGAGGTCCTCAAGTTGATCGGTTTTTTTTTATTTTATCGATTACTCGGCGATTTATGATCCGATTTACGTGATTATTTTTTAGTTTGATGCGGAATTGCCATATGGTCCCATAAAAATTTTACATACTTTGGCCCAGTAGTTTTCATTTTATGTTCTCTTTTGTATGAAAATGTTAATATATAAATATATTAACATTTTCATACAGAACGTGTGAACATAAAATGAAAACTACTGGGACAAAGTATTTAAAATTTATGTATTTATAGTATAGTGTGTAGTTATGAAACTATTGTATTTATACGATTGTATTTTATAGTACCTACTTGTCAAGTATTTTAGTAATTTTTATTATACTTGGTCTATAGTGCACCTACCATAGTATCTCTGCATCACAAGGTTAAGGTTGACTGGGAGAGAATGCCTTTGGCATTAAGTCCGCCTTTATACAGTATTGTGCAATAAGTATAAATAAATAAACAAATAAAAATGTTCATACAGAATTCAAATGGCGTGAATACGAGTATAAAGGACAGTTTCAGACTAGTGTTTAATACGCGCGTATAAGTTCGTTCTTGGAAACGCATGTAGGCGCACCTTTTAAGAACGTACACCGATTACCTACGCTGAGATTTATGAACCTATTTACGTGAATCATCTTTGATGCGGAATAGCTGCTATTTTTTATTATAGCTCAAGATAGATAGAGCTCAAGATAGATAGGATTTATATAACTGCAATAGACGCCACATAGACCTCACTTTGACCCTGTTAGCTTCTTTTTAACATAATAAGGACAGTTTTCAAAGAATAGGTAGGTACCTACTCAATGTTAATTTCATAAAACTAAAGAAACCGCAAAAATGCTTTTGTTCATTCAACTCTGGCCACTTGTCCAAATATTCATCACTTTAGCGTCAAGTGGATAAATGGTGTAATGACTAGGCTCGCTCCAACAGCAGCGAGTGCAGTGCAGACAGGACACGCCACTTGCCCCCATTCTGGCTCGCCACTGTTACGACACACCGTCTGTGTGGCGATAGGTGACCATTGCAGCTTTCTGTTTACATACATGACTCATATTTTGAAGTAGCGTACGTGAAATAACTGAAGGAAACGACGATAACATTATAATTTTGCTTCTCAACCTTTCCATGAACCTTTGCACTAAGTTGTGGTGAAAACTCCAACAAAAACGGTTTGGGTACCTCTTTGGTCTCATGACCCATATTATCGACTTATTCCAAGCATTCTCTTATAATAATTTTTAGGTTTATTCGAAAAGCCGCTTTGTATCGACTTTCAAATGCTAGGCTTCAGTTATGAAATCTTTATTTTATTTATTATCTGTAATATATTCTAGATTACTATTTATAATATATCAATACACCGACAACTGTGTCTCCATTCTTCGTTCTTTTCTTTGGTTGTCTGGAAGAGATCTCATTTTGTGAAAAGACTGAAATGTATTAATTTGTTGTACCTTTTGGAGTACAATCAAGACTTTATCGTCTATATCAGTCGTCGCCACTAGTTATAGATAATGCAATGATTTTACTGCATAAATAAGCACCTTTTCGTACTTGGTGGTAAGAAGAAATACTGAGGAAAAAGTGGGAAACCAAAGGTACTACCAGTTTTTAACTTTAATATAAAGTGGGACATCTCGCACCTGTATAGGATGGTGAACATTTCTTGAACATGGTGAACCGATTACCATCAGTTATATTCCTTTAAATGGTAGTTTAAACATGATATCTGTGTTTCATCACAATTTGACGAACCGTTCAAAATGTGGTTTTCGAATAATACCTACATTGTACACCTCTTTGTTTTGAATTAAACTTAGATTTCCTTACTCTTTAGGAAATGTTTCCTTGTTAATTAGTAAATAGACCGATTGGATTTCCATATTTCCTAATTAAGCTCTACTGTTTGTTCAGTGCACACGGCTCTATTGTGGTAAACGAAAATAAATCTCTATCTTACTTTGTCACCGCTTTTGTTGTGAATGGACCTAAGAATACGCCATTTTGTGCGACAACCTAGTTTGTGGGGACAATACCAAGTTCATTGACGTCAAACTTGTAGGTGGGACGTACAAGTCCAAGGACCCGCGGTGGCTTATTATATAATGATCTTTAAGACTAAATGACCAGGGACTTAAAAGATGTTATTAGTGGACTAGTAGAACTTATACGTAATATAGAAGCACGAGAAGGAATCCTTTACATTATTAAAATATGGATTCCAGCTACTCTAAATTTGTACGTCTGCACGATGCTGATCATGCAGTGAAATCACGGAAATACGTATTAGGTTTGGCTAATCTTTATAAAAGAAAAACTTTTCGAAAAGTTCAGCATTTTGTCCCACGCCATAACTCGTTGCCACCACCGATCCCAAAACGATAGTAAGAGCGTGGACCATAAAACAGTTCTGAGCTCTCCGTGGTTCGGTCACGTTAAGCAGTCGGTTTAACTGTTGTCATAAGACAGCAATGGACAAGCTATATTAGAGGCAAACGGGGTGTAAATAACTCCGACACAATAAGTATACGGTCGCAATCCACTGTTTTATGCTTCATTCGGAGATATTTTTTTAGGCAACATTACCCCATCAAAGCTAGATATGGTATTTAATTCAAAATGGATGGTGTTTGTTACATGCAACTCCAACGATTTATAACCATAGAAATGAAGTCGCCAGTTCAGTGTTGAAGAACTACGCGTATCTAAAACACGATTGCTAATGAAGATTGATATTAGAAATGTGTGTTTGAATTTTGATATTTCTTTTATGCATGGGGCATGTTTGAGACCAGAGCAAAATGTTTCATCCTAAAAAATGACAAAATGTAATTGATGCACCCACTCGTGAGATAAAATCTTGCTGACAAGTTTAGCCACGGCTTCGTCATACCTGCCAACCTAATTAACGTATCCATTTATACACTGCATGTAAGCAGACCGCTTGATTGAACCTTGAACTTGAACTATCTTGAACCTTGATGTATAACGATAAAGTTTTCCATTGTCTGTCGAATAAATTTTGTTTTATCTACAAAATTAATTACACAGACTTTTTCTGTTTAATGAAAATGTTTTTGGAGTACGGCCGTCTCTCACAGTGGTGTTTGACCTTGTTCCACTTGTTTCTTGTCAACTACACTAACGTGTCCGGCGCTGCTGTCCATTGGCGCGGCTCCAGCGCAGACACAACAAAAATCTGCGAAACAATACGCGAAACTGTGATGATTGCGTCGCCTACCCATGTCGTCCTCATTCGTACTATCAATTGTATAGTTTTTGTTATCACTTTGTTCTCGGCTACGGTGACGCGAACACGCCCGCGCGCGCCTAAACGGGCCGAAGACCGTGCCGCCCCGCGCAGTACGCGCGCACGCCGGGAGACGCGCGGAGTTCCCGACACGCGCTACCAAACAACGCCGAAATTATACTTCGAACGCTAACGAACGAACTTGACTCGTACACTCGACATTTTTGAGTACAAATTTCAACAGTGCCGATAAAGTGATCTGCCGACAAACGAATCGCTCGAGAAGTGTAGGTGCTAGGTGCTGCGCTGGCCCGTGCGGCTGGAAGTGTAAGCTCTGAGGAGGATGTGCCGCGGATACCGGATTCTATTAATAAAGTTCCGATGCTGAGAGGGAAATGAGACGTAATTTGTCGGCAACATTGCCAAGTTTACATTGAGATTTGCCGTTGAAGATAGTGATAAATTTTATTGTAGCTCGCGTAAACATAAAGTATATACAAACAGTGAGATGACGAGTGTTGTGTAGTGGAACGGTCTTGTGATCTCTAGTAGCTTTGTAAGATTTATTTATTGTGAAAATGGTTCGCGGCGCAAGATACTCTACTTCGGATGTGTAAGTAAATTTTCCACTGCAATATTACAATATCAGTGTGAATCAAGCGAGTCCAGGACTCAGTAAATTGTCGCTTATTATAGTCATGCCACTTGCCACTTTAGCGGTGACTAGCATGAAGAGGACTTTGTCACTGTCCGTTAATTCTTTAACATCTCTCATATGGGTATACATTTATCATAAAAACTACATTTATTGATATTAGGTACTGCCTTGGCATTTTAGATAGGCATCTAATGCTATTACTACTATCTATTATTATATATAATATTATGTCACTTAAGTTAAGTCAGTGTTCATGTGCTTTAGAAGGCCGGACAATCGAATTTGAACCTTCATTGGTAGTCCTTCTTTCTTTTCCTCGTCTTCCCAAAGTTCCAACAAAAATAATTTAACAAAATGTGCGCAATACATAATTAAAAGATATGTATTCAGAAAAAAAAGTTTTCTCCTGGTTTTAATAGAAAGCACGTGAAAATACTTTGCAACGAACGCACGCGTTTAAAAAAAGGATATGTTAGGTGCGGTAAGATCAGACTTTTCCTTCGTTTTCTTACAAACACTAATTTTGAGGTGAGTGGCGTTTTTTGGGGGACACAGGGATGCACTTTGCATTCGCTTACTCTATATAATATATATTTCTTTTGTATCTGAGTTGCTTAAGAATAAAAGGTTCTATATTTGAAATTGGTTTGACAACTCATCTAATTGTCTTTGGTATTATATTCTCCTTCAAATTACAAACTCAATTCAATTGACAGACTAAACAAAATCCATTGTACGAGGCTGCGTCATTCTCATTTATTGTAGCCATGGAGATCATTCCACTGTTTTGTTGACTTGTCATTACTCGACCTCAAGGTTGTAGCCACATTTTATTTTCTGTTTATAAATATGACTTCATTTAGTTTCATCATTTTCACTAATTGATCGTATATAGACTCAATATCTGATTTTAGCAGCCAAACAAAATACAAATTAATATGTAGTGTTAATTGTCAGTTTAATTAAGCTAGGATGCAATGTGCATCGAAATATGGCCAAAAAATATCATATGCAAGAAGGACGCTATAAAAAAACTATAAATGCGCCAGTATGGTACCAACACGTGCTTTGGCCACCATTCTCCTTCTTGCATGTGCATATGTTTCGTTGATAGGGTGGTCCAATATTGAGTTAATTATACTGACAATTAGCGGAATTAAAACTAGATATAAATTTTGTATTTTTTTGGTCTTGACTTATTTGGATAATTTATGTGTGCATAGTTTTTTTTTATATAAGGCCATGTTTTGGTATTCTTAGATTAGCAGGTAATGGTACTGGTAGTATCCTCTTGATAACAGAATATAATGAAGTTACCCTTGCTAAAACAGTTACTACTTAAAATTTCAGGATGCTGTTAATTTCAAATCAATTCAAAATAGCCTTAATTACTGATAATAATTACATCTATTTCATTATAACTTGTAATATATAGTTTTACAATAAAATAGAATTCAATATAATTCATACCTATTCAAATATACCAAATTCTCTTTCACTTCTAATAATTAATTTTTAATCTGATACTCCTAATCTTTGACATCGGTAACATTATTATCAGTTTGCCGTTTGGCATAGACCCCCCCCTCGAATTTTCCACGTATAATATATAATGAAGTGGTCCAATGTATCTCCGTTGTATCCACAGAAATGACCTCTGAAGTCGATTTCCATCCAGCGGGGCCCTCCGACGTTATAAAGCCGAGATACCTAATAAATTGATGTCAGACGTAACATGGCTATGTTTCTTCTGACATATATAAAAACACATATTAATTACAACACTAAAAGATAGCAGGGAACGTGGGGATCTAATTGAGACGTTCAAGATCTTAAATGGGCATTATGACATAGAAGGCTTCGATAAACTATACCTACGAAGTGACAATTCCCATTTACGAGGACACCATCTTAAATTGTGCACCACTTTATCTCACAAAAACCCTCTCAAACACTATTTAAACAACAGAATAGTCGAAGCGTGGAATAAACTCCCAGAAAACGTAATCTCAGCCCAAAATGTGAATCAATTCAAAAATAGACTCGACGAATATCTCAGCTGCAATAGAAACTAGTGGAGAAGAGCTGGATACAGGCACTTAGCAGTTGAATTAACTGCTTGCCTTTTCTCTAATAATAATAATAATTAGGAATTCTACTATACTTTAATTATTTTAGTAGTAGACGTCGAGGAGCGTTCGCGCTCACCAGAGTGAGTCATGGAATGCAATACGGTCGTGTATATGTCTCGTAAGTAATTGATCTAGTTTAATAATATAGCAGTACTTTATTATACCGCACTGACCACATACATGCAGGTTATCTAAGTATCATGTGTCCAGTGTTATGTTTCGTGTGTCGTGCAATATTTAATCGAATGTTTAGGCTACCTATATATAGCGCTAATATAATTTTATTCAATAATCTTACTTACTTATCGTATAGCCAGTGGTTACCCTCTTATCTCTTATCTTGGTTGGGGGTGTACTTGTGTACAGCACTTCGACCCTTCAGGATCTTTTGTACTATCCCCCACTGGTTTGAACATAATCCAGTACGCTTCTTAGAGGTAGATCCTTGTAGTCACCTGGTTCTGGATATGCCAGCCCCAGGATTGCCATTCTGTGTCTTGCCAGTGCATCGCATTTGCATACTATATGGAGCATTGCATGGTTATCCTTGTGTCAGAGTTGTTAATGCCACCCATTAGGCCTCCGACATGGCTTTAATGTTGCGTAATAACTACTACCGGGACCGACAGCTTAACGTGCCCTCCGAAGCACGGAGACGCTCAGAAATTAAACCACTAAACCACCGGTTAGAGGATCTGTCTATGAGCGCTTCAGTGTATAAGTGTGGTTAGCAATGGTGTCAGAAATCCTTTCAAAATTTGTTCATGGACATGTGAGGTTCTGTGTTACTGAACATAGTCTTACATACATTTTATTGGTCAATTTAGCGTCCACACACAATTTTTTTTTTATACCTAGCCCGCATTAGGGATTCTTATCTCTGTGTCGCGGGGTACTTTACAAACATTATAGACATCCAGACTCAGAACAACTATTTATTAAAGAACTGAAAACAACGAGCAGTTGGCTGGCGCAAAAGGCTCTCAACCAGTAGCATAATTTAAGCGACTAATACCTGAGGGCACCCTTATGGGGTTCGGGCCAGAGCTCAGGCGGCCGCTGAAGTAAAAAGATGGAATTCGAAATGGGGGTCAGATCACAGATCATTTGGCTGCCGTGATGATAATGAGGACACAGTTGATGGTATTAATATTTATTAGCATAAATACTTCATTGAATGCCATGGTGAAAATGTTTATGTTAAAACATTATCGTATTCTGGCAGCCTTGACTTTGATTGTTAATATAATAGGCAGACATTTCCTATGTATCGTTCATTTAGATGAATAGCAAACGCGATGTATTCTCAGTTATTAGAATATTTTTTAAATAACACCTTTATTTGTGAAGCATTTTATCATAAATGCATTTTTTTTATTATCATGGATTCTTTGCCTATTCTCTGCATATTAATAATAATATATAATATCCTCAGACATTTTTACACACGGCCATCTGACCTCAAACTAAGCAGATCTTGTACTATGGAAACCAGATAACTGATATATTACATATACTACTTTTCTTTCGTAAATGCATAGTTATGTATATGGATTATTCTTCCATATATATGATGTGATATTCTACCCTAATTTTTCTGTAACACTAGTTTCCTTATCGCTCGTTAATTAATTTTTTTATAATAATATATAACTTTATTTTTTCTCTCACGCAGAATTTTATACATTAAATATATATATTTATATTTACATTAAATATATATCGAACGAATGGGTTGTATAAATTTGAAGTGTTCAGTACCTGGTGCGGTGGCGGAGCGGTTAACGCACATGGGCCGGATCCCCGTGGTCGTGGGTTCGATTCCCACCCGCACTTAAATTTATACAATTCATTTTAAAGATTTCTGAAACACATTAAATATAGTTAATCTACGTGTACATTACTAAGTGTAGTTAGGGTTAATCTCTGTGAGAGACTGGTGTCTGTACTAGGAGACTTGTATGACTGATCGCCACTCTCTCCACACTCTGGATAGGTAGATTTTAATTTTGTACCTCTCGATTATGCTGTAGTAAATGTGAGTAAGTGTGTGTGTTTTTGTGTTGTGTGAATATTTGTTGACCAGACTTTTGTATATTCATATATTTAACCCTGTATGTAAATAACACACCAGCCCCTAGCCGTTTACATATTATGTATATATAAGTCTTGTATGTATATATACCTTCTCATGCGCTACTTATCGTGTGGGTAACCCTAGTGTCAGAGTTGATCCTGCCGCCCATTAGGCCACTGACATGGCTGAACGACTGTTGCCTAAAGGCTACAACCGGGACTGACAGCTTTAAGTGTCCTCCGAAGCACGGAGATGCTCAGAAATTAAACCACTTTGGCGGTTACGCATCTATGGACTTACCGCGGGGCAACTTGCTTAACCTCGCCAATCACGTACGGTGTGATTGACATTGTACACTTAGGTGTTTGTAACATTCAGTAATGATAGTAGGTATATATAGTTGCTCCTTCATCATGTCAGCCAAAGTAAAAAGCCTCCCCAAAGAATGGGAGATATGTCAAGATCACCACGCTTAGCAGGCGGGTTGGCGATCGCAGTTTGACGGTCATAGTTCACAGTAAAACGCTGCTGCCCGTTCTCTGGTAGGTATTCCCTCGGACGATTTCTACGCCCTCCACGGGTTGAGATGGGGTGATGATATTCTATGCCGTCACCATACAGCAAAGTTAGTTGCTCATTATCTACAAATATGTATTTACATAGCTAAATGTTGCAGTTACACTATTTATTCTCAGTATGAACAGTACGTTAAGATTATTTTCATTTCACTTCTGTAGGTTAACGCGCCGTTGGAAAGAGCTCTGTTCCACTTAATAGAATATCGTCTATTTGGCTAGATTGCCGGCGTGCTCGCAGGTGTGCCACGTGTCCAAGATATACATTGTTATGAGGTAGAGCATAGCATTCATTCGCTCCATCTGAAGTTTGAATAGGAAGCATTTCCATTTTACAAATGCATATTACCGATAAATTACACCCAGACACAACAAATATTCGTGCTCATATCACAAAGATATGTCCTGAGTTGGGATCTATCTCACGATCTCTGACTTAACAGTCAGTAACGAGTAGCCAACAGGCAAACAAAAAAAAATAAATAAACAGGCCTGTCAATTTGGACAGAAAAAGTTTACCAATCTAACCAAAGGATATCCTTTACTTTTCAAATTTGTCTAATGTTTTTACTAGTAATTTTTCATTTTTAAACGACTTCAAAAGGAGGAGGTCCTCAAGTTGATCGGTTTTTTTTTATTTTATCGATTACTCGGCGATTTATGATCCGATTTACGTGATTATTTTTTAGTTTGATGCGGAATTGCCATATGGTCCCATAAAAATTTTACATACTTTGGCCCAGTAGTTTTCATTTTATGTTCTCTTTTGTATGAAAATGTTAATATATAAATATATTAACATTTTCATACAGAACGTGTGAACATAAAATGAAAACTACTGGGACAAAGTATTTAAAATTTATGTATTTATAGTATAGTGTGTAGTTATGAAACTATTGTATTTATACGATTGTATTTTATAGTACCTACTTGTCAAGTATTTTAGTAATTTTTATTATACTTGGTCTATAGTGCACCTACCATAGTATCTCTGCATCACAAGGTTAAGGTTGACTGGGAGAGAATGCCTTTGGCATTAAGTCCGCCTTTATACAGTATTGTGCAATAAGTATAAATAAATAAACAAATAAAAATGTTCATACAGAATTCAAATGGCGTGAATACGAGTATAAAGGACAGTTTCAGACTAGTGTTTAATACGCGCGTATAAGTTCGTTCTTGGAAACGCATGTAGGCGCACCTTTTAAGAACGTACACCGATTACCTACGCTGAGATTTATGAACCTATTTACGTGAATCATCTTTGATGCGGAATAGCTGCTATTTTTTATTATAGCTCAAGATAGATAGAGCTCAAGATAGATAGGATTTATATAACTGCAATAGACGCCACATAGACCTCACTTTGACCCTGTTAGCTTCTTTTTAACATAATAAGGACAGTTTTCAAAGAATAGGTAGGTACCTACTCAATGTTAATTTCATAAAACTAAAGAAACCGCAAAAATGCTTTTGTTCATTCAACTCTGGCCACTTGTCCAAATATTCATCACTTTAGCGTCAAGTGGATAAATGGTGTAATGACTAGGCTCGCTCCAACAGCAGCGAGTGCAGTGCAGACAGGACACGCCACTTGCCCCCATTCTGGCTCGCCACTGTTACGACACACCGTCTGTGTGGCGATAGGTGACCATTGCAGCTTTCTGTTTACATACATGACTCATATTTTGAAGTAGCGTACGTGAAATAACTGAAGGAAACGACGATAACATTATAATTTTGCTTCTCAACCTTTCCATGAACCTTTGCACTAAGTTGTGGTGAAAACTCCAACAAAAACGGTTTGGGTACCTCTTTGGTCTCATGACCCATATTATCGACTTATTCCAAGCATTCTCTTATAATAATTTTTAGGTTTATTCGAAAAGCCGCTTTGTATCGACTTTCAAATGCTAGGCTTCAGTTATGAAATCTTTATTTTATTTATTATCTGTAATATATTCTAGATTACTATTTATAATATATCAATACACCGACAACTGTGTCTCCATTCTTCGTTCTTTTCTTTGGTTGTCTGGAAGAGATCTCATTTTGTGAAAAGACTGAAATGTATTAATTTGTTGTACCTTTTGGAGTACAATCAAGACTTTATCGTCTATATCAGTCGTCGCCACTAGTTATAGATAATGCAATGATTTTACTGCATAAATAAGCACCTTTTCGTACTTGGTGGTAAGAAGAAATACTGAGGAAAAAGTGGGAAACCAAAGGTACTACCAGTTTTTAACTTTAATATAAAGTGGGACATCTCGCACCTGTATAGGATGGTGAACATTTCTTGAACATGGTGAACCGATTACCATCAGTTATATTCCTTTAAATGGTAGTTTAAACATGATATCTGTGTTTCATCACAATTTGACGAACCGTTCAAAATGTGGTTTTCGAATAATACCTACATTGTACACCTCTTTGTTTTGAATTAAACTTAGATTTCCTTACTCTTTAGGAAATGTTTCCTTGTTAATTAGTAAATAGACCGATTGGATTTCCATATTTCCTAATTAAGCTCTACTGTTTGTTCAGTGCACACGGCTCTATTGTGGTAAACGAAAATAAATCTCTATCTTACTTTGTCACCGCTTTTGTTGTGAATGGACCTAAGAATACGCCATTTTGTGCGACAACCTAGTTTGTGGGGACAATACCAAGTTCATTGACGTCAAACTTGTAGGTGGGACGTACAAGTCCAAGGACCCGCGGTGGCTTATTATATAATGATCTTTAAGACTAAATGACCAGGGACTTAACACCTTTCTGAGTGCAAATACTTGACAGTTCAATCTCATAAGTGTTTCAAAAACAATGCAGTCTAATGGCATTCCGTGTGATATATTTTTGTGATCTGGCAGGGGCATGTGCCTCTGTTCGTTATATATATTAGTGTTAAAATCCTGTAGATTGTCGGAAGTATTCACAAAATTATTAATTAGGACAACAAGGAATTCTGTTGCTTGCAAATACTGCGCTGAGTGTAGTTATGCAGATGTCTACTATAGGTACTTTTAAATTGATTTCAATGTGACACTTCGTTTACACTATGCTCACTCAACAATTGGATCTATCGTTGCATCTCGTCTCCGTTCTTAAATCTGAATGCTTAATTCGTAAACATAGCTATTTCTTATTCTTTTATTGTACAGAGACGAGCTTAACTCAATATAATCTTAATCTTGAAATCTCTCATTCCATGAGACTCTATTCTCTTTATATTATTGTATCCAGATTTTATGTATAGAGAAGTCGAGAAACCGTTTTTAATATCCCAATTCATTTCCGCTTCAATTTATTTAGGCGTCCAGAACAGTTTAGTGACTCTTGGTGGCGCGCTTGGATCTCACCGCTAACTGCATTTTCGCTGTTAATTCTTCCTTACCGAAGTTGAAGTGGTTTTTGAATTTAACTTCGTAAGGATTATAAAATATTTGAAACAAAATTTAATAAATTTATGAATGTCTTTATGTAGATGTAGAGTTATGATAAAAATTCTAACTTGTTCACTGACTGACATAAAGACATTCCCCTAAACCCCCTTACGCGTAGAAATTTTGTACAAAGGTTCCCCTTCAAATGTTGATAAATAAAAAGGCTGCAAAATTAATTTAGGATAGTAAATAAAGAAGTAATTGAAGTCCACCTGTATGAAGTCGCGGTTAAAAATACCACTACCAAAGTATAAATAAAAACAACTTTTCTCATGCTAATTAAATTAAAATGTTTTAAAATGATGACCTCATGATTCGTTTGTTGATTTTCTTCCAAAATTAAAGACATAACAAAATAAATATTATTATTATATAATCCGGAAGTACCAAAAAGTGTTTATGGCATCAAAAATGTCCTCTCCATCGTAATTTTAAGCATGAGCTCATTGATCCTTTACTTCGTCGGTATGAAACAATTTGCGTGGCGCTGCCACCATAACGGGCCTAGTGGCACAATGACGGCTCATTATTTATACGTATGTATGGAGCTATTGTCCACTCTACACTATGAATGACAATGAGTCCTCTAGCTGTTATATTGAATGAGCAATCATAATTTGTTGAGCTCTTTTATAACAACTTTATAATATTTATTCGTTTTAATGTTAGAAGATTAACTTACCCCTTTAATTAATAAAATAAGACTTTGACTTCGATGCTTTTTTTTTGTTAAGGAAGGGCCAATGTCTATACATGCCACCCGCAAAGTGTCTGCGGGTGGGTATGTCGAACTTACACCGACTAATCGCACTACACACTACCAGCTCGTAATAAAACATCTTGTGGTTGTAGTATAGCGCTACTTGATACAGATCAAGCAAGAAAAGAAATCTTTTCTTACACAAGTATTATTTTTTTGTGTGCGTTGAATTCTTTTGTATGGGTTATATTTTGAAATAATGAAAGAAATTCACATTGATTCGTATGCCAATAGTGATTAAAAGGATAAGTAGTACTTACATATAAATTCTAGCAGTTTCACTGGCATCAAACTTTATAAATTATAGCGTGTTATTCGGATGTATAAGCTATATGAGTATTACTACAAAGTTTCATCAAAATCCGTTCCGTAATTTTTGCGTGAAAGAGTATCAAAGATCCATAAGTCCATACATCCCATACTCACAAACTTTCTTATTTATAATATTAGTGTGATAGTGGAGGCAGTGAAGAGGGAAGAGGGCCCGAAAGCCCTTGATTTTAAACGGTCAAAAAGTTGTTGATTTTAGTTTTTAAGATCTGGGACTCTACCGGCTAAGTCGCCGAACGTCGATTTCTTAAATGGCGGCGTTCAAATAAATAAAGGTTAAAGATGACTTAATCAATCGTTAAATCGGCCTCTATGACCACATGTGACGTTATAAATGGTCCGGAATCGATTGTCAATGTTGAAGCCAATTTAAAGATTGATTAAGTCATTTTTAACCTTTATTTATTTGAACGCCATTAAAGAAATCGATGTTCGGCGACTTAGCCGGTAGAGGCCCTGGTAAAATTTATTAGTTCGTATAAGTTGCTCAAATCAGAACTTCTCTAATAAAATTCACATGTATATTTTGTATGTGATGAAATTTCAGACAATCTTTATATTAGCTCAGCGGGCCGTCGTGTCGTGTAAAGTATGGTAGCAATTTTCGACTTTCCTTTACGTGACATTGCAACGCATGCTTGGTTATAGTTAGTGTCTAATATATGTGAGTGAGCCGTTCGAGGTCGAGACGCCATGAGGACGAATAATATTTAATCGAAATGACTGGTTGACCAGAGGGGTTGGCTCATTTCGTATAAGCCTGGAAATTACGTCAGTCTTCAGGGCACGTTTCCTTTGATAGTTGGTGCGGAGGAATAGGACGCCAAGCTACCCCAATCTGTCAAATTTACCCAATTGAAAGTGAACACAATTGAAAATTTGACAGATTGGGGTAGCTGGATGTGCTGGCGTGTGCACTTATTGTTGCTCTTGTCTTGGTCTTTTATACAATTTATTTTTATTACTTGACTGGCCTAGTGATTAGTGACCCTGATTGCTAAGCCAGATGTCGTGGGTTCGATCTCCACCCAGGATAAATCGTTGTGTGATAAGTACGAGGATTTGTTCTATGTCTGGGTGTAATTTATCTATGATATTTATTTATTTAGATATATATAAGTATATTTATGTCATATCACAGGCTATGCTTAGTTTGGGATCAGATAGTAGTGTGTTAGTTGTACCAATGTATTTATTTATATAATATTTTATCATCTTCGTATATCTATATAGTCAGTTGCTGTATTTGTATGGAGGGGGTCTAAGCGGGGACATAATTACTCAGCATCCCGAACTGGACTTATTTGCCGATGGATTGGGTCATTTATATAATAAATTCCATATAATTTTAAATAAAATATCATAGGTACACTTAAATATTTAATTCATTTTTATTGTTATTATTGTTACTATTACTTATTATTCATATTGGCTTTGCCATTATTCTTATTTTATATAAATCTCTGTGTAATTCAATTGTAAGGAAATTAATCTTGTAAGTGTTTTGGATGGTACATCTGTTAGCTTGTAAGATAACATGAATAAATAAATGAAATGAAATAAACAAATATGTCTAGAATACGTTCTACTCATTGATATCTAAGAAATAATGAAATTTATTCAGCACTTTGGGTATTTACATACACTTGTTCTTGTCAAGATATAGATATGTGTGTCGTAGTATTCATAGGGCCTAATGGTCAATGGAATGCACATTTACAATACACATTCATTGCTCCCATTGCGTGCGCGTTTTCCATGCGTGCATTGCAATGCGCTTAGTGTTGGATGAGCTCATAGGCACGAGCTGATTTCTATTAACAATTACATTAAGCCATTTTCAAATATATTCGTCAAGTTTTCTATGTATCCATTTGATGTACAGTCTTTGAAGTGGCGTGGATAAACTAGTCGCGAGACTATAATATAAAGATGTTTAGTGTAAGTTGTGGGGTAAATATAATGTCCTCCGGTATAATTTCGGCCATGGCGTTCATTCTCAGTGGAGAATATCCATCTCTACGGAATATAATATTATAGTGCACAAGTGTGTGCGCAATTACTTTCTATTATATCGTTCTCATTATCACGACACGGCCGGAATGTGGTCACTGGATACTGGTGGTGTATACTAAGAAATTTTCTTAACAGAAAATTCTCAAAATCAGTTTTTGGCCCGATCCAGGATTTGATCTCAAGATCACATTATTTACAGTTGAAAACTTTGCTGTGTGGTGACGGCATAGAATATCATCACCCCATCTCATCCCGTGGGGGGCGTGTAGAAATCGTCCGAGGGAATATGGCCATCAAACTGAGATCGCCAACCCGTCTACCAAGCGTGGCGATTATAGCATATCCCCCATTCTTTGAGGAGGCTTTGGTCCAGCAGTGGACGTATTTTGGCTGACATGATGAACATACTAGCACTAGACTAACGAGGCAGTAAATATAGAGGACCTTTTATTCACTCGCGCTTATTAATCCATTGGAGTCCGTGTGCTCACAAAAAACAGAGATATCATGTAACAAACATGTTAAAAATAAAAAACGTACAGTTGAAGACGGTTAAAAAGGATTGCCGTGCAATCAATGCCCCTGAAACAAAGAAGTGGGATTATTGTGATATTTAATACATACATACATTATGTATATGTATGTATTAAATATCACTATATCACAAATGTATGTATATATATATATGTATTTATATTTTTCTGTGTGGCTGGCGACAAAAAATATAACCACCCTCTTTCATCCCTTGAGAAGCGTAGAAGTCGACCTGAGGGAATAGAGTACGGACACGGAGCAGAGAACAGGCAGCAGCCTCTCTCAGTACCACGAGCATCATACTGTGATCGCCAACACTTCTGTCAAGCGTGGCGATTTCATAATTTCACAATTTTTTTGCTTTCATTAGCGATATTCTGAGGATTCAAAATAAAAGGAAAATACATTAATTTCATCAATCAATACATTCATCGATTCGAATTTCTTCGAAAATCGAAATTCATCCAAACATTTTTGCAAAGGTGATGTTTAGACTTACTATTTTGACACTTTAAAATTATTTATTTGTATAAAAACGTTTTAGTTTTATCCACCTGTTAATTTGGTTACTATTGTACTTCTACGGCCTACCAGACCATGGAGGCAAGCCCACGCTCACCTGTTTTACCCGGTGAAGCCTTGAAAAACTCCTAGGCTAACTGGAAAATGGAAAAGTAGTCTTAACACAAAATATTGTACTTTTGAAAATATTAAAAATCTCTTTTTGATAATATCCCGACAATTACATAAAATATTTGATGGAGTAAATTATTTCAAGTCACGTTGCAGACGAAGAAAGTAAAAGTTTGAAAGTTATATCATTATTTTATTATATTTCGCGCAAAGAATTCGTTTTTAAATAATTAACTGCGTGTAAGTCGGTCCTAATGTTACAAATTGTATAATTTTAAATTACTTAAATTTGTTCAACATTTATATCGTCTGTTGTTTGTCTGGTGGCCCACATACTTAGAATTGTGTGTATCTTTCTCACCTATCTCGAAAACACGTTGATTCTTTATAATGCTGTTAATCTATTTAATAGATACCACTTTCATTTACGATAACTTAGTGCAAATATTATACAAGGTGTAAGATGAAAATGTAAAATTGTGTACACCTGTGTGGTTGATTTTTGTGAACTATTAATTTATATTTAAGTTCCTCCTTGTACCAAATCTCACACAATAAATATTGATTGATTGATTACATAGTGGAAGGAATTTAAGTGCGCTACTCATGGAACTGAACAAATTAAGGAAAACGAGTTTGGGACATACGAAAAATAGTTTTTTGACTCCCCATAATGACCACAGAAAAACAAAATGGACCAGTTGATCAATATTAAGTGGGATATATTATTATAGATAGACAAAGATGTTTTTGTGTTGTGTATGTTGTTATGCTTCAATTTATTGAGTTTCATAGGCAAATAAGGCTCCTCGAGTTACGTCCACAATTTCTGCTACACCTATGTGTGGAGAGCCAGGTAGTCCCAACGCTTGGAATTCCCCTTGGGCCCACGACGGTCCATAGAAATAGGGAACGTATGACAATATTTGCACGTTGTATGTGTTTTAACAGACATTCTGGTAATTATGTAGCCCACACTTTTGTATTTATAATTTTGCTGTCCTTATTACAAGTAATGTCGTACGCAATTAGGTAATGATAAAACATACTAAATTTTAAAATAAATCTAAACTACAACTGGTTTTTTTTGTATATTTCTAATTCTAGTCAGTAGTTCTCTCCGCCATTAGATGCAGTTTGTAGTTGGTTTTTTTTAAAGACAACGCCCGCACTTAATTAATAACTTAAACTTAATAACACGCAATTAATAAATTTATTTGATTTGCACTTGGGAATCTAATCCCTGTGTTGCGGGGTACTTTACAAACATATAATAGACGGACACAAATTACATCTAGACTCAGAACAACTATTTATGGTTCACATATATAGTTGTCCGGCGCGGGACTAGGAACGAGGCGGCTGTCTTAGCCGCTGTGCCGCACGTGTAGTCAGTCAAATAATAGCACCTCGGTAAAATATCACAGGATTTTCTGCCCCTAACCAATGTTAACTTACGTTTGCAGGCCGGCAATGGGCATGGGGTACACGTCGGTGGGGCTGCAGCACTCGCGCTCGGCGGTGCTGCACGCGCAGGTGCCTCCACACTACCGTCCCGTCATGCCGCCCCACGCGCTGCTAAACAGCATCTCCAGCGGCAACGTGCCACACGCACAGGTAACATACATTTCTATTACATTAACTTAAATTTATTTTATTTTTAGTATTTGTTATTTATAGTTACGTTTCAACATACAAAGCATGTTAGTTGGAGACATGCTTTGTATGCTGAAACGTAACTATAAACGTATATGTATTAGGTAACCCCATTTGTGATGAGATAATAAATAGATTTATTATTATTATATTTTTAATTGAATAATTTCAATGGATAATATGTACATTTATATTTAATAATTTGTAGTGTTGGATATGGGAATAATTTCCTGAAATAAAATTATTATTATTATTATATTATTATGTCTAGATATAAACATTGTTTACAGGCATTAACGCAACTAACCTATTATCTATTATTTATGTTTATTTCTCGGCGTTTCGACCAAATTGCATTCATCTCGGGAAAAATAATTAAAAGTTAGTCGCGTTAATACCTGTTAACAATGTTTATAGCTAATTATGATACGCGAAAGTTTAAAAGTTTATATTACATTAGGACTCTTGTATGAAAACCTCTAAAAATATTTTCGTATCTTTATACTAATATAATATAATAATAATATCCTAGGACATTATCCACAAACTAAGCAGAGCTTGTACTATGGAAACCAGATAACTGATACATTACATATTATTTTATTTTTTTTACTTTTGTAAATATATACTTATATTGATAACTAGCTGTGCCCCGCGGTTTTGCCCGCGTTAAATTTTATAAATTATCACAGCTCCTCCCCCGTAAGTGATAGTGTGATAATATGTAGCCTATATGATGACCCAACCTCTCAGTAATATTCATGCAAAATTTGAAGTAAATCCATGCAGTACTTTTTGAGTTTAGACAAAATCTAAATACTATATTTCTGGCTTCGATATCGATTGTAGATCACGCCCATAGTATCCTTTAAAAAAAATATTCAATGTACAGTTTTGACTTTCCTACGATTTTATTATATGTATAGATTACACCCAGACTCACAGACATTACATATTATACTACTTTGCTTTTGTAAATATATACTTATATTGATAATTACACCCAGCACCCACTCACAGAACAATCAGACATAGGCCGGTTGGCGTGGTTGCCTTACACGCTTTAAGACAGATATTTGTGTGCATGAATATGTCTGCTTGACCTGAGTCTGGGTGTAATTATCTATATAACTATGTATTTACAAAAGAAAAGTAGTATATCAGTTGTCTGGTTTCCATTAGTTCAAGCTCTGCTTACTTTTGGGGTCAGATGGCCGTATGTAAATAATTTCCCAGGATATTACTATTATTATTAAAATAAAATCTTACTAATATTATAAAAGCGAAAGTTTGTAAGTATGGATGGATGTTTGTTACTCTTCCACGTAAAAACTACCGAATAGATTTAAATGAAACTTTATAATAATTTAGCTTTTACATTGGAATAACACATAGTCTATCTTTACTATATAAAAATAAGTCGGGTTTTCCTTCCTGACGCTATAACTCCAGAACGCACGAACCGATTTCCACGGTTTTGCATTCGTTGAAAAGGTCTCGGGCTCCGTGAGGTTTATAGCAAAGAAAATTTATAAAATTTAACGCGGTTAACACCGCGGGGCACAGCTAGTAATTTATAAAGTTTAACGCGGGTGAATTCCCGGGGCACAGCTAGTGAAGTTATGTATGCATGGTGTAAGATGCATTGCATTACTGCAATTGTTACTTAAGTCCCATGGCACGTGTCTAGTAGGCTAACAGGTGTAAATCCAATAAACCAGAGACACACGTTGTACGTACTTAGTAGAATGCATCATGACATCAACGATGTGATCACGATGTACACAAAAACTATTAGCATAATAATAACGTGTTATGCAACACGACAGTGCTCATGTGATGACTGGACTAATGACGCTCTGTCATACCTATCTAGTTGGACGGACGTCCATTTTTTGTAAACTACGGAACATTTTCGTAAAACTCTCTCAATAATATTATAAATAACTAGCTGTGCCCCGCCGTTTTACCCGCGTTAAACTTTATAAACTATCACAGCTCCTCCCCCGTAGGTGATAACGTGATAATTTGTAGCCTATATGGTGACCCGACCTCTTAGTAATATTCATGCAAAATTTGAAGTAAATCCATGCAGTACTTTGAGTTTAGCCCGGACATACATACAGACAAACAGACAAAAATTCTAAAAACCATATTTTTGGCTTGGATATCGATAGTAGATCACCAAGTAACCCCAAGTATCCTTTAAAAAAAATATTCAATGTACAGTTTTGACTTTCCTACGATTTTATTATATGTATATATAATAATATCCTGGGACTTTATTTACACACGGCCATCTGATCCCAAACTAAGCAGAGCTTTTACTATGGAAACCAGATAACTGATATAATACATATACTACTTTTCTTTTGTAAATACATACTTATATAGATAAATTACAACCAGACTCTGGACAAACAGACATGTTCATGCACACAAATATCTGTCCAGGGTGGGAAACCACGACCTTCGGCGTGAAAAGCAAGCATTTGCCAAACACGCCAACAGGGAATGCAAATATAAGTTTGTTTGGCACACTTTTAACTACTTGGGCGACGGGCGGGGTTGATCACTTACCATCAGGTGACCCACTTGCTAGTTTGCCATCCTATTAGATGAAGATAAACTTAACTGATTATTATTAAAAATAATACTAAAATCATTTTATTTTTCTCTCACAATAGGTCTAGGTCTAGTAGGTCTTACAATTAGAGAACCTAAAAATTTCACCTATGTGAGAGACTGGTGCCTGATGTAGGTTTACAAACGAAAACGAAGTTGTGTACATTATTATTTCTAGTAACATAGATATTTAGGTACACATTGTATGAAAACATTGATAAAACTCATTTTATTATAGCAATGATATTTAGCTAGCTCGTATCAAGTTATTGTCAAGAGATTATGTTTAATTATCTAGTTTAAGTCTAATATTTGACTACATATTGTGAATGGTTCTGTCTATATTAAGGTATTATTATAATGACGGACCTTGTGTTAATAACGACGGTCGCGCTTTAATGCTACCACCGGATCCAATGCGCCCCAACTGAGAAGACCCAGCGAAACAAACTCAGTGGGTTCATCTACTACCGGTTTCAACACGACCCAGTTGAGGCGGTCCAGCGAAACATACTCAAGCGGGCATGAACACGGGATTTGGTCCAATTAGAGTAATTATTTAGTAGGCAAACACAATATATGCTCGATCGGTTGTCTGAATGCTTATTAGTTTAGATTATATTTAGGTATACACACTGCTATTTGATCAATAACTAGGCAAAGCCTGTACTACGGCAACCGGAGAACTGATAAACATTACATTTATGTTATAGATAAATTACGCACAGACACAACAAATAATCATGCTCTTCACTCAAAGATTGTTCTGGGTATGAATTTAACCCACGACCTCTGGCTTAGCCATTACGGACACTAGCCGGCCCACAGGCCAGTAAAAAAAACCGGCCAAGTGCGAGTCGAACTCGCACATGAAGGGTTCCATAGCAGCAGATATTTCAGTTGATTAAATGAAAGCAAATTGCGGTTTATTACGTATTAAAAAAATCTACTTGCTAGATCTCGTTCAAACCAATTTTCGTTGTTAGTTTCTATGGTAATGTACATCATATATTTTTTTTAGTTTTATCATTCTCTTAGTTTAGAAGTTAGAGGGGGGGGGGGGGGGACACTCAATTTACCACTTTGGAAGTGTCTCTCGCGCAAACTATGATATTAGGAACCTCAATATCATTTTTAAAGACCTATCCATAGACACCCCACATGTATGGGTACGACGAAAAAAAAATATATGTATTTTTGTGTAAAAATCTTAATGCGGTTCACACTTACCAAGTTTCAGTAGTACAGCTCTTATAGTTTCGGAAAAAAGTGGCTGTGACATACGGACGGACAGACAGACAGACAGACATGACGAATCTATAAGGGTTCCGTTTTTTGCCATTTGGCTACGGAACCCTAACTAGCTAAACTAGGAAAGGCCGTTTAAATAAATCGTCTCCCCGTTATGATACAATTCAGATAATAGTTAGTACAGTCGATGCCACATTGCGCTTGTGTGGCTGCATTTAGACCGTAACGAACGTCTTCATTACGTGATAGGTAAGGGAGGTTTTGGTAACGTAATATGAATCCTAGCCGTGTGGATTCCGGCCTAAAAAGAATACAACAGGGCCATCCCATACCATCTGCAGCGCAACCTGTGTACTATAAGCTGCCACCACTTTTTTTTATAAGGCAGGGGGATTGCCTACGTATCCCACCCGCAAAACGTGTCTGCGGGTGGGTATGTCGGACTCGCACCGACTAAACCGAACCTACTGTGGACTTCTTCTGGCACCTGATGGAGGAGCCCCGGGAACGTGGGTATGCTGCTCCGGTGCCCCCCTTTTGTGCCGTATCCCAGACGGTCGAGACACGCACCCTGGGAAGGGTCGGAGTTGCCCTCCCCAATTGCCAACTCCTGCTAATCTAGCACAGCGTCTGCGCCACAAACAGATTGCTGTCTTCCCGGAGCTGCTTGCATGTGGCAGTAGAGGACACTTCTCTTACTGCCACCGCAACCCCGAGGGGAATTGGGCTAAGCTACCACCATCTAACTGCGGTCGCCAACTCGCATGCCAAGCGCAGTGACTAAGGCAAACCTCTCCAAGTGGCAACATTATAGAAACCTTTAAGGGACGTCTATATCCAGTAGTGGACGATATTGTCATGTGAATCCACTGCCGTTGCATTTATTAAGCTACCTTATTGGTTTGTTAGTAAAATGAGAAATATATATAGGAGAACCAGGTTAATAATTTCACTGAGAACTATCTAATTATTATTCAGATAATTAAATTCCCATGGCAGAGCCTTCATTGTCCGCAGATAGTGATCTAGCTACACTGGGAATATAAACTATCTGAAATTTTGTAAACAGTCTACACACATTTTCATAAAACTTAATGTATAACAGTAGTAACAGTATTCATTATATAAGCCAAATTACGTCCACTGCTGGACAAAAGCCTCCCCAAAACAGGTAAATATGCCATATTCGCCACTTTTGGCAGACGGGTTGATATTATAGTTCACACAAAAACGTTGATGCCTGCTCTCTACTTGGTATTGGGGACGATTGCGACGTCGACGTCATATCATTTTGTTATCTGTTTGTAAATATACTTGGCTGCAGCCGCCATTTGAAGTCCAATGTCCAAGAAGGTTTCGGTAGCAGTAACCTCCATGCTGTGTGGTGACGGCGACGAATATCAGAATCAGAATATCATCACACCATATCATCCCGTGGGGGGCCTAGAAGTCGATCCAAGGGAATATTTACCAGAGGACGGGCAGCAGCTTCCTTCTGATTACTATGACCAACTTCCTGCGATCGCCAATCCGCCTGCCAAGCGTGGCGATTATGGCATATTCCCCCAATATTAGGGAGGCTCGAGGGAGGCTTGTCCAGCAGTGGACTTATTTCACCCGTAATGATGATGATGATGATCCTGCGAGCGAATGGGAACGCTGAGGTTATCCCGTGCCTGTAGTACGTTTCAGAAAACACGACCTTTACCCATCGAGACGTGGTCTTAGCGACTTATGGGTGTGCCTACAGGCAAGAGCCATCGTCTGCGACCACAATTTGCTCAGTCCTTTAGAGTAAATGATTCGTGATTCTTTAATTGTAACAAATCTATTACTTTTATTATTATTCAACTAGGCCACCTAAAATGTTTGAATATTACCTACTATGATGAATAAACGTCGTAATTCAGTTTATTTATTTATTTGGACAACCAGTAGTTGTTACATTGTTTCTTACGTCTCGATTATTAAGTACAAAATTATAATAAAATGCACAACATTTTAAGGTGTCACAGCATGCGCATAAATTTCATAATAGTGACACATAAAGGAAAATAAAATTAAATGAAATAAAATATACTACATAAAACAAAAAAAAATTAAACATATTTTTAACATAACAAAAATTAAAACATATTTATAATCAACTCAATCAAATAACTGAAACACATTCTTAATCTGGTAGTAGTAGACCTGCCTTCTGATCCAAAGCACAAAATTAGATTCTCGCACGAGGCAAATATTTGTGTTCCTGAACATGGTCTATTTGCCTTGGTCGGGGTGTTCTCCGTGTATTTAAAAAAAAGTAAATATGTATTTCTATCCGTCGTCGTCTAGTATCCATAGTACAAGCTTAGCTTAGTTTAGGCTAGGTGTCGCTGTGCGATTTAATATATTTTACGAAATATGTGTGTTACCTCTGAATATCTAATAAGAATAAATAAAAAATGTTTTTACTCACGTAGACTTTAAAAAAACGCCCGTAAAGAGTCAGAACATGTGTCTACCTATGTAGTAATACATATATTTAAGTATACATAATTATTTCTAGATACATGTTATTTTGATATGCGGCTTGTATGAAAACATTTGGAAATATAATTTAATTTATGATAGTAATGTTTTAGTTTCTCAGCTCAGCTAAGTTTATTTAAGTTATGGTTTCTAGGTTTAATTGTCGAAATGTATAGTTTTCAATAAATAAACAAACAAATAATAAACATCCAAACATTCACAATTATTATATTAGTAGAATGATATGTATAATCATACCCAAATGCTAAATTCAATTCAATTCAATTCAATTTCTTTATTTGCTCAAAATATGGTTATAAAGATGTTAACTAAATATTGTTAAATAAATATTATTTTCAATATTCATTCTATTTTTGTAGGTGCTTATAAAAAATACAATTCGTATCTCTAGGCTAGGGTATTAGGTAAGTGTAAGAATGTTAATAAAACTTTATCAGGTGTATTGAATCGAAAAATTACCTTTTACAGGGACCTCGCGTCCACTTCAAGCTGCAACCGCAGACGACGATCATTCCAGAGAAGAAGAAGTCTCCACCGTCCTCCCTGACGAATGGGAATGGCAAGAGCATCCGCCCTCAGTCATTCACTCCAGGACTCAAACGGTCCAAGTCGTTGACTTCAGCTGATGCTTTAGCTAGTGGAATGGCAGCGTTGGGTCTAGCGGCCGATGCGGGAGACCTTGGCAACTTCCCAGCTGAGATACAGGAATGCATTGATAAGGCTCTCGATGGTGAGTATTTTTCTAGATACAATTTAACTAAGTTTTAACTCATGTACAGACGCCAGCAGATCAAGCTAACCCAATCAATTTCAATCTGTTAAATTTCCCCAATTGAAAGTGGACCTTATGCTTTTGTGATAAAGTTGAAAATCTATAAAAGAAATTTGACAGATTGGGGTAGCTGGATGTGCTGGCGTCTGTACTTGCTTAATTCGACAATTCATCAACTTCCCAATACACTACCATTTAAGCCCAAAATGGCAATCTATTTTATCGTCCATTTTATCAATTAATTCATTAAGTAAATGCGTGGTGCCTTCCTAATACCGCATCCCGTTTCCCAAATG
Organism: Pseudoips prasinana; assembly: GCA_951640165.1. Lineage (NCBI taxonomy): Eukaryota > Metazoa > Arthropoda > Insecta > Lepidoptera > Nolidae > Pseudoips > Pseudoips prasinana. The sequence goes on from OX621260.1 coordinate 6,004,286, forward strand.
AGTATATGACATTTAATGATGCGAACAGTGCCATACAAGAAACCTCAAGACCACGCCGACGTGTCTGAAGACAACGAGGTCTTTTCCTGTAGAATGCGTTGCATCTAATTGGAAAAATCGGTTTTCGACTTGCGACTTCGGTGTTTTTGTGAGCGCCTAGACCTTCGATTAAGAATAAATATATATAAATAAGGTTGTAAGTTCCATCTGTGTTAAATTTTGAATTGCATTGCGAATAATGCTATATAACTAAAATTGGTTAGTTATTATTGCGGTATGGATTTGAGAGTTATAGGAAAATGGTCGCCGGTTTTCTAACATAAATACAGCATGAAATTGCCAAGGTGAAGCAATTTGTTTTTATTACTTTCTTGTCTATAAAGACCTAAAATACGTATATAGACTCACGCATGTTTCCTAAAGGGTAGGCAAAGACAACGGATTTCCATTTGTCACTATCCTTGCTCACCTCTTTTGCGTTTAGCCTCATTTTCATACAATCTCGTCGGTTTAGGGTACTTCTGACAAGGCCTTACATGAGAATATGTCAGATTTTTGTAGAGAATGTTCGACGAGGTCTTCATCTTAGGGGTGTTCCATTCATATGGGCCAGATAAACTTCTTTTGTCAATCTATTTCCATCATCATCATATCAGCCGAAAGACTCCTTTCTAAATCTCCTAACCTACTCGGTATCTGTTTTTTTTTTCATCTTTGTCACTACCTACCATCCTCTCAATATCTGGAATAAGAATATAATATTTAATAAAAAAAATCATTTTTCGTCCATAACACTTTTAGGGTCCCTTAAGACTTGCCGTATGCCCTTAGTAGAAAAATATTATATGATATTCTGTAAAGCTTACATCAATAAATTACAGATCCGAATGAGGTATGCGCTCGGACGTTGATGGATGCCGTGGGGCACCTGGTGTCGCGCGCGGTGGAGTCCCCGCGCTACGCGCTGCCGGCCGCGCGCCGCTGCATCGCCGTGGTGGAGCGGGAGAACACCGAGACCTTCCTCGAGTCCCTGCTCAACACGTGCCAGCAGTGGTACCACGACAGAGACAAGGTCAGTATGGGAGTTTGCTCCATGTTCAAGTCAAAGTCAAAATCATTTATTACGTAAAATTTTTACATTTATGTGGAAGCGTCATATTTTTTTACCCTACCGTACAGTGCATGACGTGGCAGCTACTGAGAAACACTGCCAGAAAACTCAGTAGGAATCCTTTTTTAAAATAAAATATACTTAAGATTAATTACAATCATGTGTGTTGACTCAGAACAACTCAATCCCAAGCACTTTTATCACTTAAATAATCAGAAATTTTGTAATATGCCCTGCTACACAATTTGGCTTTAATAATTATTTTAAACTTATTCCTAGATAATTCTCTAATATCATTGGGAAGTTTGTTATAGAATCTTATACATTGCCCCATAAAAGAGCTACTTATTTTGTGGAGACGGGTGGTATGCAATATACGGTTGTGTCTTCTGTCCTTCTTACTAGGGAATAGGTTTCCAGGGATTGCGGTTCATGAATTTAACAGGCACATCGAGACGTCGAATGCTTGCATCAGATGATCTTCTAACTCCACAAAGTATTAGGCAAATTAGGACTCCGTACTTCTTCATTTTACCGCTAAGAACTTAGCCAAGATCTTGGTCGGAATCTGTTCCATTAGCATTTCATCTTTTAGTATTCCAATCTTTGTAATCCTCTTAATTTACTTAAATTTTGATAGCCCACAGCTAAGCGGCCGGCTTGTGCTGCATGTTGTGTGGTGACGGCATGGAATATCATCACCCCATCTCATCCCGTGGGGGGCGTAGAAATCGACCGAGGGAATACCTACCAGAGAACGGGCAGCAGTGTTTTTCTGTGGACTATGACCATCAAACTGCGATCGCCAGCCCGTCTGCCAGGCGTGGTGATTGTCATACCCACCCATTCTTTGGGAAGGCTTTTGTCCAGCTGTGGACGTACTTTGGCTGGCATGATGAAGCGGCCGGCTTTATTGAAGTAGCGTTTTTAAATAAGGCTGTATTTACTTAAAATAAAAACGCTAATATTTTTCTTTATCGCGTTGCAGTTGCTGGGCAGCATAATAGGCGGTGGCAGACCACGCCTGATGGCATTCCTGTCATTCCTGTTGGAGATGTACTGCCAGCTCCGACGCCGCGCCATACAGCGCCGCAGCGCCTCGGCGCAGCCCGGACAGGTGCTGCTCACGCTCATCTGCAAGTGTTGCGAGGACTGCATCCGTCAGCCGGTGCCGTCTGCTAGTGACGTGAGTATATTGTAACCTGTTAATGTGCTGATATAGTATCATAAGTGCTCAAGGTTATCTTGACGTATAGCGATTATCATTTGCAGAACCTGTACCTGCGATCTTTTCTCTGCTGGCATAGTGAAGTGAGTGTAATACATTTAAGTTTGTCAGTAGGCCAGCAGGAGAACTGTAACAGCTGCAACTTAAACAAGTGCTTTCACTTGCCTATAGATGCGACTACATCATGATATAGAGATTTACTTCTATGGACATTTTCGTCGTTATAATGACGAAATACTTCCATGCATCTTGGACAATGGTCAAGCCCATCGGCAAGTAATGCGAGGATAAATGAATGCGGAACTTATTAGAGAAGGGACATTAAGTTGCGTTTCCTACTTTTAATTACGATTTAACGAAATACACCATACATACAGATACCATAGCAGTAATTCAACAAAGTATAAAGCTTATACGTCTGTTTATTTTCGTGATAACTGTTATATTTTCTGGAATTGTAATAATAATGAATGCACAAGAATGGAGTATTTGTCAAAGTCGTTTTACTCGGTCAGGCAGGCAGGCAGGACTGAAGCGATGGGCTGTATTGCCACTTTTGTGTAAGAAAAGTATGGAGTTCCCAAAAACCTTATATTTGGACATCTTAGAATGTGAGAGAGAACTTTGCGGAATGTGCGGCACGAGTATGGCCGGTACTTACACGGCCTATAATCAGAGTTGGAAACAACTTTGGGCGATCGCTTTGTTAGACTCATCGCAAGTTGCCAGCCAGAAAAGATGTTCACCAATCGTCTAGTATTTGCAATGCGGCAAAATTTGCAAATTGTGAAAATAAAAACTGTGAAGAAAATTGCCATTTGAAGAAAAAATGCGAATCCAAGGAGATTAAGTAAATGGGCTTTCAGTAGTATTCATATTGGATTCTTCCGATACAATAGGCTTGTTTTTGGATTATGTAATGCCCCAAAATTTGGATATAATAATATATCAAGTGAATGTTATATCTCGATGACATTACTAAAATATTTTTTGACTTATTAGACAGATAAAAACTAACAAAAAAGATGCATTTATTAAATAAATTTAATAAACGGATTTTTCAAAATGGAATTTCATCCTTTTTAAACTTAACGCATCAAAGTAAGAACCAGGCAAAACTATTAAACTATTAAAACCTTTCCTTCTTCTGACGATATCAATACCGTAACCTTTTCGTGTCCCCGCAGACGGAGAACCTGTTCTTCGTGCTGACGTACATCGGGCGCGACCTGGAGTCGCAGCTGCCGGGCGAGCTGGAGCGCCTGCTCACGGCCGTGCGCGACGCCTTCCTCAACAGCGCCGCCGCGCCCTCCATCCGCCGCACGCTGCTGCAGCTCATCGAGCTGCACGCCTCGCGCTGGCAGCTGCCGGGCTGCGCCGTGCTCTACTACTACCCCTCCTCCAAGTAGCGCAGCCACTCCTGGAGGATGCCTGCCAACTTGGTCTCGAAAACTTATCTAGTAAGTCTTCAAAGACTTCTACAATGGCGCATCGGTACCATTTCCCCGTGTCGCAAATATTGTGGTCTACATTGATGATGTACTGTATGTAGCTATTGTATGGTGGTTTAAGGTCTTGGCTACCTAATGATAGACATAAGTCTTGATAAATTATGCATAGTTGGATATTAGGTCCACGAGTGACCGTTGTGGTTAAGAAACCTCCGGAACCTGGACCTCTCGCGGCGACTTGTGCAAGAAAATTTGAAGCGTTGCTTCGTCGCGAAACGTTGACAATAATTCAGCCAATAATATTGTGAGTTCCTTGAGTAAGGATAACTTCTGGTTAGATTAGGAAAGTCTTATTATGTTAGATTTACAAAGGTTACGAGCATTTCTTGTAGTGTTTGGTTTCTTTCGGTTTGACCTTCGTAGTTTCTTGTTAGTACAGGAGGTCCGTTGTCCTTATACGTATCGTAGGCATGACGCTGCCATAAGCTCATTTATTGTGCCTTTACATGTTTTACTAGTTGGTAGTCACGTTCCGTCGCTGTCGACATAGAGAAGACTATTCTTAATATTTATTATTATCTGTGGTAGCATGTTCAACCGCAAATTATGAGGTCCTGGGTCCTGCGTTAATGTCTTAATGGAATTTTTCAGCCAAAATTTTGGCGGTGTTATGCACGTAAAGGTTTATGAGAATGAGAAAATTGAGACTGCACTACCTGCACTATAGCATGCCCAGCGTAGTTGTCTCGTCTCCGATGACATTGGCCGCAGTACCCCGTGCCCTGGAGCACCAATATCATTGTACATACATAGTATACCTCTCGGCAGCGGCGGGACGTCAACATTACTATAAGATATAGTTAACTTAGGTGGATTTAGTAGCAAGATATGCCTCGAAAGTATTAAAAAGTACGTGTAACATATTGTAGGACAAAACGACGGTGTACGTTACTGTACGTTCTTCGCATAGTATTTTGTGCATTGTACCCTTTGTCGTATATCTAACTGTTAGCTGTTAGTTGCTTGTAGTACGTTTGCTGAACTATAGTTGCTTTCCAACGCACTCTAAAGTCGTCACCATTATACCCTTAACACAGCTCTTACAACTGTCCTTGGTTGGTTGTAATCCAAGGACGTTGTAGGTCAAACAGCAGTCTAGATGGATGGCAACCACCAAGGTAACCTCTGTTGGGACGTTGGTTTCTAGAACAGGCATTATTTGGACATAAGCACGTGATACAGACTTATTTTCTCATTGTAAAATGAATCTTAACAACACGCAATAAAGTTCACGTTTGTTACGGTCCTATGCAGCTGTGTTGTAGTAAAGCGGGTAGATTGGTCATTATGTTACTGCACTCTGGTGTTTATACATATCGCAATTATTCAAATATTATATACAATAAATATAGCTCATCTTATAATAGCTTCCTTACACCAGGATCATATACGAGTATGACTGAACTTCTTAAGAAGTGTGTTTCAATTTATATGCTTGTGATATTATAAATTTAAGTTATATAATCTCTGATAATATCTCTTCTGTCCTAACCAAAGACTGTACTGACGTGGAGATTTCATTTTATTATTAACAAAAGTATAAACTCAAATGTTGTTGAAGCTGGACCAAATTCTGTATGTGTCAAGCTCTTCATTCAAATGCTTACATTATCGCTATATAAAGCTCGTTATGGCAATAACGAGCGTGTTATAGCTATTAGCCAGTCAAATATAGCTGCTATGCGCTATTTATAGCGCCTCACTAAAAAGTTGTATGAAATTGTATTTCATAATATGGCAACACTGTATTATTCGGTGGTGCCTTCTTCTTTACGCGGGTAGTTAGCAAAAGGCGATTAAGCAAGTATTATGGTAATAAGCATATTATAATATAGCAATAACGAGCGTGTTATAGCTATGCGCTAAATATAATGACAACTGAAAAGTTGTATGAAATTGTATTTCATAATATGGCAACACTGTATTATTCGGTGGTGCCTTCTTCTTTACGCGGGTAGTTAGCAAAAGGCGATTAAGCAAGTATTATGGTAATAAGCATATTATAATATAGCAATAACGAGCGTGTTATAGCTATGCGCTAAATATAATGACAACTGAAAAGTTGTATGAAATTGTATTTCATAATATGTCAACACTGCAGTATCCAGTGTTGTCTTCTTTACGCGGGTAGTTGGCAAAAAGGCGGTTAAGCGAGTATTATGGAAAAGAGCTTGAGACATAACTTCACTGAATATTTAATTTTATTACTGTAAGTTCATTTAGTTCTAGCACGGTTTATGATCACCATTATTAAACTAATATTATTTTAAAAATAAATATTAGTTAATTACGTAATAATATTATGGAGAAAGTTAAAAGACCATAAAACTTTTCGTTATTACTTTGCATTCGTAGCAATTTAAGGTAATGGTATGTTTGTATAAAATATGAAAAAATAAAAAAAAATGGTGCTAACAAAAATATTGGTGTATTGTATATTATTTTACTAGAAAACGGGCAATAACTTTGTTCTCGTTACCGCTATAATTTTGTACGAATTAAAACAAAATGATATATAACCAATAAAATTATATAAATACAAGTGTTGGTTTTTATTTCTACCCATCCAAACAACCTATAGGATGTTGACGAAATAAATTATGAAGAAATGGTTTCTTATTTCGTTATATATTTATTTTTATATCAGAGAGCGACAAAAGTTTAAGTGGATCCCACGTATGAATCTTGAGCTTTAGAAAGCGTCAGCCGTTAGTAAAAGTTCTGAAACAATTGTAAATTTAGCCACTAGTTTGTAAAAGTAGCCATTCCAAAGTTACAATCGGTCAAAGGTGGTCCGTCAGACGTGACTGAGAGGCATCCATAACTCATAACATAGTTGCAATTTACAACTGCTATGAATGACTACGCTTAGTAAAAAATTTGCAAAACTAATCATATTAAATATCGACCTTTCCCGTTTGCTGTATAAAAAGAACTAGCATGCAGAAGATGGTCCCTCAACTGATCACCACAAGTTCACTTTGTGTGGAAACCATAATGAAATTTGGGATTTTTTAGCGTTAGTAAAGAGTATTTGAACGATTGTAAATTCAACCCTTAAGCGCAGGCCACACCGCCAGCTAGCGGGCGGGCGGGCTAGGCGGGTGGGCGAAGCGAACGAAGGAAACTATACAAACTACGCGAAATATTGACGAGCTAAACTATGGGGTTCACACCGAAAACCACGGACAGACCAGCGACGGGCGGAGCGCGCGGAGCTATTCGAAAGACGAGCGTCGACTAGTCTACTCACCCGGTTCGTTCACCCGTTTCGTGTTTTTTCTTCCTTAACTAATAATCTGTGGGTGTTTCATCAATTTGTCAGAAATATCTGGGTCGTTTAATTCCTGCACGATTCTTCTCCATGCTGCTTCTTTTTTCACTAAATCATGGTATTCCCTGCATTTTACATCATATAAACAAGGAAACTGTCGGACACTCTCGATAAATTTCCATGACGCTTGCAACAATGACGTGCACAATGCGACAGCGCGCAAATGACAATGGACAGATAGAACGCTAACCTCTCGCTCTCCCATCCGCGCCCCCCGCTTAGCCCGCTCCGCCCCCCGCTCGTCTGTCCGTAGTTTTCGGTGTGAACCCCATAGTTTAGCTCGCCAATATTTCGCGTAGTTTGTATAGTTTCTTCGTTCGCTTCGCCCACCCGCCTAGCCCGCCCGCCCGCCAGCTGGCGGTGTGGCCTGCGCTTTAGTTTGTAAAAGAAGCTATACAAAAGTTACAATCTATCAAAGGTGGTCCCTCAATTGAAACGCTTATCACAGGAAAGCTACAATTTACTTAAGAAGTTAAATTGACCAATGACTAGACAAGACAAGGCCCGCACTAAATAATAGTGCGGGCCTATTCGAGCCAAGTCAACAAACCCTTCCCTCCTCCCCTCACCTCTGATCTGCTCTGGCGACCTTACTCACACGCAGAAACACAACATTGAAGTTATTAATGTTATTATTAAGGAATGTCTTCTGTAAATGGAAATCCGTTGTCTCTGCCTACCCCTCTGGGAAACAGGCGTGAGTCTATGTATGTCTTCTGTAAGGTGGAGGTACTTCCCCAGACGGGCTGTTTTTTGAGCGAAAGAACGCTGTGCCTTACCTCTCTAAAATTATACACTAAAGTCCTTAATATGATAATAATATTATTATTACGATTCTTCTAGTTATATATTATGTAGCCCGTCAGTATCATTATCAGCCGAAAAAAGTTAACTGGGAAAAAATCCAGCAAAAATAAATAGTTATTTAAATAATTCAATTTATTATTTACAGGCATTAAGATTAATAGTATATACGTTTTGATTATATTTTAATATCATTTTAAATTGTTTAATATATATATTAATCCCACCAAAAATATTCTGTAAAAAAATAGCCAAGTGTCAATGGAGCTGCTTATTTATCTCTAAAAAGTAATGAAACCTCTAAACAAAGTTGAGCCAACTCTAGGGTTCCTTACTGCAATGTCTTTATTATATGTGTATTATATTTAATGTTATGTGACTTGGCTGTTGACGGTTACACGTTAACGGGTACAGGTCAACGGCCAAGTCACATAACATTAAATTTAATAATAAAGAAATGGCAGTATAGTACTTTAGACTTGGCTCAACTTTGTCTAGAGATTTCATTACTTTTTAGAGATAAACAAGCATTTTCCAATGCGGCGAAATGGTTCCAGAAAAGGATGGTACGGCAGTGTTGCTTCGCGCTTGACTTGGCGGGGGCACTGCCGTGCCCCCAGATGAAATGTTTTTTATATCAACTAAAAATTAATTCAAATTGAGGAGATTAATTACATTTAGGTATATATAGTTAGGATCACCTAATAGTAACAGTATGGGTTACAGATTTAACAGTTCTGTCCGACTCGACTATAATTTCTTTTTATTTGACGACTCTATTTGTTGCGCTACTCGCGCTGTAACGGCCATGAGGAGCACTATTTTTAGTGTTAAATTAAAATTATAAATAACGGACGAATGATATATCATTCGTCCGTTATTTATAATTTTAAATGTATAAATATTATTTGTTGTTTAATTATTAACAAAAACTAAATACCTTTTTGTACGCCTTTTGTTAATAACAATCGCATTAAGAAAAGAATAGGCTCGCTTCTTGAAGGTTGCCATGTCATACCGGATCGGAAATACCTCCGCAGCTAATTGATTCCATAGTGCGGTAATGCGCGGCAAAATTTCTTGTGAAACGCACAGTGGTAGATGACCATTCATCTAGGTGATAAGGATGAAATTTCCACTTTTGGCGAGAGGGTCTGTGGCGGAATGTGGCGGCAGGTATAAGCTCGAACAATTCCTCTGAACACTCCCCGTGATAAATGCGGTAAAGGACACATAGAGACGCCACGTCTCTCCGCAGGGTAAAAGGATCAAGCCAAATAGTGGGACTCCCGTCGTCAACGACCATTCGAGCTGCACGATGTTGTATATCCATCCTCCCATGCCTCTCCAAAGTCCTTGAACGCCTGGTCCATAAACAGCTTCATTCCTTTGTTTGCAAAAATAGTCTCCTAAATCCAATTCACAGCCCTGGTCACTATTACGGACGACATTAGGTGTGCTATGGAGAATGGAAATCTTACAGTTCTTCTCCTATTAGATTTCAGTAATGCGTTTAATACTGTGGATTTCAACATTCTTCTTGGCATTCTGAGCACTCTGAACATATCTCCAATAGTGATTGATTGGTTTCGCACCTACCTGTTTGGTCGCCGGCAACGAGTCCGTATTGATGACTCTTTCTCTTTGTGGTGCAACACACTAGCCGGTGTACCGCAGGGTAGCGTTTTATCTCCTTTGCTTTTTGCTATTTTTATTAATTCAATTTCAAATAACCTTTCTTCCTCCTATCATCTTTATGCAGACGATCTCCAAATATATTACCACTCTCCACCTGCAAACCTGCCAGATGCCATCAGAATAATCAACTCTGATTTACCTCTGATAACCCTTCCCTCCGGATCTCTGAGCTGTTCAGACGTGCTTTGCAACAAATTAATGTCTTTTTAATCTTAAAATTTAGTAAATTAAAATAAATTAATTCGTGCGACATACCAGGAGCCCAGCGTTAACTACGAATACGGTTACAAGTGCCCACCTTTACTCCGCCTCCCACCAAAGACGCTGGCTCCACCCATCGCTACGTGCCGCCCGCACACGTCATCCTCTCAAGCTAACTGCGTTCCTGCTAGCAGTAACGCAAGTAAACGGACTTCTCACAGCGTACGGTGCAGAGGGTGAGTCACATCACAGTACACTACGTACAGCTTACTAGTAACGTCTACACTTCAAGCCAAGTAATTAGTTACTATGTCGGAACGCAACTCGACACCACCAAGTACGCCATTGCTTCTTACGACACCAAAAACTCCAATTCACTATAATTCGGATCCAGCCCTAAATGCGGCGAATGAAATGGACCTGGATGAATTATTTAGCAATGTCTCTAAACGTCCTAAACGTGTGGCTAGAGATAATCCAGAGACTACTATTACCGCAATGAAAGCATTATTTTCAAATTTCCAGTCCCAGCAAGATCTCAAGTTACAACAATTGAATATCACTATGCAAACAATTATTAAACAAAATCTTACTATCCAGCAATCGCTCGAAACAATGACGCAAAAATTCAACGAGTTAACTACTCGAACTATTGCACTTGAGAAAGAAAACAACGAATTTAAATCTCGAATCTCTACGCTCGAAATAAAGCTCGATGCCCTAGAGAAGCATTCAAAAAGCTCTTGCATAGAAATACGTAACTTACCCATACAAGAAAATGAGAATAAGACTACATTAACTTCCGTTATCAAAAACCTAGGATCAACACTGGGCCTCGATATCCCAATACAGGAGCTGGAGATTATGGATATGTTTCGCTCTAGGTCTGAGGCGGTATTTGTGAAATTCACGACGGCCCATCGTAAAGAGGCCGTTATATCGTCGTATAAAAGATTTATTAAGGCCAGTCGCGAAAATAAGCAGCCTCCATTAAATACAGTACTACTACAGTTATCTGGCCCCCCTAAAACAATTTTTATATCCGAATCGCTAAGTACCAAAGCCAAACGCCTATTCTACGTAGCCCGTGCTAATGTAAAAGAAAAGAAATTGATTGCGACTTGGACCTCTTTTGGAAAAGTATATGTGAAAAAGGAAGAAGGCGATAAACCCATCCTCATTGTTGAAGAACACCAATTAAACAAGCTCGCCCAGTGACTAGGCGTGATTCAGTGTTATTTTCTATATTTTATACCATATTTAATAGTTTTTTGCATGTTATTAAGTGTTTTTGTTATCCTAGATTATAATTTACTAATCTATCTCTATATGATGTTACCAGTTAGGATTGTTATGCCCAGAGGGTTATTGACATCAGACCACTTATTAATCTCTAAATACTCTAACGAGATAATAATGTCCCTAGTGAAGAGAAGTATCTTAGAGAATTATCCTTTGGTTATTTTATAGCTTTACCAATTTGCTTCGGCAAATTATGTTTAATTTATAAGTTTTTATACGTTGCCTTAAACTCAAACACGAAATTATCACTACCCAACTACGTCTATAACCTAGCCCCTACTACACTCATATTCACAAAGCGAGTTTTGTCATATAATAACTATGGTTATCTGTATAACTATTCCGTCACAGTTTATAACTATAGCCATGGCTGCAAAGTCGTTCAGATCTTAGTTTTTGTTTCAAATCTTGAACAAAATTTTGTGGCACGTCTACGACGTGACCAACCGTTGAAATTCAACTTTAAATTAGTTTTAAATGAACAACATTGAATCATTGAGCTTTGATCTGGACTCATTTGAAGTGGCTAATACAGTAATCTGTGATATAGATGACGCAAAAAAATATATCATGCCGGATAGTATCAGTACGATCAATCTCTTATCACAAAATATTCGTAGTATCAATTGTAACATGCCAAATTTCTTGACTCTTCTGCAACGGTCTAAAATCTCTTGGGATATACTTGTCTTATCTGAGTGCTGGCTACGTTCCGGAAACCCTATATCTAATATTGATAATTACGATTATGTAGCAACTACTTGCCACAAAACGCAGAATGAAGGAGTAGTCATCTACTATAGGAAAACCCTGAAGGTAACACTTGAATAACCCACCATCAAAGACGCCAACTGTGTATTGATAAAGGTAAACTTAGATGCATGTATTATCTTTCAAATCGACACCACCGATTTCGTTAACTTGCTTGACTCGTTTCTCTACAATCTCAAAAATTTCAAAAATATTATTCTATGCGGTGACATCAATATAGATATAGCCCCTAATAGTATAGATCATCGCTCCCACGAATACCTTAACGTCCTGGCAAGCCATGCTATGCTACCAGGTCATTATGCACCCACACATGGTCGAACCTGCCTAGATCACATTATTTATGATCAAAACCAAGTGCGAAGTAAATTGCCTCATTATTGAATCCTCGATAACAGATCACGAAAGTGTTGCCATGAGCATCAGATTAATATCTCGTCCACACTACTCCTGTAAAAAATCGTTTACTGTTGACTTTAAGGATCTTGATAACTGTATTGAAAATACCAATTTTGAAAAGATCTTTCAGTGTGTCGATGCCAATCTAGCGGCTGAATTATTAACAATGGATCTGGCTATGGCGTTAAAAAGTAATACGAAAGTTATTAATACACCTACGCGTAAAAGAATAAGCAAACCTTGGGTTACCACAGGTTTATTACGTTGCCTAAAAAATAGGGACAATCTGTACAAAATAGTCAAGCGGAATCCTGATAACAATATCTTAAAAACCACGTACAAAAGATATCGTAATCTATGCAACTCTCTTATAAAAAAAGCGAAACGAAGCTACGAAAAACAAGTGATTGAAAATGCCGCTAGTAATAAAAAAAAGTTATGGGAGGCTATTAGGAAAATCACTAGGTCTGAGAGGCCCGTTAATAATTCTTCCTATCTCTTAAATTCCGATAACTCTTTAACAGACTTAAACCAAATTAATAGCTATTTTACGGGAGTAGGGAAATGATTAGCCGAAAATATTGTCTCTCTTAATTCAAACAATCAATTGCATACTTCATCTCTCGTCTCCTACCCTCCAACCCCAATTAATTCGTTTGTAATGCTCCCAACTGACCAAAATGAAGTATTTTTGCTCATAAGTGATTTAAAAGATAAGTATGTATATCTACGAAAATAATTAAAAGGTATCGCCATCTCCTTACAGGCCCTATCACACACATCTGCAACCTGGCTATGTCCACGGGGGTTTTCCCTACTGCATTCAAAATTGTCCTTATCAAACCCATCTATAAAGGAGGGGGGGACAAAGATTGTGTAAATAATTACAGGCCCCTTACCATCCTGCCAGCCTTGTCCAAGATCCTTGAACGACTAATTAATAACCGCCTTGTCCATTACCTAGAGACAAATAATTTAATTTCTTCAACCCAATTTGGTTTCCGTCACAACAGGTCAACAAACGACACAGTAGATGAGCTCCTAAACTCGATCGTAAATAACCTAGATGAAAGGAAGAAATGCTTGACGGTTTTCTTGGACTTGGCTAAGGCTTTTGACACCGTCTCTGTCCCTCACCTTCTGACTAAGTTACATAGAATCGGTATAAGAGGAATTCCCTTGAAATTTATAAAAAGCTATCTTACAGATAGAAAACAGAGAGTTTCAATTGACAATACCCTTAGTGATGAACTACCCGTAACTTTTGGCGTGCCCCAGGGCAGTATACTCGGGCCCTCCCTGTTTCTGATTTACATTATTAACCTGTGTGAAATAAAACTAGAACGTGGCAAAGTAATTACCTTTGCTGATGATACTGCGCTCTTTTTTAGTGGTGACAGCTGGGAGGAGGTCTATGAGGTAGCACAGAAGGGATTTAACAGTGTAAAGCAATGGTTGCAATGCAGTATCCTGACATTGAACGTTGAAAAAACCAAATACATCTCATTTGCACATAAAAATAATCTACTCCCCTCATCTTCATTTTTAATTAAGGCCCATGAATGTAATGCTATGTCTTCGGCTTGCACCTGTCCTAATCTGCAAAGAGTTGATAATGTCAAATACTTGGGAGTTACAATAGACCAATTTCTCTCATTCAAACCATACATTAAAGCACTTGTGCCACGGATTCGTAAACTCATCTATATCTTTAAAACCCTCAGAGAGTGCGCTGACCGTAAGACCCTAAAGTTGGTCTACTATGCTCTAGGCCAATCTGTGCTGGCCTATTGTATTACTAGTTGGGGTGGTGCTGCCAAAAGTTACCTAATTGATGTTGAAAGAGCACAGCGTGCCATCCTGAAAGTGGGCGCCGGTTTACCATATCGCCACCCTACTGTTGATGTATATAGGAAATGGGACGTTCTAAGCGTGCGGCAATTGTCTATACTGCAAACCGTACTTAAAAAGCATTCCCAGCTTAAATATGACCCTAAGCTTCAGCTTGATAAACGACGTAAGGGAAATGTATGCACGCCAAAATTATTTAAAACTGCTCTCGCACAGAAATTCTACTGCTTCCTCGGTAGCTATTTATACAATAAAATAAATAACAAAATTAATATATATTCGCTCCCCAAGAGTCGCTGTAAAAACGTTATCACAGCATATCTAAAGACTCTCAATTATCAAGAAACTGAAAACTTATTGATCTCATTAATATAATCCGGTGATTCTCTTTCCGTCATCAACAAACTCGCTTTACATTTACATTTACTTTTACATATACACATTCATTGACACATACTTACTTACTTAATATGCGCTTATACAACTCTCGCTTGTATTGTTTTGGTTTTGGCGTAGCCTAGTATTGTCATATCCTTATTATTAATTTAGCTTTGGTCTCATATAATTTTAGTATATATGTTGAATAGAAAGGTTTGTTTCTTAATTAGTATAATGGCGGGAGGGTCCTGGTGACCGGTAATACAGGTTTTTTTTCTAAACCTGAATCAGGCACCAGTCTCTCACAAAGTTAGCCTAATAAATACTATATATATTCGTACCTAAATGTTTAGTATGTAGTAGTATTTGTTAACTTAGTGATGAGAAAAATAAACGATTTTTATTATTATTATTTATTATTATTATCTCGCATTGAGGAATGGAGTCATAACTTTGGTCTGAAGATTAACCCGTCAAAGACGCAAGCTGTTATCATCGGCAGCTCTCGAATGGTGACTAGGATAGACATGTCCCAACTTCCCCAAATTACATTTGAAGGTACTGTCATCCCGTTTAAAGATAATGTTAAGAATTTGGGGATAGTAATAGATAGTACATTATCCTGGGGCCCACAACTGAAGACGGTCAGCCGATGGTTATTTGCGTCAGCAGGCTCACTTAGGCGTCTGCGCAACTTTCTCCCTATTACCACTAAAATTGCGCTTGCTCAATCACTTCTCCTACTAATCCTCGAATACGCTGATGTCAGCTATCTTAATCTTACTGAAGAGCAACTCGATAAGCTTGAGCGACTTCAAAACTTTTGTATAAGATTCATATTTGGTCTTCGCAAATATGATCATGTATCCTCCTTTCGTACTAAGCTCAAGTGGTTGCCAATTCGCCTTCACCGGAATGCTCATATTCTTTCTTTGCTTTATAACATTCTCTTTAACCCTGCTACTCCTACATATCTTAAAGAACGCTTCAAGTTCCTTTGTGACACACATTTGCGATCCTTAAGATCATCAGAAAATTTAAAACTACATATCCCAGAGCACAAATGCATTTTTATGGGAAAATCGTTTAGTGTACAAGCAGCTCGATTATGGAATGCCTTGCCTATCGAAATTAAACGTGCCCAGACAATATCAGCTTTTAAAAAGCTAGTACAAAACACTTTTTGTCTGTATAATTTATGGTACCTACGTTAAATAAAGTATTTTTCTTATTTAGTTAATTAATTATGTTTATTTTTACATTTCCTTCTTTATAACAGTACTTTTTTTATGGATATACCACAATTTTGGTGTATGTCTTGTTGCACACCTACTGCTATTAGTTATTGTTCAGCTCCATCCTAAGGTTGTCTGGAAGAGATCGCTTTATGCGATAAGACCGCCCTTTGTACAGCATGTTTATGTAATATCCTATGAAATATATTTATTCTTATGGTGTACAATAAAGAGTATTCTATCCTATTCTATTCTATGCGATCAAAAAGAAGAAGTTGATACTGTGGTGCCCCGGCCCAGAGATGGCAGCAATATTCCATATGCGGCCGTACTTGCGCTTTATATAATTGGAGGCGATGGACCCATGTAAAGTATCACCTAGCTCTGCGAAGGACACCCAGCTTTTTGGAGGCCAATTTGGCCTTGTCTTCCAGATGACCGCGAAATTTGAAGTCACTCTCGATATCGACGCCGAGAATCCCTACTTTCGGCTTGATATCCAGGGGAGTGCCCTGAAATTGAGGAGGTATGGCAATGGGAGGTTTTTTGGCAGTAATCGCGCAAGCTTGTGTCTTTAGGGGGATTGAATTGAACTAGGTTGATATGCCCCCATTTGAGACTTGGTCAAGTATTATCTCAATTTTAGACACAAGATTGCTCCGACTCTCAATGACGTGCGCCCGAGAAATATTGCAGTGGCCAAAGTCAAAGTCAAAGATTTATTTGCAAGTAAATATGGTTTTAAAAGGTCTTACATTGGCAGCACAAAAGTAGCTTAACATATCTAATCATATAATAATGACATGCAAATTTGTGAAGACAATTATTTGGCCTGCAGGAATTCTTTGACAGTATAGAAGGAATTCTCAATTAACCAATTGCGTAAAGTTTTTTTGAATCGACCCATTGGAAGAACCTTAATTTGGTCAGGAAGCAGCATATGCATGATAAACCTGTAATGTGGCTTGTCTACTAGTCAGGTTAGATATGCACCATAGAGCATAAGCAAACGTACTGAGTTTACCACATATCCTATCAATATGATAAATCCAAGAACACCTCATCTAAAACTATCCCCAGAAAATGCATGCTGTCTGATAGTTGTATTTCTTTATTCTTATAGATGATGTTTAAATCTATGTTATTCCAATTTTTGTTACAAAATTGTTCGTATTTGGTTTTATTTATATTAGGTTTATGGTTATTCTTTTCCAGCCAAGTTATTATTTTGCTTACAGTATTAGTTATTTCCATATTATAGTTTTCTTTATTTTTAGGGATAATTACGGAAACATCGTCTGCAAAGAGTATGCAGGGATGGTCAGTTCCTTCTGTTAAGTCATTGATATATATCAGAAAGGGTAGGGGGCCTAGAATACTGCCCTGTGGAACACCTGTACAGCTGTAACCCAATTTAGATCTAAATGACAGTTCACCGTTTTGGTTTGGTTTATCTACAGTTATTTCTACAAATTGCGGTCTGTTTGCAAGGTAGGCTTTTTAACCATGTATTTGCTTTACCGCGTATTCCATATTTGTCACATTTTCTTAGTAGTAGCTCATGCGATACAAAGTTAAAAGCCTTTGACATGTCAAAAAATACAACTGTTGTGGGAATACTCTGGTCAATATTATTAGTAACTAGATTAATTAAATTGAATGCCGCTGTGGTTGTCGATTTTCTTTTTTGGAATCCATGCTGTTCATGTTTGAAAATTTGGAATTTATCGATAAAATTTGTTAGACGCGTGTACATGATCCTTTCATAAATTTTCGCTAAAATAGGTAATAGGGCTATCGGTCTGTAATTATCAACAAGTTTCTTGTTACCATTTTTATGTATCGGTTTGATAACTGTCATTTTCAGTTTCTCAGGAAATACTCCCGTGAATAATGATAAGTCTATTAGATGTACTAGTACCGGAGTAATGATAGGGCCTATGAATTTTATAATTTTCGTAGGTATTTGATCATAACCTGTTGAATTTGAGTCCTTAAGTGAATTTATTATTTTTTTAACTTCGCCAAAATCGGTGGGCATTATAAATATACTTGAATCAATAAAATCAATGTCATAATTATTACTGTTTATGTCAAAAACGTTGTTAGTCAAATTGATATAATAGTCATTTACATAATTTGCAATATCTGTGGGGCTTGTAATTAATCCAGTTTCAGTTTCTATCTCCTTAATATGTGATTCCTGAATTTGATTATTATTGGAATTATACTTTATTAAGTTCCAAGACGCCTTACATTTATTTTTAGCCCTCGTTACGTTATTTGTATAATGAATTTTTTGTGCTTTGTGTATACATTTTTTTAGTAGTTTATTATAGTTTAAGTAGTTAAGTTTGCTGTTTTTGTCAGATGAGGAATAGTATTTAAATCGCAAGTTCCGTTTAGTTTTAGCTGATTTTTTAATACCTTTGGAAATCCATTTTGTGTATTTTTTTACTAGGTTAATTTTGATCATTGTTTTAGGGAAGCACAAATCAAAAAACAAGACAAGTGTATCATGAAACTGATTAAACGCACTGTTAGCTTCTTGATTAGAAAATGTTTCCGTTCATTTTAAATTTGACATACAGCTAAGGAACTTTTCTTTATTTTCGGTGCTAAAATCGCGCTTATAAATTTTGCGAAACTGAAGTGATGGAACTTTATTGCCTATTTGTATGGATATCATCTGAGCGGTTTCGTGATCTGATAGTCCCAGCGGTATAACCTCGCAAATTGCATCTTTACAGTTACTTATTATTTGGTCCAAACATGAGTTTCTTCGTGTTGGTTGTTTTATATGTAGTGTTAAGCCCAAATTATTGACAATCCTATTTAATTCGTCTACGCATTTTTTATTTCTGTCTAGTCTTTTGCTCAAAATATCAATGTTTAGGTCCCTCACTATCACGAATTGTTTTTTTTGTTTGTTTCGAAGGTTGTACAACATTACTTCTAAATTACGTAAGAAAACAAAGGGGTTTGAGCTTGGTGTACGGTATAAAGCTATAATTATAATGTTATACTGTAAAAGTTCAATTCCACAACACTCAAACTCATTTTCGGACGCATATTTTTCCAATTGAGACAGTATTTTGTACTCAATGTGATTTAAGCAGAATATACAAGCACCACCCCGCTTTTTATTCTTTCTCGAGTAAGAGGCATCCACCGTTCTGTCATCTGCATAGCAATTAATGTCATGGAATTGTAACATATCATTGATATGCAGAAGAAACAGGGTTGGTGAAAGCACACAGCCTTGCGGGACACCAGGGTTCACGGGCTTGGAGTTCGAGCATGTACCGTCGACAACGACCTTGATGCTGCGCTCCGTGAGGAAGCTGCCAACCCATTTTCAGAGTTTCTCGGGCAGCCCATAGGAAGGAAGCTTCGAAAGTAGCGCCTTGGGCCACACCCTATCGAAGGCTTTTGCAATGTCCAGACTTACCGCCATGGCCTCCCCCTTGCTCTCAATCGCCAACGCCCAACGATGGGTCAGGTAGACATGAAGATCACCAGCAGACCGACCCAGACGAAAACCGTATTGGCGGTCACTAATAAGGTGATGATCCTCAAGATACCGTAGAAGTTGGTGATTGTTAATGGTTTCCATTATTTTTGAGAGCAAGGAAGTAATGGCAATAGGACGGTAGTTACCTGGATCAGAGCGATCGCCTTTTTTGGAAATGGGGTGCACTAAGGCCGTCTTCCATGATTTCGGGACTACGCCCTTTTCGTAGGAGAGTCGGAGAAGACTCGTTATAACAGGAGCCAACTCCGGAGCACATGTCTTCAGCACAATAGGGGGATAGCGTCAGGCCCACTGGACTTGTAGATGTTAATGGAGAGAAGTACACTTCGCACGGATTTCTGAGTGAACTGAATGTCCACTAAAGTGCTGTCACACCGTGGGATCGTTGGCGGTGGTTTCTCCCCGTCGTCCAAAGTGGAGTTCGACGCAAAACGAGAACCCAGAAGATCGGCTTTCTCCTTTGCGTCGTGAGCCAATGCATCGTTCCCCTTGGGCAGAGGTGGAAAACCAAAATTCCCTTCAACAGCTTTGGCGAGAGACCAAAAGGCGCGTACATATAATTATATTGAATGATAAATTAAAATTCTTCTCTATTTTTCTTTCTTGAAATTTGATACAACTTTAAACTCTCTCAAGTCGAAAGTCTTCGACCAGTGTGTGTTGCCAGTGATGACATACCGAACAGAGACGTGGTCGCTCACTATGGGCCTTATTAGAAGACTCAAGGTCACCCAAAGAGCAATGGAGAGGGCTATGTTCGGAGTTTCCCTGCGGGATTGAATCAGAAATGTCGAAATCCGCAGGCGAACCAAAGTCACCGACATAGCTCGAAGAATTGCAAAACTAAAGTGGCAGTGGGCGGGGCACATAGCTCGTAGATCCGACGGCCGTTGGGGCAGAAAGGTTCTCGAGTGGCGACCAGGAACCGGAAGACGCAGCGTGGGCAGGCCCCCTACAAGATGGACCGATGATCTTGTGCGGGTCGCTGGAAATTGCTGGATGCGAATAGCACAAGACCGGCAATTGTGAAGATCTTTGGGGGAGGCCTTTGTCCAGCAGTGGACGTCTTTCGACTGATATGATGATGATGAACATTTTTTAAAGACTTAATACTTATTTTCTTCATTTTTTGACTTACTAATAGCCGAATCGTCACACCGCTTCTCAGTTTTTAAGTTTTCGAGCAATGGAGCTCTTCAGGTATTATACTTTATCCATTCCATGATGGAAAAAATTTATGTATTTTTTGCAGATTTTATGCTACTGTGCATTAAGTTTGCTTCCACCTGGCTGGGCCCAGATTCTAAAAACTTTTGGTCAATGACTTTAAGACTACCTATCAGACCAAGTTACAGGCGGCGCTTATAACTTTTTATATGGCCCCGTGACTGTCAATTCAATGAGAGTACATCACAACGGTTCTGTGCGTGCATTAGCCTACATAAGAACCAATCACAATGTAAGTAAAATACACGACTATAAAAAAAGTCGTAAACTGAAAGCAAAAGAAGACGAAAAAAGCAAGCCCGGAGTTTCTTTGTGACTTTCTTCTCCGGGTCTTTTTGCTTTAATCTTCCATTCTTTAATCTTAATATAGTAGAACTAAATTTCAAAATAATAGATTAGTAACTTGTTATTTATTTAAGGATTTCAGAAAATATATGCGATAAAACAAACCGCACGGACGGACTAATTTTTTTTTTTTTGTAACTTTCATACTATCCACTATGTTTATGTACTGTATTGTGTGTGACCTTGACAAGTACAAGTGTATGTTAATACCCAAGTGCTGAATAAATTTCATTTCATTTCATATTACTTTTGCCGTCTATCTATCTAAAATATTGCTTACAAAAGAAATTCGTCACCCGGCATAAGTAATAGAGATTATATTACTACTAGCTGTGCCCCGCGGTTTTACCCGCGTCAAACTGTATAAATTATAGCCTATGTGTTAATCCAGAGTGTTAACACCATACGAAATTTTATAAAATCGCTCGACCCGGTTAGACTTGAATAAGTAACAAACATTCACACTCACAAACTATCGCCTCTATAATATTAGTGTGATGTGATAGTCTCGTCAACAAAATGAAATAGGTACGTATAAAATAGAGATAAAGCTCCTAAAATATGAGCGATAAGCAATTGGGTTCGGAATGACCTCTAGAAATATTTTTTGGTTGGTTTGTCAGCACGTAAAAATTGCAATTATTATAAACATGACATTTTTAAAAACGGGTATTTATTATTTTGAAGTCGAAGTAATATAATATGTATAATATATCTATATATAACTAAGTAATATATATATCAAGACATTTTATTAAAATGGAGGAAATTTTCAAAGAGTCCGTACTCTCCATTATTTATAAATGTAATTTAGCACTAAAAATAGTGTCCCGCGAAGCCGTTACATATGTACAACCACTGGGGCGATACACATAATGTAAATGTACTCTACATTATAGTTACAACCCTGCAAGTAAAGGATAGTTAGTGGTCACATCAAATATTTTTAATAGTATAAAATATTAATTTAAAATTTTAATAAATTAGTATGGTATCATCTGGACACTTGAACAAATAAAACCCAGTAGAGAAAAATTAGTATATTATTGAAAAGTATATGTACAAGTAATAAATAAATTAAAACTATACTAACGTAGATATTGGAAATAGATTAAAACTACGTACAAACTAAAACTATCATTATAAACTTAAAATCAAAATACTAAATTACGAATAAAAGAATAACTTATAGATAAAAAACCGCATTCAACTCGCCATCTGCGGGTAAGGTGCCCAAAAAGCTAGCGACGTCACCTTTTTGGATCGCAAGGCTTATGCGTTGGCCGAGGTACGCGCCAGCTCTTTGATCACCAGAGTGCTCTACAAGTCGTCTGGACAACTCCTTGATAAAGGACCGCGATTCTGGGCCCCAAGGACCCATTGTTTCGACCCCAAACGGAATAAACATGTAGCCATCACCTATGGCAGCATATTTGCTCCGTTTGGAGTTCCCAGCAGCCTCCGCTACAGCACTGCCTGAACGCGAACTTACTTGAAGGTGGGAGGGAGCCAGTGTATCCACACAAGTTGCGTCCCATACCAGCGGTCTCCCACGACTCCAAGGGATCATATGTGTGTCCCCAGCTTCCTCATCGATATAATCAAAATTATAAGTATGCCATATTTTAAAGCATAATTGGAGCTATTTAAGGTTTCAGTCATAAAATTGGAGCAATCTCAAATTTGTTACTATGATTTGTTGAATATGTGTAAGCTGGACAATCGTGTCTCCAGTTGACACATGCTGTTGGGGCAAAACCAGTGATGTGAGGGTTTTAAAATATAGTCAAAAATTTAACTCATAATTGTAGCAATGAGAGCCAAAAAATCTAACCATCAGACTCAAATATTATTTAAACTACGATCATAAAACCATGTGCGAGCTGGATATACGTGTCCCTGGCTTACACATGTGTATATTCGTAATTATTTAAGCTACGATTATGTACTATACCTCAAAATTCTCAGCATAATTGCAGCATTAGGCTCCAATTTTTTCAAAACCTTAGTTCGAATAGTTTTTGAGTTACGAAGCAATAAGTATGTGTAAGCTGGAGACACGTCACACGAGCTTACACATGGTGAATTACTGTAATTATATGAGTTGCAGATTTCTTTTAATGATCAAATAACATGTTATAATTGGAGCACACATAATGTCAAATCACTAGGCCTTTTACTTTAAAAATTATAAGCCAAATATGGTTTTCCCGCCAACATTTTGAAAATATTCGGCCGGGAGCGGTCAACCGCGACGTTGCCGTTCCGTGCATTATTACTATTATTAATATTTATTTATTATCAGATAACATGATCCATTATGATTAGTAACAACAGGAACTTATAAAACTATGTCAGGAAATAACTTAAATATACATTACATTTAAATACACATAACACTAAATATACTGTATAAATTATTTTATTTTGCCGTCCCACCTACGATGCTTACCCAGAGCGAGTGTATCGGACATTGATATTTACTAGAAATTATCTTCAGAATTTTGCTGCTGCTGCCGCGCACTCTAGCCAACATTGACGATACACGCTTGCGTCTTATTGCGTAAAAATCATCCGTACGCGCTTCGGCAAACACCGCTGAAGCACTGCAGTAACGCGGCAACCGCAACAACATCCTGAAGACGTTATTATATTGTACCCGCAGAGCGCCTTTTGAGTATAATTAACCCACAGGCTGCTCGTGTAGAACGATTGGCAATATGCTTTAAATAGCGTTAATTTGACTTCAGCTGAGCAACGAGCAAACCTGCGAGCCAACATATTACCTCGCACCGCCAGCGCTCTGCGTTCACGTTCAATGTCCTCATTGTCCTTTAGATCATCGGTGATAATGTGCCCCAGATACTTAACCTTTTTAACTCTAGTTAAAGGAGAACCGTTCAGTAATATAGGTGAAGATTCATGATGGGTTTTATCACCAAGACTAAAAATCATTCACTCGCTCTTAGCAGAATTATACTTGAGACCATGACTCTCGGCATACCGCTCACAAACTCTGAGTAGGTGACGAAGGGCCCCAATTGTCGGCCGAAGCAGCAGCATGTCGTCAGCATAACTTATATTGTTGACAGCAACTCCATCAATGTGACAACCTACATGCATGCTACTCAGCTCGCCAATCAGGCTATCCATGTATACATTAAAAAGGGTGGGCGATGAAATTCCCCTTTGCCTCACGCCACACTCTAGCTTGTATTCCTCAGACAAGCAATCCGCCCATTTAACGACATTTACTTGATTGTCATACCAAAATTTTAGAATCTCCACTAGTTCAGTTTTATATACCCATTAATTTCCTTCCAAATCTCCTATTACTGAAATTAACATATACTCTTTTTACAAACTTTAAACTCTATAAACACACACAATCCCTCATCCAAAACACACACACACCCACTCACACTCTTTACACACACTCAAAGTGATCTGATAGTTCCGTGATAGTTCATAAGATTTTCCTTTTACATTTTACTTTGTTTATAAATGTTTAATTAATTATTACCCTAACTATGGAACATTGTTGTCTACCGCGAAGGTGGGCGCTAACAGCTACGACACAGTTTTTCCTAACTAATGTAGCTGCTAACGTACACACAATATTGTATATTATCTGTTTTTGGTTCCGATAAATATTTGTATCTGTTTTTGGTTCCAATAAATATTTGTAAAAGTATTTTGTTTACGCATTTTATCCTACAGGACCTCATAGCAAACTAGATCAAAAGCCTTGGATAAATCTAAATAACGCAAGCATAAACAGGTGTCCCATGATCCAAATAATACCTGTGTGCTTCACACAGAGAATAGAACTCTCAGTAGAGAGGCCAGGTTGGAAGCCAAATTGCGCTTGATGCAGGCAGTGGCGTAGCGTGCCTTGTCGGGGCCCCGTATAAAAATTTTCTTGGAGGCCCTTATATGGAGGTAAAGATTTTTCACAAAAGAAAAAAATATTGTGAAAAGAAATATTTATTTATCACATAATTTACGCATTTTACAAATAAAAATCGAATTTTAAATATTCACTCTCCTTGCCTTTTTTTCGGCAAACTGATTCATTAAATCATTTATGGCTGATGATGATTTTAGTTTTTCTAAAGTTTCTGCCACAATAGTGAGATGTCTGACAGCCGTTCTTGTCCCATCGAAGTTCTTAAGTAATTTTTTATTAGTTTTAATTTTGAAAAACTTCTTTCTGCCGTTGCGGTTGTAACTGGAAGGGTCAAGAATAAAAAGCATGCTGTGATTACCTCGGGAAAACTGGATGCAAGACTATTGAATTTTACTAGCAATAATTCAAGGAGTTCTTTAATAGATTTTTTTTAATTTCAGAATTTAAGCATGTTTTTAGAGCTTTTAATTGGTCACAAAGATTAAGTGAGATGTCTTTAATGTATTTAGCAGACAGTTTTCCGGAAGCGTTTAATATCTCTTCACTTGAAGAAGATAGGAGTTTCTCCGGTTGTAATATTTCGAATATACTACTCAGTTTGCAAAGGCTCTGAAATCTTGCTTTAGTTTGAGAAATTAATATATCTAAACAGCAATAGTATACATTGACTTTGAAATAGGATTCCGGGTCGGAAATTCTCTCATCTTGTGATAACTCATCAAAAAAACGCTTCGTTATCTTTCGCCTACTGTTTTTAAAAACAGTTGTTACCCCCCACTCTTTTGCTAAATCTTCGGATTCATTTAGCAAACTATTAAATGAATTCTGATTTCTTAATTGGCACAGTCTATTTAAAAGATTACTTAATAAAATACTAGATTTCTGTAAGTCATTATTTTCATGCTGCAGAGCTTTAGAAACAGGATTAATAATTTCAAATACTGAAGAAAAAAATGTAACGAGCACTAAGAAATCCAAACTCTCTAAAATATTAATTATACTTTTACATTCTTCACGTTCATCTTTTTTATTTGAAATTAAATTTAGTCGGTACAAAGTTTTCATGATTAGTAAAAAATTTTTCTTTACTGCTAATAAAGCGTCGTTCCTAGAAGACCATCTGGTAGGACATACCTTTTTAAGGGTAATCAAATATTTTTCAGAGGAATCGTCACTTAGCATAGCCCAGCGTTATATACTATTGCCAAAAAAAGTATATATTTTTTCTAAATTATCGAAAAAGGGTCGATACTTCACGAACATGTCTCGCAGCATCGTTCAAAACCAAGTTTAAAGCGTGCGCAGCACAATGAACATAATCGGCATTTGGAGCATGCTCTTTTATTAGGGTTTGTAATCCTCCATACACACCCGACATAACATTTGCTCCATCGTATCCCTGTCCTCTACATTTAGTCAAATCAATTCCATATTCTTTAGTCAAATTTAAAATGACAGTTTTCAGACCTGCAGCACTGCAATCGGTTACTGCTATAAATCCTAAAAAGGACTCACTGATTTTTATTTCTTTAGGCACATTATCATCATTTTCTGTAACCGAGATATATCGAAAAACTACAGATAGTTGGTCAATTTTTGACAAGTATTGTGTTGTATCCAGAATTATTGTCAGAAATGGAGCTTTTTTAATTTCTGAGATAATATTGTTCCTAACGTTGGTACCAAGCAAGCTAATAATTTCGTTTTGAATCGTAGGGCTTAAATAATTTATTTCACCTTTCGGTTTTAGAAGAAGTTCTTTTAAAGTTGCATCATAGTTAGATAGCAGACGTGAAATTGCCAGAATCAGAACCATGCCCCCTCAAAGGTACATTACAAAATACTAAAGTAATTATAACATTAATTATACGATGCAGTACATCTCTCCAGAATGTAATTTTACTATCGATTTCACTTTTGTTTTTCAGTATCGATGGTATTTCCTTGCAACCAATTATTATAAGAGAGTGAGGCACTAATGCTGCTGTGACTTTTCATGGTCAAAACTAGTTTGTGTGAAATTGCTTCTAACCGAAACACCGTTAACCCAAGCAGAGGAATACGATTTGTTTTGACGATCTGCTAATAACCAACAGAAGTGACAGTACGGTTTGTTTAAAATGTTACAATAACATAACCATGGTCTTATAATTTTTATGCCTGCCTGATTGAAATATGAATAATAATAAAGCCGAAAAAGGTCGGTTATTTTCTAAAACTATTGGAAATGGTCCTTGTGGTTTAAATGGCCCCAATTTAAATATTATTTTTCGTTCGCATTCAGTTAAATTGTCGCCAAAATTTCCTCTATCTGATGAAATTATATTACAATCTGCAGATATATCAGAATCGTTGACTTGGGGTTCCTCGATTTCTGGATGGACATCCGATAAAGTATGTGCTTGGCTTTCTTCTATTTCCGGATGGATATGTGACGAAGAACATGCTTCAAGGGAATCTAAAAATAAACGAGTAATTGTTAAAAAATAAATACGAATGCTTTGATACTAAACTAAAAAGAGTTATATATAAATAAATAACGTTACTAAGGGTAGGGTCACAGTTAGAGAGTGTTCAGTTCAGACGCACACAGACTTTACGCGGATTGTGCTCGTACCTATTAGTAGATACAAAATCACCTGCAGCCCGTCCGTGCATTACTATACACCTGCGTGCTATTTAAACGCAGCGCGTAGTGTAGTGGCCATGGCCATACAAAACGAGAACTCTAAAGCGAGTCTGCACATCTGAAGTTCTCAACACGCAATTAACGATACGATACGGACTGATAGACAAACAACAAAACAAATCGATCCTATATATCTATAGGATCGATTTGTTTTGTTGTTTGTCTATTATTTATTTATTTATTTTATTTATTTATTGGACTCAACTTAATTCTACCATTACAGGGAACCTAATGCGATAGAAAAGTTACAATTACAACTCCTTTGCCAATTATGTTCATTAAATTTCTAAACAATTATAAACATACAATCAAATAAGCCACCCTTGTGAAGTCGTTCAGTGAGCAAGCGAATAAGTCTACTATTTCAGCGACCTGGTTGAGCGTGCGCAGAGCGCGAGTCATTGGCGCTTGTTGCAACAAGTTAGTGCGTGCAGTGGGTACCGTCAGCAACGGCGGTCGTCGCCGCCGCCCCAAGTAACCATCCGGCACACAAAACTGAAGTGTTTGCAGGATTCCGGGGTTATTCGTTACACCCCGGAGCACTTTAACTAAATATGTCACCAGTGATACTTCCCTTCTGGCTTCCAGCTTATGGTAACCCACCATACCAAGCAAAAACAATGTTGGATAGATTGCCGGATAACCTGGGTAAACTCCATATAACTTTAAGTATAGGTATCTTACGAATTTATTCTGAATTCTTTCCAACATTGTCTTATACTTAGCTTCATTTGGGCTCCAAATAGCTGCGCTATATTCCAAATGACTCTTCACCAGTGCTTCGTACAAAGCTTTTATGGCGATAGCGTTAGTGAAGTCATTTGTCTGCCTTAACATGAATCCAAGGTTACGGTATGCTTTCTTACATACCTCCACTATATGTTTCCGAAACCGTAGGTCAACAGTAAATCGAATACCCAGATCTTTGACCTCTGTTACACGCTTTAAGGGTTGTCCATCTATGTGATACGGATAATAAGTCGGGGTGCGTGCCCGGGTAAAGGATAGTACTGAGCATTTTGTTCCATTAAAACCCAGCTTATTCTCTTGACTCCACTTAAGTGCATTATCTATGTCCCGCTGTAATAAGCTATGGTCGCTCGGGTCTTTCATTACCATGCTCAATTTAAGGTCATCTGCGAAAAGAAGGCATGTGGATTCCTCGATAGTATTCGGTAGGTCATCTATCATCAAAATGAAAAGTAAGGGTCCTAAATTACTTCCTTGACTGACACCGGATCTCGTATAGTATTGCTCAGAATAGCATCCGCCACAGTCGACAAACTGACGTCTATCCCGTAAGTAACTGGCGAAGAACATCAGAGTATGGTGCGAGAAACCTGCAGTCGCTAATTTTAGAAGTAGCACATCATTATCGACTGTGTCAAAGGCTTTTCTGAAGTCGAGGTATGCAACGTCCACCTGCAACCCCGCGTCCACAGCTGGTATCATGGTACTTATCTGATGCAGAAGATTACCTGTCGTGCCTCTTCCCGGTCGGAAGCCATGCTGTGCGTCAGACAAATGAGCACTCACCTGTGCATATAAGCTGTTATGGATGGCTATTTCAAACACTTTAGCTGGTGCGCTCAGAATTGCTACTGGTCTATAATCACTGGCTTCGTTTCTACTTTTGCCTTTTGGCACCGGGACTACTCGAGTTAGCTTCCAACGGTCGGGATATTTCGCTTCTGTAATACATCTATTAAATAAATGACACAATGGCTCCTCCAACACTGTTCGGCAATCCTTGAGTATGAAAGGTGGTATGCCATCCGGTCCCACAGAACGTTTAGCGGGCAGGTACCTGAGGGCACGACTCACTTCAGCCCGCGCGAGTTGTTCTAGGTGCGTCCATCCACCACTCTGTGTTGCGCTTGCGCTCGCTGCAGCTACATTCAAGGTAGCTGGTTCCGGGTTGTATACCGAGTGAAAAAACTGGGCAAACTCTTCTGCGTACTCCTGACCCGATAAAACACGACCGCTTTTCATCAACTTATATTGGTTGGAATTTCCTTTTTTTGATCTCATATAACTCCAGAACCCTTTTGGGTCCTTAGCCATCTGGCTCTGAACGCGGTCACGATGGCTATCAAGGGCTAATTTGATATTTTCCTTAACTCTTGCCCGGCACCGAGAGAAAGACTCATAAACATCACGTGACTTGCTTTTTTTATACTTTTTATGTAGGTGGTACTTAAGTTTAATGTCTTGAATAATGCTAGATGTATACCAGACTGGATAAACGTATTTGCTGTTTCCCGATTTGGGTTTTTTAATTGGTATACATTTATCCAAAACGTTAGTGATCTGATCATAAAAAAAGTTTAAAGCTAGATCTGGACATTTTACAGTATACAATCCACTCCAGTCTATTATGCTTAAAAAGTAATACAATTGATAAAGGTCTGCTTTAGCAAAGTTCCACTGTTTAAATGCTACTTCCTGTTTTTGCGGGTTAACGATACTCGCAGTGGCAATAGTTAACGGGGGCGAAGCGGCGACGTCGATGGTAACGGCGAGTGGTGGATGGTATGTATCTACTGGTTGCAAACCCTCCTCCTCTGCACAGACTGTCACCTCACTGCGCCCACTCAACACTAGATCTAACTGTCTATCATTACAATTAGGTACCTTATTATTTATATTATATATATTATAAAAAACAAAATTCTAACTTATCAGTTAGAATTTTGTTTTGACTTATCAGTTAGAATTTTGTTTTTTTTTTAATTCGGATCTCTAAAAACAGTATAATTGTGAAAATCGAGGGGGGAGACAACTTTTTGTGACGGACAGATGGACAGACCAAAATTAAAAGATTTCCTTGTTTATCACTACGGGCCCCTAATAAATGGGTTGGGTAGTACTTACCTTTCCAATCTAAATCACTCACAGTATCTTGTCTCTGAAAAAATGAAGAAATTTTGGGCACTTTTTTTATAACCTCGTCCCTTTTCTGTTTAATTTTTCTTTTCTCAGCGCCACTGGGATAATCTCTTTTCCTTTCACTCATTTCTTTTACAAATCGCTACTAATACTGCTAAACCAGAAGAACAATATTGTTTGTACTGAATTACAATGTAATGCACATTTATATAAAGCGCGTAAATAAACCATAAAGTTAGTATACCTACGGAATAGAGCATCAAAGGGCTGAGGGAGCGAAATATCACTAGCTGCAACACTGTATGATAAAAAGAGATGCGTGATGCAACGCCATAGAACTGTTTTTGGCATCTGTTTGACAGTTCTTCGGCACTTATCGCCACGCTGCGAATTTGATTCCTGAGAATTTTTCTGATTTTACGTTAAATCGTGGATATTTTTGAAAAATATTTCTTCAGAAATATGGTGAATTGTTCAGGGACAAATTATTGTACAACACAGAGAAATAACCCTGAAAACTGTTCATTTCACAGGTAAATTATTCCAAATCGACACCTCCTAATTTAGGATTTATTTTTGCCGATGCGCTTCGAATTTTAAGCACTAAGTGTGTTCATTGTCTTCTATAAACATTTATTAATGTAAGAAGCAAAGATCGAATACACATAATGCAGAATTTACGAATATTTTGTGTAAAGAAATAATTTTCTATTTACACTAGGGCTGAATCAAGTTATCGATATTTCGTGTCCACTGTCTATCACGCGGTAAACTAATATGTATTACTGATATTAAAGTACCTATGTGATGTTTAGATGTGAATCCCCTGGAAATGGAAGTAATCTCCAAATTCTCCTAAAAATGCCTCAATCGAGTCCTCCTCGGAACGCAAGCCTAGCGCTTGCTTTAGAATTGCGCTAGAGTAGTTTATTTCAGTTATTTTCATAGCATATAGTCCTTTGGAATTCTCTGCTCTGCAGACATTAACACCATATTTATATTGCAATAAAAAGCTGTTAGAGCCATTTATAATATTGACCCGAGAGTGTCTAAGAGAAAAGTTCAAAGAGGTTAACATCCTAACTGTAGTTTAAATATAGATATAAGAATAATCTTACGTTCCATATGTACATACATACAGCATTGCAACATAAGATTATGCAACATAATCCGAACCCATCTCCACGAAATAAGTAACTCTTTTATTGTTCAATGTAAGTTTAAGATTCTATAAGATGATATTATTATCATATTAGAGAATTGTCTAGGAATAAGTTCAAAAGAATTATTAAAGCCAAATTATATAGCAGGGCATATTACAACATTTCTGATTATTTTATTGACTAAAATGCTTGGGATCGAGTTGGTTTAATTCAACACACAAACAATATGTAATTAAACTTAAGTAAATTTTATTTAAAAAAAGGTTTCCTACTGACTTTACTGGCAGTATTTTCAGTAGCTGCCACGTCTTGTACTGCACAGTAGGGTAAAAAATGACGACTCCACATAAATGTGATTTTTTTACGGAATAAATGATTTAGAATTTGAATTTATTGAGATGGACGCGCGTTTCTAACTATAGACGTGTATATCATTACCTATCGAGTGATTAACAATCTTTAATCTTCATTTTAATCGTTCAAAGTATATACGCTCACTAAATTGTCAAACAGCGAAGAGTTAAGCGACAACCGACAACTCATATGCGAAAAATAAATTATTTAAAATTTCTTCGAAGTTTTTCTTAAATATTCTTACTTCACTTCACGAATCGTTCCGTTTTTTGCCCATCGTGGTTTCAGTCATGCAAAATCCCATCCCATCCTATTTTAGTACTATCACTGGGACTGATTCATCATCATCATCATGTCAGCCAAATTACATCCACTGCTGGACCAAAGCCTTCCCAAAGAATGGGGGGATATGCCATAATCGCCACGCTTGGCAGACGGGTTGGCGATCGCAGTAAGATGGTCACAGTTCACGGGATGAGATGGAGTGATGATATTCTATGCCGTCACCACACATTACTGATTAATATTATCGATATCGATATTAATGCAAAAATCGACATGAGATACATTATTGACACGCACACATAAACATTTGTACACACACAAATGCCATCCTATTTCGGTTTCGTTTGACAGCTCTTGTTTGTTGCTCTATTCCGTAGGTATACAAACTTTATGAAATAAACAGTGCACTGCACTCCGTGGTTTAACATCCAATGCAAAGTACAACCACGTACACGTACCTACATCGCGATATCGATGAAGGATTCCCGGGGATTCCCCGCTGACGCTGAGTTGAAGATGAAGTAAGTAAAACGGGGAAGTCCCGCAGCCCGCCATAACGATGTAGAGTGCTGCCAACTTTTGAACGCACGCTTAAGGCGGGAAAAAAAGGAATTGCTTTATAGAATTTTGTCATTTGTAAAATAAAATAAATAAGAAAGTTTTTATTCTTTTTCCTTACACACTTTGGGGGCCCCCGTGGCCCGGGGGCCCCGTATAATTGATACGGCAAATACGGCGGTAGCTACGCCCCTGGATGCAGGTTTAGGTTCGTTCTTAAATGCCTGTTAATTAGACCATCCAATACTTTAGCCAGAATTGTTGCCAGAGAAATGGGACGATAGTTACTTTTAGCACAAATATCTGCAGTTTTACATTTAACAACTGGTATGACTATCGTTCTCATGAGGTCCCGAGGGAGATACCCATGACACATGCACAGGGAGAAGAACATGGCCATTGCTGGCTCTATTGCTATCAAGTCTGAACTTTAGCTCTAACATTATAAGAGTTATTTTAATTCAGTCCCGATCATTTTAGCTTTTGTACTGACATAAGGAAAATATTCTTAGACTAGGAACTGCTGTCTCTTAACATTTACATATATGTGAAACATTTTGATTTTGACTTGTGTGTGCAATTATCAATTAACTATATTTAATTATCGTAAGTATGTGTACCTATACAAAGTATAGTTCCACCATAACTTAACAACTCAATAATAAATTAATAAAACAAAATTTTAATCCCTTAAAATTTTGTTATAGCGTGCCAAAGTAAATTAGATACCTATATGTTTGGGTGCACTTCTTACAGAGCGCGCGCGCACGGCTATAACAGTAATTTCTTAGTGCGCTAATAAAGTGTTTGATTTTTTGTTCGAGTATCATCGGGTCTCGTCGGCTGGCAACTAATAACGCGCGCGGGGCGCTGGTTCTCGCCTGCATCAATGACACGCGCGTTTACTTAGTCTATTGTTCAAATAATTATACTGTATTATGTTGTACTGCATAAATTAGTGTTACACACAGTCCACTACTATTTTATTTTACACTTTTGTTTATTACAAACGACGTCGCACTGGAAAGTAGGACTACTTATTCGTTATTGTTTTTATATTTCCAAAGCTGCCCGACGAGGTTGAGGCTCACCTGATGATAAATAATAACCACCACGCCTCCCATAGACAAGTTCATGTCTTTGACATTGTATACAATACAGAGGACAAAGCTCTGTCGCATGCTGCCTATGCTGCCTAGTATAATAATAGTAGCTCATTGCTGCAGTTAAATTTTTGACTAAATTTTAAAACCCTCACATCACTAGTTTTGCCCCAACAGCATGTGTCAGCTGGAGACACGTTTGTCCAGCTTACACACATGCAACAAATCATAGTAACGAAGTTGCGATTGCTCCAATTTTATGACTGAAACCTTAAATTATTATTGCTCCAATTATGCTTAAAAATATGGCATACTTTGAATTTTGATTATATCAATGAGGAAGCTGGGGACACACACATCATGGGATCAACGTCATACCATCAGGCCTCTTGCCATCGTCACAAGAGCCCGTTCGCTAGTGGCGAGGAGACGAGCCCGATCTCTAGCGTCAGGACAGGTGGTTAAAAGTGAATTTTAACAAGTTTACATAGAGGCTCGTCCCATTGTCTCTGCGAACTGAGTGTTTTTGGACACGCCTCACTCGGACAGGCCATTGACCACGCACCCCTGGCTCCATCCATGCCTACTAACGTGTATTAATGATAGATGAGGAAATTATCTTGCGAAATAGACCGTTAATAGCATGGACAGAAGACAAAAATGCAAGCAGAGCAACACTTGAAATTTTGCGAATCAAGGCATTCGCAAAATTTCAAGTGTTGCTCTGCCTGCATTTTTGTCTTCTGTAAACGTATCGGAAGAGAAGCCTGAAACCAAGCATTTTCCGAAAGTGAAGAATTTAGAATTTGGGTCAAAATGTTTTTGATAGTGTTGTCTAAAATTGTCAAAGGACTACCATGATTCCAAAGAGGGCAACAACGAAGAACATAAGTAAATTTAGACACAAAGGCAAAACCGAATTATATGAAAATCAATGTGTGAATGAATTTTAGATAAGTAATGGAATCAGGCGTTACTTTGCGGAAATCCATAACAATCAAAATACAATATCAATATGTAGTGTTAATTCCGCTAATTGTCAGTTTAATCATGCCGGGATGCAATTTGCACCGCCCTCCCGCCCGCAAAAATGTGCACATGCAAGAAGGACAATATAAAAAAGCAAATTACATGCGCCAGTACGATACCCAACACGTGTTTCGGTCCTCCACGGACCATTCTCAAAGGCTGCTAACTCGTCTAGTGCTCGAAGGAGACTGAAAGTCAACGAGGCGAGCGCTCTTTTATATACTACCAACCGCATGGACAATTATTTCTAACTACCCCCAAATATTCGTAGTAAAGGAGAAGAAACTAAATTTGTATGGTCATTCAACAATGCAAAACCATTACTGCTATGTTTTAATATTTCTAATTGTTCCAACACACATAACCGGAAACTTTTGCTACAGCTATGTAAAATATTATACGTATTATTGTCGCCCAAGGAATGGCCAGTTTCGATTAAATGTTTGGCGTAATGAGATTTATCAGGATGGCCATTCCTATAAGCAGCTACATGCTCTTTATACCGTATTTCAAAAGTTCGGCCTGTCTGACCTATATATACCGCGTCACAACCATCGCAGACCAACCTATACACGCCGGATTTCTTGTAATTTTCCAAATTATCTTTTCCATTACAAAGACGTGTCGTATAGTTTGGTACGTCCGAAATGCAACGTGAATATTATTTTTACGGAGTAAATTGGCAATTCTATCTGAAATTGGGCCCATATAGGTCACACTACCGACATATTTGTTAATACGGTCAGGGGGGCATGCATACATTAAAGTGCGAACCCTACATCTCTGATTATTTTTAATCAAATTATCAATAATAGATTTAGGATAACCGTTTGATAACGCGATTTCATAAAGAATATTAAGTTCTTTTTTGTAATTTTCATTAGACAATACCGACATTAACCTATGAACATAGTTGCGGAAGGCAGCTAGTTTATGTTGATTGGGGTGACAGGATGAAGCGGGAGTAACCATATCGGTATGTGTTGGTTTCCGATATATTTGAAATTCTAATTTATTATGGACATGAGTGATGGTGAGGTCAAGAAAATTAAGGGAATTTTGTGATTCTAATTCCAAATTAAATTTTATTTTAGGGTGGAGATTATTTAATTTAGTAACAAATGAATCAATTTGACGTTTGGTACTAGACCAACAGATTATTATGTCATCAACGTATCTATAATAAAATAAAATGTTGGGTTCGTCCACTATATATCTACGTTCAAAATCATCCATAAATATCTCTGCCATTATTGGACTTAACGGTGAACCCATGGCCAACCCTTCCTTTTGGCGGTAATATTGATTGTTAAAACGAAAATAATTTTGGTGCATGCATATTTTTGTGAGTTTAAGTAGATCATACATCTCTCCAGGATGTAACCGTTGTCTCTCAAAGTGTTCACCCAGAATATGTAAACATTCCTCATTAGAATGAATTTTAGTTAAACGTACCGAATTTTCTTCAAATTTGGTGCGTTGTTCTTCCATAAAAGTTGGGAATGAGTCTTCCAGAATCGGTGCGTCTAAAGTGGGTGATAGACGTACGAACTTTAAGTACGCGGTTTTTAAGTTTGCGAACTTACTCGGCTCGACGTCGGTGACACACGTGAAGCTTACTCACTCTGTATTACGATATCGTCGACAGAAGAAGCTTTGTGCTATTTAGGAATTATATCGTATTACATTCTCAATCGTAGCATCTCTTTCCACCTTACGAATAATTTCTAATAAATTATTGTATGCTTGAAGCTTCATATTTTTGTCTTTGTAATCGTTGCTTTTAATTTTCCAAAGACAAGGGTTATTTCGGAAAGCTTCTATAAATTCGGTTAGCAGTTCATGTGAATAAGTTCGGAAATCACACCTTTTGAAAAATTTCTGAATCAAACAAAAATCTCTAAACACACCAATGCGCGTTAGTATGAGAGACTGATCCGAACGTGGATGTTCATCAATAAGAGCTGTCAAGGTTTCTGGCGTGTCAGGAGCAATGATATCTTTGGTAAATATAAGTTGGGCAGCCCCTCGTAAATCTCCATCGCTTATTTTGGATTCTATTTTACTGAAAAGGTTTTGAGAATGTAGAATTCCGATTTTAGCTCCATGGTCGTTTTTTATTGGTGATCAGATTTACTGCAATGGTATAGTTGGGTTGTAGTTTTTGTATGGCTGATTTCAGGGACGTTTGATTTCCTGAAACATGGAGAGTTTTGAAAGAAAAAGACAACAGTTGCTCCCAGACGAGCTCGGAATTTCATTTAAAACTTTTTGTATTCCGTTGGATAAATTTTGAGCTGCTATTATGCGTGCTCCTCGGGGAATACGCTTAACAACCGGAGTAGTTAATTTTAGATTCGAAAGTCTTTGCCAGAAAGGAAAGGAATCGGACTGCGACTGCAGTATAGGTAATGTAAGGTCAGGTTGGCCCAATGCCCAATTAGTAGGA
Source organism: Pseudoips prasinana (assembly GCA_951640165.1). NCBI lineage: Eukaryota > Metazoa > Arthropoda > Insecta > Lepidoptera > Nolidae > Pseudoips > Pseudoips prasinana. Next base: position 6,041,645 of record OX621260.1, read on the forward strand.
GATTTGTGAGTCTTACATTCCGATTCCTCTCCTTTCTGGTCAGCATGGCCTAAATGTGCATATTGATGCACATTTAGGCCATGCTGAACCTTAAAAAACGCGCCTGAGAGCAATGTGGGCATTGAATTAGCCCGACATCATTACTGTTCCTAAGACCACTATATAGGACAGACCCGCAGATTGCGAATTATACGAGTAACTAAAATAGTTTTAAAAATGTACAGACGCCAGCTCATCAAGCTACCCCAAACTGTCAAATTTCCCCAATTGAAAGTGAACCTTATGCTTTCGTGATAAAGTGGAAAATCTATAAAGGAAATTTGACAGATTGGGGTTGCTAGAAGTGCTGGCGTCTGTACGTACATTACAGAAAATAAAAGGCGTTGACTCACTGTTGTCAACTATGCTGCGCAAATTGCACGGAGGTATAATTATATTTTTTTAGAGCTCTGCGCAGACTTGTAATTTTATAAATTGATTAGTGGCCTACAATCTTGAGGCGTAAGTGGAGCCAATTGCGCGGCAGTGCAGCAATAACGCGATTGTTAAGACCAGATAAATTTGATACCGATCCGGGAACGCCAGCCGCTGATTTGAAATATCATCACTGGAAAAAGACATTCACGAATTATCTTGCTGAAGAAACTGAATCATCAAAAATATCTGAAGATATCAAGGTATTTATTAAATAGCGTATCTTTTAACGTTTATTCTTACATACGTGAAGTGAAGGACTATTCTACTGCAATAAGTCAATTGGATAAACTCTATACAAGATCAAATAATAAAATCCACGCGCGTTATATGCTGGGTGCAGCTAAACAAAAACCCAATAGGAAATATACCATATCCAAAGAAAGAAATACATACGTGATACTTTTATAGCTGGACTTTTATCGCAAGAAATTCGACAACGGCTATACAGAAATAACTTTAAGACGAGGCTATAGTTCAAGCAACTTCTCTCGAAATGGCTAAAGATAATGCTAAGGATTTCGAAAAACAGTCTCCAGTTTTAGAGTTAAATAAATAAAATAAAAACGGTTTTTATTCACGTAGACTTTAAAAAAGCGCTTATAAATAGTCAGAACATGTTCGTAGTAATATATAATTAATTTATAATTATTTCCAGTTACATTTAGATATTTAGGTACACGGATTTTAGGAAATAATTTACAATAAGATTTATTTTATAACAGTAACGATATTTAACTAACTTAAATTAAGTTATCGTCAAGGATCATGACATGTGTAGGTTTAATTATCTAAATTTTAAATTTTAGCTATATTTTTACTACATATTGTCTGAATGGTTCTGTCTATATTAAGGTACGAATTAAATGTTATTATTATGGCGGACCTTGTGTTTATAACGACGGTCGCGCTTTAATGCTACCACCGGATCTAATGCGCCCCAACTGAGAAGAACCAGTGAAACAAACTTAGCGGGTGTCTCTACTACCGGTTTCAACACGGCCCAGTTGAGACGCTCCGGCGAAAAATACTCAATGGGGCATATACACGAGATTTGGTCCACTTACTGAAATTATTTAGCAGGCAAACACAACATATGCTCGATCGGTTGTCTGATTGAATTCAATCTCATAGACACTCAGACGGCAAACTCTCCAAATCTAGCAGCCGCCCATGCTCCACCTTTTTGCAGGCATTGTTTTTTCTGTGGTGGAAGTGTACACCAAAGAATAAAATGTCCAACATTTCACGCCACTTGTCAAAACTGTAAAAAAAGGGGTCACTATGCCAAAGTTTGTAGAAGTGGGGGATCTAACGCCATATTGGATTTAGAACAATAAAACGTCGGAGCCATTTTAGCAGCTTCTCCTACTAGTTTAGGTACGCAAAGTGACTGTTTCCATTACTGTAAATATTGCCTTGATTGATAGCGGTAGCTCCACTAGCTTTATTGATAAGAATTTTGCACACCTCTTAAACTTTAAACGCTTTCCTTGGAAGGAAAATGTAACATTGGCATTAAAGAATAGTATTACATCAGTAGACGGAGTTTGCTATTCAACCCTACAAATAAAGGAGCATACTTATAGCCGAAAACCTCTTTACGTACTCGACTCACTTTGTTCAGACGTCATCATTGGACATGACATTCTGAACGATCACTCGTCTCTGGAGGTCAGCTTCGGAGGTCCAAAGAAGCCACTTAAGATCTGGATCGTCATGGAGGCACATGTACCTGAGGTTTCACTATTCACCAATCTCACACAAAACGTGAAACCTATTGCAATAAAATCGAGGAAACCCTCTGAAGCTGATTCGCAGTTTATTCGGGACGAAATCAATAAAGTTCTTAAAGATAAGGTAATTGAACCGAGCAACTCACCATGGCGAGCTCAAGTTTTGGTCGCTGAAAGCAAAGCGCATCGTTAATGCCTTGTCATAGACTACTCACTAACGATAAACCGTTTTACTGAGTTAGATGCATATCCTTTGCCTAATATCGAATTAGTAGTCTTACAGTCAAATCGGTTTAATAAGTGCCTATCATCAGGTACCAATACTAAAACACGAGAAAATCTATACTCCTTTTGAGGCTTGCGGAAATTTGTATCAATTTACTCGCATACCATTTGGCGTAACCAATGGAGTTGCTGCTTTCCAGAGAACGCTAAATTACATAATATTCAAAGAGAAACTTGCCGGCACCTATGCATATCTTGATGACATTACAGTGTGTGGTAAAACAAATGAAGAACATGACCAAAACCTGAAAAGTTTTAAAGAAGTTGACACAGATTTATATTATCTTTGACTGATTCTAAAATAAAAGAATGTTGAATGCATGACATAATGGCGACCGTGTAAAATTTTGTGATTTTTTTTTATTATTAATGTTTTTAGTCGTTGTTTTTTAATTTTGTGCAGTGTTTCAAGTTTCGCGTAGTAAAAATGGAACCGTTAAAAAGGAAGCGTGCCCAATTTCGGCGTGAATTTACCGTCACTGCAGATTTGCTAGAAAAAGCGCTGCAAACCAAAGACGTCGAAATTGCGGAAACCATATACGCTACCCTTATCGACTGCGCGGAGCAGCTGTTTAGTTGTGAAGTTTCCATTCGGGACATGTGGTGCCAAGCTGACGACTTCGATGAGCTCGAATACCAGGCTGACCAAGATAAGGCACTACTATACAAAACCCGATGGTTACAGCTGAAGACAAAATGTGACAAGAGCTTCAGCAAATCCAACAATAATGGTAACTGCGATAATGACAACGACTCCCTAGTGTCTGCAAGGTCTAGCTGCAAAGCAAGTCAACATGAGTGCAAAATAAAAATGCCGAAGCTAGAGATAACAAAGTTTAAAGGAGAGGTAAAAATGTGGCTTTTATTCTGGGGTCAGTTTAAAAAAATAGATGAGAATCCAGCTATAGACAAAGCCGACAAATTTCAATACCTACTTCAATCTATGGAACCTAATTCTAGCGCCAGGCAATTAGTTGAGAGTTACCCGCCGTGTGGTGAAAACTATACAAAGGCAGTAGGTGCTCTAAAATCCAGGTTTGCCCGTGAAGATATTTTAATAGAGACCTATGTCAGAGGACTACTTACTTTAATGCAAGACAAAGGACAAGCTAATACCAGGAGCCTACCCGCGTTGTACGACAGCCTTCAAACGCACTTACAAGCGCTTGAAACTCTAGGCGTCACCAATGATAAATACGCGTCGATTTTATTCCCGATGGTAGAGCCTGCCTTGCCTGAGGAGGTGTTACGTGCGTGGAATCGTAATAGAGCTGACGACCAATGCAACAATGATATATCCAAGCTTGTCGACTTCCTTAGATTAGAAGTGGAATCGGAGGAACGCATATTATTAGCCCGTCAAGGTTCGTCCAAGCTCTCTGCGCTCGAACCCAAAGCACCTACTTGCTGTTTCGTCGCTGAAAACAAACCAAACAACCGCAACAGTAACATGAAATGGAATTTCTTGCCTCCCAGCACACCTTGGTGGGGAGGGTTCTACGAGCGTTTTTTGGGGGTTGTAAAAGAAAGGTTACGGGGAGCTCTAAGCCAAGCGTCGGTATCGTCAACCAAACTTTGTACAGTATTTTGTGACTGTGTCGATGAACTGCGGCCCCGTATCCCATCTGATGTTATTTTCCTTTACCGGCTACTACGATATCTGAAGAAAATACGACTGAAGAGACAAGACTCTGCCATACTAAGGTCTGAAGCAAAAATGACTCAATTCGGACGTAATGACTTAGTTTAAAATTAGGTGACAATGAAAAGGAAATTGTTACTTATTTACCTACTGCTGTAATGTTTGTGTAGGTAATTATTAAGCAGTAGTATGTTTAGCAGACCTTCCGGTCTTTTTGGCCGCGGAGTGTCACAGATTTATATTATCTTTGACTGGTTCTAAAATAAAAGAATGTTGAATGCATTACAGAAGTAGTCACTAAATATAATCTAACATTGAATCAAGAAAAGTGTGTCTATAGACAAACTAACATCAAACTGCTGGGTTATAGAATTATAAATAACACTATCAAGCCTGATGAAGAGCGCCTAAGCCCTCTGATGAATCTACCTATACCAACTGACTCTCAATCTCTTAAAAGAACTCTTGGTATGTTCGCTCATTAGACGAAGTGGATCAGGAATTTCTCGGAGACGATCAATCCTCTTACGAAAATATCAACATTTCCACGTATCGAAAATGCTATTAAATCTTTCCAAAAATTAAAAAATGTTATTACAAAGTCAGCTTTTACTGTCATCGATCCAAATGAAACATTCACTGTGGAGACCGAAGTGTCAGAACATTCTATTGCCGCTTCTCTTTCGCAAAATGCTCGTCCAGTAGCTTTTTTCTCTCGGTACTTGAATGACTCAGAACGCCGTCATTCTTCAATCGAGAAAGAAGCGAGCGCTGTGGTTGAAGCTTTAAGAAAATGGCGATACTATCTTATTGGACGACGTTTTCTACTAATAACTGATCAACGCTCGGTCTCTTTTATGTTCAATCAAAGTCAAAACAGCAAGATCAAAAATGAGAAGATGGTGGCGTATGGAATTATCAAGCTATAAATACGATATTATCTACCGCCCAGGAAACAAAATGTTACCGCTGATACTTTATCACGCGTGTGCTCGAATATACATAGTAACGGCAGTTTGTACGAGCTACACAAAATTATGGGACATCCCGGAATCGTACGAATGACTCACTGGGTACGATCTAAAAACTTGCCATATACTACAGACGATACTAAGACAATGACTTCGCAGGATGTAAGGACATCTCATTAAAGCAACAGCAGCATTTGAGAGACTCAACATTGATTTTAAAGGACCTCTACCTACTAGCACACAAAATCGCTATATATCAACGATCATAGACGAGTATTCAAGAGCTTACAACCGCAATTCGCAGCAACCGTCATAAAATGTTTCCGAGATTTATTCACCACCTATGGCGCTCCACAATATATACACACTGACCGAGGGACTGCATTCATGTCTAAACAATTGCGGCAGTTTTTAGTATTAAACGGAGTAGCATGTAGTCGGACTACACCATATAATCCGCAAGGGAATGGTCAAGTATAGTGCCTAAATGGTACCTTATGGAAAACTATAAGGCTATGCTTACGGACAAAGGAACTAGATGTAACATATTGGGAAAACGTTCTACCGGCTGTGCTCCACTAAATTCGTTCTTTGTTGTGTACCTCAACAAACGCAACACCCCATGAACGATTCTTCAATCATCCTCGTCGGACTGCAAATGGTGAATGTCTACCAACATGGCTTTTGGAACCAGGTACGATATTAATGAAAAATCACAATCTACAAGCTAATCCATCATATTCATTTGTGAGATTAGCGGATGGACGTGAAATTACCGTATCCAATAGACATTTGGCGCCTCTTCCATTGTTATTACAAAGGAGTAATGAGTCTGAAACAGTATCGGAACAGTTTGAAGATGCTGAGGGGATGAGGAACAAACCCTTCAAATTGATCCTTTACCAGCCGACGGACGAGCTCCAATCTATCTACGAGACTACGAGTGACATGAACTCTGACGGAGGGGTGCATGTGGTGTAGGTAAATACTTCTTTGTATTTTATCATTTAAAACAACGTTTATGTTTAAGAAGGTCATTGACAGCCTGTTGTCAATCGTGTACAATTTTTGTTGGAATAAAACCAAATATTCCTTGGTTTTGTCTTTTCTTCATATCAAATATTAAATCCGAAGTAAAAATATGACGTGTGCCATCAGTTTTTTTTTTTCAATAGTTATACTATTAATGCTTTGTTTCAAAATGTCTTATAGATGAATCGTTAAAACATTGTATTTTAATTTATTTATTTTTTAGTTCATACCAACGTTAATTTAGGAAGTAATGAGTTGTTAATTGAGCGAAGAATAAAAAAATGCAAATGCTAAAAAAAACTTAATACCTTAATTATATATTATTATGTTTGTAACAATCGCAATTATTACAGGCTTTTAAATCCAAAAACAGTGTGGCTAGAGATCATTACGAACCCAATGATCGCTCATATTTTTCATGTTAATATATAATGTAGTCTCTGTTGTTGGCTAAACTAATAATCCATTTCTTTATTTTGCACATGCACAGATAACTATTTAGTACTACGTAAAGTAGGTAGACTGTATGTAAAGTAGGTAGTAGTACTCAGTTTAGTAGTCTTTGCAAACTGCCGCTCTGCAGGGTTGCCAATATAAAAAATCTTGTTCCCCGGTTTCCAACCTGTATGATGAATAATGATGATGGACTTAACCGTTAAAAAAATATATACTGCGTGCGTTAGACCTTAAACTGTTATGTATAACACCAAATAACAGAATTAGCAAAGTATAATAACATATTGTGAAGTGCTATGCTTGCTAGTGTAGTCGTCTGTGATACCATTAACTGTTACGCTATAATTATAGTGCAGTAACTTTAGTAAATAAATTATATCATAAAAAAACAAATCTTATACAACAACGTAATAAATCCAATACAAAGTGATTCGTCGATATCGTGAAACGATGAAATATATCTACACTAATAAGAGCACACTCCTACAATACTATAGGAATTGTGCTGTGACGTTTTATTAGATGATTTATTAAATATATTACGGTACAGGTTTAAAAAAATACAGGCTAAATTGTATGGAGCTTTTATTTTATTTATTTGTTCGCGTTTATAATTATTTCCTTTTGTTTATATTGTTCTTATCTAACAATTTTATTAATATATACTTATGAAAACAATTTCAATCAAGAAATAAACCTGATAGGATAGCGACTATCTAGGAAATTAAGGTATGTATGTGTAAATTTATACGGTATGTATGTAGTGTAAATGTATATGAAATCCAAAAAATCGGGGAATGCTTTTAGATGCTGGCAGGCAGAACATCAACTGACAGTTTCAAATTTTGTTATGTTGACATATATTGAGTTGCCAGCATATAAAAAGAAAATTGCAGTTGGTAAGTTTATAACGAAATAAATAAAAATAATAGATATCTTGGAACAACTAACACACTGTCCCCTGATCCCAAACTAGGCAGAGTCTGAACTATGGCAACCAGAAAATAAAAAAATACTGCCGTTTTTTCATAATTAAATAAATAAAAGGTTCTTATATTACAACTAATTCTATTATTTAGATTTCAATAACAAGTCAGTAATATTTCGATCTGCGATACAAAATCCTTTCTCCTTACCTTTAAAAAGAAATACTGATTAATATTATACGACATGTAACTTAATTAACGCACATCCTGAAAATAGTTTGTTCAGAATCGATTTATATCATTTTTAATATAGGTAATTTTTTCCAAATTAATTAAAACTACGGAAATTATTGTCATATTATGCCTATACAGTCAAAATAAATTGAAATGGACCGTAAGTCAAATAATAAGACTTTTAAAATTGGAGTTTAATTTGTATTCATACAAATTCCATCATTTAATACAAAATAAAGAAAAATAAACTTTATTCCAAGAAACTAATGTAGTAAATAACAATGCATATTATTATATATATATATATATATTATATACTGTATGTATTATGTTAACAACATAATATTCTAATTGGTGTGGATGGTGTGCGTTAATTACGTTACATGTTGTATAGGTACTTATAAGAACAACCAAACTTTTATTTTGAAACAATTATTTAAAAAATCATCTCATCATCATCATATCAGCCGAACGACGTCCACTGCTGGACAAAGGCCTCCCCCAAAGATCTCCACAATTGCCGGTCTTGCGCTATTCGCATCCAGCAGTTTCCAGCGACCCGCACAAGATCATCGGTCCATCTTGTAGGGGGCCTGCCCACGCTGCTTCTTCCGGTTCGTGGTCGCCACTCAAGAACCTTTCTGTCCCAACGGCCAACGGTTCTACGAGCTATGTGCCCCGCCCACTGCCACTTCAGTTTTGCAATTCTTCGGGCTATGTCGGTGACTTTGGTTCGCCTGCGGATTTCAACATTTCTGATTCAATCCCGCAGAGAAACTCCGAGCATAGCCCTCTCCATTGCTCTTTGGGTGACCTTGACCCTTTTAATAAGGCCCATAGTGAGCGACCACGTCTCTGTTCCGTAAGTCATCACTGGCAACACACACTGGTCGAAGACTTTCGACTTGAGACACTGCGGTATTTTAGCCGAGAAGATGTTACGAAGCTTCCCGAACGAGCTTCCCAGCCGAGTTGGATTCTACGATTGACCTCCTTCTCGAAGTCAAAAAAAATCATGTATGAAAACTAAATCGCCAGTAACTAACACGAAAAGTTTTACTTATGAAAAATAGAGAGATAGAATAACATTGATTTACCACGATTTAACCCATGGTATCAAAAATACACTCATTAAATTCATTTTTTTCTTAAAATTATGTATTTACCATGTTTTTAGCAGGTACTCATCATTATCCACAAAAAAATTTGTAAGTTGATAATTATAAGTTTAATAGTAATACATTTATGTAGTTAAGTAAGTTTATTAATAGTAATAAGTTTAACAATTACAATAAAATGAAACCGTTTTTGTTCAAATTAGTCAGTGAAATCATGATTAAAGAAAATACTAATTCATCTCTCTATCGATGTACCCTTGCAAACCGTGGAGCGGTTCGCTCGTGAGTATATGTATATGTAACTGAAAAGAAAGAAATTAAAGTAAAAAATATGATATAATTATGTAATAACATTTTTGAGATTAGTAAAACTAAATAATATAGTAGATTCTTGTACTCATTTAGTAGAAATCATTTAAACGCTGACCACACTGATTCGGCCTTCGCCCTTCCGAGTTCGCTTTGTTGTTGCCCGCTGCAGTAGTCGCCGAACTAGTTTTGTGCTTTGTCGTGACCGTGTAATGTGACCTGTTGATTTTTACTGATCGTGTTTCTGTGCTTTTATCTGTGATAAAAAAATGACATGATGCCGTTCGAAAATGTTGTTAGTGTTTCGCGTTAAGTGTTCTGTGAACTCAAGTGTACAATGGGTTTGATTACTTCAAGGGAGCAAACAATGTTGGACGGACCGGTGGCGTCGGCTAAAAGCCACCATGTACGGCAGCCGTCGACTAGGAACCGTACGAAGCCCCCGATGCCAGACCGGGATGAGTTGGAGAATCGCTTCATCAAAGTGCTGGTGAGTTAAAAAATAGTACCGACAATGTGCTGGTATTATGTTTACAAACATCGAACTTATTGTTTACCGTGTGATCGGCAGACGTTACATTAATTGCTAGTGCCACAGTCGCGTCAATATTTAAACGAACTGCTGTAAACAAATTCGTGGGTATTATGTATGAATACTCTTGATCCAATCCAAAAACTTAATGCATCTTTTTCTGTTTGTGCATGTAAACATACTTTATCACAATCTCGCGATTCACGCATTTATATTAAGAAAGCTGTTGAATTTTTACCCAAATAACAAACTATTCAGATTATAATTATGTGTATTAAAAAGTACCCATTATCATTTAAAAGATAACTGACATTTTGCTGATTAATATTTACAGAAAATTTTACTTCTTATATGTCAGCTGTGTATGGTCTGGTCAAGTACAGTTTTTGTAATGGTAAAGTAAAAATATGACTTAAAATCCTCTCCACAGCAGTCTCAAAAGAAGTGGAACTAACAACTGGCTTGCAAATATGATTCTTATATGTTTTTGCAACTCTTAATGTGTCACTCATAACATCTTTTGTTGAGACAATTCTTTTTATATTTATTTTTAAAGCCATTATTATCATCATATACATACATACATAGACTCACGCCTGTTTCCCAGAGGGGTAGGCAGAGACAATGGATTTCCATTTGTCACAATCTTTGCATACTTCTTTTGCCTCGTTTACTGTCATTATATTCTTCATACATGCTCGCCGGTTTAGGGTACTTCTGACCAGCCCTTTCTTGAGAACATCTCCAATTTGGTTAGAGAATGTTCGACCCATTATTAATATTATTATCAACCGATTTTAATGCAGTTTATTTAATACAAACTGGCCTTTTGGTGATTAGTGGCACAGAGAGATAATCCAGAATTTGTGGGTTTGACACCCACCCAGATGGCCATGATTATTTGCAATGTGTGTAGGTGTAATTAGTAGTATCTATAATATGTATGAATTTAGAAATATTTTTTTATTTATTTAGGAATAATTAACAGCTACAACATAATACATACATATAGATGTTACAAAATTATTGAGTAATATTGCAGCCCACAACATTATCCGCAGAAAAACACAAACAATTAGTTGGTGAGTGCAGTAGCAAAGTAAAAGAAAAATGAACAAAATTATACTAAAATTCCATTTCACGAACATTTTCCATTATTTATTTTAATGATTTTTTTGATAATAATCAAAAAATGAAATAATAATCAAAAAGTATATTAATGTAAATAATTAAAATTTTTAGTATTGTACCTAACTTTGATGTATCCCGTGTTATAACCTCTGATTATATAAATATTGTATGCCCAAAACATGTAACGACTGTATTATTACTCAATCAAAACAATAAAGACTACTTACATTACTTTCTATAGAATGGTATAGAAGTGATTCTAAATAATATATAAAAAAAAAAACAAATATTTGAAACAAGTAAGTAACAAAAGTGTATAACAACAAATTGAAATTAGAAACAAAAACTACTTAATATAAAAAGAAAAATCCACTAAAATTCATATGTTTAACATTTGTCTAGTTCCTATGGGACAGGCTATGCCTAGTATGGGAATTGTTATTTATTTATTGTTGCATGAAAATCTGTTCAGTAATAAAAAAATTCAGCTTCCATAAGTTAGTTTAAATTATATACTCTTGTAGGGTTATTAATAGTTCCTGTCAGTGTTTCCTTGTGTGAACCACCAATTCATGCAAACTTCCTTATAGTTTCATTGTATGTATTTTAACAAATTATGTAAACATCAAAGTTGGTAGGTACTGTAAAAACTTGCAGCAGCAAGGGGTACTCTATAATGGGATCCAGGGAGAGACCATCACAATGATAACACACATATTAAAAGTTTTTACAATGTTTTCTTTTGCACTTCATTTTGGTAACTCTTGGCAAACATCTCTCAAACATAAAATTCTACTTTTTATTTAATTCTATTCTAACTTTAAAAGCGATGTCCAGTTATTTTAATAAAATGACGAGAGTTAGCTATCTTCTCAAAAGAGGTTTTATTCTATAGAAGGGCATGTAATATCATTACAGTACTATAATGTAATGATTAAAACCCACCAATTAAAAATATTATAATATACTGTTAACTTTGGTATGGCCCAACAAATAAAGAAACTTAGCTCAAAACCATTTTCATTAAACTAACTTTCAGAGAGAAAAATCTATAACAAAATTGATTTTGTTGATGGAAGCTATGATTCTAACAAACATGCTACTGCACTGCTATAGTAACCAATTATTATCAGTTTGGCCATTGTGTAGTTACAAACATTGAGTGATCACACTAATATTATAAAGGTGAAAGATTGTGAGTGTGTATGTTTGTTACATCTTCACAGCTAAACAGCTGCAGCAATTTCAATAAAATTTGGTATGGAGATGGCTGACCACCTGGATTAACACATCCTAACTAATATTATAAATGCGAAAGTAACTCTGTCTATCTGTCTGTTACTCTTTCACGCCAAAACTACAGAACGGATTTGAATGAAATTTGGTATACAGATGGTCTAGACCCTGAGAAAGAACATAGGCTAATTTTTATAGTTAGGATAACACATAGGCCATATTTTATTAAGTTTAACGCGGGTAAAACTGTGGGGCAGAGCTAGTAGGCTATAATTTATAAAGATTCATGTGAGAAAACCCCGGGGCACAGCTAGTTAATCATAAATTCATAATGATTCTATTTTTTTCTCACTGTCCTCATAGTGCACCTACAATGTATTCTCTGCATCACCCCAATGTTGACTGGCAGATAATGCCTTGGGCATTAAGTCCACCTCTGTACATTGTTGTGCATAAATTTAAAAATTAAGTAACAATTTCACTACTTATTGTAGTCTTGTTTTAATGTTCAAGTTACCTGGAATATACACTATGTTTATTGTGCGATCCTGGCTTTTACAACACTATACTAATTAAAATGATTGTGATTACATCTGTATCAAATATAACTTCTATGAAAAGAGTATAGGTTACATAGAACTACTAAACGGACTATTGATGGACAGATACTAATATATTGCCTCGGTATTTTGGTAAGACCTCGTAGAACATTCTCTGATCAGATCTGAGATGTACTTAAGAAAGGTCAGGTCAGAAGTACCTTAAACCGGCGGGCTTGTATGAAGAATAGAATGTCAGTAAACAAAGCGAAAGAGGTGTGCAAAGATCAGGACAAATGGAAGTCCGTTGTCTCTGCCTACCCCTCTGGGAGACAGGCGTGAGTGTATGTATTTTGGTAAAGGACTATTTCAGAAAGAAATTCAAATTAGTTAAATAAATATCTTGGGACAACTAGCACACTGCTACCTGATTCCAAACTAGGCAGAACTTGTACTATGGTAAGCAGACAACTGATAACATATTAATATATTTTTAATACATATATATCATCATCATCATCACCATCATATCAGCCGAAAGATGTCCTGCTGGACAAAGACCTCCCCCAAAGATCTCCACAATTACTGGTCTTGCACTATTCGCATCCAGCACTTTCCATACAGTTTACATATACATTATACTATAGGCAAATTACACCCTGACACAACAATAAAATTTAGTCCATATTGCATAGAATCTGGAACTATTTCAAGTTAACTGGAAATCAATGAAATATTTCATTTAATCATAGTACCTACCTTATTATTATACCATAATACTTTGTTGTTTGCATTACACAGAACAAAACTATTATCTCACTAGATATGTTTCCCAAAACAAAGTATTATCTTTTTACAAACAGGAAGTTACTTATAAATGTCTAACTCCTAAACTACACTAAATATCATAATTTTAAAAATGCAACTGTATCTGCCTTCCTATTACAAAACATATATTGTTGGCCTTAGTTCCTCACTGCAACAGTTCCTTTGATAAGAACAGTAGAGATATGTCATTTCCTGCTTTTATCATGCACACTATCATGTTTTATGTTTTATTTCTTTGAAGCAATGTCTATTATAAGTTTAGTTTATTTATGCATCATTGTTACAATTGAAGGTAGTTGTTACTTTAAAATAAAATTTTGAGTCCCGCGCCGGACAACTATTTCTGTGGCCCATAAATAGTTAGTCCGTATATTATATGTTTGTAAAGTACCCCGCGGGCATTGTCTTTTTCAGAAAAACAAAGGTATATAAATAACTTGGGGCAACTTACTCACTGCCATCTGATTCCAAACAAGGCAGAGTCAGTAATATGGCAACCAGACAACTGATAAACATGCTTGTGTATTTCTGAAAACAAACACATTTAAAAATTACACCCAACATGGCAAAAATAGATATGCTCATAGCACCAGATACCAGTTAGGTCAGGTACTCTGACCACTAGTCCAAATAAACATTAATCCATAAGACTCCTTGGTGCGACCCAGGAGTCGAACCTATAAACACGTTATCTGCCGCTGAACACGCTTCCGATTTTGTAAAAGATACATTTTTTTACTAATATAGTAAGTTACATTATTAGCGAGTATCATGAGCTGTTTTACGCTACGAAAATTTCAACAATGTAACCCAAAGTATTAATAATTTGCCAATAAAAGTCTTTATTGGACCTAAATTTGACCAAATTTATCGTACTTCCTGTGCAAAACTGTGGCGCGTCACTAGCATTCAATACTAGCTGTGCCCCTCGGGTTCACCAGCGTTATACTTTAAAAATTATAGCCTATTCGTTATTCCGATATATAACTTATATAACTATAAAGTTTCATCAAAATCTGTTACGTAGTTTTGGCGTTAAAGGGTAACAAACATCCATAATCACAAACTTTCGCATATTAGTGGGATTATTCTTTGAGTGATTCATTATTATCCTTCTTTCTCCATCAAATTGGCTTTGGTGTCTAGAGTTCAGGCCGCCCAGTAGCCCTCTGGCATGGCTTATCGACAGGTGCCTAATGACAACAACCGGGACCGGCAGCTTAACGTGCCCTTCGAAGTACTCCGAAGACTGTCGAAAATTAAACCACTTTAATGATCACCCATATATGGACTGACCGCGTGTCTAGGTGCTTTATCTCCCCGATGACTTACGAACCGGTGACTGCAACTGGCCATGAACATGTGGTTAATTATTATTAATAATGTGATAATGAACGTTTTTAATGAATGAACAGAATATACAAAGATACTGTATCATGTATTTAATTAATAATTAATGCATTAAGTACTAGCTACAACCTAACTATCATCAACCTTTTTTTTTTTTTTTTTTTTTTTTGCGGGGTGGAAAATCCTGCATGGATGTCCTCCGCCTTGGGGGAGGCGGAGGGGTCTGTCAGACTCCTACTGACTAAAAACCACCCCGGTGTTCCATCTCACACCTGCGCCGGGGGTCGCGGGAACGAATGATACTTCCGCAACCCCAGCTGGTGCTGGCCCATGCCTGCGGGCCTCCTCGCAACTATCATCAACCTACACTATCCTACCTACCTACATTATGCATTATTTCTTTTATTTTAACTGGGACATTATTCACACACCGCCAGATCCCAAACTAAGCAGAGCTTGTACTATGGAAACCAGATAACTGATATACTAGAGGTACATATACTACTTTTCTTTAGTAAATACATACTTATAAAGATAATTATACCCAGAGTGAGGACAACAGACATGTTCATACAAACAACGTTAATCGATAGGCATGTTTGTCAAAGTCAAAGGTACTTTATTCCGTAAAAATTTTAAATTTATGTGGAATCGCCTTTTTTACCCTACCGTGCAGTGCATGACGTGGCAGCTACTGAGAAACACTGCCAGAAAACTCAGTAGGAATCCTTTTTTTAAATAAATTATACTTAAGATTAATTACAATCATGTGTGTTGACTCAGAACAACTCAATCCCAAGCACTTTTATCACTTAAATAATCAGAAATTTTGTAATATGCCCTGCTACACAATTTAGCTTTAATAATTCTTTTAAACTTATTCGTAGACAATTCTCTAATATCATTGGGAAGTTTGTTATAGAATCTTGTACATTTGTACGGTAAACGTTTTATTTTTGCGCTAATGCACAAAAATAAAACGTTTACCGTACAAATCCTACATTCTACATGTCGTTCAGTTCCATGGGCAATTAGGGTAATTTTGATAGTACTCTTAGAATAGAATAGAACCACCATAACTTGTAGATCGGCCGCTTTGACGGCCGCTACGGCAGAAAAGTTCTCGAGTGGCGACCACGAATTGAAAGAAGCAGCGTGCCCCCCACAAGGTGTCCCGAAGATTGTGCAAGGCTCGCGGGAAGCTGCTGCACACGGGCGCAATACAGGCCATTGTGGAGATCTTTGGGGGAAGTCTATGTCCCGTAGTGGACATGTTTCGGCTGATATAACGATATTCCTTCAGTACACCGTTAAAAGGAATGCAATGATACTAAAATTAGCTTAGTTGTACAGCTAAAAATCGTATTTAAGAACTTTAATCTTTAGTTCTTATAAAAACAAATCTCCTTAATAAGGCGCCCCTGACCCAAGCACTTCGCACTCTAAACAGGGTAGCAGAGGATATAGACATTTTTGCCTGTACACTGAGTCAATTCACAAGGATAACATTATATATAATTAGTTATAGAAATTAGGTTGTATAAGTTTTTTTTTACTACTCTATTGTATTGGGTTGTACCTGTAAAAATAGTTGTAAATGTGGAGAATAAATAAATAGATAAAAAAAAAAAAAAAAAACATTAATGTTGTGTTTTCACACGTAGTGTGGCAAAAGCATGGTAGTATACGTAGTGTTTGTTTTTTTATATAAAAAATACCTCTAAAGGACAGCTAGTAATATTATAAAATTGCGCGGACGGAGGTGTATGAAATTAGGAACACGTGTCCTGAGTGTGGGTGTAATCATATATATCAGTATGTATTTACAAAAGAAAAATAGAACTAGCTCTGCTTAGTTTGGGATCAGATGGCCGTGTGTAAATAATGTACCAGAATATTATTATTATTATTTGTTCTGTGTTTGGGTGTAATTATTTACAATATTTATGAGTTTAAAAATATACGTATTTGTTTTTTTGTTATAATAATAATATCCTACAGTACAGGGTCACTAAGATAAGATAAGATAAGATAAGATAACTCTTTATTGTACACCAAAACATTACAGAATACAATAGCATACATTAAAAAAAAATGGTACAATTGGCGGCCTTATCACTAAATGTGATCTCTTCCAGGCAACCTAGGCAGGGATTGGAGTATGGAGTAACCGAGATAGGGTAGTTGTCAGTGCACATGAGTAT
Source organism: Pseudoips prasinana (assembly GCA_951640165.1). NCBI lineage: Eukaryota > Metazoa > Arthropoda > Insecta > Lepidoptera > Nolidae > Pseudoips > Pseudoips prasinana. The sequence goes on from OX621260.1 coordinate 6,058,648, forward strand.
AGAAATGATACGCACTGGTATCATTACAAAAAATGTCAAGAGTCATTTAAGATAAATTACATATATATTATATATTAACCTACATACTATATTATATATATACTTATATTTCATAAATAAATAAATAAATACATTATCATAAACAAAACTAAAGTAGGAACCGTTGCTGAAGTTCATAAACTAGTTGAAAGTAAATTATTTCGTACCTTTCTGCAGGGACAGGTAGTGATCTTTCACTAGACTCTGAAAGTTACGTAAAGATTGAGCTTGGCGTACTGACAATGGCAATTCATTCCACAAGCGAGCTCCTTGCACAGCAAACGATTTGTCTAGAAAGATTGTGGAATGTGCTGGCATTGTCAATTTTAAATTATTCGATGATCTCAGAAGCTTCGAATGTGATTCATAAAGGAATGAAAAGCGTGCTTTGAGGTAAGAGGGCGTTGAAGGAGTAAACAAAACATTGTATAGAAGTGAGAGAATATGGGCATTCCGGCGAAAGCGAATGGGTAGCCACTTGAGCTTGTTACGAAATTCAGTGATATGATCATATTTCCGAAGACCGAATATGAATCTTATGCAGACGTTTTGGAGACGCTCAAGTTTATCAAGTTGGGCTTCTGTAAGATCAAGATAGCTGACATCTGCGTAATCTAGTATTGGGAGAAGAAGGGATTGAGCAAGCGCGATTTTGGTGGTAGTTGGGAGGAAGTTACGAAGTCTTCTCAAGGATCCAATTGATGCAAAAATTTTCCGACTGACGTTTTGTAGTTGAGGGCCCCAGGAAAGGCAGCTGTCAAAGAATATGCCTAGGTTTTTAACTTCATGACTTATTTGTAAAACATTGCCTCCAAAACGAAGTTGTGGTAGTTGTGACAAAGATGCCTTAGCCAACATCCTTGAGCTACCAACAACAATCACTTGAGTCTTCTGTGGGTTAACGTGTAGTCCGTGAGCACGACTCCACTCACTGATGTTATCTAAATCGGTATTCAAATTATTCACAGCTTCAGCCAATTTATTTAACGGAGCCTGATTATAAATCTGAAGATCGTCTGCATAAAGGTGGTAGGAAGAATTAATACGTTTAGAAATAGAATTTATAAAAATTGTGAATAATAGTGGAGACAAAACGCCACCCTGAGGCACGCCTGCAATAGTATTACACCAAGAAGAAAAGGAATTATCAATACGAATACATTGCCTGCGGCCAGACAGGTAACTACGAAACCAGTCAATAACTGTTGGAGATACGTTAAGAGTGCGCAATATCCCCAGCAACACATCAAAATCCACGGAATTGAACGCATTGCTGAAATCTAACAGGGCTAGCACTGTTAGATGTCCACGTTCCAATCCAGCTCTAATGTCATCTGTAATATGGACCAGGGCTGAGGTAGTACTATGGCCAGGACGAAAACCAGACTGGAAGGGATTAAGGAGGTTATTTATTGTGAGAAAAGCACTTAATTGGTTGTGGACAAGGCGTTCAAGTACTTTGGACAGGAACGGAAGGATTGAAATAGGACGGTAGTCGGAAAAGGATGCTGGTTTGGCTTTTTTTGGAAGGGGAATTATTTGGGCATCTTTCCATATCACTGGGAAGATACCCGAACTTATAGAGGAATTTAAGATGTGAGTTATGGCAGGAAGAATTTCGTTGAGGATAGGAAGGACCATATTACGGGTGACATTGTCATTGCCTACTGCGTTAGAAGTGATGGATAAAACACTCTTCCTAACGTCACAATCAGAAACTTGACTAAAAGAAAAGGGAGAATAGCTGGGAGAGGGAACTAATGATAGATCTCTTAAGGTGTTTAATTTTGTTGCCCTGTCAAAAATGAGCGAAGTTGAGAAGTGCAAATTGAGTGAATTAATGTCTAAATTATTAGGAGTAGTTTCATTTCGAGCTTTCCCAACTCCCAATGAACGCAGAAATTTCCATATTTTAGCTGGATCTCCACTCTCAACCGAGTTGTGGATGTGTTGGCGTTGTGAATACCTACACACCTTATTGCAGCGATTTCGAAGAGAAATAACTTCACTAAATAAATTATCTTTTTCGTGAAATTAATATAAGTTCTGACCTTAATAATTATAAAAGTATATTCCTAACTGCTGCCCCATATTCCAGTAGCGCAAGTACTTAGTACAAAGTTTGTCGGTATAATCAAGAGTTCACAGATTGGTTGCGTGCGCGCCGACGGGCGGGGGCTGCTTCGTTATCTCACAGAGCCCCCATTGATGGCCGGCTATTTCTGTACACAGTATCAGATATGAGTAGCTGTGTATACGACTATTTTGTTGGAAGTACCGTTAGCAATGGACATATCTGTAGTACAGGTCTCGACCTAGTTCAGACTCCAAACTCACAAGGACCGATTTATTGCAACGAAAATTGTTAACTAGATATTTTTACTTTTAAATTCCTTGTGAGATGTGAATAAACATATTATTATCTACCAGGTCAGAATAGGGTTGCCAGGTTTTTACTAGAAATAAAGTATATTCAGGTCTATTAAGAATATTAAACAGTATTTTAGAAAAATTAAACAGTATTCAATTATTATTTTAAATACATATTTTTAAAGCTTCTCGAATAACTTACTAATTTACAATATTTTTTAAAAACTTCATACGCCTCATCACTATTATAACTGAAATTAAAATAAATGAGGACCTCATTTTTTGAAATTAGTAGATGCTCTATTTCTATCTTCCCGTCACTTAGCATTCATTACTGAACAAAATAAAACTAAATAAATGTAAACAGTATTTTTATACTTTACTAGCTGTGCCCCGCGGTGTTACCCGCCTTAAATTTTATGAATTTTCTTTGCTATAAACCTCACGGAGCCCGAGACCATTCCAACGAATGCAAAACCGTGGAAATCGGTTCGTGCGTTCTGGAGTTATAGCGACAGGAAGGAAAAGCCGACTTATTTTTATTATACTTTATTTTTGTTCAACAGTAAAAAGTATAATTTAGTGAAAAACGGTATACTACTGTTCAAAACAGTATAGTTGGCAACCCTAGGTCAGGTGGTATGGTTGCTTCATACTTCTTTACGAATATAAAATTATATCAATGTAAAGTGGTATAGGTAGATCTAAATGTTAAATTCTTACTTCAATATAGACAGGACCAATCAACGATACGATTTAGGAAAATATATATTAAACTATATATGACGTCCACTGCTGGATAAAAGCCTCACTCACAGCGCAGCGTTCATTCGCTCAAAGAGCATCCCGACTGGGGAAGTACCTCCACCTTACAGAAGACATTCCTTAATAATAACATTAATGTTGTGTTTCTGCGTGTGAGTAAGGTCGCCAGAGCTCATCGGGGATGGGGAGAACGGTCAGCAACACTTGTTTGCTGACTCTTTTAAAAGCCGCCAACGCACCCGCAACTCCTCTGGTGTTGCGAGTGTCCATGGGCGGCGGTGATCACTTACAATCAGATGACTTGCTCGTTTGACGCCCTATGACATAAAAAAAAAACAAAATATTTCCACAGTGGAGTTGTGTCCATTATTTGGAGGGATATGCTATAATCGTCACGCTTGGTAGACGGGTTGGCGATCGCAGTATGGTGGTCACAGTACGCAGAGGTATTCGGGTCGACTCCCACGCCCCCCACGGGATGTAATGGGGTAGCGATAATCTATGTCGTCAGCCACACAACATAAAAAAAGTTTAAACTTATAATATCCTGGGACATTATTTACACACGGCCATGTGATCACAAACTAAGCAGAGCTTGTACTCTGGAAACCGGATAACTGATTTAACTCCTTTTCTTTTGTAAACACGTACCAACTCATATAGATAATTTCACTCAGACTCAGGACAAATAGACATGTTCATGCACATAAAGATCTTGCCTAGATTGGAATTGTACCCACGACCTGCGGCGTGGAATGCAAGTATCTGCCAACCACTCCTACCGTCCCGTTAATATAGTAAGTAAATACTTTGATAATAACTTAAATAAGCTTGTTAAGTAAGTTATATCATTACTAAATCTAAATATCAACAAGCACCTAGCTATAATTATATACAACTTAAGACATTACTATGACAAACAATATTTATTTATTATTATATTATTAATTAAATATCTATTTTGTAGAATTCATTTAAATATATTCTGTTTATTTGTTTTCCGATGATTGTATTTGCCTTATTGGTAAGTTGTTGTTAGTATTCTTTATTCATATTTGTTTATCGTTAACCTACACACTGTACGTATGTCGATGATAATTGTTATTGGCCATATAAGTAATATATACTAAGAAGAACAATGTTTATATCAGCTGTTGTTGTCCCTTATACAAATAAATATACGCGTTTTGGCTCTTTACGAGCGCTTTTAAAGTCTACGTAAATAACAGCAATGGAACACCCTCCCGAACGACGTGTTTCCAGACTCATAAAACGTAGGTTTATTCAAGGCTATAGTGAACAGACATCTTCTGGGTACGCGCCCTCCACTTTCGACCACATCTTCACTTACCATCAGGTAAGATCGTGGTCAACCCAGCCAGCAATATATCTAATAAGCAATAAATCTAAATAAAAAAAAACTTAAGAGGTGTCAAGGGACCGGGATGGAACGAAGTTATTTCTTATTATTTATTATGTACAAAAAACCTGTATACACTCAACAAAAATAATCGTCGCGACACCACAAATAGAAATGAAAATATCTGGCTTGCTTTCTATAAGACAGAGAGAGAGACAGACAGAGAAACATGCGCACGCCGCACAGCTGCAAAAAGTGTCGTGACAACTTTTCGTAAGATTTTTTTCCGTCTAGCCCCCTTTCACAACGCGCGATAAGGAACTTCGTTCCAAAAGTCGAGACAAAAAGAGAGACATGTTCATGCACACAAATTATTCGAACCCAGGACCAGCGGCGGCATTACCAAACACGCCAACCGGCCCGTGATACGTGTGAACTATGTTTTTTATCACTCCTAATATAAACGAGTAAAACCACGTGGCCATAATTGTATAAATGGTGTCCAGACAATGAATCACACATACGTACCATTATTTTGGTATGTACCCATTATACGAGTCTGTTTTCGGGCCACTAGTTCATAGGCGGAATTGTTTTAATTAATGACTCATCGGTTCCACGAAGTGAACCAATGAAGTAAGCATAGAAACCAGCTGATATGTTAAATATCAAGATTATCTTAAAGAGGCTTTCGTAAAACCGAAAACTTTTCTATTTTCCCAAGGAACTTCAGGCTTGAACTCTAGAAAGGCTAGAAATCATCGGCTAAAGTCACCGCTTTCCTCACCACTCACCCTTCAGGTGGGCCACCTCGTTGTTACCTTTCTATCCGATTGAATTCGTTGCGGGATCCAATATAGTTATAGCAATTCCACGGAATATGCCTGAGTCTCACCGCTCAATGTCATTTTATTGTGTGCCACTGTGGATTATGGCTTACAGGGCCAGGGACTAATCCCAAAAAGGAAATTGTTAACTTTATGAATTAGTGCCCGCATGGTTACCGGCTGCTGCAATTTTGGTAAACCAGGATCAAAAGTGGCACAATGAAATGACACTGAGTGGTGAGGCTCAGGTATATCCCCTTGAATCGATTTAACTGACAGTGAGTTTCGGGGTGAGTGGAACCATAATTTCAATGAATAGTTCCGCAGAAGTTAATGTACTAGAGGGAGACGTCTATACTACCGTCCGTCGGTACCAATGGGAAAATGGAACGCATCGTATTGGTATATTAAGTTAGTATAGACGGTTTTGGAGTGCAACAGTAGCATGAACAGTTATTCTTTCTGCTTGATTAGCTATGGTTAAGTTGCACCTGTGCAAGTGTTACACAGCCTGACGTTATTCATCCATACGTCAATGGACTCGTGAATACAGTATTGACGCACAAAGAAACCAATATGACTTTGTAGACAATGCTATTAGTCCTCAGGCCCACTCCACCGCAGCAAATTGAAAACAAACATTTCTGGCGCAGTAAAAACAGGAAGACATCATTACGACAAGGTCGTTTCAGTTTTAAGTGAATGTCATGTCGGCTGACTCACCAGGAATAGGGTCAGTCAGTGAGTACAGACGGGGCCTTGAGTGGGCAGGGGCAATCAACGGTGAATCAACAATCAAGATGAATTCGTTAACATTTCAGTTATATCAGTTTCATTGACACTTCAGATCGAAACCATTATTTAAACGGACATCTATAGACGGAAGTTATCTATTTGACTGTATGATATTAGATGCTTCTGTATGTTTGTCTGTTACGCATGTGTCTCTTTTTTTCCCCACCCAGGACAAATCTTTGTGTGTTGGTAACATTGATTACTTATCCTGTGTGTGACTATAATTTATCTGTAACATGTCATCACCATCATTGAGGCTTGAGGCCCCGCCGACCGTTCGGTTCCAAATGTCCGATGAAGCACAGTTGTTTTCCACAGTACACACAGTTTGCCATTTGGACCCTCCAAACCACTTGCCTTTGGCATGCGAAATGGCGACCGCAACTGGCGCTGATGCTCGACTGCCTGGTGTATCCCTTAGTCGACTTTTACGACACCTACGAGATGCGGGGTAGCCCTGTTATTGTTTCTGTTCCGGGAACCACACTGCTACCGGTTCAGTGAAAGATACATAGGACTTCCAGACAGCGACGGAAAGGCAAAGTTTGCTCGTTTCAAAAGTTTCGTACATTGCTATCACATAAATTCTTTTATTTTCTTGGACACTATTTGTATAACAAACTGAATACTCAGATTAATATTTATGCCTAACACAAACAACGTTGTAAATCTACAGTTATTACATATTTAAAATCCCTAGACTACAATAAGACAGAAAATTTACTGATCACACACTACTATCACATGACCACCAGTCTCTACACGGACACAGTCCCTCTCATTCACATAGTTCCAAATTATTATTTAGTTATTAATTATAAGTCAGTTGTTGTTTTCTTTTCATATTCATATTAATTACCTTCTGTTAGGACTAAGCTTCATTGTGCACTGTTAGGCTCACTGTTATTATTATTTAGTATATATAATGTATTTTAAGTTACTATTACATAGTCTAGTTATATGGTATAACGGCGGGAGGGCCCTGGTGACCTGTAATACAGGTATTTATAACCTAAATCAGGCACCAGAATCTCATAAAGTTCTATTTTATACAAGAATGTATTAAACTATGTTGTTAAGACCTAACTTTGTGTTGTGAGAAGAAATGTATCTTATTATTATTATTTGTCACGATCCTTGCACACCTCTTTCGCCTCATTTACTGACATTATATTCTTCATACATGCTCGCTGGTTTAGGGTGCTTCTGACCTGGCCTTTCTTGAGAGAGAATCTCCGATTTGGTCAGAAAATGTTCTACGAGGTCTTCCCCTTCCAGTTGTACCATTCACACAGGTCAGGTATCCTTATTTTGTCAGAGAAAGATATCTAGACTAATTGTATACGTAATGTAAATCGTATCCAATACTCGTGGAAAGAAGTTTTCCGCTCATTACTTCCAACGTTAAATGATGTTTACATTTACCATTGACATGTCTCTGTAAGGGAATCTATATGTATGCATTAATAGCATTTGCCCCATTAGCCATAATTAAACATAATATATATTGTCTATCGCATTATGTGTAAGGAAGTGACCAATGTTACCATGTCTGTTTACGCATATTTTATCGCTGTGATAATCGTGTTTATAGAATACTTCTACGGTAGTATCCTTATTATACGTTTCAAGAAGACCCTTTAATACTACTTTTGCAACTTATTGCTAACCGTAAAATTGCTGATTATAATGCTTTACCTAAACTGGCCTGTGGGTTCAATCTTCACCCAAGACGGATCAATCAATTTGTTCTGTGTTGGTGCAATCTATCTATAATATGTATACTTGAAAAGAAAGAAAAGTTCTTGAGTAGCGACCATAAAACGGTGGACCGACGATGTTGCAAGGATCGTGGGAAGCCGCTGGAGGCGTGCAAGGTCAGCCATTGTGGAGATCCTTAGAGGAGGCCTTCGTCCGGCATTGGATATCTTCCGACTGATATGATGATGATTTAGACATTATGAGTATGTTTATCAGTTGTCTGCTTGCCATAGTACACGTTCAGCTTAGTTTAGGCTCAGATGGCCGTGCGTTAATTCTCCCTAAATATTATAGCTTTTTCTTTTTTTAAGAGCCCTGTGTCTCGGGGTACAAACATATACCTACACAGCTACTTATGAACTATACTACTTATGGATCATACATAACGTTGTTTTGTGCGAATGGAACCCGGTACTCGAAGTCGTGAGACGACTATGTTAACCGCTGCCCCATACGTCCAGTCATAATACTGCGAAACCTTCGCGCTGGCACTTCACCGTTTTTATTTAATTCTGTAAGATTCAGACACATACCTGTACCGTACAAATAAACTATGTGTGAAAAAATGTTGGCAGTTTACTTTATCAAATGGTTTCCTCTGATGTTTTAATATGCGTCTGCGCAGTCTGTATAACGGTTTTACGATAGTTACGTAGAATAGTTGGTATTCTGTAGTGCTAACATATCAATTAGAACTAGGAGTGAGCCGTATTTAGGCGTAACAGTTAAATATAATCTTATATAAGAGAGGTAGGGCACAGCCTTCATTCGTTAAAAGAGTAGCCCAAATGGCGAAGTAATACCGCCAACATGTATGCTTTAGACACTGTTACTGAAAAATTTCGTTCTCAGAATAATCCATAAATCACTATTTGGTCCGACCCGGGATTTGAACCCAGATCATCATTATCTGATCACGCTACCGCTCCACCAGCGAGTCAAAATTGTAGTTACCAATCCACGGAACCGACTCTGCAGCTAAAATATTATTGAAACGGTGTTTTTATCACCTTTTACCGTTTAATGACTTCCACTGGTTATTATATACTTACGTTACAAAATTCATTAGTAAATACGAATTACTATCATTACCCCTATCGTATACGAGTTAATTACGTCACCGACTCAAGATAAGCGGCTCGAAGACTCAAAGCTAAGCCGTACTCGTCGCACAGGTTTTCTATTAATCACTCGATCGACTCACGCGGCTGCATTCCGAAACATAGGGTGCTCGGTACCGCAAGCTTATTAGTTAATTAAATGTCCATTACCGAGAAACTCGAAGGGAGAAAGAATGAAGTTGTGTTTTTACGCGGCTTTATTGAATAGACTTATATTTTTAGGGTTCCGTAGCCAAATTGCAAAATACGGAACCCTTATAGATTCGTCATGTCTGTATGTCTGTCCGTTCGTATGTCACAGCCACTTTATTCCGAAACTATAAGAGCTGTACTGTTGAAACTTGGTAAGTAGATGTATTCAAATATGAATGTGAACCGCATTAAGATTTTTACCCAAAAGTAGAAAAAGAACAATAATTTTCGGGGGTCCCCATACATTGAACTGAAACTCAAAAAAAAAAATTTTCATGTACCCATACATGTGGCGTATCTATGGATAGGTCTTCAAAATTGATATCGAGGTTTCAAATATAATTTTTTTCTAAACGGAATAGTTTGCGCGGGAGACACTTCCAAAGTGGTAAAATACGATGTACATTACCATGCAAACTAACAACGAAAATAGGTTTGAAAGAGATCTAACAAGTCGTTGTTTTTTAATACGTCATAAATCGGAAACCGCAATTTGCTTTCATTTAATCAACTGAAATACTTGCTGCTACGGAACCCTTCATGGGCGAGTCCGACTCGCACTTGGCCGGTTTTTTCTATTTTATTACTTTGCCATAGTTGAAAAAGGGCCGATATTAACAGCAATTTCTGCCAGTGCCAAGTAATGGTTAAACTACTCTACTACTGTATGTCTTGTGAGGATCGCTGGAAGTCGCTGGATGCGGATAGGGCAAGACCGGCAATTGCGGAGATCTTTGGGGGAGGCCTTTGTCCAGTTATGGGTGCCTTACGGCTGATATGATGTTGACGATGATGTCTTAATTTTATGTATAGACGCCAGCATATCCAGCTACCCCAATCTGTAAAATTTCTTTTACAGATTTTCAACTTTATTACAAAAGCATAAGGTTCACTTTCAATTGGGGAAATTTGACAGATTGGGGTAGCTTGATGTGCTGGCGTCTGTACGTTGATAAAATAAATTAAGAAATTTAAATTACACTTAACTATTTATTTGTAATATGTGTGGTGTGACTTTGAGAGATAGAATTCGAAATACTGATGTAAGAGAGCGTTGTAGTGTGAAAGGGGATGTAGTCACAAAGATTGAAAAAGGTATGCTGAGATGGTTTGGTATGGATTTAGATAGTATGAATGAAAGGAGATTGTCAAAAGAAGTATACCTGGCCTGTGTGAATGATACAACCGGAAGGGGAAGAACCCGTAGAATATTCTCTGATCAAATCTGAGACGTTCTCAATAAAGGTCAGGTCAGATATACCCTAAACCGGCGAGTATGTATGAAGAATATAATGACAGTAAACGAGGCGAAAGAGGTGTGCAAGGACCGTAAAAATGGAAGTCCGTTGTCTCTGCCTACCCCTCTGGGAAACAGGAGTATGTATGTATGTATTTATTTGTGATGTCCGGATTTTTTAAGACCTTCCTAATGTATACCCATATATTGGCCAGCTATTTTTATCGCACTACTTAGTACCGTGTTGTTAAAGCGTTCTTCACATAGCATTGGAGGCTAATTCATAAACATTCGTATCGGAATCGGTGACAAAAAGTGTAAGCGACACTTACGGAATGTCAGCTTCGCGTAATGACATCAGAAACACGACAATGCGAAACGGAGCGCATTAGTCGTTCCGACAAATCTTAGCGGCAAAAAGATGTAAGTGCTTAGGCGGTTTAATAGCTCCCGTTGGAATTAAATGTTATTTTTTAAAGAATTTTATTTCTCAACTAGCGGTACGGTTTTACCCGCGTAAAATTTTATATATTATCACAGCTCATCCCCCGTGGGTGATAGCGTGATAATATGTATAGCCTATATGTTGACCGACCTCTTAGTAATATTCATGCATTTAAAGTAAATCCATGCAGTACTTTTTGAGTTTATCTCGGACATATAGACAAACAGACAAAAATTCCTAATACTATATTTTTCGTTTCGATATCGATTGTATATCACGCCACAAGTATCATTTTTAAAAAATATTCTATATACAGTTTTGACTCTCTTACGATTAAATTATATGTATAGATAATAAATCATAAATTGCACTAACTTGAGAATATTTTTTACATGCGTAATTTGAATATACACTTTGACATCGTATCTTTAAATTTACAGCTGTTAAAATGACTGACTGCACGTGTGGCGCAGCGGTTATGACAGTTGGGTTCGATTCCCGTACAGGACAGCTATGTGTGTTCTGTCTGAGTCTGGATGTATTTTGTGCCCGTCAATTTTATGTTTGTAACGAACTTACGACACAGGGGTTCATGTCTCTAGTGCGGGTGTTGTCATTAATAAAACGCTCAGAGACAAGGTTTTTTTTAAATGAGTAATTAATGTTTTTTCATTTAAATTAGAGTGGCTAAATACGCCAAACGGTTAACTAACTAGAGGTTTTACGTCTATTTTTTTTACGTCAGTTGACGATTGTTGGGTTTTTCCACAGTAAGTAATGTAATGATTGAACAATATTTACCGGAAAAATTGCCTATTCGTTTGTGTATTACTTCCTTAAAAACGGGATTTACACCGTGCCTTCATGAATGGGGGACAATGAGTAGGCTTCTGACCTATTTAGTCACAATCATGTATAGTTTTTTCCTTCGTAGTATAGTAAACCTTCTGTGCTACAGTTTATAGAAGGTAATAATATCCTGGGACATTACTTACACACGACCATCTGATCCCAAACTAAGCAGAGCTTGTACTATGGAAACCAGATAATTGATATACTACATATACTACTTTTCTTATGTAAATACGTACTTATATAGATAATTACACCCCGACTCAGGACAAACAGACATGTTCTAGCACACAAATATCTGGGTGGGAATCGAACCCACGACCTCCGGCGTGGAAAGCAAGCATTTGCCAACCACGCCAACAGGCCCGTCAAAAGGTCAACAGATGATCCTAGAATCAGTGTGGTCAACACAGAAGCTGCACCTGATCATTGTTTAGAAGTAAAGTGTAAGGAGCAGAAAGCGCTTGTTTCAAATTGATTCAAGAAATATTTAATACTGCTGCTACAGTCACCTTTATCCAACTCACTAGGATCTGATCCCATACTCATTGGAAATTCGAAACAAACTCAGGAGTGGATATGCAAACCAGCCAATGAGCTAAAAACCCATACGAGTTTATGGTCCCTATAATGTTTTCAACAGTCCAAACCATAGATAACATTACTTACTTTATAGATCAGTCAGACTTTTACATTTTGTTTATTTGACATATCTATAATTACAAGTAAGAACTAAATCGCGCAGCTTATAACTTAGTTGAATTGATTTTAGTGAAGTTTTAGTAAAGTATGTCTTTAATATCTTAATTAACTGTCAATACATTATAAATTATAAGCTGCCAATCGTGGCAGAAACGCACCTAATGTCATAATTTCTGGACACATCTGATAGGAAGTGTGATCATCCCATCTATGTGTTTAAAGTGAACGTAAATAAACATGCATGCGTTCACTGGTTATATAAGAATGGTCCTTGTATTATTTATATGTCTCAAGTATTTTAAAGCCTCGAATTGAATTTAAGCCAAGTTGTAAGCAAGAATATTGTTAAAAATTACCTACATTACGAAACATAACCTATGTAAACAATATTGCAAAAACGCGTAAAGTGTTTTCATTCCTAATCATATCTGATTTGAACTGACAGCCGATCTATGTTTTGTATATAAATGGTACAAACATGATGGTCGTCTCGATATTATTCATAAAGCACTCACATCGTGTTGTAATAACTTTGTTTTAGTGTTTCCGCCTCACATCAGTCGCGGCCTGCATCGGAAGGAGCGGCCGGAACAGCGATACATTAAAACTATAATGAGGCCATACTGTAATAATATTACATTAATGTACACTCTGTTCTACTTAAATTACACAATTTCCATGATATTAAACGTAATTAGTTATGGCTCAAGAATTATTGCTATTAAATAAGAATATGAATAATTTATTTCAATTCAATACACATAGTACATGATTATAGATAATATTTTGACATACACAACTATAATCACTCTAATAAGGTGTGTAGGAGCGCACAACGCCAACATATTCACAGCTCCGTTGAAAATGGAGATTCTGCAAAAATATGGAAATATTTACGATCATTGGGAGTTGGAAAAGCTCGAAATGATGCAATTCCAAATAATTTAGATATCAATTCACTGAATAGTAATTTCTCTACTTCGCCTATTTTTGACAGGGCAACTAAAACAAGCACTTTGAATTATCTTTCATCCATTCCATCTCCCAACTATTCTTCTTTTAGCTTTAGCCAATTTTCTGCTTGTGATGTTAAGAAGAGTATTTTATCCATAGCATCGAACGCAGTGGGCAGCGATAATATCACCCGTAATATGGTTCTTTCAATACTTGATGAAATCCTATCCCCTATATGTCACATCCTCAATCATTCTGTATCCTGCGGTGTATTTCCATCTGCATGGAAAAATGCACACATCATTCCTCTTCCTAAAAAGTCCAACCCTGCTTCGTTTGCCGATTATCGTCCTATATCAATATTACCTTTCCTCTCCAAGGTCCTTGAACGTCTAGTCCATAAGCAACTTAGTAGTTTTCTCTGTACTAATAATCTCCTTAATCCTCTCCAATCTGGTTTTCGCCCTGGGCATAGCACTACTTCAGCCCTGGTCCATATTACGGATGATATTAGAACTGGAATGGAACACGGAAATCTAACGGTGCTTCCATTATTAGATTTTAGTAATGCTTTCAATACTGTAGATTTCGACGTGTTGCTAATGATTTTACGCTCTCTTAATATATCTCCAACAGTCATTGGCTGGTTTCATAGTTACCTGTCTGGCCGCCGGCAACGTATACGCATTGATGATTCTCACTCCTCTTGGTGCAATACTACTGCTGGCGTGCCGCAGGGTGGCGTTTTATCTCCGTTACTTTTCGCAGTTTTCATAAATTCTATCTCAAATCGACTTCTTTCCTCCTACCACCTTTACGCAGATGACCTTCAAATTTACTTACAAGCTCCTCTTAATAAGCTGGCTGATGCTGTTAGCACTATTAATAAAGATTTTATCAGTATTAGTGAGTGGAGTCGTGCATACAGTCTGCAAGTAAACCCTCTTAAGACTCAGGTCACTCTTATCGGCAGCTCAAGAATGATGTCTAAGGTTTGTTATTCTCAACTCCCTAAGTTTTTATTTGAGGGTACTATTTTGCAAATAAATCGTGAAGTTAAGAACTTGGGGGTCTATTTTGATCACTGTTTTTCCTGGGGTCCACAGCTGCAAAATGTTAGTCAGAAACTTTATGCGTCCGTGGGATCTCTACGAAGATTCCGAAATTTTCTGCCTATACCCACCAAAATTATGCTTGCTGAGTCCCTCCTTCTTCCAATACTAGATTATGCAGATGTCAGCTATCTTGATCTCACCGAAGCCCAAATTGGATAAACTTGAGCGACTCCAGAATGTTTGCATTAGATTCATATTTAGCCTTCGCAAATATGATCATGTCTCTGAATTTCGAAATAAACTCAAGTGGCTGCCTATACGCCTTCGCCGGAATGCTCATATTCTATCACTTCTATACAGTATACTGTTTATTCCTACTACTCCCTCTTATCTTAAAGAACGTTTTTCTTTCCTTCATGAATCACATTCGAAAGCCTTGAGATCTAATAATAATCAGCTGTTGAAAATACCAGCGCATTCCACAAATTTTCTTGATAAATCGTTTGTTGTACAAGGTGCTCGTTTGTGGAATGCGCTGCCATTGTCTATTAGGCGTGCGCAAACACTGGATTCCAACAACTTGTCAAGGATCACTACTTAAAGCTTAGCCTTGAAAGTACTCCGAGCTAAGGCTTTGGTTAATTTTCAACGATGCCGATCGTTTATTTATCATAGGTACATAATTTGAACAGACATTATGATAAATTAGTTAATAAGTGTGATTATAAGTATGGTACAGTAGTACCTTTTAGGAAATTTGTTGTGTACACCCGCAACTACCCCCATCTCTGTAACTCCTCTATTCTTTCACTACCTAGGTTGCCTGGAAGAGATCACACCTTGTGATAAGGCCGCCATTTGTACTGTAATTTATTTATGTTGTCAGTTTGTATTGTTTCTTGAGGTGTACAATAAAGAGTTTTATCTATCTATCTATAATATATATAAAAAATATCTTTCTCTGGCCTCCACACTAGGATCAACCTGTGTCGTGAGGTCCAGAGGCTTCCTAATATTACATAAGAAGCAACCATATACTAAAGAGTTCGTTTTAATATTGTTACAAGTATTTAATAATATTACGTGGTAGAACAATACTTTAATTAGTATGTATGTAAAATTAAATTATATGTAGTAAATGCTAATAGCTAATATTATTTTAAGTTAACCAATCCTGAAAAGTCTTCGCGAGTCTTGGTGAAGGGAAGGGTCTTGAAGAAAGAAGAGGAAGGAGAGTCTCCGAGACTGCACCCTAAATAGCCACAAGAAATAACGGACTCGCCAATAAGTCTTTAGGTTAATCGACAGTACATTTAAAAGACTTTTCCAACAATAAAGACGTTACTATTTATTACTAGCTGTACCCCGTGGTTTTACCAGCATTAAAGTAGTTTTGGCGTAAAAGAGTAACAAACATACATCTACATATACTCACAATGTTTCGCATTTATAATATTAGTAGGATGTGTACCTCTAGCGATTTTGGCAGTGCTCGCCGGAATAGCTTGCAGATGGTAGACTTTTTCCTATTTAATTGACACTTATCATCATATTTTGGACAATTGACACAATATCTTAATAAATTGTAGCCTATGTGTTATTCTGATGTATAAGCTATATTATTGTAAAGTTTCATCAAAATCCATTCAGTAGTTTTTACGTGAAAGAGTAACAAACATCCATCCATCCATACTTACAAGTTTCACCTTAATAATATTAATAGGATTATGTTGTTTGGGGCTTGATGCCTTGTTGGCATCTTGTTACCTCGACTTCGTCTGATCTGATTTGTACTGTAGCAAAGCTCCTCGACTTTTTTACAGTTCACTGTTTAATCCTATAGCTTTAATAAACTTCCAGATTGATTTTGCAGTGAGTATCTGTATCTCTTTCGGTTGCAATATATGCTGTCCTAAGTAGATACTTCTAAAACGCATTAGTGGTCCGCACGAACACAGTTTGTGCATTGGAGTAGTCTGTACTGGCATACTGATACAAGCTCAAGCCTCTTTACTGCGTTCAATCAATAATATTACGGAATTATGGAATTGCGTGATCAAAATGTCATTTTCCTTGTAAAGATTTCAATGCCACGCTATCGGCGCAACAGCCTTGTAAATACGGCCCAATCTATCAAGACTAAGATAACCTTTGTCCTTCACCTATTGATAGCTAATTTACCTTGGCAATACCGGGACGCGGCATGCAAGCGCCAAGATTTTTTCAAGACTTTTGCGGATATTGCCATTCGATTAAACCCAGGAAAAACAGGGGATCAAAGTACTGCTTTGCTTATTGAAAGTCTTGACAACAAATGAACTAAGTCATGGGGTTTGCCACGCAGCTTGTTGCGAGATGTCGGAGGCCAGTTTTATCACTGTCGATGAAGGTGCATCAGGCCACCATTGTATGCAAATACTTCTAATCAAGTCTATCAGGGTCATCGTAATTATCGATTCCTATTGTCTATCATTGAATAATGATGCAGTTTCTTTCACAATTATAAACAGAAAATATCGGTCCTCCCAGTGATGGCTAAAACTAATTTGAACATACAAGTCAAATTTTTACCTATCTTAGAGAGTAAGTATTCTAAAAAGTATTTGTGTATTCTATGTAGATAAGTATAGGTTTCTTCACCTTCTAATATAACAGTATATAGTGCACCTACCAAGGTTTTCTCTGCACCCTAAGGTTGACTGGTAGAGAATGCCTTCGGCACTAAGTCCGCCTTGTACATCGTTGTGCTAAAGATTTAAAATAAAATAAATAAGTAGTTAGTTCTTTACCATAGCGTTACTTTTCCTCAAAGTCCTTCAAGGTAGCCGTAGCGCGGGCGCCTCCTATTAACTATCTATGCCATGTATGGTATAGACTGCAGTAGTGTTGTCATATCTCACATCGTGTGTATCATAACTGCACGTATCCGACACTTGATCCACAATACATCCAATACTGCACCATGGTGTTGTATTACATGAACAGTACACCAAGTAGACAATGATGGCGGGTGGCCAACTGTGTCGTCACGTCATTAATTACGAGAGCTGTAGCTGGTTAATTGGTCGGTACCTAGCCTTATTACGCTAGTATATAACAAGATTATACTTAGTTGATCTCAATACTATGAGTAGATGTGTGTCACGAATATAAAGCAGCATGCAGGTACACGATCTTTGATAAAGTATTAAAGATCTATATCTTACCCACCACTGCAATTACCGTAAGCAAGGATCAAAAGTGGGACGCAATGATATGGGGAATCGCTTCAACTGTCATGTGTCTTCTGGGATGCCACAAATTTCATCGGAAAGAAACGAGGAGAAGTTGGATAAAGTAGTTTCACTTCCCTCCAGAGCAAAGCTGGACACAGAGTGATATAAGCGTTACAGCTGCATAAAATGAGAGAATTGTAATGAGAGAACGAGCAGCAGCGTCTCTCTGTGTACCATGAGAGATAGATTTGTCCAGCGGTGGCAGTCATTTGGCTGACATGATAGCAGGCTTTATAAGACTGTTTTAATATGCCAAAGAATATTAATGGATCTAACACATGGAAGTCAGAGTCTTTGTTGCCCATCAAGTTCTTTTGCTTGATCCTATAATACAATTAAACGAGCAAAAAATGTATATGGTATCATACACTGCAGAGAGAACAGCTTCAGCTATTTAGATCTAATTTTCTTTGTAGAGCTTAGCTGCGGCGAATGGAATATTATGTCTCTTTATGCCAAATAAATTTCGCCACTCTGGTACTATTGCTGAACCATAAAGGAAATTTCGAACAAGTATAAAAAGAAGTAGAAAGTAGAGGATTCGCTGACTTGGATATCTTTTGCTTAGAAGCTATAAATTCTTCAAAGTCTTTCAAAGAACCCGAATACCCACCAGCTGTGACATTCTCAATCAAAAAATGGCGCTTGGCGCATTGGCTGCCGCAATCTGTTTGATCCACATTGAGTACAAAAAAGTATGCCTTATTAATTGCGAGGTCTCCGCAAGGTCGGCGGTAATTGTCTGAGTCACCTGGACGGGAAGTATGATATGGACGACACGCGACCAGTTAAACGCAAATAGTCACTGATTTTATTATTGATATGTTTTATTGAATTGTGTGTTGTTTTAGATCATGGGAAATCAAAAGGCCAGAGCCACATTGTGCCTGTTTTCCATGATGTCTGATGTCCGATGGGAGGACTAGCGACACGACTGGAAAGAGGTCAGGTACAGGACCGACGGCTTAACGTGCTCTCCGAGGCACGGGGGTGTAGTACCGCCAACTTCCAGACTTCAGGCTGATACTGAGAAATTTCAAAATAACTTCACTCACTCTCACACTCACGACCCGGGATTTGAACCCAGGACCTCATTTTCTGCGGTTGAACACGCTACCCCTAGACCAACGAGGCCTCTTGTTCTCCATACCCTCTTTATATCATTCTGTCTCCCGCTTTGCTCTAAAGGGAAGTGGAACTATTCATTTTCTAACTTACCCTTGTTTCTTTCTGATTAAATTCGTTGCGGGATCCAAGACAGTTAAATCGATTCCCAGGGACATGCCTGAGCCTCACCTCTCAGTGTCATTTCATTGTGTTTCACTGATCCTGGCTTACAGGAGTTGCAGTGGTGGTTAACACTCGGTGAAGAAGCCGAGCTCTTTGTTCCAGTACTCGCTGGAATAAAAAACTAAGCTATGGACAATAGACAAATTATTTACCAGATATTCCAGAAGCCTAAATACTGAGCCCGATCTGTATCCGCGAAAAGACGGTCCATCTATGGTATTTTACGCACTATCGGTCCGAGTTTTGCTCGATCTGTATTTTATTTCTTTTTGCAACTTCGAATCGAACATAGTGCGAACTGTCAATAGTGCATTATGTGAGTTTAATCCCACCAAAAACCTAAATGCAAAAAAGGAGAGCAAGTTCAATACAAAAATTATGATTGGCTGTGGGCTTCGCCGCAAAAAGAATGGAGATCTAAATGAGTGCCAAGTTCTATGCAAAATCCAAATATGTATTTATAGAAAAAAAATAACATTATTAACAAGTATTAAACTCTATTTCTTTGCATTATTGGATACCTATAACAAAAAGTAATATATGTATATCAGTTATATTAGTTATCTGGTAAGTATATCAGTTATCTGGTTTCCATAGTACAAGCTCTGCTTAGTTTGAGATCAGATGGCCGTGTGTAAGTAATGTCCCAGGATATTATTACGTGAGACAGTTCAGCTATTCAATTATTCTCTGGAATGTTTTAGTCTCGTACAAATGACCCACACGAATGTCCCATCAGTGGATGCAGTGGCACAAAGCGAGCTTGACACAAAATGATAAGAATACCTAGACATTGCGGTCCCCATTCAATGCAAATAAATTAAGATTAATTCATCAATATTCATAGACAGCTGCAGTGCTTTATAATTGTGTACTGCCTAGTTAACAAGAATCTAACCGGTCTTTATAATTGGTTTATTTAATGTACAGACGCTCATCCAGCTACCCCAATCTGTCAAATTTCTTTTATAGATTTTCAATTTTATCACAAAAACATAAGGTTCACTTTCAATTGGGGAATTTTGACAGATTGGGGTAGTTTGATGTGCTGGCGTCTTTACAAATACTCTATTAGAAGTCAGGCAGGATATTGAGACATGATGCTTTTATGAGTTTTGCTAAACTTAAATGTGGTCGACATAATATTAATCTACTTTGGATTCTAACTAGCTGCACCCCAAGGTTTTACCTGCGTTTAATTTTATAAATTATCACAGCTCCTCCCCCGTAGGTGATAGCGTGATAATATGTAGCCTATATGTTGACCCGACCTCTTAGTAATATTCATGCAAAATTTGAAGTAAATACATTTGGTACTTTTTGAGTTTAGCCCGGACATACATACAGATAAACAGACAAAAATGATAAAAAATTTTAGCAACGGTATCGATTGTAGATCACGCCCCAAGTATCCTTACTAAACACTAGCTGTGCCCGTGACTTCGTCCGCGTGTTAATTAGTTTATTTCGTTTTTCTTGTAAAATAAAAGACTCTTTCTGAAATAAAAGTAGCCTAAGTTACTCTTTATTACATCAGCTACCTGCCAATAAAAGTCCCGTCAAAATCGGTCCAGCCATTTCAGAGATTAGCCGGAACAAACAGACAGACAGACAGACAAAAATTGTAAAAAAATTCATTTTGGTGTATGTACCGTATATTAATGTAGTAAAAACCGGTTATTTCAATATTACAAACAGACACTCCAATTTTATTTATTTGTATAGATATTCAATGTACAGTTTTGACTTTCCTACGATTTTATTATATGTATAGATTTCGAAAAATACACCAACTTGATTTTTTTCCAACGGTGGTCAAAGGTTGGAATATAATAACGCCCGCTAGGCCGCCCGGTAGGAATCGTGATGATTCGGTTTGTCTCCTTGTACATACATACATACATACACTCACGCCTGTTTCCCAGAGGGGTAGGCAGAGACAACGGATTTCCATTTGTCACGATCTTTGCACACCTCTTTTCCCTCGATTACTGTCATTATATTCTTCATACATGCTAGCCGGTGAAGGGTACTCCTGACCTGCCCTTTCTTGAGTATGTTTCCGATTTGGGCAGAGTATGTTCGACGAGGTCTTCCCCTTCCGGTTGTCCCATTCACACAGGCCAGGTATACTTCTTTTGTTAATTTTCTTTCATTCATTCTTTCTAAATGGCCAACCCATCTCAGAATACCGTTTCACCACCACCTTCCCGATAAAATTATTTGCCAGATAGCTATTCGGCAGTTACTAATAGGTAGGTTTGGCAACGTCGCATTTTGTCGTTCCGTCTTACAAAACAGACAACCTATAAATACATTTTTTATGATAAACACACCACCTAAAAATATCTTTTACAATTTTTTTATGGTTAGCATTTTCAGGTTTGCATAAATATTTTCAAATTTATCTTCTAACTATTATTTTATCAAACAAAAATACATACATAAATTGATTCTTTTTGCGTGAAATTAAACTTACGAAAGTCAAATAAATAAACATCAAATGTTAACATCAATGCATTTTTTTTTTGCGGTGTTTCGGTGGTGTTTTTCTTAGCGGTGTCGGATTTATGCGCGGTTCCGTTACAGATCAAAAAATTCATAAATTTCGTCTTCAATAGTATCAAATATTACCATTTTATTAAATTATTCGCAATAAAACACAAGTCTAACAATAAACACCACCGAAATAAGCATCGAATGATATGAAGCATGTCAGATAACTTATCTATCAGTTAAATTTGCTATCTGAAGCTTGATCTGACCAATAGTTTACTTTGCAGTTTATTTGCCAGTTAGTACTATTTATGGATTATGAAACGCAAACGATGTCTTTATTCGATAGATAAGTTGCAAGTAGCTTATTTGGGACTTTATCTGGACATTGTGAAACAAACCCTAAGGGGTTCTTTGTATAAAAAGAACCGCTTCGTTTACCATTGTATTTGAATTTTTAATACCAAAATATAATCAATCAAAGTCTTTCAGCGTGCAATGTTAGGTACATTGTGCGCTGAAAGACTCAACAACACACAAAAACATCTAATTTATAGCAGAAATCATAAATACAGCATTATAAGTGCATGTAATTATTGTCTATTATTGTAAGATAAAATTCTCACGGAGCATGCAGTGTGACAGATAGGCTAGGTCTCACTGCGAGCGGATTTAAGATTAACCAAAAACTTACGTTTCAACTGACGTGGATAGTAGAAATCAGGAAAATTGATCCATTTTTGGACTGCTTATTTAGTTTTTTTATTATGCGACAAAGGAGCAAGTGGGTCACCTGATGGTAAGTGATCACCGCCGCCCATAGACACTCGCAACCCCAGACGAGTCGCGGGTGCGTTGCCGGCCTTTAAAAGTCGGCAAACAAGTGTTGCTGACCCTTCCCCCCACCCCAATGAGCTCTGGCGACCTTACTCACACTCGGAAAGTACATTAAAATTATTAATGTTATTATTAAGGAATGTCTTCTGTAAGGTGGAGGTACTTCCCCAGTCGGGCTGCTCTTAGAGCTAATGAACGCTATGTCCTATAAGGCATATATGGCGTACTTACCCACAAATTACAAAAACTATGCCAAGATGATATTCAATGCACGTATGACTTATCCCATTTAATTCCGTGGGGGGCATAGAAGTAGACCCGAGGGTATATCTCCCAGAGAACGGGCAGCAGAGTCTCCCTGTGTACTATGACTATCATACTGCGATCGCCAGCCCGTTTGCCAAGCGTGGCGATTATGAACACACTAGCTGTTCCCCGCGTTAAAGCAGTTATGTCGTAAAAGACTAACAAACATACATCCATACATCTACTCACAAACTTTCACATTTATAATATTAGTAGGATGGGTACCTCTAGCGGTTTTGGCAGTGCACGCCGGAATAGCTCGCAGATGGTGGATTTTTTCTTACTTACTTGACACTTATTCCGACGTCATATTTTGGACAATTCACACAATATCTTTATAAATTGTTGCCTATGTGTTATTCTGATGTATAAGCTATATTATTGTAAAGTTTCATTATAATCCATACTGTACTTTTTACGTGAAAGAGTGAGAAACATCTATCTATACTTACAAACTTTCGCGTTTATGGATTGTGGATGTGGATTTTTTTTGGAGAGGCCTTTGTCCAGCAGTGGATGTTATTAGGGTGACATAATAGAAGTACCCCGCGATACATGTATTAATGTACAGACGCCAGCACATCAAGCTACCTCGATCTGTCAAATTTCCCCAATTGAAAGTGAACCTTATGCTTATGTGATAAAGTTGAAAATCTATAAAAGAAATTTGACAGATTGGGGTAGCTGGATGTGCTGGCGTCTGTACATAATGCAGGCGCTGTCTTAAAAAAGTCTTTATGCCTAGAAAAGGAACTGAAGAAGGTGGAACTGAAGCAGTTGACGCTTTACTAAAACCGCCGTTATTACCCACAAAATAAACTCTCTATGAAGGTGTGACGTGACATTTACTACACAGGAATCTAACTAGGAAACCCCAAAGGGATTCCCTTTTCATTTACAATAAACTAGCTGTGCATGACGCAAAATCATAAAACATACACATAAACCTTACATATTTCCATACGACCTTTCATCCCTTATTGCCCTCAAACTTTGAATGTTATATTTATTTACTAGCTGTGCCCCGAGATTTTACCCGCGTAAAATTTTATAAATTATCACAGCTCCTCCCCCGTAGGTGATAGCGTGATAATATGTAGCCTATATGTTGAACCGACCTCTAAGTAATATTCATGCAAAATTTAAAGTAAATCCATGCAGTACTTTTTGAGTTTAGCCCGGACATACAGACAAACAGACACACAGACAAACATTCTAAAAACCAGATTTTTGGCTTCGATATTGATTGTAATTCACGCCCCAAGTATCCTTATAAAAATATTCAATGTACAGTTTTCCCTTTCTTTCGATATTATTATATGTATAGATCAATATACCAAAAATTAGTTAAACTTCTAGCTCTAAATATTACGATACTTCCATACAATGATCATCCTCCTTTTCAACCCCTTACATCCAATTTTTCGCATTAAAATCTAGTCAATGTCTTTTCTCAGGCTCTAGACTATCTGTGTACTAAATTTCATTTTAATCAGTTCAGTAGTTTTGGCGTGAAAGTGCGACAGACAGACAGAGTTACTTTCGCATTTATAATATTAATAAGGATAGTAAGTAAATGGTTTGACGTCAATACAGTCATAATGAACCATTTCTTGAGGTTGAAAATATATTACAACTGGAACGTTTTATTCATCATATTCAACCGCCTTGCTCAGGGAATTACGTTGAATAAGCTAAGCGTCACGAAGCTCTACGTCAAACTACCGTCATCCATGATACCCTCAATGTGACATTTATTCACGCAGCATTACTAACGCTGGGAAAGTTATTCATCAGAATGACACTGAGGTATTGGCAATCGTCATTCGTGATAAGACGTTTACAAGCCGCTTCGGTATGTCAAACGCGGCGTATGACTTCATATTACGGTCTTCAAAAGCTACCAAATACGAAGTCCTTTTAACTGACTTGAAAAGAGGAATGGGATCAATTCTACTATATGTTTTGTTACGCGATTTCTCCACTGCTTGTTAATCGATTTGGATTTTTTATTCGGTAGGGAATGGTTACATTTATATTTTCAATAGGTTGTTGTAATTGTTGGCACTGGACACATTTTAGTTTGTCATCTATACATGACAGGCGGTCAACAGTTCAAAACTACATATAAATAAAATTGGCATTATTAGCATCATACCAAATTTGGCTAGGAAGAGAGACAGAGAAGTTGTGCGTTGATACAACACAGGGCGGCCACCTTAAACCTATGTATGAGTCGCAAGTCACAGACTGTTGAGTGTTCCACGCGATGGACCTGGTCTCCGGACGGTGAATCCTTGGAATGCTCTGAATTAGTTCTTCTATCTTTATCTTCAAAAATACATGATATATATATATATATATATATGATATACATGTCAAAAGGTTAAAAATACAAACTTTCCAAAATACAAAAAGTTTGAATGTATGCTATGTTCAAAGTTTTGGTATTTCGGAAAGGAATTGTCAAACGGTTTATAAAAAATTTGGTTCGCTAGTCATCTTCTCAAAACAAAAAGCGATTGTTGTTATTTTGGACATTGGACTACCTTTCATGTATAGATGACAAACTAAAATGTGTCCTGCACGCCACGGGTCGACTACATAGTCGATCTTCGATTTTCTGCTGATTATCTCATTCTGATTTAAAGGCCCCTCAATTTTTAGGTTTCCTAACTGTAGTCTGAATTTACTAATCTGTGTCTAGTTCCCCTTGCCTTGCTCCGGTCAGTAACCCGTTCGCCTTCAGTGTAACCGCCTCTCCAACTTGACAATGAGTGAGCTGTTCGTCCCAGACCTGCCGAAGGTCGTCGTTACACTGATCTAGAAATAGCAGTTTTATTATGTGTATAATTTTTTGTTTAGGTTGTTATAAAACCCGGTACTGTATGAACAGTTAAAGAGGCTATAAAATAAATTTGGAATGGAATGTATAACAACAGTGTGCTACTTTTGATCCTGGCTTTCAGGAGTTGTTGTGGTGGGCATAGATTAGCATCACCCTATCTCATCCCGTTGTAGAAATCGTCCGAGGGAATACCTACCAGGGAACGGGCAGCAGCATTTTTCTATGAACTATAACCATCAAACTGCGATCGCGAACCCGTGTGCCAAGCGTGGCGATTATGGCGTATTTCCGCATTCTATGGGGAGGCTTTTATCGAGCAGTGGACGTAATTTGGGTGACATGACGGTCACCGTAGCCTAGTTGGTAGTGCTCCTGCCTACGAAGCTGGTGGTCCTGGGTTCGAATCCCGGTAAGTGCAAATATTTGTGTGATGAGCACGAATATTTGTTTCTGAATCATGGATGTTTTCTATGTATTTAAGTATTTATCTATCTATATAAGTATGTATATCGTCGCCTGGTACCCATAGTACAAGCTTTGCTTAGTTTGGGGCTAGATTATCTGTGTGGCATTGTCCCTAGATATTATTATTATAAAGAAAAAAAATAAAAAAATGATGAGCGGTGGGTCAGAAGGTGCCCCTATGCAGAAAACATCGGCCACTTTGAAACATGCTGTATGTACAGACGCCAGCACATCCAGCTACCCCAATCTGTCTTTATAGATTTTCAACTTCATCACAAAAGCGTAAGGTTCACTTTCAATTGGGGAAATTTGACAGATTGGGGTAGCTTGATGTGCTGGCGTCTGTACTACATATTAGAGTCCATAGTGTGATTGTTGTCATGACTTTGACCTTGACTGAAGTTGTGCGATTAAAATATTATTATTGTGTTATTAGAGTAGGTACTACAGTTGTTATCGTACATGCATTAGGTACTAGTTGTTAAAATATGGTCAACACTGATTGTTTTATCAAAATTAAATGTACTGTCGCAGTACATCGCAACTGACATATTGACTTACTTTAACAATTTTTTTTTTATGTTATAAAACTACAGATAGTTCTTAAAACTAAAACATAGGCCCACAAAACTGTTTTATACTGTTTGTCTGTTGACTCAGATGAGTCTAGTTGTAGTAGCTATATGTACCAGATTATTATCAAGTTAAATTTAAGACAAAATACTTCACTGCACGTGTAGCGCAGCGGTTATAACACTCGCCTCGTCAGTTCGTGTCCCGGATTCTATTTTGACACAAGACAACTTTTTGTATGGCCCTTAAGTAGTTGTTCTGAGCCTGGATATACTTTGTATTACTTACTTAACGTATCGGCAGTGGCTACCCCAGTGTCAGAGTTGTTCCAGCCTCCCAGTAGGCCTCTGACATGGCTTAACGACTGTTGTCAAATGACTACAACCGGGACCGACAGCTTAACGTGCCCCCCGAATCGCGGAGACGCTAATTAAACCACTTTGGCGGTCACCGATCTATGGATTGACCGCGAGCCTAGTTGCTTAACCTCCCCGATCGCTTACGGACTGGTGAGAACATCTGATCATGAGCGGTAATACAAACAGCTGATTCCTGAGAAATTATCATGGAAAAATACTCGTATTATTTTTATTACTCATCCAAAGATGTAGAAAACAAAAGTAATTACACCAGTATAATGATCACGTGTTTCTTATTATGATAGTAAACTGTATTATTATTATGCTCATGCACCGTGAAATAACTCGGAATTACTATTGTTCGGATATATGGACAGCAAAATCGCAGTATCAAAATGTATACAGTACGGAAACTACTTAGTAATACTCGAAACGGCACACTCACACAAACATGCGCATCGACAAGATCCCTAGAGCTCGCCATACACGGACTGTTCGAGCAGTTACCTAGTAATCAACATACACGGAACGCTCTTGCAGTCTAGAGTCAACAGCTTGAGGCTGCCATTGATACCTGCTCGAGCAGTTAGTTCAACTGCCCGAGCTGTTGACAATTTCAAATCAGTAGAGTCATGGATTTTGAGGAGGAAGCACTTCTGCTGCTTTTGCTCAAACGACGACGGCGGCGGCGTAAAAATAGAAAATTGTGGGTTCATCCAATATTAAAGCGCGGGCGGAGTTAACTGCGCAAGAGCAGTCGACAAGTCGAGCAGTCAGTGTATGCCTGACGACTGCTTGACCGCATGATGAAATTTCACAGTGTTGCCAACCGCCTGAAGCAGTTGCAACTGCTTGAGCGGTTTGTGTATGTACGTACGTAGAAGTCTGTAGTTCACTATGCAGTCGCAGCTTGAATCAGTCGATCTTGACTGCTTTAAGCTGCCTGTGTACATATGCAAGCCCTAAGGCCCGCCATACATAGACTGCACGAGCAGTCAGTGTATGCCGTGCACCCGCTTAACCGCTTGATGAAATTTTACCGTACTGCCGACCGCCCGAAGCAGTTGCAACTGCCTGAGCTGTTCTTGTACGAACGAACGTAGAAGTCTGTAGTTCACACGCAGCTTGAAGCAGTCGGCATCAACGGTGCGGTTGAACACGCTACCGCTAGACCAACGAGGCAGTCAACTAAGACTGCCTCGTTGGTCTAGCGGTAGCGTGTTCAACCGCACCGTTGATGCCGCACGCCGCCTAGTTGATGAAATAGTTACTTACGCTCTATTGAAGCAAAAGGGTTGTAACTCTTAATGTTTATTTTATTATTCTAATATAAAACATATTTGTATCAAAATCAGCACTAAGTTTAAAATACGATAGCTTCAGTTTTGGTGAAGCTGAGTTCAAACAGCCACGTACTACGCAATATGATCGTTTTAAAAAGATCGCGGGAATAAGCTTACAAGTGATCACTCATCTTGAGGCGGTACTCACACCAGTGTCAGCACCGCGACAACCGCTAGGTTATCACACCCTCGGGCCTCGGAGAGCACGTAAAGCCGTCGGTCCTGTACTTGAACTCTTTCCGGTCGTGTCGCTAGTCGTTCCATCGGATCATGAGAGTGATGGAATAGAAGGTGCCCCTGTGTTTGCGCACACACTTGTGCATTATAATATATCAGCAGTTTCGTCGCCAGCGCACCCACCGATTGCTGAGCCTGCGAAGTGCCCCTCCCGCGCGCCCCGCAGCTCTGTGCCTGTTGCCGCGGCTCCTCCACGCACCGCCGCTCGAGCCCCTCGCCCCGCCCCGCTGCCAGTACTTGCAGCCACAGCAAAACCATTCCAAAAGGATTTTGCTACTGTCACTGCGAGCGTCCCTAGCGCTGCCAGTTTGAAGCCTGGGCCATATAAGGCAACGAAGAAGGCTGATGATGATGATGGGTTCGTGACGGTGCAAAGGAGGAAGCGCCGAATGCGAACCAACAAGAACCGCTGCGGCAACGCTCCTACGGAGCCCAACACGAGTCTGCGTGCCGCCAAGCCGAATACACCGGTGTATATCTCCCGCCTGCACTACACCACGAAGGCGGAGGACATCGTGGAGTACGTGCGCCAGAAGATCAAGTACACGCCGAGGGTGCAGTTACTGGAGTCGCGCCGGAACGTCAACTTTAAGGCGTTCGTGGTGCGAGTACCGAATTGCTTTCTGCCCCGCGTCATGGATGAGGACTTTTGGCCGCAGGACGTGGTGTTCCGTCGCTTCCGCGGACAAGTGCCACAGGACAGCACAAAGACAATAAGTGCAAAGTGAAGTGTTACTAACATAGTCTTAAGCCCTATATACTAACACTTTTTGTATATATTTTATATATGTTAGTCTGTAAGGTATATATCTATGGGCCATTAGATGCCTGATAATAAATGATTATTATTATTATTATTATATTATATTAATATGTCCTGCGCCATTGGCTAGTCTCCATTCAGACTGGCCTCCGTGGCCGAAATTCGGTCGGGAGGACTTTATTATTAGTTTCCGTACTGTCCATGTTTATACTATGGCCAAAGTGTCTCTATTTTGGATTCCTAGTAAAAAAAATATTACGAAACTAGAATCGAATGTACCAAAGCCCTTCGGTGGCCATAACTGTGTTTGAGTTTTTATAATAACTAAGGCTTTTTATTGATTAACTCATCGGATTGCGGCATGTTTATGTCAACGTCCAAAATTTATGGTAATCCGAAGTGCGTCCATTTGAGTTGGTTCGTCGGTACGTAACAAGTCAAGATATTTAACGGAAAATTTGGCTGAATTTTTTGTATAATAATTGGTTTCTCTTAATGTGGACTCATTTTATAGTAATAATAATATTCTGGGCCAATTGAAGTGCCGTGGTTGGCAAATGCTTAACTTTCATGCGACAGTGGTCTGGATTCACCCAGGACAGATATTTGTGTGCATGAACATGTCTGTTTGTCCTGAGTCTGGGTGTAATCTATATATATAAAAATCAATGCCACTTTTCGTTGTAATGTTATAACTCAACAACGCCTTTACCGATTTGGCTAATTTTGGTCTTGAATTATTCGTGGAAGTCCAGGGAAGGTTACTACGTAGAGAAAATAAAAAAAGTCTTGAAAAAGTGTAAAATCGTAGTTTTTACTAGCTAGCAATTTAAAATATTTTTTTGATTGAATAAATGAACTTAATAATATATTTTTTTAATTACTATGCCTTATACGTAGCGAAGCACGTACCGGGCCGCTAGTTATCTATTATAAGTATGTATTTACAAAAGGAAAGTAGTTTAAATAACATATCAGTTATCTGGTTTCCATAGTACAAGCTCTGCTTAGTTTGGGATCAGATGGCCGTGTTTGAGTAATGTTCCTGGATATTATTATTATTATCAGTATTAATTGACTGCACGTGTCGCGCAGCGGCTATGACAGTCGCCTCGCCGCTTCGTGTCGCGGGTTGGATTCCCGCGACGGACAACTATTTGTGTGACCAATAAATAGTTGTTTTGAGTCTGGATGTAATTTGTGTCCGTCTATTATATGTTTGTAAAGTACCCCGCGACACAGGGATTATATTTACTAATGCGTACGTTGTCTTTAAAAAAATTGAGAACCCGATCGAAAACTACATAGTTAACCGGAGCACTTATAAAGGTCCATGTCCCACAGATATTGTCATTTTAGCAGATGAAAGGGCGTGATTCCGTCACGACATGTCGCGTGCCGACAGCTATTAAGTCCGAGAATACATACTTGGTGTTGTGGAGTGAAGGGCAGGGATACTGCACAATAGTTGAACACTACTTTTGTACGGGGTTTTATGTGACAGACAATTAAATGCGGCCAAGTGTGAGTCGGACTCGTGGACGAACGGTTCCATACCATTATGTATAAAAACTGCAAAAAATATTATAATAATGTTATTTATATGATTTTATTAAAAAAATTGACTTTGTTGCACCGAAGTTGCGTTACGGTACAGTTGTACAGACGCAAGCACATCCAGCTACCCCAATCTGGCACGTTTCTTTTATAGATTTTCAACTTTATCACAAAAGCATAAGGTTCACTTTCAATTGGGGAAATTAGACAGATTGGGGTAGCTTGATATGCTGGCGTCTGTACGATATCAGTAAGTCACAATAGCATTTTTTTTTATTTTACAGGGCAGGTCTTTTAAGATTTGTTTAGCAGTTTTTGCTCATTTGCTGAATTACTATTAGTTACAGGTTGCAAATTTTTATAACATTAATTCTTTATTGCTTTTGGTCTTGTAAAAAGTGAGTTATGTATTAAAAAAAAAAGTGTCCTTAATTATGACTCTGTTGCTATATGTAAAACTTGTTCGTCTGTGTATAAGATTCTATAACAAACTTCCCAGTGGTATTAGAGAATTGTCAA
The DNA here is from genome assembly GCA_951640165.1 of Pseudoips prasinana. Lineage (NCBI taxonomy): Eukaryota > Metazoa > Arthropoda > Insecta > Lepidoptera > Nolidae > Pseudoips > Pseudoips prasinana. The sequence continues at coordinate 6,089,991 of OX621260.1, forward strand.
CGTATAATTTTAAAAGGATTATTAAAGCCAAATTGTGTAGCAGTACAAAATTCCTGATTATTTAAGTGACAAAAGTGCTTGGGATTGAGATATTCTGAGTCAGAAACACTGCCAGGAAACTCAGTATGAATCCTTTTTTAAAATAAAATATACTGAAGATTAATTACAATCATGTACCTATTGTAATTAATCTAAAGTATATTTTATTTTAAAAAAGGATTACTATTGATTTTTCTGGTAGTGTTTCTCAGTGGCTGCCACGTCATCCACTGCACGGTAGGGTAAAAAAATGACGATTCCACATAAATGTAATTTTTTTTACGGAATAAATGATCTTTGACTTTGACGTATTTTTAATATGATACGCATGATCCACAGTACTTACTCAATTTCAATTAATCAGTTGGTTGGTATTCAATTAGCAGTCCATATCTAAACATTGGATGACGTCATACTTAACGATACCTCTAAGAGTCCGTCCGAGATGCGATAGCAAGTGTCGAGGTCATTGCCCGACGTCGTTGACAAAAATGCACCATATATTGGTCTGCGTTATGGGAGGAGGATAAAACTATGGTGTAGACTTCAGAATCAGAATTATTTATTTGCTATAACATGGTAATATTGGTGTTACATAATTATGCTCTACATATTCTGTCATCAATATATGACGTGCAAATTTTAATAAGTACATGCTTAATAATATTTATTAATTGGAATTAAAATAAATTCTTAATAATACTATGTCAACTTATAATTATAAATCCTACTAATATTATAAACGCGAAAGTTTGTAAGTATGCATTGATGGATGTTTCTTACTCTTTCACGTAAAAACTACTGAATGGATTTTAATGAAATTTTACAGTAATATAGCTTAAACATCAGAAAAACATATAGGCTACAATTTATAAAGATATTGTGTGAATTGTCCACAATATGACGATAAGTTTCAAGTAAGTAGGAAAAAATCTACCATCTGCGAGCTATTCCGGCGTGCGATGCCAAAACCGCTAGAGGCACACATCCTACTAATATTATAATTGCGGAACTTTGAGAGTATAGATGTATGTTTGTTACTCTTTTACGCCAAAACTACTTTAACGCGGGTGAAACCGCGGGGCATAGCTAGTTAATTATCAATTGATTTATTATAGATTGATTATACATAATATACATAATATTCTTCAGGCTATGAAGAACATTGCTGTTTGGCTAAACTGACTGACTTCATGCGATTAGCCAAACCTAGCCGCAATCCTGAGAAGACTCCAAAAGTCCTGAGGTTTCAGGATTTTGGGAGTCCTGGGATATGGTAACCCTACGATCGTTGAGCCAAGGGCGTAGCTAACTTCCTACATGATAAAGACTCTTGACCTGGGAAACGTTTTACTTGCTGTTGAAGTAGCGGGAAGCCGCTGGATGCGGGCAGCGCAGGACCGTCTACTGTGGAGATCCTTGGGGGAGGCCTTTGTCCACCAGTGGACGTCTTTCGGCTGATATGATGATGATGATGAAGTAGCTACCGCTGGACCAGCGACTGCCAGCGAGCCATTCAAGAGTTCATGTTTCAGTAATGAAACCCCATTAACCTATTTAACTGCTCCGTCGCATAATATTCGTATTATTATTATTTTTATGGGAAAACGAACATTTCGTAAAGTGTAGCGAAATGTCAAGCGGTGGCTTACATCGAAAAACGCTCATAAAAAATTGGGTTACGACAAACGACATTTCTTATATGTTAGGGTAGTTAGGGAAATGTCATGACATGTAGAGTTAGTGGTATTTAATGGGGTAGCAGAAAATATAAGGGGTGGCCTACGTAAATGTCTTACAAGATAGCTCAGCGATCTGTTATCAAGTACTCAACAGCCGCGCGACGGTTATGACGTAGCTGCTATGTTATAATAATATTTTTACACAGTGATTATTTATTTGATTAGTGATTATCATTTTATTAATAACTATAATAATTTTACATCTTAAAGCTATTAATAATCTATATTAGACTTTCAAATGGTTCACTGATAAAAATATAAATAGGGTAGGATTATCAAAGAGGGGTTCTTTCTACGACGGTAGATAAGAACGTTACTCTGTTCGATTAAATATTATATATAGTATGTGGAAAATATCTCGGAGTTTTAATGTGCAGAACCTAGGAGTGCGTAATAGATCATAATGGATTGGAAGAGTTGGAAGTCAATTGTATTCATAATTTTTATTTTGTGTAGGTATGCCATTCGTTATGTTTGTGACTGCATCGTTGGCCTAGCGGTAGCTTGTACCGTAGATTATGAACTCTTATGTTCAAAATCCGGTTCAATCCCAAAGTGTTGACTGGAAGGCGGCGGTGTTACAATCCCGTGCCACGGATAGCACGTAAAGCAGTTGGTCATGAATTTCAGTTCTGTTCAGTCATGTTAGCTAGCTCGTCCCATCGAATCATAAGTGAGTAGTAGCTGTACTGAGTAGAGAGTGCGCCCAAATTTGCCACTATAATATGTCTGGGGTGGATGAATGGCCGCCATTGTCGACAACCAGGAGGAAATTATCGAGACCCCTAAATCTCAAACGTAAAGCACGGAAACGTAAAGTAATTGTAACCTATAGACCTAAGAAACATCTTTAAAACTTCTCGTTATTTCCCTATACAACATGTAACGTAATTAACGCACACCCTCAATCACCCCAATTAGAATATTATGTTTTAACCATAATACATGTACAGAATTTTTTATTTAACATGTATATGCATTGTTAGTTACTAAATTAGTTTCTTGGAATAAAGTTTATTTTTCTTTATTTTGTATTGTATGATGGAATTTGTATGAATACAAATAAAACTGCGATTTTAAAGTCTTATTACTTTGACTTACGGTCCACTTCAATTTGTTATGATTGTACAGGGTTAATACGATAATAATTTCCGTAGTTTTAATTATTTTGGAATAAAAAATTTCCTATATTAAAAATGATATAAATCGATTCAGTAAACGATTGTGAACAAACTATTTTCAGTATGTGCGTTAATTACGTTACATGTTGTATAACCCTTACAATTCTCCTTGTTATATAGTTACGACAAAGATTTCGATTCTCATACAAAGCAACACAGTTGCATTCGATGTCGGTACAGACGCCAGCACATCAAGCTACCTCAATCTGTCAAATTTCCCCAATTGAAAGTGAACGTTATGCTTTTGTGATAAAGTTGAAAATCTATAAAAGAAATTTGACAGATATGAGTAGATGGATGTGCTGGCGTCTGTACACGAGTGCACTCGCCAGCTGATACTGACGTCATCACATGTGGCGCCCAGCCTCGCCGGCCGCGGCCGAAGATTAACCTTTCGTTTTGTATCCTGCCCCTCTTTGTTGCGCCTGTTCGTATGATACGATACCGGTTTTAAGTCGGGATACGGTTTTGTTCAAGATCCTTTACGATTACGAGAATTAATTCTACGCAGTACAAATTGAGATATCATTCACATTGTTGGGGATTTTGGCGTGAAAGGGTGACAGATAGAAAGAGATAGTATTGCATTTATAATATTAGAAAGGGTGATATTTTTTTAGCCTACCTGCACGGTAGACATGCATGACGTGGCTACTAAGAAACACTGCCAGAAAATTCTGTATGAAACCTCTTTTGTATATATTTTTCTTAATATAATTTACATAGTTTTTATATGTCTTAACTTAAAACGACTCAACTCAAGCCCAAGTCTTTTTGTGACTGAAACTATCAGAAGTCCAAATGCAAATATTCATACGCAATCAACTATTATAATAGTTGATTGCGTGATTATCGTAAAAATGTTTTTTTTTTTAGTTTTCTTTTAAAGACAACACCTGTATTAGGTAATTTAATCCCTGTGTCGCGGGGTACTTAAATTACATCCAAACTCAGAACAACTATTTATGGGTCACACAAATAGTTGTCCGGCGCGGGGCACGAACCCGCGACACGAAACGGCGAGGCGACTGTCTAAGCCGCTGCGCCACACGTGCAGTCATATATAGAACTAGCTGGTGCCCGCGACTACGTCCGCGACAATTTTGAATGATTACCAATGTAACTACTTACTTCTAGCTTAATCTAAAAAAAATTACTTTTAAAAGAAATAAGCAATATAAATTTAAGAACACCTAACCTATAAATAACCTAGTTAAGAAATAAACTAAAGACTACTTTGCTACTGTTATTTAAAAAAAAGACCCGATATCATAAACCCAAAAATATCAAAGAATACATATCAATTGTCCTTAAGTAAAGTCAGTAAGTCAAATAAAGTAATATAATAATCAACGATGCATTAATCACCAAGGTAACTCCCATTAGCTTAGGTTGCCACCACGACATTGATAGGTCTAATATCACATTTTGTGAACGAAACCATAGCGCGATCTAAAACGATGATTACACCATCTACTAACAAAAATATAACCTTGTAAAGCGGTAAAATTAAGATGTGGGCATATATTTTGGGTGAGATTTAGGCGATCATCTTTTGATTCAGTTTTGGACTACCTTTTACTTCAAGCATTTATTTATTTTAACCGATATGTTAAATGAGTTCTGAGATCTGAAACGATATAAAAGCCATCGAGTTACAAAATTGTGAACTTGTAGATCAGTAAAATTAAGATGTTATTTTTTGGGTGCGATCATCTCGACACGAACAATTTATATATACTACGCTTACTCGAATTTTGGGCCAATGACTTTTTTAACCCAATTTTATTAAATTGAGGTTTTTTAATATGTTATGAAAAATCCCAAAAAAAAGGAAGTTACAAATCTTATAAAACGCTAAATCTTTACTTAGACGACAACAAACACAACATTTAAAGCAATAAGAAACGAATTTCTCTATAATTTAAGTTGGTGTACATTTTTGGTGTTGACCTATTGAATCAGTTATGGATTACCTTTTTTAACAACAAATTATTCCCTTGATTGCTTTATTTTTAACTGAAATATCAATTTACATGCTTTTAACTCCAAAAAAAACAGTTTTTCATACAAACTTACATCTCTATTTTACGCCCTTGGAGGTGGAATTTTCAAAAATCCTGATATATATATTTTAATTTTTAACTGCAAGTCTATATACTAAAGCCTTTAACATTAAAATTAAGCACTTTCATAAAATATTTCATCCCTTATTTTAGTCCCTTAGGGGTGGTATTTTCAAAAACCCTTCTTCAGTGGATGCCTACGTCATAAAAGGTAACTACTGTCAAAATTCAAGTCCTAACTGCAGCCGTTTAGACTGGGTGTTGATATGTCAGTCAGGCAGTATAAAATTATATCCCCTATTTGCCGCCCTTGGGGGTGTAATTTCCTAAAATTCTGAAATAAATGCTATATATTTTTAACAGAAAGGCCAAATACTCATTTTCATGCGTTTAACTTCAAAAATATCGCATTTTTCATACAAACTTACATCCCCTATTTTATGACCTTCGGGGTGGAATTTTCAATAATCCTGAAATATAGATTTTTTATTTTTAACTAAAAAGCCAAATGCTAATTTTCATGCGTTTAACTTAAAAATTGCGACTTTTTTCGTACAAACTTACATCCCCTATTTTTTGCCCTTGGGGGTGAAATTTCCAAAAATACTGAAACACATATTTTTTTAACTGCAAGGCCAAATACCAACTTTCATGCCTCTAACTTCAAAAACGGCAAAGTTTCATACTAACTTCGCACCCCCGTTTCACCCCCTAAGGGTTTGAATTTCGAAAAATCCTTCCTTATTCCTTGTCTACATTATAAAGAAAACATCTGTGCAAAATTTCAGCTTTCTAGGGCCAAGGGTTTGGGCTGGGCGTTGATGAGTCAGTCAGTCAGTCAGGACTTCTCTTTTTATTTATATAGACTTATAACCTCCACCATTTTTATGAAGGAAAATATTATCGTTCTAAGTTCTGTATCCTTTTATGGTTTTATACCAAAAAATTTAATAGACACCTTTATTGGTGCAACTCAATCCATCTGTTCGTCTGTCACAGCGGATTATCATCTAGCAAGCAAGCGGTATATTATCTATAAATCTACCATTAGAAAAAGAAAACAAAAATCCTTTGACTTGTTCTCTTAATAGTTGAGGATAAATAAAATAAACAATATGTTGTGTATATATATATTTACTAGCAGTGCACCGCGGTTTATAAATTTTACAAATTACCAAAGCTCCTCCCCCGTAGGTGATAGCGTGATAATATGTAGCATATATGTTGACCCGACCTCTTAGTAATATTCATGTAAAATTTGAAGTAAATCCCTGCAGTACTTTTTGAATTTAGCCCGGACATACATACAGACAAAAATTCTAATAACTATATTCTTGGCTTCGATGTAGCTCACGCCCCAAGTAACCTTTTTATTTTTAAAGAATATTCAATTTACAGTTTTTCTTTTTACTACGATTTTATTATATGTATAGACTACCTATTTAGTTCTTAATTTAGAGCGTGTTTTTAACTTTGTCTCATCATTTTTTGTGTCATGAATTCGAATCGTTCTTCAATCAGATAATTACAAAGTTAATTTGACCATTCCGATGCATCCTCTGAACCGTTTAGCAGTAAATCAATTGCTATTTATTCGACCGCATTGATTACATATTCATTCTACAACTCAACGTCGAACCAAACACGTATTGATTGATATTTAGTCTTTAAATTATGTACAATTTATCACAGTAGTACTTGATTTGGTTAATCAATATTCTCTACAGAGAATATCTGCCCGTATACTGCTCGATTTGATCATTAAAACAAGTGCACTACGCAAGCCAAGAACTACATATAAAACGTTCGTAGAGTTTGCTCTGAGTTTACTTCCGATTTAAGATTAAAACGGCATTCATAATGGAATCTTTCGAACTGTGATTAAGAGAATAAAAAAAGGTCTATAGAACGTACTTGTACGTTTCTCTGAGTGTACTTTCATAATAAAACAGAAACGATATCCATAATGCAATCTTTCAAAGTGTTAGGTAACCAAAGTATCACTGAAAGCGTAATTGTACAAACTAATTCATAACATAACTAACAAATAATTTCAAGTTATAGCAAAAATGTATCCATAAAGCAATCTTTCAAAGTTTTAGGTAACTGAAATAAAACTGAGATCGTAGAGCGTAGGTACTCAGACATTGTACTAACTTTACTTTCCAGCTACAAAAAAAAACGGTGTCCATAATGTAATATTTAAAACTGTTAGGTACCCAAAGTAAAACTGTCATCTCTAGAGTGTACTTCTGCGTTGATATGACTTTACTTTCATAGTAAAACAGAACCTGTATCTATAACGCAATCTTTCAAAGTGTTAGGTACTTAACCAGAGTAAACCTGAAATCTATAGAACATACTCAGACGTTACTTTGCCTTTACTTTCATGTTAAAACAGAAACGGTATCCTTGCATAATGGATACTGTTTCTGTTTTAACATGAAATATAATAATATAACTATTTTAAACTGTTAGGTACCCAATATAATAATATAACTATTTTAAATTGTTAGGTACCCAAAGTAAAACTGAGATCTCTTGAGTGTACTTATGCGTTGATTTGACTTTACTTTCGTGTTAAAACAGAACCTGTATCCATAACGCAATCTTTCAAATTGTTAGGTAACCAAAGTAAAACTGGTATCTAGAGATTGAGCGTAGGTACTCCGATGTTGATCTGACTTTACTTTCATGTTAAACCAAAAACGGTATCCATAATTAAAGTTTTCAAAGTGTTAGGTAACCAAAGTTGAACTGGGATCCATAGACCGTAGGCCCTGACTTTACTTTCATGTTTCAATAGGAACTGTATCCATGATGCAATCTTTCAGTAAATCTGTGATCTTTTGAGCGTGCTGGGTCGTCACTCTGATTACTTATGAGTGAACGTCTTTCGGCTGAAATGATGATGAAGACAATTAACATCATTCAAACCGCGAGCCTAGCAAAGCTTAGGTGCTATATAGGTCTTCTAATGACAAGTTAGCTTTGTCTTTGAGTTCTTGAATCCTCATAATATAACGAGTCTCAGATATCTATTAAAAAGAATCAGTAAAATCAATGCATCACTGAACAGTTGACATTTTGATGAGCGCCAATGATGCATTGATAATGCGATACACTGAACTTATTTTGGTCGCCTTTGTTGCTCGAGTGTCTACATCAAAGATGAACTAAAATGTCTTGTTATAAATAGCTAGGTAACTGTTTAAATCAAAGTCGGAGAATAGAATGTTGTAAGTAGAGTTCTTGTGTAAATTCAAGATACGATTTCACTGCTGTATCAACCAAGACCAAGATACTAGGAATACAAGATTCAATTTGTCTTTTCCCTTAGTGTTACATACTGAATTGTTAGAAGTCGCAGGCAACCTTGAGTTTTCTTAATAATAGGCAAACTATATATCATTCTGAGTCCTCTCAGTTGGGGCGCATTGGATGCGGTGGTAGAATGCGCGACCGTCGCTATAAACACAAGGTCCGCCATAATAATAATAGCTTAATATAGACATTCAGACAACATGTAGTAAAAATGTAACTAAAACTATAAATTTTGATTATTACATTTAAACATAATCCCTTTGACAATAACTTAATACAAGTTAGCTAAATATTATTGCTATTATAAAATAAATTTTATAAATGTTTTCATACAATCGGTGTACCTAAATATCTATGTAACTAGAAATAATTATGTATACTTAATTATATTACTACAAACATGTTCTGAATATTTACAAGCGTTATTTTAAATGTGAATAAAAACCTTTTTTTTTATTTTTATTCATTATTTGTAGTATATTTCTTTCTGTACTTGACCAGTCAATAATAACGCCAAGAGAGTTACGGTCATTTATATAATTAAACTCGGGTCAATGGATGCGGGTAGCGCAAATTATGGAGATCTTTGGGTGAGGCTATTCTCCAGCAGTAGTCGTCTTTCAGCTGATATGATGATGATAATGATGTAATTAAATTGATTGGTCAGAAGTGCATCTAAAAAGATAAGTGAATTTGTTCGTGGAATCCGAGGTTGCTCACTGAAATACATATGATGATACCCATGGCTCGAAACTCAAGATATCGATACAGAAGTGCCATAATCACAACTACAGATGTTATGGCCGCGTAATTCGGTCATGGCATATGAGCGTTAAATAACCTACGGCTACCACAGAACGTCCCTTGCGGGACCACCTCGTCAAAGTCCCAACAGCTAAATTCTTCCAACTGCCTGCAATCCCAAACTAGTTTGTAATTCTACTGCATACTTCTATCGTACGGCAATGGTTACCCTAGTGATAGAGTTCTTCACGCCGCCCATCAGGCCTATGACATGGCTTTACCACTGTGCCCTAATGGCTACAACCGGCACCGAATGCTTAACGTGCCCTCCGAAGCACGGAGACGCTCTGAAAGTTTGGCGGTTTTCCATCGACTGAGTCTGCCTAGTTGCTTTATCTCGCTAGTCATTTCCAGACCGGTGAGAGCATCTGGCTATGAGCGATAGCGAGCAATAACGTATACATAAACTATATTATAAAATAATAAATTAAATATATTTTAATTTCATTTTCACAATATAGGATACATTACATTAACAAACATTTTTTGATGTACATAATTTCACCTTAAAATAAACTTATGTGCTAATGATTAACAGGTTTGCTGAGCCTCACACTAGGATTCCCTGTGTCGTGAGGCCCAGTTCCTTCCTACTTATTAAATAATTGCAACTATAAGTGATTTCATATTGAAAATTTTATTAAAAAGTAAAAATTAAATTTAAAAAGTAAAAATAAAATAAAAATTGAAATTGAAAAGTAAAATTTAATTAAGAAGTAAAAATTTAAAATAATAATTATATTAAATTAAAATGTGTGTATGCGTGAGAGAGAGTGATTGATTGGGTGTGTGTAATAGTTCTTCAGTTTGATTGTAGTTTTTAGGATGAAGCCAATTGAAACATATTATGATATTACTACAAACATATTCTACTACAAGCCTTTTTTAAAGTCTACGTGAATAAAAACCTTTTTTAAATTATTTATTTTAAAAAATTCTCAAAAGCAATCACCGCAATTTGTTTGGTATGATATTTCCGTTCCTGCCGATCGTATATTATCCAGAACGTGTGGTGCATTTTTAATTCTAGAATTGTAGTCGTCGAAATGTACGTAAAAAACCGAAATAACTGGTCATTCATTACACTTCGAAATTGGGTTGTAAAATCTAGAATCGAGTTCCCACATAAATACCTCCACTTAAAGATTCTCTGCTAATTTTCTGACTTCACGACGGTAACCATTTAATTATATCGTAAAACTTTTGTGGTACTATTTGCATTTAAACATGGTGTTTATTCTGAACAAAATGGGTATGTGTGATGGTTACGAATTAATTTCAGTATAACATGCTCACGCGCATGCTAAATAGAAAACGTGTGCTGATAATATCGCAGGATATATCAGCGAAAGGGATCTTGTAGCGAAAATTGCGGAGCTAAACTATTGCGGGCGGACGGAGAAGATGGATGTCGTATTGGAATTTTAATCTCTAGACAAATATGTCTAGAGATTAAAATTCCAATACGATATACCCAGGATATTATTATTATAATAATAATATCCTGGAACTTATTTCACACGGCCATCTGATCCCAAACTAAGCAGAACTTTCTTTTGTAAATACATACTTATATAGATAATTAACACCCAGGCACAGGACAAACAGACATATTCATGTACACAAATATCTGTCCTGGGTGGGAATCGAACCCACGACCTCCGGCATGATAAAGAAGCACCACGCCAACAGGCCCGTCGTTTTATATAAATAAATAAATATCTTAGGACAACTGACGGTCACCGTAGCCTAGTTGATAGTGCTCTTGCCTACGAAGCTGGTGGTCCTGGGTTCGAATCTCGGTATTTGCAAATATTTGTGTGATGAACACGCATATTTGTTTCTGAGTCATGGATGTTATAAAAGTTTAGGCCTGCTCCCGTAGTTAGCACTGACCTGCACTTTTAAGTATTTTGGTTGATTAGATAATGTTACAAAAGATAAGGTTTTAAATGATATATTAAAGGTATATAAACTATAATTATTTAGTTGGTTAATACTAAGATTTATAAAATGATATATTAAGAGCTAAAATGATTTGATTTGATGATTTGATCTTTACGCGGCAATCGGAGCGGTTTCCGATTGCTTTGATAGTGTATCAATCGCGAGTTACTTACGAACTAACTTTATTTGCTAACAGTAGTGAATTTATATAATGAATAACCTAAAAGTGCTGAGCTGTTCGGTCAATGTCCGAACATAGGTTTTCTATGTATGTAAGTATTTATCTATCTATATAAGTATGTATATCGTCGCCTGGTACCCATAGTACAAGCTTTGCTTAGTTTGGGGCTAGGATGATCTGTGTGACATTGTCTTTAGATATTATTATATTAACAAACACACTACCATCTGATCCCTGCAGCTGGCTTCTCTAGTTGCAAATCTCTCATTTTATGAGGCTATAGCCTCTTTACATCATTCTGTCTCCCGCTTTGCTCTGGAGGGAAGTGGAACTATTCATTTTCTAACTCCTCCTTTTTCTCTTTCTGATTAAACTCGTTGCGGGATCCAAGACAGTTAAAGCGATTCCCCGGGACATGCCTGAGCTTCACCGCTCAGTGTCATTTCATTGTGTGCCACTGTTGATCCTGGCTTACAGGAGTTGCAGTGGTGGGTAAGAGGGAGGGAATAGTCCCGAAAAAAAAATGCCATCTGATCCCGATATAGGCAGAGCATGTACTAGCAAGCAGAAAACTGATAAACATACTTAAATATTCCTTATTTTATTTTAAATACATACATATTATAGATAAATCACACCCACTTAATTACACTGAATAAATCATCGTGCTCATCACTCAAAGACTTGTCATGCGTGGGATCAAACCCGGGACCTCTGGACCTATATTTAACCAATACTCAATACTCAATGTTTTATTTGCATTCCACAATGTTGATAAGGTGTTACAATTATATATGGTATCATTATGGACCCTGTCGGGCACAATTCTATTATTACTTAGGTATATTTTTGCTAATGTATCTAATATATATATATATATATATAATATATTAAATATATTTATGTATATTAACCATATATACCACTTGGCCAGTTGAAGTGATAGTATGCTTAATGCACATAATTTTATAATACATCTTCGTTCTTAATGCCGATGTTCTGCCGACAACGCCATCTTTCTTAGAAACTCTCTCGTATGATCATAATCGTGAGTTAATTATCACATATATAAGGTTTAACTGTAAGTATAGCATAAACACAAACTATCAAAAAACTACGCCGATAAAAGAAATTTCTATACAGCACTAGCTATGCCCCGCGGTTTCACTCGCGTTAAAGAAGATTTTCCGGCTTTTCTGTTGAAATGTTTCCTGAATTTTCTTTGCTATAAACCTCACGGAGCCCGAGACCTTTCCAACGAATGCAAAACCGTGGAAATCGGTTCGTGCGTTCTGGAGTTATAGCGTCAGGAAGGAAAACCCGACTTGTTTTTATATAGTAGACTACCTGTGCCCCGCGGTGTTACCCGCGTTAAATTTTATAAATTTTCTTTGCTATAAACCTCACGGAGCCCGAGACCTTTCCAACGAATGCAAAACCGTGGAAATCGGTTCGTGCGTTCTGGAGTTATAGCGTCAGGAAGGAAAACCCGACTTATTTTTATTTCTATACAGCATTTCGATCAGCTGACGTATTTTGTATGGGAACCCAAGAAGGTTCCTTTCGTATATCACAAACTGGTGTTATTGTTTATTAGGATTCCGTATCCAAAACTATTACTAAGACTTCGCTGTCTGTCTGTCCGTCTGTCACCAGGCTGTATCTCATGAACCGTGATAGTTAGACAGTTGAAAATTTTCACAGATGTATTTCTGTTGTCGCTATAACAACAAATACTAAAAAACGTGATTTTTTAAATAACTAGCTGTGCCCCGCGGTGCTACCCGCGTTAAATTTTATAAAATTTTCTTTGCTATAAACCTCACGGAGCCCGAGACCTTTCCAACGAATGCAAAACCGTGGAAATCGGTTCGTGCGTTCTGGAGTTATAGCGTCAGGAAGGAAAACCCGACTTATTTTTATATATAGTAGATGGTACGGAACCCTTAGTGCGCGGGTCTTACTCCCACTTGGCCGGCTTTTTCTTGTTATCACGGTTTGTACACCTTAAATTATCACTACTATTTATGTTACACCTTGCGTATCGTAACGTTATTACATTATCCGTTTCAATGCTCTCTCGTTCTGATAATTTCTTACACATTTTTATCTGATCTATCAAGCCGCGGCGACAGTCGTCAGACGTCCAAATAGAAATAAACGGTACTCAACAATTCGTTAGGGCACGTCCGCTGCAGACTTTCAATCTCGTTGAGTTTATTGCATAATATCTATACATATAATAAAATCGTTGGAAAGTCAAAACTGTACATTGAATATTTTTAAAAAAGGATACTCGGGGCGTGATCTATAATCGATATCAAAGCCAAAAATATACTTTTTAGATTTTTTGTCTGTTTATCTGTTTGTCTGTACCGGGTTAAACTCAAAAAGTACTACATGGTTTAACTTCAAATTCTGCATGAATATTACTAAGAGGTCGGGTCAACATATAGGCTACATATTATCACGCTATCACCTACGGGGGAGGAGCTGTAATAATTTATAAAGTTTAACGCGGGTATAACTGCAGGGCATAGCTAGTAACCAATACACACAAAACAGTAGCAAGTTCCATTTAGTATTATATCTTTCGTTATTTTTACACGCTTTATATTAGCGTCACTTGTATGTTTGTTACTGACTCCTTTAGACGCGATTTTGACCCACTATAAACGGTCAGATTTCAATCAAACTTTCTAGATTTATCGAGGACCGATGACAATACACTAATTTGATAAGATTATGCCATTATTCAATTTGCAAAATAAGTTTTTTCTCAATTTATATAATTTATCTATAGTCGATAAGGCAGGAATTGATGGTAAAGTAATTAATAGTTTTAAAAACCTAAAATAAATCTAAAAACAAATATGGTACGTTGTTTAGCAAATTACTTTATATTATGCGCAGTGTGAACTTTTCAATTTTGTAATATTTATAGTTTAATTATGTATCTTGTTTCTCCTCGAAGTGATTGTAAATCTTTGAGAAATAAAGAACTTCCAACCGTAAAAAAATCTCTTTTATAGAAAATTTTACTAAAATATGAAAAATAAATAATAGTTTAAAAAAACTTAAAAACACGCTTTTTATAAAATTCAACAAAAAAAATAGAAAATAAATTTTAATAAATGTTAATTGAAAATCTACTATATAAAAATAAGTCGGGTTTTCCTTCCTGACGCTATAACTCCAGAACGCACGAACCGATTTCCACGGTTTTGCATTCGTTGGAAAGGTCTCGGGCTCCGTGAGGTTTATAGCAAAGAAAATTTATAAAATTTAACGCGGGTAACACCGCGGGGCACAGCTAGTAGTTTATAAAAACATATTTTAGTGTAAAAAAGCGTTGGGTGTTTATTAAGATATTATTAAAATAATCATTCTTCTACTCATTTCTGTCAGGAAAACATTTATAACTATTGACACCATGCACCCCATGCTTTTTTTACAATGAAATATATATTTTTACACTATTTTCAATTTAAATTGATTTTCCATTTTTTTAGTTTAAATTTATATAAAGCGTGTTTTTTAGATTGTTTACACTATTATTTATTATTACTGGATTGCACGTCCGGCGCAGCGGTTAAGGTATTCGTTTGGATACTGCAGCGTCGTCGCATTCGATTCCGGCACAGGACAATTATTTTTGTGTCCATTATAAAGTTGTTTAAAAAGTCCTTAAAACCTGATAAATAGACAATATGACTGATGGCGACAAATTATATCAACAAATCTTCTGATACGCAATAATACTGCGTGACAATTCCCTTAGTAACTTGAAGGAAGCTAAGCGGGTATATCTGTAGCTCCTATTTTTAGCCACAGCTTAACAATAAGACGAGTTTAACAGGATTAATCTTCTGAAAGTAATTTTATTGTCCTTTGGGCCCGTTCCCTACTATTAGTTACGACTTATGACGTAATATACATTCCTGGACGAGCGCAGTTGAGCATAACAAAATTGTATTTGTTTGGATCGTTAAGAAGTAACTAAGTATTGATCTAAATAGATGTCTTTTGGCGTATTCTTTTTAGAACTATCAAGTTGGCAAAGAGATTTCTGATGGAAGATGGTTATCGGGGCCTATGATGCTTGGCCACAGATGGCATCAGATAAATGAATCTCCTTATAAGCGACAATACTGCGTGACACTTCCTTTGGTAACTTGTCGGACAGTCGGGTATTTCTGTTAGAATTGTATTTTATGATAATTACAACAGCAATGTACAAATATTTACCGTAGGCATCGAATTGAAGACCACAAATTAGATCGACAAAATATCTTTTGATACTCAATAATACTGCGTGACAATGCCTTTAGTAACTTGAAGGAAGCCAAGCGGATATTTACGTAGCTCCTATTTTTAGCAACATCTTAACAACAAAACGAGTTTAACAGGAGTAATCTTCTGAAAGTATTTCTATTGTCCTTCGGGCCCGATCCTTACTATTAGTTACGGTTTATGACGTAATATACATTTCTGGACGAGCGCAGTTGAGTAAAACAAAATTATATTTGTTTGGATCGTTAAGAAGTAACTAAGTATTGATCTAAATTAATGTCTTTTGGGGTATTCTTTTTAGAACTATCAAGTTGGCAAAGAGCTTTCTGATGGAAGATGATTATCGGGGCCTATGATTCTTGGCCACAGATGGCATCAGATAAATAAATCTCCTTATAAACAGCAATACTGCGTGACACTTGCTTTGGTAACTTGTGGGTCAGTTGGGTATTTCTGTTAGAATTTTATGCTATGATAATTACAATAGCCATGGTTACAAATATTTACCGTAGGCATCGAATTGAAGACCACAAATTAGATCGACAAAATGTCTTCTGATACTGAATATGTGTGACAATTCCCTTAGTAACTTGAAGGAAGCCAAGCGGATATTTCCGTAGCTCCTATTTTTAGCCACAGGTTAACAATAAGACGAGTTTTAACAGGAGTAATCTTCTGAAAGCAATTTTATTGTCCTTCGGGCCCGTTCCTTACTATTAGTTACGGCTTATGACGTAATATATTTGTTTGGATCGTTAAGAAGTAACTAAGTATTGATCTAAATAGATGTCTTTTGGGGTATTCTTTTTAGAACTGTCAAGTTGGCAAAGAGGTTTCTAATGGAAGATGGTTATCGGGGCCTATGATGCTTGGCCACAGATGGCATCAGATAAATAAATCTCCTTATAAGCGACAATACTGCGTGACACTTCCTTTGGTAACTTGTCGGTCAGACAGGTATTTCTGTTAGAATTTTATGCTATGATAATTACAACAGCAATGGTCACAAATATTTACCGTAGGCATCGAATTGAAGACCACAGATTAGATCGACAAAATATCTTTTGATACTCAATAATACTGCGTGACAATGCCTTTAGTAACTTGAAGGAAGCCAAGCGGATATTTCCGTAGCTCCTATTTTTAGCAACATCTTAACAACAAAACGAGTTTAACAGGAGTAATCTTCTGAAAGTAATTCTATTGTCCTTCGGGCCCGATCCTTACTATTAGTTACGGTTTATGACGTAATATACATTTCTGGACGAGCGCAGTTGAGTAAAACAAAATTATATTTGTTTGGATCGTTAAGAAGTAACTAAGTATTGATCTAAATTAATGTCTTTTGGGGTATTCTTTTTAGAACTATCAAGTTGGCAAAGAGGTTTCTGATGGAAGATGATTATCGGGGCCTATGATTCTTGGCCACAGATGGCATCAGATAAATAAATCTCCTTATAAACAGCAATACTGCGTGACACTTCCTTTGGTAACTTGTGGGTCAGTTGGGTATTTCTGTTAGAATTTTATGCTATGATAATTACAATAGCACGCAGCGTGTTTGCTATAAGGACTCTTACTCAGATTGGTGCAATCTTACCGCGGGCGTACCCCAGGGTGGCGTGTTATCTCCTTTACTTTTCTCCATCTTCATCAACTTTGCTACACGAGTTATTTCCTCCAATTTTCATCTCTACGCAGACTACATGCAGTTATACCGTCATTTTACATTAAATGAAGCAAGAACCGCGATTGCTGCCATGAATCAGGACCTGGGCGCGATCAGTCAATGGGCTAGATCCTTCGGTCTTCAATTAAATCCCATCAAGTCCCAGGCCATGATTATTGGCAGTAGGCAAATGCGTGCTGGTTTTGACGTCGGCTCTTTTCCTCCTGTTTTACTTGACAATGTGCATATTGCGTACTCGGATACCGCTAAGAATCTTGGGGTAATTATAGATCGGAACTTATCCTGGAATGCTCACATCAATGAAGTCAGCAAAAAGGTCTATTTCACCTTTCACTCACTTAGGTGCCTCCAGTACTTTTTGCCCTTTGAAACCAAAATCACTCTTGCTCAAACTCTTATCCAGCCCATTCTGGACTATGCTGATGTCTGCTATCTGGATGCTACCGAAGAGCTATTAAACAAACTTGAGCGTTTGCAAAATTTATGTATACGTTTCATTTTTAATCTCCGAAAGTACGACCATGTCTCAGAATTCCGCAACAATCTCAAGTGGCTCCCAATCCGCCTTCGCAGGAATACTCGAATATTATGTCTCCTCTTCAATATCCTAAATAATCCCGCATATCCCTCTTACCTACACGAGCGCTTTTCCTTTAAACATTCTCCCAACGCCCAATGTAGGTCACACCTAAAAAGCATTTTAAAATTCCCATCCCATAAAACTGATTTCTTCTCCAACTCCTTCACTGTTCAGGCGGTTAGGCTGTGGAACTCTCTTCCGCCTAACATTCGAAACTGTAACACAATGACCACGTTTAAAAAAAAGTTAAAAGAACACTACCTTTCCTCTTTGCCATAGATATATGTATTTTATGTAGTTCATTATTTAAAATTATGTATTTATTTATGTATATGTGTATTTTTATCGTATGTATGTATATCACCCTACACACTCATATCTTCCTCTCTTCCAAAATCTCCTCTTGCAGGTCTACTGGAAGAGATTTCTTTAGAAATAAGTAGTACCTTTGTACAATGTCTTCTCTTGTTTATTCTTTCTTTCTTTATAGTCTTAGTGTGTACATAAATTGGAAATAAATAAATAAATAAATAGCCATGGTTACAAATAGTTACCGTAGGCATCGAATTGAAGACCACAAATTAGATCGACAAAATGTCTTCTGATACTGAATATGTGTGACAATTCCCTTAGTAACTTGAAGGAAGCCAAGCGGATATTTCCGTAGCTCCTATTTTTAGCCACAGGTTAACAATAAGACGAGTTTTAACAGGAGTAATCTTCTGAAAGCAATTTTATTGTCCTTCGGGCCCGTTCCTTACTATTAGTTACGGCTTATGACGTAATATATTTGTTTGGATCGTTAAGAAGTAACTAAGTATTGATCTAAATAGATGTCTTTTGGGGTATTCTTTTTAGAACTATCAAGTTGGCAAAGAGGTTTCTGATGGAAGATGCTTATCGGGGCCTATGATGCTTGGCCACAGATGGTATCAGATAAATAAATCTCCTTATAAGCAACAATACTGCGTGACACTTCCTTTGGTAACTTGTGGGTCAGTCGGGTATTTCTGTTAGAATTTTATTTTATGATAATTACAACAGCAATGTTTACAAATATTTACCGTAGGCATCGAATTGAAGACCACAAATTAGATCGACAAAATATCTTTTGATACTCAATAATACTGCGTGACAATTCCCTTAGTAAATTGAAGGAAGCCAAGCGAATATTTCCGTAGCTCCTATTTTTAGCCACATCTTAACAACAAAACGAGTTTAACAGGAGTAATCTTCTGAAAGCAATTTTATTGTCCTTCGGGCCCGATCCTAACTATTAGTTACGGCTTATGACGTCATATACATTTCTGGACGAGCGCAGTTGAGCAAAACAATATTATATTTATTTGGATCGTTAAGGAGTAACTAAGTGTCGTTCTAATATTATATTGCGACAAATAAGTTACTCTTTATGGGGCAATGTATAAGATTCTATAACAAACTTCCCATTGATATTAGAGAATTATCTACGAATAAGCTTGAAAGAATTATTAAAGCCAAATTGAGTAGCTGGGCATATTACAACATTTCTGATTATTTAAGTGACAAAAGTGCTTGGGATTGAGTTGTTCTGAGTCAACACATGATTGTAATTAATCTTAAGTATATTTTGTTTTGAAAAAGGATTCCTACTGAGTTCTCTGGCAGAGTTTCTCAGTAGCTACCACGCCATTCACTGCACGGTAGGGTAAAAAAAATATCTGTAAGTTCAATTCAATAATTTATTGAACTCCATAGGTTAGTTACAACTGTTGTTATAAAGTAAAGTACATTATGGACATTTTAGGGCACGGCAAAGTAGAGGAGGAGGAGGGAGCCATTACAAATTAGTGTTAAAAATAAAAGAATATATAAATTTTATTTTTATTGTTATTTTATTTGTTGTATTATTGTAACGGATCATATTATATTACTTAATCATTTAACCCTTTTACTGGTAGAAGGAATTTTCTAATAGATTGATTTTGATCCTTATTACAAACCAAGAGAGTTCAAAATATGGTGGCATCTATATTGCCACTACCAGTTAGAGGGTAATAATATATATCATTAATATTTGTGCGTGTACACATATTTCAATTATTATTTAAAATGAATGTTTAAAATATTCATTTAAATCAAGTAGCATTTAGATAATAGCAGTTGTTTTAGCCTTTGTGTAAATATATTAAATTCAGTTTCATTGTGCGATATGTAACTGACTGATATGTAACTATATTTAATCGTATGAGTATAGTCTGAAGCATTTATTATGTGGTTTTATTACTATACATGTGGTTTCCGTGGTGTGAAACTGCGTGGTTTATGCAGACAGCCTACTTTATTGTGTCTAGACTCGGACTAGGTATTTAGCCAGTACTCTAACTTGACCGTTTGTAGCCTGAACATTTCATAAATATTGACTGCATCATTTCTTACCATTCCTATCCGAATTGTTACATAATAAGTGGCTAAATATATATTATTATATATTAATAGATATGGTATATATAAAAATCCTTTTTTTAGCTCCTGATACAAAATGCGTCAGCTTATCGACATTTTTAATCGTACTTATGTAAAGTTACATAGGTGAGTAAAGTACATGATCTTATGGTAGCAATGCAGGAGCTAGTCTAGTCTATCCGAATCGCGGATTCATTCGTTATGCTGCGTAGCCGCGAGCAAATTGTATAAATAATAATAATAATAAATTAATTGCTCCATACTGTATTCCGATGAAATGGGTAAGGGCCTTGGTACCTTGCTTTGTAATAAGCTGAGTTGTTCCTTTGTCAACTATTGTATGCCAGGATTACATTATAAAGATATAATACATAAATTAATTCAGAATAAACACAGTGCCAAATCATGTATAACTCTAATGGTAGGAAATTGTAAAAACTTAAAGAAAAAAGACATTACAGATAGTTTCACTGAGATGTTAGAATTAGACTGTAATAAGATAATATTGTGTGCCTTCCCCTATGTGTCCAATGTGCCTGATAGTACAAATAATTATATCCACAAGCTAAATATGCACCTACAGTTTTTGGTTAGCCATTATAGTGATAAATTTATATTTTTGGACACAAATAGTTTTATAGATTCTTGTAGGGTAACCATGAGTACAGTTACTGTTTCAAGAAAATTTTTGAACATACTTGCAAGTTTAGTAGCGGCACATATTAACTCAGTCATAAGTAGTATGATGAAGTCACTTTTTATACCATCTTTTAGTAATGTTATTAAAATCAATTTAGTTAGTAGTTTAAACATGTAAGCATGACAATAGAGAAGTGTGATAACTTTCTAATTCTATCACATCAAAATATAAACCGCTTCTCTGGCAAAATTCTAGACATAGAACTTTTTAATGAAAAATATGAAATAGATATCCTTTGTTTTACAGAAACATGGCTGAAGGCACACAAGATGGCTTTTAGTGTCTGTGGCTATAGGGTCGCCGGCTTTTATAATAGGGTTTCGGCAGAGGGTGGTGGAGTACTGATACTACTTCGAGACCAAATTAAATTTAAAGAACGTAAAGATATATGCCAACTATCTATTGAGCGTGTGTGTGAGGTGGCATGTGTAGAGACGCAGTTTTATTGTATAATATGTGTGTATAGACCACCAGCATCCGATTTAAAGCTTTTTACAGCAACAATAGAAGACATTCTTAGGAAAATTAAAAGTAAAAAAAAAATCCTTGTATGTGGTGATTTTAATATGAACATTTTAGCAGATTCACCTGAAATAAACATATTTCTATCTGTATTTCGGTCCTTTAACCTTAAATGCTTGTTCTCTGAGGCCACGAGAGTCACACCCATATCTGCTACTTGCATTGATAACATAATTACCAACTTTGATGTCTCTGAGAAGTGTTTGGTGGCTGGTGTTCGCTCTGACCATAAATGCCAAATAGTAAAGATAAAAAATGAGATAAATATAAATAAACAAAAAATTAGTTTTAGACCTTTAACAAAATCTAATTTGGGAAAGTTCAGTAACAACCTGGAGAATAGTTTGTGCCATCTATTGCCAAACAAAAGTAAGCCTAACGATATGTACACTACATTATTCCACTGTATTTGCAAAGAATTTAATAAAGCTTGTAAAATAAAAAACATAACGGTTGACAGTAATAAGATAAAATTTAGTTCTTGGGCAACTCAAGGCATTAGACTGAGTAGAGATTTTTTATATGAGTTGTATGACAGAAGGTCCTATAACCCTGATGTCAATTTCATTAATTATGTTAGAAATTATTCAAAAATTTTTAAAAAGGTTTGCATTCAAGCTAAATCTTTATATATAAGAGATAAAATTAAAAAATCTGATAATAAAATAAAATCAGCTTGGCAAATAATTAATACTGAAACTGGTAAAAGTAGATCAAGAGATCAAACATTAGTATTGAATATTGGTGATGAACTGGTTTCAGACAAGCTTACCATTGCCAATTTTTTAGCTGCTTTTTTTGCAAATATACCCGTGGATATTACTAAGTGTCTCGCATCATCACCAGATGTGGCTGAACTCTTTTTAAATCAAAGCGTAAAACAAACTGTACCTAACTTTAGTTTTAAATCCGTAACAAGTGATGATATAATAAAAGCTTTTAAGAGTATTAAAAGGAAAGGCACAGAAGATTTGTGGGGACTGTCTGTTAAAGCAATTGAATCAATCATACTAAACATTGCTACAATTCTTGCAGCCATCTTCAATGGCTGTATAAGTGATGGTGTCTTTCCCGATTTAATGAAAATAAGTAAGATAATACCCATTTTCAAGGCAGGTTGTTCAAAAAATGCCACGAATTATAGGCCTATCTCAATACTACCAGCTTTAAGTAAAATATTTGAAAAGCTGATGCTCAGCCAAATGTTGTCGCACTTTAACGTGAATGAGATATTGCATAACAAGCAGTTCGGGTTTACAAGAGGCCGCTCTACTCAGGATGCAGGTTGCACATTAATTAGGTCAATATTGGAGGCTTGGGAGGGATCACAGGATGCGCTGGGAGTTTTCTGTGATCTCTCTAAGGCTTTCGATTGCGTTGATCATCGTACGCTCGTTGTTAAACTGAAGTACTATGGAATATCTGGCACATCTCTTGATCTTGTGATGTCCTATTTATCGGGGCGACAACAGATGGTTTCGATAGGCGGTGCCACTTCGGCACGTCATCCTGTGAAAATGGGGGTGCCCCAAGGATCTATATTGGGCCCATTTTTATTTCTAGTTTATATAAATGATCTCCCTTATCTGGTAGAGAAAGTATCAGACATAGTTTTGTTCGCTGATGATACTTCGCTCATATTTAAAGTAAATAGAAAGGATAAAGATCTTATTGAGCATAATAAAACACTCAGCTTTATATCAGAATGGTTTTCGGCAAATAATCTCTTGTTAAATGCAGGGAAAACTAAATGCATCAGGTTCTCATTGCCGAATGTGACTCAAATTGTACCAACAGTTGCACTTAATGCGAAAATATTAGATCTAGTCCCATCGACCGTATTTTTAGGATTGACACTTGATTCAAAATTGCAATGGGGTCCTCAGATTGAAAAGTTAGCAGGTAAATTAAGTTCGGCTTCCTATGCTGTCTGGAAAATAAGGCAATTGTCAGATGAACAAACTGCTAGATTAGTGTATTTCGCGTACTTTCATAGCATTATGTCGTATGGCATTCTGCTGTGGGGTTCGGCGGCTGACATAGGTACTATTTTTGTATTGCAGAAAAGAGCAGTCAGAGCCATTTATGGTTTAGGCAGTCGCGATTCTTTGCGAAATTTGTTTAAAGAAATAAATATACTTACTGTGCCATCGGAATAAATATATCAGAATATAATGTTTGTTAGAAAAAATATTCATAATTATAAAAAGAAAAGTGAACTGCATAATATAAATACTAGGAATAAAAACAAACTAGCCATGCCAGGCTTTAGAGTAAGCAAAACTAATAAATCATTTTTAGGAAATTGTATTAGGTTTTATAACAAGCTTCCTACTCAAATTACTGATCTGCCTGACACAAGTTTTAAAACACATATTAAACGTATACTTATGGCTAGGGGTTATTACACCACTAAAGAGTACATCGATGACAAAGACGTCTGGCTCTCACTTCCTACCTGCACATTGCTCGCTGGAGATCTTGTAGCCATATAGACATGACTGATCTGCTGTGTTACGTGAACTATCTGTAAATGATTGCTATCATATACTTAATTTAAAATTATTGACTCTGTCTCAAAATGAATAATGTTATTGTTTCGAAGTTTTTCTTTTGTATACCTAAATATAATCTAAAATAATAAGCATTCAGACAACCGATCGAGCATATATTGTGTTTGCCTACTAAATAATTACTCTAATTGGACCAAATCCCGTGTTCATGCCCGCTTGAGTATGTTTCGCCGGACCGTCTCAACTGGGTCGTGTTGAAACCGGTAGTAAATGAACCCACTGAGTTTGTTTCGCTGGGTCTTCTCAGTTGGGGCGCATTGGATCCGGTGGTAGCATTAAAGCGCGACCGTCGTTATTAACACAAGGTCCGTCATAATAATAATACCTTTAATATAGACAGAACCATTGACAATATGTAGTAAAAATATTAGACTTAAACTAGATAATTAAACATAATCTCTTGACAATAACTTGATACGAGCTAGCTAAATATCATTTCTGTAATAAAATAAATTTTATAAATGTTTTCATACAAGATGTACCTAAATATCTATGTTACTAGAAATAATATCTAATGTATACAACTATATTACTACAAACATGTTCTGACTATTTACAAGCGCTTTTTTAAAGTCTACGTGAATAAAAACCTTTTTTATTTTATTTTATTTATTGTATAAATAATAATAATAAATATTTTAACAATAACGTTAACTGTTCACGTTGAAATGAAATATTTAAGAAATTTTTAATTTGTTGTAACTAGTTTGATTTATGCATGCTTAATACGTCATATCTGTGTATCTCATTCAAGCGAGCTGTAAAGTTCTTATGAGAAATAAAGTTCTTTAAACCTAATTTATTTCAGGGTACAAAACCTACAAGTACCTATTAAAATAAAAAATCGTATTGATAATATGGAATAAAATTATCGCAAAGAAGCACGAACCGTTCTTTATTTGATATCCATAAAAAAGTTTTAAATTCTTACGCAATTTGTGTTTAATAAAATATTCTCTGACATCAGAGTCATTAAAGAAGAAAAGAAGTACCGTCTGGTTATATAAAATATAAAGGATCATATAAAGGATTCCATTATATGAAATCACGGTCGATTATTATTATTAATCAATTCCCGTTTAATATCTGTACCATAAGTAACATAGTGGTATACACCAAAAATTATCTGAAGCACAAATCGACCTGCGCTTGTTCTCCGTACATTATTTTGATGAATTAATAATTACGTCTGACAATATGACGAAGAGTTGAAGTGGCAGAGCGCGGGGCACATAGCCCATAGAGCCGACGTGATGGCCTCTGGGGCAGAAAGGTTCTCGATTGGCGTATACGCAGTGTTGGCAGGCCCCCTACATGATGGACCGATGATCTTGTGAGGGTCGCTGGAAGTTGCTGGATGCGAATAGCGGAAGACCAACAATTGTCGATATCTTTGGGGGAGGCCTTTGTCCAGCAGTGGGCGTCTTTCGGCTGATATGATGATGATGACATGTCGAAAATATCCAACAATTTCTTTTTCATTATATCAGGAAAATAATGTAAATATTTTTGAATGTGTATGTAACGCAATTTCTCTGTGGCTTGTCAATTAACTTTGATTGTTCCTTTTAAATCTATCGGTAATGAATGATTTCGGAATAGTCCTATACCTATATATTTGTACCAATGTGTTCTCTTAGAGAAAAGTTGAAATCGGTATTATGTTTTTTTTTTTAATATTAATTATTATATTACGTCGCATTAAAAGCTGTGATTTCCTGATTTCGCAATATTTTCGCTTTCCAAATAACTGTATTATAGTGAACAATACCAGAGCGTGACGGACTCGCTTATCATATGACATGTATGGGTACTTTGATGACTATTATTTTGCAACGATGTGTACGCAATCATTTTGTCACGCCACCATTCGGATACACACCACATTTATATACTGCACATTGTTATCGACTTTTATATTAGATTGTTACAATTCGGTGACATTATAATGTACAGTGAACTTCATGGATAGTAAGAGACGGGAGATTTAGGCGCTGATAATATCCAAATTTATTTCTTTCCGTAAGTTTTAAGCAGATAATACTTGGTTCAGTGTGTTAAAAACATATGTATATATTACGTATAACCCCGCCGCAGGAGGAGCTCTGTTTTTACGTATCTCTTAATAGATATGGTATAATATATATATATATATTAAAAATAAATATGTACAAATTAATTAAATAATGGCAACCTTCAAGAAGCGAGTCTATTCCGTTCTCAAGGGCCGGCAACGTACTGCTGGCGCCATGACCACCAGCGACTTACAGCGTCAAACCCCGCCGCTGAAAGAGCTCTCTTTTTGTACCAAAAATGACAACGCTATTTAAAAATGTAAATAATTGTAAAAATTGAAAAAATTGCACGACTGTGTGATGATTTCAGATTTATTTTTATAAATTGCTTAATTCCAATTGCTGCTTTCCCTTACTTAATTTTACATCAGTGATTGTAACCCTACATATTAGATTTATTTCAATCTTAAGTTACTTAAACTCATGAAAACCTATTCCACATTTTTTTTATTTCTTGCATTTTTAATAAATGTTGCCAATTTTAGTAAAAAAAGCATAATGGGTATTGCAAACTTTTAGCTTATCAAATGCCCTTAAAAACCTTTCGAACGTTTAAATATTCTTGTTTACTCACAACTCTTACACTCAACATCATTTAAAAATAGTTTAAATTGACATACAAATGGCAAATGACCCAGTTACAACAAAATCACAAACCCGGACGTGCAGTCTCGTCTATAGTCGGCTTAAGCAGGACGTCGTTAGCCATTACTCAGATAAGGCGGCTAAGTCGGCCAGCTCGCGTGATACCCTCGTGGCCAAGCACAGCAACACGTTGGACTTCCTTGTACTGATAGCCTCGCAAATGTTAAAAGGTCGCTTGATCTTTTTTATATGCCATTACAGTAATACATAAATACCCCAATTGATTATCACCCGCATATTATATCTGTGTCTGCTTTTGAGGGGACTATTGCTCAATGTTCTATTCTATGGTGCTTCAGTCGAAGTCTGAGTATGTAACAGTCGTCATGTTAGCTGAATAACGTCCACTGCTAGACAAAGAGGTTTGAATAAATACAATGGTACAATGTAACACAGATCATCCTAGCCCCAAACTGAGCAAAGCTTGTACTATGGGTACCAGGCGGCGATATACATACTTATATAGATATATAAATACTTATATGCATAGAAAACATCCATGACTCAGAAACAAATATTCGTGCTCATCACACAAATGTTTGCACTTACCGGGATTCTAACCCAGGACCACCAGCTTCGTAGGCAGGAGCACTACCAACTAGGCTACGGTGACCGTCAAGGCCCCCCTCCTCAAAATTTCACAATGGAGTTGTGTCCATCATTTCGGGGCATATGCCATAATCGCTATGCTTGGCAGACGGGTTGGCGTTCGCAGTATGATGGTCATAGTACACAGAGAGATGCTGCTACCCGTTCTCTGGTAGATATTCCCTAGGGATGACTTCTACGCCCACGGGGTAAGATGGGGTAGCGACATTCTATACCGTCAGCCAGACAGCAAATGAACAGTGTATAATCAAATAGCTATTCATCGACCACTATAAATCGAATGTATTAATACTCCAACTTCATAATATCGAATAGGTAACAAGTCGAACATTCGCTTTGTTCACTAGTCGATATTGTATGTGTGATATCGTATTTGACCGGCATATAAGACGATCCGTGATTTAATACGATTTAGGCAATTTCATACTGCAAGCGCGATTCTATCTTCAATTGTTGCGTACCTTCACATTTTACCTTAACAATTGCCAAATTCCTTACCTTGTAGTTATTGAACCATATTCTGTAAGTATTAGACCAGGAGCTGCCGGTCGAAGACATGCGTTCGGCACGTTCTAGAGAAACAAAGCTTTGAATTGTGGGGATTTTACAACCTTATAATTCACGAGAACAAAAGACACCTATTCCGATTAACTATATATGGCTCACACAGTTAGTTGTCTTATGAAGAGATCAACTCGAAGTACATGGCGACTTAGTCGGTTAAGCCCCAGGACAGATATTTGTATGCATGATCATGTCTGTTTGTCTTGAGTCTGGGTGTAATGATGTATATAAGTATGTATTTACAAAAGATATATAATATATCAGTTATCTGGTTTCCATAGTTCAAGCTCTGCTTAGTTTCGGATCAGATGGCCGTGTGAATAATGTCGCAGGATATTATTAATATGGTATCGTATCGAAGGCAGTATTGTCATATTTTGTTAACGCTACTATTGGATTGGCAATAAAATATTCAAAGAATGTGTCGACTGATCGAAAGTCAAAAGAATATAAATAACTAACTGTGCCCCTCGGTTTTACCTGCGTTAAATTTTATAAATTATCACAGCTCCTCCCCGGTAGGTGATAGCGTGATAATATGTAACATATATGTTGACCCGACCTGTTAGTAATATTCATGCAAAATTTGAGGTAAATCCATGCAGTACTTTTTGAGTTTAGCCCGGACATACATACAGACAAACAGACAAAAATTCTAAAAACTATATTTTTGGCTTCGATATTGATCACGCCCTAAGTATCCTTTTAAAAAAATATCCAATGTACAGTTTTGCCTTTCCTACGATTTTATTATATGTATATAGACAAAGTAAAAATTACATAGTTTTCATGTCTTTATTGGTAAGTCTATCCTTTGTTTCGTTCTGAGTTGGCCTCGCATTCTGGTTTTATAATTTACTATACTTTTTATTACATAATATTCAAAATATTAACATAAGGACGACTGCCTTCTAGTCCAATGGTTGCGGGTTCGATCTTGCCACAAGACAAATATTTGTGTTTGTGAACATGTACATATATTTGCTTTGGTCGGGGTGTTTTCTGTGTATTGTAAATATACATAATATTTATAAATAAAGGTAAATAATTATTCTGTTCGTTTTCTTGTATACATTGTACAAACTTTGCTTACTTTGGGCTAGATGGCGCTGTGTGCAATGTCCCGGATATTCATTAATTATTATTAATATAGAAATAAATCTTTCTTTAAAGGCTGAGTAAAATTATGTTCATTAAACAGTATGAGTGTCAGCTACCAGGTAATATTTCCTGATGTTTCTTTTAACAAGGTTTGCCGAATGAACTTTGCTTCCATGACCAGTAGCTCTTGGCCTATGTACTCGATAGCATTGCACAATACTGGATGCCCATTTAGGGCATTATTTGTGATACAAGTGAATAAAATCATGTTTGTTTCGGATTTTAATAAGGTGATTTGGTTAGCCTTCTCATGTTATTGAGAAATGTTTTGTTCCAGTTTACTGTGTTTGGTTTTGTGGTGTATTAGAGCAAGATGATTTGATTATAATCATTAGAATAGTTCTATCAGTGCCATTTGGTATCAATGAGCTGATTTCATCTTTGCTTGTCTTGTGCAGTGGTTACCCTAGTGTCAGAGTTGTTCAAGCTACAACTGCGACCGACATCTTGACGTGCCCTCCGAAACATGGAGACGCTCAGAAATTAAACCAACTTGGCGGTCACCCATGTTTGGAATGACCGCGAGTCTGGTTGCTTCAAATTCATTTGAATTTGACCTCGCCAATCACTTACGGACCGATGAGAGCATCTGGCTATGAGATGATATATAGGTCTTTAAATTATCTATACATATAATCAAATCGTAGGAAAGTCAAAACTGTACATTTAATATTTTTTAAAAAGGAAACTTGGGGCGTGATCCACAATCGATATCGAAGCCAAAAATATAGTTTTATTTGCTTGTGTATGTCTGTATGTATGTCCGGGCTAAACTCAAAATAGGTCTGCATGGATTTACTTAAAATTTTGCATGAATATTAACTAAGAGGTCAACATATAGGATACATATCATCACGCCATCACCTACGGGGGAGGGGCTGTGATAATTTATAAATTTTAACGCGGGTAAAACTGCGGGGCACAGCTAGTTATATATATAAGGTGTAACAAAAATAGTGGGCTTAACTTAAGGAGTTTATTTGCCCACGAAACTGAAAGACCTGGAGTAACATCAATTTGCACACTAAGCCAATAAAGGATTAACCCATAAAAAATGACGATCAACTGACACGTTTTTTTAAAGAGGAGTCAAATTAACGTGTTTATTAATTCGTTGGTTCAGTTTATTTTTTAATAATAATAATATCCTGGGACATTATTTACACACGGCCATCTGATCCCAAACTAAGCAGAGCTTGTAATATGGAAACCAGATAAATGATATACTTCATTCCTTTTGTAAATACTTACTTATAGGTATAGATAATTACGCCCAGACTCACGAAAAACAGACATGTTCATGCACACAAATATCTGTCCTGGGTGGCAATCGAACCCACGACCTCCGGCGTGAAAAGCAAGCATTAGCCAAACACGCCAACAGGCCCGTCCGTTATAAATAAGACAAGTGGTTTCAGCTGTGTTAGTTAGTTGTTAGGTGGTCACCGGCGGCCATTAACATTCGCAAACCCACTACTCTGGCGCAGCGGCTAAGATAGTTGCCTCGCCGCGCCGCTTCGTGTCGCGGGTTCGAGTCCCGCGCCGGACAACTATTTGTGTGACCCATAAATAGTTGTTCTTAGTCTGGATGTAATTTGTGTCCGTCTATTATAATGTTTGTAAAGTACCCCGCGACACAGGGATTATATTCCCTAATGCGGGCGTTGTCTTTTCTAAGAAAGATAAAGATATTTTATTTCGCAAGTAGATTTATTCCATTCTAATACCAAAAACTAATACCACTGGTATTTGTTTCAACTCATATTTTTTTTCTATTCCGAACGGATACCACTTTTTAAATAATTTAATTTAATGTACGAACGAATACCAACAACTTGAATTTGGTACAGTCAGCGCAGTCAAACCTAATCAAAGTAAATTTGTTTTTCAATATTTTTATGTAATCGTAATATAATGCTTAAAACTTTCCAAATTCACTTCACTCCAATATTTTTACAAAGGTTAGCATAGGTAAGAGTAGTTTTAGTGAATCATCTTGCTATTTTTTTTACCTGCGAGAAAGGGTGAGTTTGCTCTATTGTTCCAAAATTCGAAACAACCAATCAGAGTCAAGTGTGACTGGAATGTTGTGCTTTGACTCGGAGAGAAATTTTATCTACATAAATTCCTCAGTACATTTCCGTGCGGTGGCGGTGGTGTATTGGTATCAGAGTGACAGTGATTTTTATTTATTAAGTGAGTATATTAATTTGTTCTTTTGTATAATTTACTTCTCTTTATTAAAATTAGTGTTATTTAAAATACCTATTATTTGATTTTTTTATCATAATCCAATCAAATGTAAAAGTTACATACAATATATAATTTTTTTTAGATATGTCTGAGGAAGCTGATAATCAGCCCTCAACATCTTCGGGAAAAACAGGAAGCTTGACTTTCATAACAAGAAATGGTGGCTTGGTTTTAATGAGAGCTGGTTACCAGTACACAAAAAAAAGGGAAAATAAAAATGGATGGACCCATTGGAGATGTGTGAATGTTAAAGAGTGCAGTGGATCTTTACAGATAAAGGTATGTTACCAACTTCTTACATAGAGTTTAACTGGCTTATTTATAATGGATTAGTGGAGCTTTATAAGGCCTTTGTAGGAAGCTTGTTAAAAAAATGGTATTCATAATCGTATTTTAGAGGTAAAAACCACTCTTTATTTCTCCATTAAAGTTAATTTGATTTAAAGAAGCCATGACCCTTCTTTAAACGTTCGTTAACAATAAAATGGCCGACATCAATTCTATTCTATTTCTTTAAATGGCAATTAGTACCGATGCCGTTGTCGACAATTCTGCCATTGTCAAAAGTGAATTGGAATAGCAAGAGTAAAAAAAAAACACTAGATAAACAAAAAAAAAGGGAAACAAATGGCCGACATCGATCAGTTGTTTCATGTTTGACGTTCGGTTTACAATGTCAGTCAGTTAGTTTTAAAATACCTACTTTAAAATCCCTACATAGCATTGTGGTTGTTCGCGTATAAAATTGTATTAGCAGAGATTCGATGCATTTTATCTGGATGACGAAGAATTTCGTAAATGGTACAGTTTTTCCAAAGAAACGGCTGCTTTTATAATTAATTTAGTCGGTGGTGTGGTACTTCACCAGAATTACAAGTATTAACGGCAACGGCCTTTGCCGCTTTTTCCCAGATTGCATGATAACAAATTCAACAAATTGTTCAAAAAGACTAGGTAGTTTCTATTTACCATACTATCCCATACTGAGCTGCAAATTGCAAAAAACTTACGATAATTTGAATTTTGCGGGCCACCCTGGAGCATCCACCTTAAAACATGTTTTAACTAATGAAGGTTTATACCTTCGGTAAGCGTTATATTATGAATAAGACAGTTAGTGTTCCGTCTTTCAATATGTATTTTTATCCGAAAACTATTTTGCTAAAGCTATTTTGTTGTCCTCACAGGATGGCAATATTTCCAATGAGAAAAATCATAGCTGCGAGCCCGATGAATTCAAAAATGTAATGGCAAAAAAGCTGGATGATTTAAGAGATAAAGTGATGAAGTCTGATTTCGCCCCAATACCAAACATATATAACAAATTCAAATCACAATTCTGCGCTACTGAATCAGATTTGGTGAGAAATATCCCATCGTTTGCAAACATCAAATCAAAATTGTATTATGCAAGAAACAACGCAGCTGGTGTAAAAAAAATTAAATGTAAATCAATTGATGAAGTAGAAGTTCCATTACAATTTAGAGATTTTTTGTTTTACGATTATAAAGATGAGTCTTCCAATACCCGAATAATAATCTTGGTCAGTCCAAATCAACTAGAGAAAATTCCGAGCATTAAATTTTTTGAAAGCGACGGAACATTCGATTGCACCCCTGAGCCTTTTGTGCAGTTATATACTATCCACGGAGATCTGGGAAGTGACGAAGATCACACTCGTATAGTTCCTCTTATTTATGTTTTACTTAACAAAAAAAACAGAAGAAACATACAAAAAATTATTTGAAATTTTGAAACAAAACATTCCTGGGTGGGAACCCGTAAAATTTTTAACAGATTTTGAACTAGCCGC
The DNA here is from genome assembly GCA_951640165.1 of Pseudoips prasinana. NCBI lineage: Eukaryota > Metazoa > Arthropoda > Insecta > Lepidoptera > Nolidae > Pseudoips > Pseudoips prasinana. The sequence goes on from OX621260.1 coordinate 6,123,199, forward strand.
AATGAACGCCATTACAATTGTTTTTCCGTCAGTTGTGATTAAAGGATGCTACTTTCATTATTCCAAAAATGTATGGAAAAAAGCAAAACAGTTGAATCTGACAAAAGATGCTATCACCCAAAGACATGTAAGACTTTCAGCTTTACTGCCTTTACTTCCTCGTAAATTCATATCAGAAGGACGGTGCTACATAATGGAAGACTGTCCTGATACTGACGCCATTCAAACATTTAATGACTACATGGTGTCACAATGGCTAGAGAACGAGAGTTTTGTAGACATTTGGTGCGTTCATGGTGAACGCCATCGAACCACAAATGCCGTAGAATCTTGGCATAAGAAATTAAACTCGGCTGTGCCAAAGAATGCTAATTTATATCAGCTTCTGAACGTGCTGAAAGAGGACGCAGATTTACAAATAGTGGTTGTTACTCAATATAAATTAAACGCACCCCCCGCAAAACGATGTGCACAGACAACTATTATGAAAAATTCGTGGATCACATACGTAACTGACCAACTCCTCAAAAACAAAATCTCCGTAGGTCACTGCTTAGAAAAATTAAGGGTTTAGCTACTAATTGTTGAAATATAAGAAATTATTTACACGTCATTTAGCTGATTATACTAATAGTTGATTTTCTGTGATATTTTATAATTGTTAGATTTAAAGTGAATTTTTCATATTAGATATTATTGCAAAAAAAAAATGCTGATTCATTGCTATGTAGGTGATGAATGACTGATTAGATTATACAAAAAGTTGATTTTCTTGTGATTATTTTACAATTGTTAGATAAAAAGTGATTTATTTTTGTTAAAAATTTACCTGACATAGTTGTTATGAGATAGGTAGACGTGAATAATTACGTACCTGTCTAATAATAACTATGTCAGATAAATTTCAATATAAATTAAGAGTTAATTTTTTGAGATATTTTGTAATTTTTAGATTGTAAGTAAATTCTTCCTGTTTGATGTTTTTGCAAAAAAAATATTATACAGGTATAGAGAGGAACTAAAATTATATTAAAGTTGATTATTTAAGTGATATTTTATCATTGAACAAGACGTTTGCTAACAAAATTTGATTTTTTTGGAGTTATCTGTTTTTTTTTTCAATTAAAGGTCTTATATTTACATACAAAGCATTTTTACTGACTGTACCTTATATCTTTGAACTTGTTTTGGTATTAGTTTATAAACAATGGTATCGGTTCGGAATAGAAAAAAAATATGAGTTGAAACAAATACCAGTGGTATTAGTTTTTGGTATTAGAATGGAATAAATCCGCAAGTATGGGTACATGGTGCATGTTATTAAATGTAAATAAAAGTCCATCCATACTTTACCTGCTGGCATGCAAAAAATTAACATAAAATAAATTGCTTTAAATTGCGCATTAACTATATATTTAATATAACAAATTTAATTATAATTTCTATATGTCTTTTATAAATCTCAATGTCAATAAATCAAATAATTAATACAATATCCATAGATTAAAATGCGCAATAAATCAAATAAGTTTCACTAAAGTCAATAATTACAATAGCAATGTCAATTTTAAGTCTAATTTTAAAGCGCTAATTTTAAAGTCTACGTTAATAAAAACCTTTTTTATTTTATTTATTATTTATTTAATTAAAACTAAATTTACAAATCTTTCTCATTTAAAAAATCATTTATACAATAATACGCTTTAAAAATCTTATTATATATTTTAAACGAATGTGAAAGATAAATATTATCTATATAACCACTTCAAATTCAAGCACCTTAATCATATTTATATGTCCACGATTAGCGACGATCAGGATTTATTAGATTACACATATTGTCAAGAACGGGCGACTGATAAATAAAATAATAAATAAAAAAGGTTTGTATTAAAGTAAAGTTAAGGCCTGTTGGCGTGGTTGACAAATGCTTGCTTTTCACGCCGGTGCTCGTGGGTTCGATTCCCACCCAGGACAGATTTTTGTGTGCACGGACATGTCTGTTTGTTCTGAGTCTGGGTGTAATAATCTATATAAGTATGTATTTACAAAAGCAAAGTAATATATGTTATATATCAGTTATCTGGTTTCCATAGTAGGTACAAGCTCTGCTTAGTTTGGGATCAGATGGCGGGGTGTGAATAATATCCCAGGATATTATTATTATTCAGTTAGACTTTGATAAAGCGCTTATATATAGTCAGAACATGTTTGTGGTAATACAGTTAAGAATACATAAGCTTACCATATAACCGTCATATTTTTTTGATGACCTATTATCTCCTGCCTGACCCTATATTGTACCAGAGAAAAACTTACTGTACTTATCAAAAGGCTTAAGATCTGCTTTAAATAAATTACTTATTTGTCTTCAGCACATATTACCCACGTTTTCTCTGAAAAACAAAACTTGTCCAAAACTGCACGCTTTAATAAAGAAAATCTGGTAAAGTGCGAGTCGGGCTCGCACATGAAGGGTTTTGTAACATCTTACAACATTGTTAGCCAGTCGTATGGGGGCGTTAATATGTTATTTAATTCATTTTCATTAGGGTTCCGTACCCAAAGGGTAAAACAGGACCCTATTAGTAAGAGTTCGCTGTCTATCTGTCCGTCCGTCCGTCTGTCCTTCCATCTGTCACCAGGCTGTATCTCATGAATCGTGATAGTTAGACAGTTGAAATTTTCGCATTTGGTGTATTTCTGTTGCAGCTATAACAAGAAATATAATAAACTACAAAAGATAAAATATAAAAAATAAAATAAATATTTAAGGGAGCACCCATACAACAAACGTGAATTTTTTGCTCGTAAATGTTTTATAGATAATGGTACGGAGCCCTTCGTGCGCGAGTCCGACTAGCACTTGGCCGGAACTTTTTGTTATCCTATTCTAGCGGCACTAGAAATTACTCACGCTTTCTTTGAGTTGACATTTCCGATAATTACGCACTCTGTAAAAATTGCCATTGTTTACCTGTTATCGTTCTATAGATACCGCCTGTTGAAAGTCAGGCCGAAGCGACGGACTTTATAACAAGACTTCAGAATTAATAACGTATCGAATACGTTCCATCTGTTTGGGGGCTATGACATCACAGACACACAGACAGGCTTCATACTTTCAACATCCATATCTTGGTGTCCGGGGTTAAAATACAAGACTAGACTTTTTTTAAATAATAATATTCTGGGAAATTATTTACACAAGGCCCTCTGATCCCAAACTAAGCAGAGCTTGTACTATGGAAACCAGATAACTGATATACTACATATACTACTTTTCTTTTGTAAATACATACTTATACAGATAATTACACCCAGACTCAAGACAAACAAACATGTTGATGGACACAAATATCTGTCCTGGGTGGGAATCGAACCAACGACCTCCGGCGTGAGAAGCAAGCATTTGCCAACCACGCCAACAGGCCTGTCTACTTGTATCATGTTTGGTAACCATTCAATCATCACAAAATAATGTCAGGGAGTTACCAACCATGTCTAGGGCATTCGTAAAAGGAATTGATTTTTTACGAGATCGTAACATGGCTCATCGAAGACGGTGACGCGATGCCATATGGCTATCCCGTGAATAACTGATTGATGCGGTGTTTATGGCACGAGGGTCAAAAGCACGCTATCTAATGTGTTCTCTAATTACGAACTGTTAGTCATGTGCGGAGCGGTAAAATATTGGTTCTAGTTTTATCTCGATGGCTGACTCAGATGTGTCTGTGCCTTTATTAGTAGGTACTAGTGGTATTAGCTCATGTTCGAAATTCAAATTTTAAGTTTGAAACTTCATCATCATCATCATTACAGCTAAATATCCTACTAATATTATAAACGCGAAAGTTTATAAGTATGGATGGATGGATGTTTGTTACTCTTTCACGTACTTACAATAATATAGCTTATACATCAGAATAACACACAGGATACAATTTATTAAGATATTGTGTGATTCATCCAAAAGGAAAAAATCTACCATCTGCGTGTTATTCCAGCGTGCACTGCCAAAACCGCTAGAGGTACACATCCTACTAATATTATAAGTGTGAAAGTTTGTGAGTATAGATGTGTGGATGTATGTTTGTTACTCTTTTACGCCAAAACTACTTTAATACGTGTGAAACCGCGGGGCAAGGCTACTTAAAGTTATTTTTTAAACACTATGATTACGTTTGATATTCAAACTGTCGGTCTTCATGATGGACAAGAAAATCTTGGGGAGTAATGCCATAATAGCCACGCTTGGCAGACGGGTTGGCGATCGCAGTAAGATGGACATAGTACTCAGAAGGAAGCTGCCCGTCCTCTGGTAGATATTCCCTCGGGTCGATTTCTACGCTCACCTCCGGATGAGATTGCGTGAAGATATTCTGATTTTCGCCGCCGTCACCACACAGCCAAAACTCACACATTTGGCATAGTACACCCATGAAAAACCTCATTAAAATCAGGCTTACTGTTATAGTTATAAAGGCAAGACTGCCTCGTTGATCTAGCGGTAGCGTGTTCACCCGCTAAGAACGAGGTCCTGGGTTCAAATCCGGGCCAAAAGTTATTTTGGGAATTTACTGTAAAAAAGAAAAAAGTCTCAGAGAACAGGACATCAATTTTATTTGTTGTGACATGCATTTATGTATGTAGTTATTTTATTATTCACACAAGACCTCCATATTCATGATATTAATGAAGTGCAGTTTTGACAAAACATGATGATGTCATGCTGACGTCACCATTGATTTGAATTTTCCTCGTACATTGCACTGCCCTCGACCGGGTTAAGTAACTGGGTCTGACCGCAACTTGCATCATTCTCAGGTTTCTCGTGAGAGTTCCAAGGGAATTCTATCTAAGGCGAGGTATTATTTATAATATTGATATTTTATTTGAACTGTGAAAGGTGTTTTGGTAGAAGCCTTAATTCTAAGTATTCCATGGATTCACCGTGCGGAAACCGGGTGCATCGCGTAGTAGAGGAGGGAACACTCGTCAGAGTCTGAGACTTGCGACTCAGATTAGGTTTAAGGGGGGCCCCTGTGATGCATCAACGCTCACTTTCTCTCGGTCTCTCAGTGTTCCTCCCCTTCCTAGCCAAATTTGGTAAGATCCTTACAATGCCGCTTTGGATACCTACTCTAAATATATTATACGACATCGTTTAAAATATTTGTTTACTAGCTATGCCCAGCGGTTTCACCCGCGTTAAAGTAGTTTTGGCGTGAAAGAGTTACAAACATACAGCCATATCACAAAGTTTCACATTTATAAATGTAGTATGTGATTGTGTACCTCTAGCGGTTTTGGCTTTTTTTCCTACTTACTTGACACTTATTTCGGACAATTCACATAATATCTTTATAAATTGTAACCTATGTGTTATTCTGATGTATAAGCTATATTAATGTAAAGTTTCATTAAAATCCATTCTGTAGTTTTGACGTGAAGAAGTAACAAACATATACTCACACACAGACACACACTCACAAACTTGCGCCTTTATAATATTAGTGTGGTTAGTAGGATTACTTTTCGTTTTAATAACGAATTGGAACAGCCATCCTCTCCTTTTATGCTAGTAGTTATTTTTTATAGTATCTAGTAATTTTATAGCATAGTAGTTAGTTGTTATATAGTATTATGTTATTCTTTATATAATTTATATTTTTTGTAAAACTTAATTCAAACTATCGCACAATTTTAAATGGCTTTTATGTTATGGAAGAACACTGGCTCCTAAGAGCCAGTAAACGCGATCAATGGACGCTAAACTCAGCTACAGGACGCTGAACTGAGTTTAGCGTCCTTTGATCGCGTTTCATTATAACGGTGAAATCGGCTCTAAGCCACAGGAACATAAACCTAGTTTAGGGGTCAGGGTATTCACCTATTTTGTAGTCTTATTATCTTGAATTGTAAAATGCAGGCTTTTGGAAAATAAAGATATTATTATTATTATGTTGAACCTTTGTCTCCGCATAGTACACTAATAGTATGAGTCAGGCGCCTTGCGAAATGCTTGCGTATTGAGTTATTGTTATCTGCGCATTGACATTTGTAGTACTCTTATCGTGGCGGCCAAGGGGCGGCTATCATAGTTTGTTTTGCAAAAGGAATACAAATAATAATATACTAGGACATTATTCACACACGGCTATCTGATCCCAAATCAAGCAGGGGTGTACTATGGAAACCAGATAACTGATACACTATATTTGCTGCTTCTTTTAAGTAAATACATAAATATGTATATAGATAATTACAACAGACTCAGGATAAACAGACATTCATGCACACAAATATCTGTCCTGTGTGGGAATCGAACCCACGACCTGCGGCGTTATAAGCAGGTATCTACCAACCACGCCAACCGGCCCGTCAAACCTATAAATATTTAAAATCATATTATACAACTAGCTGTCACCCGCGACTTCGTCGTAGTAAATACTAATGTGAGTTTGATTCCTTTCCTCTTATCTACTCAACCGAACGTCATTTAATTTTGCGCACACGTTGTTAGCGAAAAGAATACTGTATTATTCATTCAGAAAAGGTAATGTTCCCAAAGGTTAGAAAAATAACTTCTATGCCAAATAATTTTCGTTTAAGTTGTATACAACAAAAATATTACTCCTTATAACATCAACTGTCAATCAATGAAAATCCGTTCTAACTCGTGTCAGCCGATTCTGATATTGGCTGGATTAAACTGACTGACACAAATGCTTGAAAAAATTAAAAGAAAAGTTTATGTTTATAAGACGACTACACTCGCTCTAGGGAATTTAATCCCTGTGTCGCGGGGTACTTTACAAGCATATAATAGACGGACACAAATTACATCAGAACAACTATTTATGGGCCACACAAATAGTTGTCAGGCGCGGGACTCAAACCCGCGTCACGAAGCGGCGAGGCGACTGTCTTAGCCGCTGCGCCACTCATGCAATCAAAATTAATAATTAATAATAATTGTTTGCTTACGTACTGTCTTGCCATCATGTCGTATCCTACGCTTCGTTTCCCATTCGGTCACGACTCGCTGCTATTGCCGGCCCATAAATCTCGTTCACTCCTAATAAGCTCATAACTAGGTCTTGGTTACGTACTCAGATGCTTTGTTTTGCATATGAACAACGATCGTTTCTTCAGTCTGTGAAGTATAATAATAATAATATAATATGCTGGGACATTATTCACACACGGCCATCTGATCCTAAACGAAGCAGAGCTCGCACTATGGAAACCAGATAACTGATATATTACGTATAGTGCTAGTTACACCCAGACTCTATTGCTTTTGTTTTTGTTGACGGCGTGTTGCTTTTCACGCCGTAGATCATGGGTTTGATTCCCACCCGGGACAGATAACATCATGAACATGTCTGGGAAGTCTGGGAATTGGCGGTATTATACATACACCCGTGCCTCGGAGAGCACGTAAAGCTGTCGGTCCGGTTGTACCTGACCTCTTTCCGGTCGTGTGATGGAATAGCAAGTTTAAGAATATAAAGTGCCCCTGTGTTTGTGCACACACTTTTGCCCTATAACATGTCCCGCGCAGATGACTAGTCTCCGTTGAGACTGGCCGCCGTGGCTAGGAGGACTTTATTTTATTTATATCGAATATGGAGGAAATAACGAAAGTGTAAATCTGTTTTCTAATATATAATCAATTATTTTAAAAGATAAATAAATAATCTTAATATCAAAGTTTATGTAACCTTACACCTGTGGGTATATCTTATAACCACAACACGACTTTCCCATAATGTTTATGATTCTGTATCGTACTTGCCCCATCACCTAGTTCCCTCGGGGCAAATGTACGATTTCGAATAAGTTTCTCTAACTTTTAGATTCGAGACTATATTCCCAGAAGGCAGGAAGGAAGTGGAATGCGTGATGCGCCTGCGCAATGCAAGTTGCAGTGGTTGTATTATGAGCGGCGCGGCGGCTTCGTATGAAGTACCTGTGTCTAACGGGAAATTATTTTAATTATATAGATATGGAAATTGAATGACTTATTACGTTTACAAATATAACAAATTAAATTATATATGTACTTCCAATGCAGTTATTTTAGCATTCGTCTGGCCTAAAATTATTAGAATCTTTTTAGGACAATTCAACGATGGCAGGATCCATAGGTCTGGAAGTTGGCAGTGTTATACGCCCGTGTCTCGGAGCACTTACAGCTGACGTTTGTGCGCCTGAACTATTTTTATTACTGGTCTGTTGTTCTAATGGTTACCTGCTAAGCCACAGGTCGTGGGTCCGCTCCCCACTCAGAGCACGAACTTTTTCTGCATCTAAAGCTTATTTAAACACTTGGCAAATGTTTAGTTTTATTCTCTCGGAACTAGAACAAAACACCCATAGAGTGCTCACTAACTTATATCTCCCTCTCATGTTACCTATGTACGCTTCGATCACACTTTTCGTAACGCTCTCGTCACGCATGTACCAGGTTATTCCCCAAGTCAAGCGTGTGTTTTTGTTTTCTCCAAACATTTTTAAAGTGTACAGACGCCAGCATATCCAGCTACCCCAATCTATCAAGTTTCATTTATAGATTTTCAACTTTATCACAAAAGCATAAGGTTCAATTGGGGAAATTTGACAGATTGGGGTAGCTTGATGTGCTGGCCTTTATTTTATTTTTTTGATAAGGTAGGGGCAATGCCTACTCATGCCACCCGCAAAAGTATCACAAGGTGGGTTTGTCGGGCTCGAACCGACAAAACCTACCTGCCGTGGATTCCTCATGGCACCTGATGGGAGGAGCCTCCCGAAAAGTCTACATACCTATAGAAAATACAATCACTTAGTATTATTACAACAATTCAATTGAAACTTTTTAGCTAAATTCAATTTAGATAATCATTCAAATTTAGACATGCAACTTTGCAGCGATACCAGGTAATCTATAATTGATTGTAAAAAACTAAAAACGCGGGAACACTTAGTGGGCACGTGATCCAATTACAATTTAAATTATTTCCTATATATAAACTGATTCCAAAAAAACCTCATCGGCTTCAAAACAAACTAAAACGTATAAAATAATGTTAACTATACTACGTACACTAAATTTTAACATTTGAAATTGGTTTTAATGTCTATCTAAATAGGTACCTTCCCCAAATTCTTAAGAAAACGTAATATTTTCAACGACGCACGAGTTTTTCAATGGGTAATTTCTTTATAGATCCTAAGATTATATCCGATCTTAACATTTTTTATGGGATTTTTCTCAAATATACTCACTCGAAAGGCAAAAATAATGTTCTAAATCGGCTAACGAAGATCGGTGTAAAAACATTAATAAATTTATTAATAGACTCAGAAATTGTCTCATTTAAGACGGTTAAGGCTGATAACTTAGATTAAAGTAAAATAAAATTAATAAAATTAAAAGGTTTTTATTCACGTAGACTTTAAAAAAGCGCTTGTAAATATGCATGTTTTTAGTAATATATAATTTATAATTATTTCTAGGTATTTATAGATATTTACGTACACGGATTGTATGAAACATTCACAATACGATTTATTGTATAACAGTATAATACAATAGAATAGTAAAAAAAAACCTATCCACATTTGTACTGTCTGATATCGGATGTGAAACGAAAAAAGCTACGGATATACAAGGATATCAAACAGGGAAATACTAGTGACCAAATAGCTTTTGGCTCCGTACCAAAATATGAAACGGATGAGGTCCTTATCGTTGGCGATTATGTCTTTTATTTTCACGACTAAGATAATTGAAATAACATTGCATCTCGCTCTAATATATGTAGCTCGTATGAAAAGGACGGTTATATACAGTTCTATGTATGCCCATACATAGAACAGTATACAATGTGTCCGGTTATGGACTAGCGATAATTTAAATACATGTGAAGGAACTATTTTTATACACAAATACACCATATACTAGGGCTCAATACCCCACCCCGCCATATGGCAGCCATTTTGTTTTTTTTGATGACCTATTCTCTACGTGTGAACAAAAACGTTCATATCTCTTAAAGTTTTGGTCTTACTGAGATAAAAATAGGCTTATTCGACTGACAATAATACTGTCTATCAACAACATTTCAAAACAAAGTGATAACGTTTTCTTAACTTTTGAAAAAAGATGAAATACAAAAAAAAAACGGTCAAAAAATTATTCAAATCAACAAATTATTGCAAATCAATGCAAAATTTGTCCCGATAACCCTTCATTTTTTTTCACTAAATCGAAAGTTTTTGAGTTAAGCTACGATACAACATTAAATTCACAACTGTATGTTTATTACTTTAGGAGTTATTGTTGTTTGAACATAGCGTATGCGTAAGACGGAGTAAGACCTTTGTTAAGTGACATCTGGCATTAGCTGCGTGCTGTCCGAGAAAAGGCTAGCAATACTATTGGCGACTAGCGGGAGTAAGCGAGATGGAACATATTGGCTCTACCTGCAAAAAAATCACATTGTTTTAAGGATAAAGAGAATAAAAACTAGTTACGTTAGTTGTCCCTCGCCCTGCGTTGTGATCGCTACTTTTACTTACCGTCCGTGCTGTTTACGTTCTGTTTTAGTGGTTATCTTGTGATAAATATGGCAAATCGTCAATATTCAACGCAACATATTGCTGATATACACTTCGTGTATGGTTTCTGCAATGGAAGTGCAAATTTGGCTGTACAAGAATATCGAAGAAGGTACCCTAACAGGCCTACACCGACTCGCCAAACTTTTATCGACGTGCACTCAAGATTAGCAGAAAGGGGCATTCAGAGAGCTATAAATGACCGTGCTCGTTTGGTATCGCCCGAAGATGAAGAAGAAGTACTTAGGCTAATAACCAATGATCCTAGACTAAGTGTTAGACGGATTGCAGCGCAATTACAACTGTCTAGGTGGCATGTATGGAGAATTTTAAAAAGAGAAGGACTACACCCTTATCATTTTCGTCGGGTCCAAGATATTCTCTAAATAGATTGTGCAACAAGATCTGTATTTTGTTCGTGGATTAATCGACGTGTGAGAGAGGACCGTCATTTCTTACAAAGGATATTGTGGACTGACGAAGCGAAGTTCACGAGAGCTGGTATTACAAATCACAGAAATGACCATCTCTGGTGCTCTGAAAACCCTAAGGCGGTGCGCCCAAGTTCGTTTCAACACGAATTTTCTGTGAATGTGTGGGCAGGCATAATCAACGATCGTTTGATTGGGCCGTTGGAATTGCCTCCTACATTAAACGGTGCTAATTTTTTGGAGTTCCTGCAGACACAGTTCTCTGACAGCCTCATGGAATTACCGTTATTATACCGTCAACATAATATGTGGTTGCAGCTAGATGGTGCACCCGCGCACTATTCTCGAGCAGTGAGAGAATATTTAAACAATAACCATGCACCGTAGATCGGTCGGGGTGGTGTAGTAGCGTGGCCAGCTCGCTCACCGGATTTGACCCCCTTGGATTATTTTTTGTGGGGTCATATGAAGCAAAAGGTGTATGCTACAGTTTCGAACACCAGAGAAGACCTCGTCGCTAAAATTATGGCAGTCGCTGAAGAAATAAGATCAGACTTAGAACTAATTAAGCGCTCAACTGCCCAGATAGCACACAGAGCATTAACTTGTCTACAAGCTGGAGGTGGGCACTTTGAACAACTGCTGTAGGTTGAATATGTATTAAATTTAATGTGTAAAAAAGATTGTAAAAGTATTAAATAAAAAGTAATAAGAATTTTATGTGGTTTGAATGTTTACCTGTTTAAGGTACCGACAAAGGCCCTTTGTGCTTGCGCATACGCTATGTTCAAACTACAATAACTCCTAAAGTTATAAACATACAGTTGTGAATTTAATGTTGTATCGTAGCTTAACTCAAAAACTTTCGATTTAGTGAAAAAAAATGAAGGGTTATCGGGACATAATTTGCATTGATTTGCAATAATTTGTTGATTTGAATAATTTTTTGACCGTTTTTTTTTTGTATTTCATCTTTTTTCAAAAGTTAAGAAAACGTTAACACTTTGTTTTGAAATGTTGTTGATAGACAGTATTATTGTCAGTCGAATAAGCCTATTTTTATCTCAGTAAGACCAAAACTTTAAGAGATATGAACGTTTTTGTTCACACGTAGAGAATAGGTCATCAAAAAAAACTAAATGGCTGCCATATGGCGGGGTGGGGTATTGAGCCCTAGTATATGGTGTATTTGTGTATAAAAATAGTTCCTTCACATGTATTTAAATTATCGCTAGTCCATAACCGGACACATTGTATATAACTGTCTATAAATTGCTTATTATACTTACCCAAATTATATCGTTTAGGCACTAATCCCGCAGTATTAGGCACCAAAATTTAATTGACACAGCTAAAGATGCCCCCTTTGGTTTTAATATGAATAATTATATGCGGCGAGCATGTATGAAGGATATAATGTCAGTAAACCAGGTGTGCAAGGATCGTGACAAATAGAAGTCCGTTGCCCCTGCCTACCCCTCTGGGAAACAGGCGTGAGTCTATGTATGTATGTATGTAATTATATTATCATGGGACAATTCACACACTGACATCTGATTCCAAATTAGGCAGAGCCTCACTAGGGCAACCAGACAACTCATAAACACACATATATTTCTAAACTAGCTGTGCCCCGCGGTTTTACCCGCGTTATATTTTATAAATTATCATAGCTCCTCCCCTATAGGTGATAGCGTGATAATATGTAGCCTATATGTTGACCCGACCTCTTAGTAATACTCATGTAAAATTTTAAGTAAATCCATGCAGTACTTTTTGAGTTTAGCCCGGACATACATACAGACAAACAGACACGCAGACAAAAATTCTAAAAATTATATTTTTGACTTCGATATCGATTTTAATGATACCCCAATTATCCTTTTAAAAAAATATTCAATGTACAGTTCTGACTTTCCTACGATTTTATTATATGTATAGATATATACATATTATGGAATAATACAACCAGTCACAAACTATAATAGTCATGCTCATCACACGAAGATTTGTCTGGGATCGAACCACAATACCTAGCTTAGCAGTCAGGATCACTAACCACTAGACCAACAGACCAGTCATCATCATCATAATCATCATGTCAGCCTAATGACGTCCACTGTTGGATATAGGCCTCCCATAAAAATTTTCACAGTGGAGTTGTGTCCATAATTTGTGGGGGTATGCAATAATCGCCACGCGAGTTGGCGATCGCAGTATGATGGTCATAGTACACAGAGAGACGCTGCTGCCCGTGCTCTCGGAGATATACCCTCGGGTCGACTTTTACGCCCCCCATGGGATTAAATGAGGTGGCGATATTCTATGCCTTCAGCCACACAGCAACTCACCACAGGCCAAACACAAGCAATGATCTATATAGTGTTTTCCAAACGCTAATAGATGGCGTTACTAGTACGTAAACAGGCCTTTTATTTAATTTCTCCGACATATATATATCTATACATATAATAAAATCGTAGGAAAGTCAAAACTGTACATTGAATATTTTTTAAAAGGATACTTGGGGCGTGATCTACAATAGATATCGACGCCAAAAATATAGTTTGTAGAATTTTTGTCTGTATGTATGTCCGGGCTAAACTCAAAAAGTACTGCATGGATTTACTTAAAATTTTGCATTAATATTACTAAGAGGTCGGGTCAAAATATAGGCTACATATTATCACGCTATCACCTACGGGCGAGGAGCTGTGATAATTTATAATGTTTAACGCGGATAAAATCGCGGGGCACAGCTAGTATTAAAATAAGTTTAAATGGTATTAGTCTTGGCCTGTATCTGCGGTTTTACCCGCTAACACTAAAACAACAAGGCAGATAACATTATTAATAAATTGAAGGTCGTTATAGGCCCTCTTCATTTCGTTGAGTACAATAAAAGTTATAAATAATACTAAAATCGCTCCTCTTATCACACAATGGCTATGCGTCAACGGCGCGGCGCCAATGCGGCGATATTTTCAAATACACACTTACTCTGTATAGCTTCCTAAGTCCATACATTTTATATTGATTGGAGGTACTTCGAGCCATGATTTTGTTGGGGTTTAGTTGTACTCAAAAGTTCCAATTCCCACTGGTTTTCTTTTTTATAAAATAGTATGGCAAATGAGCAATTGGGTCACCTGATGTTAAGTGATCACCGCCGCCCATGGACACTCTCAACACCAGAAGAGCCGCAAGTGCGTTGTCGGCCTTTAAGAAAAGAATAGGCTCGCTTCTTGAAGGTTGTCATGTCATACCGGATAGGAAATACCTCCGCAGCTAATAAATTCCAAAGAGCAGTGGTGCCCGGCAAAAGTTTTTTGTGAAACGCGCGGTGGTGGATGACCATTCATCCAGGTGAAATTTCCTCATTAGGATGAAATTTTTGGCGAGAGGATCTGTGGCGGAATGTGGCTGCAGGTATAAGCTCGAACAATTCCTCCGAACACTCCCCGTGATAAATGCGGTAGAAGACACATAGAGACGCCACGTCTCTCCGCAGGGTAAGAGGATCAAGCCAAATAGTGGGATCCCCGTCGGCAACGACCATTCGAGCTGCACGATGTTGTATACGGTCAAAGGAAGGAAGTTGATACTGTCGATATCCGAGCATAGCCCTCTCCATTGTTCTTTGGGTGACCCGTTGTTAGATAATAATTATATCGAACAATTAATGGGCTTGTACAACACATACAAACAAGCTTTATTAGTCGAGGATGTGTATTTATAGCATTTTTATGTGATCAATCCTACTAATAGGTATTATAAATGCGAATGTTTGTGAGATTAGATGTATGAATGTTTGTTACTCTTTCACGTAGCTCTTTCTGCGCTAGCCAACCGCTTTGCCTTCCGTTCTTTAATTTTAATATAGTAGAACTAAATTTCAAAATAATAGATTAGTAACTTGTGATTTTTTAAGGATTTCAGAAAATATATGCGATAAAACAAACCGCACGGACGGACTAATTAATTTTTTTGTAACTTTTATACTGTCCACTATGTTTATGTACTGCATTGTGAGCTTGACAAGTACAAGTGTATGTTAATACCCAAGTGCTGAATAAATTTCATTTCATTTCACGCATAAACGGATTTTGATAAAACTTTGTAGTAATGTCCTCACTAATATTATAAATGCGAAAGTAACACGCCAAAACTACTGAACCGATTTAAATGAAATTTTGTACTCAGATAGTCTAGAGCCTGAGAAAGGTCATAGGCAGATTGTTTAATACAAAACCGGCCAAGTGCGAGTCGGACTCGCACATGAAGGGTTTCCATAGCAGCAAGTATTTTAGTTGATTAAATGAATGCAAATTGCGGTTTAAAACGTATTAAAAAAAACTACTTGCTAGATCTCCTTCAAACCAATTTTCGTTGTTAGTTTACATGGTAATGAAGATCATATATTTTTTTTAGTTTTATCTATCTCTTATTTTAGAAGTTAGAGGGGGGTGGGGGACACCCATTTTACCACTTTGGAAGTATCTCTCGCGCAAACTATTCAGTTTAGAAAAAAAATATATTAGGAACCTCAATATCATTTTTGAAGACCTATCCATAGCCACGCCACATGTGGGTACGATGAAAAAAAAATTTTTGAGTATCAGTTCTATGTATGGCGACCCCCCAAAATAATTGTTCTTTTTCTATTTTTATGTAAAAATCTTAATGCGGTTCACAGAATACATCTACTTACCAAGTTTCAGTAGTACAGCTCTTATAGTTTCAGAAAAAAGTGGCTATGACATACGGACGGACAGACAGACAGACAGACAGACATGACGAATCTATAAGGGTTCCGTTTTTTGCCATTTGGCTACGGAACTCTAAAAAAGGGTTGGAAGGGGGGAAGAATAGTGGTATGGAAGTATTGTCATTTTCAGATCTAGAAGCTTGAAAATTGTTTTTTAGTCTGTTGATTTAATATAAATAAATTCAAAGACGAAGAGAAATTCAAAGAGAGAGAAAGAGACATTCAAAGTTTGTAAAAGTTTTACCCACAAGTGTGCAAAATAACAATAGGGAATAGAAGATGAAAGTTTGTATGGAAATATGTAAGGTTTATGTGAATGTTTTATAAGTTTCCGATACGACAAAATATTAGACATATTCTGATGTAACATTTACAGAATCATTCCAAAATTTTAAAAAAAATGTATTGACGGAGTCGCGGGCACAGCTAGTAGCTTATACATATATCCGAATAACATATAGGTAACATATGGTATTTATGAAATTTAACGCGAATAAAACCGCGGGCTACAGCTAGTATTATATTCATCTTAGCGGTTAATGGTGCTGTTTGCTAACACATTTTTGTGTGTTTGTCATTTTATTGAGATGCCACTTTTAGATATTATTCGTTGCCGCCTACGTGAAATGATTCATCTCTAGAATTGGTGATGTCGTTTATTGGTATGACTCAAGAAATATTTAAGCTTAAGGACCTTAGGTAGACAGAATGTGTGCAAACACATTTTTTGCTAGCAAACTCAGAAACATTTCTTAAAAACTAGCTGTGCCCCACGGTTCCACCGAGTTGAACTATATACATTATGTGATATTCGGATTGTATAAGGTATATTCTGGCAAATTTTCATCAAAAATCGGTTCAGCAGTTTTTGCGTGAGAGAGTAACAAACTTATGTACTCACGAACTTTCGCATTTATAATTTTGGTAGGATGTAGACAGTAGACAAGTTGAAATTTAATTATTATAGACTTATTTATTATTCACAATGCAAAGCATAAATCTTTTATTCTTTTCACAATTCCAAGCGTAAGCTTTGTGATTTTTATCATTTGATTTTATTAGATTTTTTTTATTATAATTTATATTGCAATAAAACTTAGCTTGAATAGTTTGAAAGGCGTTATTGGCTGTTTATAAATATCAGGGCCCATCGAAGGCACCTGCATCGTCCGATGGGGTGTTAACGAGGGAATCTTTGATCTGCAAGTGTGTAGCGTTCAGGGCATGGTGGCGGGCCGCCAATGCCGGATTGTTTGAGGGTACTGGTTTGTGATTTTTAGGGTTCCGCATCCAACACAACAACGGGACCCTATTACTAAGACCTCGCTGTCTGTCTGTCTTTCCGGCTGTCACCAGGCTGTATCTCATGAACCGTGATAGTTAGACAGTTGAAATTTTCACAGATGATGAATTTATGTTGCCGCTATAACAACAAATACTAAAAAACAAAATAAAATAAATATTTAAGGGGCTCCCATTCAACAAACGTGAATTTATTGCGCGTTTTTATAGGTAATGGTACGGAAGCCTTCTTGCGCGAGTCCGACTCGCACTTGGCCGGGTTTTTACTTACAATTCGGCTAAAATACTGATTGCGGGTGTGGCGCCGCTATTAAGGCAGTCGCCTCGCCACTTTAATTTATACATTAAATCATCAAGCGGACATCGAATCTTCATATTCTACCGATTCGGGGCAATTGCTTTAGTCGTTAAGCTACTGACCACTCTCTTTGGCAGATCGAATTTACGAATTTCCTTTCTAACTGGGTACCTTAGGTGTTCTTCGGAGCCATCTATCGACCGAGTTTATATAGCGAACTAATCTGTTAATAGTAGATATATTCCTAAATAGCTGTGCCCCGCGGTTTACCCGCGTGGAACTTTATAAATTATAGCCGATGTGGTATTCGGATATATGGGGATTAAATAATATCTATATATATAAAAATGAAACCCGTTTTCCGTTGTCACGACATCACGCGTGAACGGCTGGACCGATTTCACTATTTCTTTTTTTATTGTGTTTGTTATTGTCAGGAGAAGGTTCTTATGTAAAAAAAAAGAATTTAAAATTGCGCGGAAAATAAGAAAATTTAAGAATACTTCACAACCAAATATTATTTCTAATCTAACCTTAGCGCTTTGGACAATATAACCTTTTTTAATGTAACTTTTTTTTATTTAACATAGTATTGACAGATAGCGTGCGTTAATAGTCATCGTTAAGACAGGACAAGGTCTGTCGGGTCAGCTAGTAATATAATATATAGGGACAATGTCATACAGATTATCCTAGCCCCAAACTAAGAAAAGTTTGTACTATGGGTACCAGGCGACGATATACATACTTATATAGATAGATAAATACTTAAATACATAGAAAAGATCCATGACTCAAAAACAAATATTCGTGTTCATCACACAAATATTTGCACTTACCGGGATTCGAACCCAGGACCACCAGCTTCGTAGGCAGGAGCACTACCAACTAGTCTGTATCCATACCCACTAAATTTCCCATATATTATATTAGTAGGATACCATTGTGCATAATGCTAAAAATAAAATTATTTTTACTTCTGAATTTCTTTTAATTTCAAATATAATCTGTTATGGCGCAAGATCTCAATGTATTGAATAATTAACTAACTTGGGTACAGTCTACAGAATCGACGGCATTACATGTACTCCGAGATACGTTAATTTGTGTAAAGAGTATTATTCTTTTCCGCGTATTTTTCAACAGCCAACACTCACACACACACACACAATTGTATCATAAAAATACAAATAAACTTTCAAACTGAAACGAGTTAGCTTGTTTCAGGATTTTTAAGAACATACAAGACATTACTTGAACATCTTGAGAACATACAAGACATTGTCTCGTGTTCGAGTGCGGCTAGGCTTGCGAGGATTCAAGAGGAAAATCGTGTCCTTTCTGTAGGTTCCTGTTTTGTTGACGGGGAAAATAGATAAATCCTCCTTTTGTTAGATATAAAGATAGTTTTGGTGGATAAAATTTAACATGAAACATATGTATTGTATTGTAAGACTGCTTTAAAATGTGCGAGGACAAATTCCACCAATAATATGGCTGAGATAGACAGAGATATGTGGACATAATTTTGTGGATTTTGGTGGGATTAGAATGTGTGCGAGGAAAGAGTACGAGGTGATGTAGACATTTTTTTTATATAATAGGATAGGGTTACCTGATGGTAAGTGATCACCACCGCCCATGGACACTCGCAACATCAGAGGAGCCGGAAGTGCGTTGCCAGCCTTTATGAAACGTATAGGATCGTTTCTTGAAGGTTGCCATGTCATACCGGATCGGAAAGTTTCTTGGGAAACGCACGGTGGTAGATGACCATTCATCTAGGTGGTCCAT
Source organism: Pseudoips prasinana (assembly GCA_951640165.1). NCBI lineage: Eukaryota > Metazoa > Arthropoda > Insecta > Lepidoptera > Nolidae > Pseudoips > Pseudoips prasinana. The sequence goes on from OX621260.1 coordinate 6,142,406, forward strand.
TTTCATTTTTGGCTATTGGGTCTGTAGGGGAATGTGGTAGAAGGTAAAAGATCCAACAATTCCGCTGAACACTCTCCGCCTCTCCGCAGGGAAAGAGGATCAAGCCAAATAATAGGACCCCTATCGTTCATTCCATGCTTCGCCCACGCACAGGTGAAACAATTGGTAGGTGTTAGGCATCATAGCTCTTGACAACCACCGTGACTCAGTAAATAGAGGACCTGTATTCCGATCCAGAAAATAATTCATGATTACTTAGCTGTATTTTGCGTTCGCGTGTGCGGAATTTATGACACCGCGCACCTAAATCCAGAACGACGAAAATGTCACCATTTTATCACTTCCCATATCCACACCTGTAACCCATAAAGTTTCCCTTTGAACATATCAAATGGCATAAATAAACAAAATGTTAGTCTAACGAGCGGCTCGCGTGGCCCGTGCCCCGAATTATGACAATACGTTTAGTGTAATTGGTTGTCCACATGGTTTTGTAGCACTTTGCGAGTGTTTTCCGGGAGCGAAAAGTGAACTTGCAATTCCGACGTGATCTGATTCAGGGAAACTATTAATCTGCCTATTACTAAACGTTGATTAAAGTTATAAGGATGATGCTCGTTCTAAAGAAGTAACAATTACATTTCACAACATTTTGTAATAAGGGAGCTTATGTTTGAAATCGAGCGAAATTTAAATCTGGCAAATTACTGTCATGTAATGTCATGAGGTTTTCGTTTATAATTCAGAAACTATATTATTTGATTACACCGTGTTGTGTGGTTGTCAGTAACGAATATCATCACCCCGTCTCATCCCGTGAGGGGCGTCGAAGTTGTCCCGTCAGAATATCTACCAGAAAACATGCCACAACGTCTCTTTGAATGCTATAAGCACCATACTGAGATCGCCAGCCTGTCTGTTAATCGTGGTGGTTAAGGCATATCCCTTCAAATGATGGACACAATTTAATTCTGGAGTGCAGCATCATTTGGCTGACTTGATGATTACCTATTTAATTTTAATTGTCTTTTATTTATTTATTTATACTTTATTGCACACAGAAATACATATTTACATTAAAGATTACATATATCATGTACACAGGCGAGCTTAACTCAACTATGAGTTCTCTTCCAGCAAACCATTGTTAGAGTGAGAGCTTATATGAATAGGTTACAAACAGTGCGCAACAATTTGAAATAATTATGAACTAAGGTAATAAAAATAATTCAAAAATAAAACAAATAAAATCTACCAGTGGTAAATAAATATATACATAAACCTGCTTACTAATACTACATACCAAGTTACTTACGTAACTACATACCTAATTATATATTATATATATATAATAAACATATAATATATACATAAATATTAGCTGTCTGCCTGCTTAGTTGATTGTAAAAAGTGTTCTTTTATTTTTCTCTTAAACACGTCAAGAGATGTTGTAGCGCGAATTGAATGAGGAAGAGCATTCCACAAACGCACTGCCTGAACAGTAAATGAGCCGTCATACCGGCTTGAGGAGTGAGAAGACATTCGAAGAAGAAGTGAAGTGGTTGAACGGCAGATTTTTTCTCGCGGGACTAAATACTCAAAGCGTTCACGGAGATATGTGGGAGCATTGGAGTTATGAAGGATAGAATAGAGGAATGACAGAATATGACAATCTCGACGTCTCCGAATAGGTAGCCAATTCAACTGCGACCGAAATTCGGACACGTGGTCATACTTTCGGAGGCCGTAAATGAATCGGATACATAAATTCTGTAGACGTTCGAGCTTCGAGCGAGAGACAGACATCGGCATAGTCAAGAAGAGGAAGTAGAAGTGATTGAGCAAGGTAGATTTTAGTGCGAAAAGGCAAGAATTTCTGTAGCCGTTTTAGGGACTGAAATGAACAGTATACTCTCCTGCTTACTTCTGCAACGTGTTCGGACCATGACAATGTGCAGTCAATAAATATTCCGAGGTTCTTGGCGCATTTGGAATAAGTTATGGGAACGTCATTGTAGATTACTGGAGGTGGACATATATGTGCTATCATGTTAAGCATATACTGGCCACCAATAATGAGAGCTTGTGACTTAGATGGGTTTACCAGAAGGCCAAAGCTTTTGGCCCAATCGCTAATGTTACCAAGATCACTATTGATGGCAGCTATGGCTAAACTAAAATCCTCCACTTTAAAGTGACGATAAAGCTGCAAGTCGTCTGCGTAAAGATGGTAATTAGAAGAGATAATTTTGGTAATAGCATTGATAAATACCGAGAAGAGAAGAGGAGATAGTATGCCACCTTGAGGAACACCTGCAGTAAGATTACACCACTCGGAGGTAGCCTCGTCGTGACGTACCGACTGCGAGCGCCCTCGAAGATAAGAGTCAAACCACACAATTACTGAAGATGAGATATTTAGAGAGGACAGGATACCGAGAAGGATGTCAAAGTCAACTGAATTAAAAGCGCTGCTGAAATCCAGTAACACCATTACCGTTAGTGATTTCCGCTCCATGGCCAATCGGATGTCATCTGTTATTTTGACCAGAGCTGTAGCAGTGCTATGGCCAGGTCGGAAACATGATTGGAAGGGACTTAGCAGGCCTTCGGAAGAGAGATACCGAGAGAGTTGCTTGTTTACAACACTTTCGAGGACTTTAGATAGGATGGGAAGGATAGAAATTGGTCGGTACTGGGATAAGGAAGAAGGATTGGCAGATTTAGGAAGCGGTAGAATAAGGGCTTTTTTCCAAATAGAAGGGAAGGAACTTGTCTCCAGGGAGAAGTTAATAAGGTGAGTTATGATAGGAGCAAGTTCCTCTAGGATAAGGGAGATCATCTGTAGCTGGAGCCCGTCAACTCCTACAGCTTTGGAGGATATAGATCGGAAGGAGTTTTTGATATCTCGCTCAGTAACTGCTGTAAAAGAGAAAGAAGTACAATCTGGCATTGAAAGGTTAGAGAGGTATCTAAGAGTTGAAGATTTGGTGGTGGCATCCAATGCGACTGGTGGCTGTGAAAAGTCAGTGTTGAGGGCATTGAGATCAACAGCTGTAACACTGCCATTTTCACTATTGCCAACACCAAGTGATTTTAGGAAATGCCATACTTTTGTAGTGCTGAGATTATTAATCGAGTTATGTATGTGGCGTCTTTTAGCATCTCGACACATACGACTGCAGCGATTTCGGAGCTTTTTATATACGTCCCAGTTCTCATTCGAAGCAACCTTTCTATAGCGTCTTTTGGCCTTGTCGCGCTTAGACATAAGTTTTTTTATTTCATCCGACAGCCATGGTGCCGGTACATGTTTAACTTTCACTTTTTTAATCGGAGCATGGTAATTATATAAATTTAAAATTAAGCGTGTAAATGTGGCAACTTTTGTGTCCAAGTCGTTACAGTCGTAAACAGGAGACCAGTCAATACTGCCCGCATCCTCCCTCAAACGGTCCAGGACAATATTTTTGAAGCTGCGTATGAAGACAAATTGAGACTTACTTATCCGACCTATCTAAAGTATCATACAAAATTCGCTGCCCTCGACAGCGAATTTTTGTATGATAGATATACAAGATCATGATAGGAAAAGGAGGCCGGCAACTGGCCATGAGAAGATACTTTAGATAGGTCGGATACAATTATTAAATCTAAAAGAGAAGGAGAACTGTGAGGAGCATGATGTGTAGCTTCCAGTGGTAGGATGTGCATGTTGACCGAAGAAATCAATGAAAGAAGCTTACGACTCCGTGCATCATCCTTAAGTAAACAGGTGTTAAAGTCTCCAAGGATTATTATGTTATCATATTGGGGTGCAAGATTTTCCAGTTTAGATTCGAAAGAAGAGAAGTAATCGATATGACATGATGGACTATAATACACCCCCAAAAGCATTTTCGAATGATTTACGGCAATCTCGATAAATAGATTTTCGGCAAATTTTGAATAATCACTTGGAGACTTGTCGACCACCTTATGCTTCAAATCCATGCGTAAATAGATAGCCACTCCACCACACCCCTTTCCAGTTCTGTCATTGCGCACTAGCTTATAGCCAGGTATAGCATATTGTTTCGAAGGAAGTGCTGGTTTAAGAAATGTTTCAGAAACAAGAATAGCATGAATGAGGTCAGAGTCAAAAGATGACAGAAGGTCAGGGTAATGAGCGTGAATGCTTTGAGCATTTATGTGTACCGCATTAAAACATTTAGATGACGAAAACGAAAGATGTGAATAGAGCTGGTCGCGCAGTTGAAGTGATTCATCATCACTAAAAGCACTAGCATAGTGTTCAGACGTAGAGGAAGAAGAGCATGAAAGAAAATCGTCGCAATCGCTACCGGCAGACATAATAAACTAAATAATAATAGCAATACTATAAATGAGTAATAAAATAACAAATATAAAACAAAATACAACTAAACATAATAATAACCCCTACACACTCCTTATACTAAAAAAAATATATAAAAATAAAACCAAACAACTAAATATTAGACAACCAGTGCAGTCATACCACGTTTCATCCGTAACGATAGGCGCCAAAAGCCGGAGTCTTGCGGGGTGTGATTGACATTCGATGAAACAAAATTGTTAAAATGTCAATGTCATAATTGTTATTTCTACACGGAACGCATAATAATTATTTACCTCCGAGTTATTTGTATACAAATCTTAAATACCGTCAAATTACAGTAAGAGTACAATATTAACGTGATAAAATGAGAATGAACATACTATATAATGCTACTAATTAATGTAGTACAAAACATTGTCGGAATACAGCTACCTCAGAAGATTTTATTTCGCCGGCCTGCGAGACCTCGTAGCTGTGGAAGTGTTTGCACCTTTGCCGGTGTCTTGCAGAGACTTTCCCTTTTCGGCTCCCTTAGCAGCATCGCACGCTAGTGGCTGCGTGGCCGGAAACTCAGCCAGGAGAGCACGAAGTTGACTACTAGTCTCGATTTTCCGCTTCGATTGGCCTGCTAGCTGGATTATGATAATACCTGCTGATGTCCAGACCTGTTTTTGGCCATAACTTCTGCGCGCATCCATAAAGACTTTGTGACGTGGTTTTGTCAGGAACTCCGAGAGTGTATAACCCGAACCCTTCAGCATGGTTTTGGCGTTCCAAACTTCACTCCTCCGTGTGTACTGGTGAAAGCGGATCAGGACAGGCCGAGGCTTGCTCTTATTGGCTCCGAGGCGATGACAGACAGCTATATCAGTAGAAGTTAGTTCGGCCAGTTGCATCTTGTCAGTAAAAATACTCAAGGCTGTGGGCAACGGATCCTCATCTTCAGTAACACCGTGTAGCAGCAACACCTTCCTACGAGACGCCATTTCGTGACGGTCCAGCCCCAAACTCAAAAGTTCAACTTGACTCCTCAATGCATCAAGTGTCTTACAGACAAAGGTTCTTTGTTTTTTCATTGTTTTGTCATTTGTTCTTTCATCTTAATCTATTAATATATGATTCAGCTTCAAGCCATTTCATCACATCAGCTGCAAGACGTCCACTCCTGAACAAAGGCTTCCCCAACTTCATTACTAAGGCGATATCCTATAAACGCAACGCTTGGCTGACGGGTTGGCGATCGCAGTATGATAGACATAGTACCCAGAGAAACCGCGTAATTGGTTGATATGTTCTGGATCAGAATCTAACGTCTGGATTTCGTATTTTACGCCAAAACGAAAGTGACATAACTGACAATACGGGGCTCGACATTAGCTTTTATTAAAAAAACTGAAGTTACTTAAACTAACACTTTTCTTTAAAATATTCCAATGATAAAATGAGAATGGCACACAAATAAAAGAGACTTGGTAGCGGAATGGGGAGGTTAGAATTAGACTGTCGGTTCTGTCGCGGGGAGGAAGCTACTTGGAATATGATAAGATGGGATAATAGCGAAGTAAGGAATAATTATAGAAAGGTAGGCAATGTTAGTAGCAGGGCATAACACTGGCAGGATATAATAGTACTATATAGGTATAACGTAACTACTATTGGCCGGTAAATCGGTACTAAGGTGTCGCTTATTTTCCTACAGTATTTCGCGCCAAAACTAAATACACACAATGTTTAGTGCCCTGTACTTTTCATAAGAACTATGTTAGAAAGAAATGCAATTATATTGAAATTAGTTTAATTGGTTATTGCATAGGATTGAGAGCCATGTCTCAGAGGACCCTTGATATTTTTTATTTTTAAGACGTCCGTTTTTAGCGGAGACGCATTTTGACCGCAGCTAGAATCTTATTACGAAATTTATTTGCTCGCTTTACGGTCTTCATATCGTAAAGCTTACTGCAATCTAGGTTACCATAAATTATGCATAATGCCGAGGATTGCAAATACGTATTGTTTTATGTCTTGTTTCGATATAAAGTGACTTGATGGATTAGATATCTGAAGACATTTTGGGACGTTATAGTTTTTTGCGTTATAATAGATACACTATTATATATCTATTGCATTAGCTGCCGTTGTTATCAAGCGTACTCGACCTAAAGCTAGTAATTTTAAAATTAACCAAACATTACCCTTTCTTTATGTACTTACCACTGTTGATACTGGATTACAGCAGTTGCAGAGATGCGTAAAAATTTGGGAGTACAAATTGGGAGGTAGATGCTATATTAAGAGTCTCAGATCATACTAACTACTGGCTTAGTTGTCTTTGTTATGTGACGTGAACAAACTAAAGTTGCTTCTGACTTCTACCCGTTCAAATAATTACACCATCATGCTAAAAATATATGCAGGAATATGTCCTCCATTTTCAAGGTTATTCCTTAACAATTGTTGTCTAAAAATTACATACGGAACCAAGTTAACATACCTATCGAAACACGGAGGTTCATAATAGAAATTGACAGATGGAAATGGCAACACACAATATTAGCGTCTCACGCTAATCTCGCCCGTAACTACAGAATACGGGTCAATATATAACGAACAAAACACATTAAAATCCAATCAACTCGTGATTTCAAAAGGAAGAGAGTTCCAGAGAAGAATGGAATTACTAAATGGATTGGTATACATTTTTCAGCGCCTTCGCCATTGAAAGATCATGTTCCGCGTTCTATCTGGGCGGGATAACATAATTTCTCTTTCCGCAGCTTTAATCACAGATGCGGAAGTAAATAGCCTTTTAATTTATGTAAAATAAAGTATTAACGCATTAAAATAATGCTTTTGGTAAAATTAGATATGCCCATTAACTATTAGTACCTACTTTCAACATAATGTATTCAACTATTTCACAATAATAAATGATAATGATGACAAAGAAAAATGGAAATTTATTAGTGCCTACATTCGATTTTTATTTTGTTTCGAGGGACTGTACTGTTTTCTTTATGGGTGGTACTAAACGCCATATAGTCAAGACATTGGTGTAGCGGTAGCGTGTTCAATCGAACATAATGAGGTCCTTGGTTCAAATCTTCTTTTTTTTTTGGTTGACTGCACGTGTGGCGCAGCAGCTAACATAGTCGCCTCGCCGCTTCATGTCGTGGGTTCGAATCCCGCGCTGGACAATTATTTGTGTGACCCATAAATAGTTGTTCTGAGTCTGGATGTAATTTGTGTCCGTCTATTATATGTTTGTTAAGTACCCCGCGACACAGAGACTAGATTCCTTAATGCGGGGCTTTCGTAAAAAAATAATTGTGAGTTATAAATAACAGTCCAATGTCAGTGGAAGTTGGTGATTACTCCCCCGTGCCTCAGTTGTTAGTCGTCCCATCGTTTCGTGAGAGTAATGGGAAACAAATTGTCCCTGTGTTTGCGCACACACTTGCGCAATGTAATATGTCCCGCACAAATAGCTAGTCTCCATTGAGACTGGCCGTCATGGCCGAAATTCGCCAGGGGGCTACCAGCTAAGTCGCCGAACATCGTTTTCGTGAATGGCGTTCAAATAAATAACGGTTAAAAATGTCTTAATCAATCGAAAATTTACGAATACGATATTCGACGACATAGCAGTCTATATACATATTCTCAGAATTCTAGTCCATAATCTATAAATTAAAATAAATAGGGGTAGACCTAATAAAAATTCGATGAAGCCTACATCATGTAGCCCTTTAATCTTGCTGATTCTTAATGAACCGATAATGGCACCAGGCCACTGGCGCCCCCTATCTCCCTCTTAGGAAACGAACCACAATTACAAAACGCAAAGCCTAAATAGAGACGTGCCATATCACATAGCGATGTAGACAGAGCGTGTCTGTGAATTTGTTTATTTTTCGTTGACTACGTGACGATACCTGCTATCAGACGCGATTGCAACATTAAAAAGAATATGGACCAATATTAAATGACACTTGTTCAAGATTGTATGCCACATGTTTTTGTATAACTAGTCAGTACATACATTATTAAAGTTACTTACTTATCGTATGGGCAGCGGTTACCCTAGTGGCAGAGTTGTTCAAGCCGCCCAGTAGCCGCCATCACTACAACCGGGACCGACAGCTTAATGTGCCCTCCGAAGCACGGAGGTGCTCAGAGATTAAACCTCTTTGGTGGTCACCCATCTATGAGCTGACCGCGACCTAGTTGCTTAACCTCGCTGATCACTTGCGGACCGGTGAGAGCATTTCGCTATGAGCGCCTCATTATTATTGTTTTTATTAATTCCTCATTATTAATGTTATGAAGTTATAATTTATAAAGCTTTAGTTTTTTTTTTTATATTTATAAGTGTTTAGATAAGTATCTCTTGATATTAGCAACGCGTGACTAGCACTTCATTTGACCTCCTACTTACCTGTTCAATTTCAGAATATGATCGTGTTTCAGTAAGCGGGTGATTGAGTAAGGATCGTCAAATTATACATTTTAGGGTTCCGTACCCAAAGGATAAAATGGGACCCTATTACCAAGACTTCGCTGTCTGTCTGTCTGTCCCTTTGTCAAGAGGCTGTATCTCATGAATAGTGAAAGTTAGACAGGTGAAATTTTCACAGATGATGTATTTCTGTTGCCGCTATAAAAACGAATACTAAAAATCGAAATAAAAGAAATATTTAAGGGTTCCGTACCATTATCTAGTTTTAGTACCATTATTAGTAGTATTATAATTATAGTGAAATTTTTGAAGTTATACTTGTTTTGGCGCGATGGAGAAAAATGATGAGAGTGAATTTTAACGATGCGCGCGCACACCGACACCAAAAAATTTAACAGCATGAAGTTAGTTCTAGGTGGTATGAAAATGTATGAGAGTGAATTTTTACGATGCGCGCGCATCGTAAAAATAACAGCATGACGTTAGTTCTAGGTGGTATGAAAATTGATAACTATGTTCAAGTTGTATATTAAGAAGTATAACTTCTAACGCGTGTACATAAGTACACACAAGTTTTTTTTTGCTAGTTTTTATAGATAATGGTACGGAGCCCTTCGTGCGCGAGTCCGACTCGCAATTGGCCGGTTTTTAAGTTTAAATGTATAAGGATCTTTCAACATTTGCAATCGTCACGTGTTCACTTACTTAAACCCCCTTATTTCGAGCCCATCGTCGAATTACTTTTAGCTGACTGATCTAAAAACTAAATAACCTACCTAGATAGAACTAATTGACCATATTCTAAAATTGGTTAGAATTTTTGAATATGAATAATATTGTTAGATAGTTCTTTAGTAAGCGAGTGATTGAGTTCGATTTATTAAATTTTAAGTTAAGAAAAGGATCTCTCTTCTTTCTTTTCTTCTCTTCAGGATCTAACCCTCCAATTCAGTCCTGTTGCCAAATTTCTGTCACAATGGCATTGACGTCTCCAAACTAAATAAATCGTGAATGGAGTTCAAATAAATGAAGGTTAAAAATGACTTAATTAATCGTTAAATCGGCTTCAACGTTGACCATCGATTCCGGACCATGTATGACGTCACATGTGGTCATGGAAGCCGATTTAACGATTGATTAAGTCATTTTAACCATTATTTATTTGAACGCCATTCACGAAAACTGTTCGGCGAGTTAGAGCCCCTGGTCGTTTTCAGAATATGGTCAAAAACATTTTTATAGACGGGGAGGGAGTGAGTGATTGAATAGGATTCGTATATTAATAAATTATGAACTCAATGCGTGAATAGTGTGTTGATTAAATACACTTATTGTGTCAGTATTGTACTAAATAACAACAGTGTTAATTAATATATAATTCAAAGATTGTCTGGTGAAGCAGTGCAATCCTTTTAGGCTAACTGTATGTAACTAATTCAAAATACGTAAAACAATAAACGCGTTAATGTCTAACTAATATCGGTAATACAGTCTTATGGTAAAATATTTCTTAGCGGTTGTATTTTTAAATTGATTCGTACCAAAATTTATATCATCATCATCATCATGTCAGCCAAATTACGTCCACTGCTGGACAAAAGCCTCCCCAAATAATGGGGATATGCCATAATCGCCACGCTTGGCAGACGGGTTAGCGATCGCAGTTAGATGGGCATAGTTCATAGAAAAACGCTACTGCCCGTTCTTTGGTAGGTATTCCCTCGGTCGATTTCTACGCCCCCCACAGGATGAGATAGGGTGATGATATTCTACGCCGTCACCACACAGCAAGTACATTTATATACTTAAATTAATACCAAGTACCTCAAATGTAAGTTCAAGAAATGTACTTGACATTTCCCGCACTTACGAAAGAATGGAAATCCTAAAAGGTTTAAGGACCCAATAGTTTTATTTTCTCCCATACATTTAGTGCACTAAAGGGCGATGAAAAGGGCGCTCCCTAAACGCCCGCAGTACAGTCTGAAACAATTGATTTGTCAAGTTCGTCCGTCTCTGTTGACAAAACGGCACAAGGTATAAACTTAGAGCGGGTACGTTGATTGTTAAGACACGCTGAAAACGCGTCACGCCGAGCTAGCTAGGCCAGTGTCTAGACACTGGGGGCAACAAGGCAAATGACCGACCAGGTTTATATTGTTGGCACGCTAAATAAGTCAACATACTTATCAAATCGGAAAGAGAACGTCACCTTATCGCCTTTCGCCTCGCTGTCAAACAAACGTCAACCTAACGTAAGAACGTAACCAAAACGGATCCGAAACAGCACCGATACTTCGATTCTGCAACGGCCAACCGACGCGGCGACGCCTCGGCTACGGCTGGGTGACGCCTCGGCTACGGCTAGGCGACGCGTCGGCTACGCCTAGACAACGCTTCTGCTACGGCTAAACGACGCCGCGCTTACAGTTAGCTAGTACCGAGGCGACTCGTTGTTACGCTTCCGGAGTTTCATACAAAGAATACTGAGCTGTTCTAGTTGATACGTATGCTTAGCTGATATTTATGCTATGACTTTAAGTCAGCGTTAGGCATTAAGCTTGTATAGTAGGCCCGCTTTAACATCATCGATTAATGCGCTTATCTAAATTGCAATATTTATGTATAATGTATTTCGTTGCAAATAGTGACATGCTATAAGAGATTGAGCTAGACTAGTTCTAAAACAACAGCAGGACGAATTAAAGGTACAGCTTCAGCAGAACTTCCACGTACGCTGTGGCTGTGGAATGTACTGCCTGCAATGTTTTCCCAAGAGACTATATAACACGGTCACTTAAAAAATGAGTAATTCGTCTATTGAGGCACGCCAACGCGCGACTGGTGCTCCGGTGTTGCAAGCGTTTTTAGTCTGCCGTTTATTGGTCTGTATGTCTGTTTGCCGACGGAGTAGTATATAAAGAGTAATGTCTTATATATATATATATATATAATAGTAAGGCAAATGAGCAAGCACGCCTCTGATGGTAAGCAATCACCGCCGCCGAATGAATACTTGCAACACCAGCGTTGCAGTCTTTAAGACGGAAATAAGTTCGCTTCTTGAATGCTGCCATGTATATACAACATGTAACGTAATTAACGCACAACCTAAACACCCCAATTAGAATATTATGTTGTAATCATAATACATACACTGAATTTTTTATTTAACATGTATATGCATTGTTATTTACTAAATTAGTTTTTTGGAATAAAGTTTATTATTCTTTATTTTGTATTGAATGAGGGAATTTGTATGAATACAAATAAAACTGCTATTTTAAAAGTCTTATTACTTTAACTTACAGTCCAATTCAATTTGTTTTGACTGTACAGGCTTAATATGACAATAATTTCCGTAGTTTTCATTGTTTTGGAATAAAAATTACCTATATTAAAAATGATATAAATCGATTCAGTAAACGATTCTGAACAAACTATTTTCAGGATGTGCGTTAATTAAGTTACATGTTGTATACCGGATCCATTATATTTCTAGTTTCACTTACACTATTATCTTTCCGCTGCATCTAGTAACTTATGTCACGGTGCAGAAGCCAACCCTTCAGGTCGTCGGCCCGTGTAGTGGGCACGCCACTGAAACAGCGTGACTGGCGTGACGTACTGAAAATGACTGAAACACGTCTATATTGTTGGAGAATGAGTTTCACTTTCTACACAATGTTTTTTAAAGCACATTTATATTTATTTGAAGTAAAACTTATCTATGAAAAAAGTGGTATGTCTGGACTGCTATATAACTAACTGGCTTGTGGTTCTAGTAAATTGTGACACTGACTGCTTAGCCAGAAGTCGTAAGTTCGATCCATGACAAGTTTCTGTGTGATGAGCATGATTATTTATTCTGTGTGTGTGTAATTTATCTATAGTATGTATGTATGGAATTGGAGATGTTCTCAAGAAAGGGCAGGTCAGAAGTACCCTAAACCGGCGAGCATGTATGAAGAATATAATGACAGTAATCGAAGCAGAAGAAGTATGCAAAGATCGTGACGAATGGAAATCCGTTGTCTCTGCCTATCCCTATGGGAAACAGGTGTGAGTCTATGTATGTATGTATGTATTCAGAAATGTATAAGTATGTTTATCAGTTGTCTAGTGACCATAGAACATACATATGGTAGTGTGTTAGTGGTCCTAAGATAATATTAGATATTAAAATGCAAACAAAATATTTGAAATACCTTACCAGCCATAAACCTCGGACCTAGCTAAGTAGCTATAACAATTATTAAACAGATTAAAAAATATTTTAGTAAATAAATAATCAATAGATTCAAGTTTATTCAACTGTTATTTTTCTTGGAAATCCTTATCGTATTTATATAAAATACTAGCTGTACCCTGCGCGCCTTGCTACACCACTAATTTAAATAATTTGGAATGATAGTGGCGTTATCTATTGAAGATTAGTCGTACCAACTCAGAAACCTTCTTGGGTTTAAGCACAACTGAACACTTTGCTGAAGATCATCCTATGATTAAATTCATAGTTTATGATTCTATAAAGGACATACAGACAAACATTAATTTTTAAATATATAAATAGCGTCCTCTTCGTTGATTTTCAGCCATGGCGGTCATTCTCAATGGTGACAAGCCATCTGCGCAGGAGATGTTGTAGTGAATAAGTTTGTGCACAAAAACGTAGAAGTTGACCCGAGGGAATATCTAGTAGAGGACGGGCAGCAGCTTCTTTCTGAGTACTGCTATCGCCAACCCGTGCCAAGCGTAGTGATTATGACATAACCCCCCAAGATGATTCTTGGGGGAGGCTTTAGTCTAGCAGTGGACTTCTTAGTACCCACTTGTGATAATTGTTATGGTCGAAGGTGTAGATCTTTTTTAGTTCCAACTATTTTCAATAGCCTACCAGTCGACATAAACAATGGTATCACAAGGACCTCTTTTAAAAGCAACATATCCATTTATATAATATCTTCGGTAAAAACTTCACCGTAGGGAATATTTGAATATTTAATTGTATAGATAGAAAATAATATAGTTTAATAGTTCACTTAAAATGTAAACTTAAAAAAATTAAAAAAAGGAGCTACGTCTGCCTACAAACTGCTTTGCAGTTTGGCAGAGGTAAAAATGAATTGTAAAATATTTTTTCTCAGAATAAACGCTTTTTCATTTTTTTCATTACAGCTGTTATGATGGATGCCACAAGAGACAACCACATCCGAAGCTGTGACACACAATAACTCATTTATTGACAGATCCACTTCTATCTTCCCACAGTACCACATGTATATAATTAAGTACGGACAAGTATCGCTATTGTTGTAACTAAATGATTCACATACCGAACAGTTTTGTATGACATTCATAATAATAATTGCAATTTGTCACGTAATCTAGGTCTCAGAATATGAGATCATCACTTCCCTCTGTGTTTCTGTCTAGGAATCCATAATACGATGTACTTACAGCTGACGCCTCGTCAGTAGTAAAACTTACTCTATTAGGGTTGCCATCCGTCCGGGTTTCCTCGGATTTGTCCTAGTTTAGGCCTTCACGCCGCGTCTCATTTGTAAACCGAGTTTTAAAATGTTCGAGTCCCCAGACTTGACTGCACGTGACAGTCGCCTCGCCGCTTAGTAAAGTAAAGTAAAAAAGTAAAATAAAAAAGTATTTATTTGACACTAGTTAAAATACATTCACAGGTGTAAGGTTTAGTTGACACAACAGTTTTGTTTTATGCTAAAGGTACTGAAACTGCTTACCAAACTAGGCTAAAGCCTGTATTTTGGGAAACAGTGTTCAGTCGCGGAGTGCTGACTTGTTGGTTGCCGACACTGAATGTACTTCAGCAGCTTAGTTAAATTATATTGAGTAAATCACAATGAATGGGTAGTTCCTTAGTAAATATTTCTATTATTATACATCCAACTGTGGTATGTGTATGTGTGTGTGTGTGTGTGTGTTTGCGTGTGTGGGGGTGTGTGTTTTTGACTGTATGTTTGGGAATGTTAACATTATTCAATATCCTTGAGTAGGTCTTCAGTTATTTGTATAGTGTGGCGGGTTCGTGGACCACTATTTGTGTGACCCATAAATAGTTGTTCTGAGTCTGGATGTAATTTGTGTCCGTCAATTATATGTTTGTAAAGTACCCCGCGACACAGGGATTGGATTCCCGAGTGCGGGCGTTGTCTTTAAAAAAAATGTGAAGACTAACCTACGCGGGGCATGAACGCGTTACAACTTAAACAGCACCAGGATATCCGGTGGCTGTATGAGAAGTGCAGGCGGTTTTCACCAATAGAAAGCTATATTATCAGTGACACAGACTGTATTCCATTTTAAAAACTTTTAAGTCTTGGGCCGCCCGCGCCGCCGCGCTGGAAGTCGCGACATTGGTGCTGAGACTCGCGCGCCTCGGTGTGGACAACCGACGAATCGACTCTGGCACTGGCAGTGAGGTTATGGTGTCACATGTCCGGGTTCAGCGCTAGAAAATCCGGGGTTTTCACGCGCCTTATCCTGGTTGCCAAATATTTAGAGATGGCAGCCCATATCCGGGGTTATCACGCGTCTTGTCCTGGTTGCCAAATATTTAGACATAGCAGCCCAAATCCGGGGTTTTCACGCGTCTTGTTCCCGGTTGCCAAATATTTTTAGATGGCAGTTCAAATCCGGGGCTTTGTCCTGGTTGCCAAATTTTAGAGATGGCAACCCTATAAACTATGAAGTTCATAGTTATATACACAGTGTGGCGTCGACTGTACAACTAAGAGAATGTATGTTGACTAATATCTTGTCTTGTCTGCTTGATAGTATGGTGCACACAGCACAGGTCCCATGTCTTATGTGCTGATAAATGGCAGTTTAGTGATTTCTTCTAACGCGCTGCCCCAGTCTAGCGGTACTTAAATTTTAGGGGAGGATAAATAAATAAAATAAGTGTTTGAAAAAATTGTACGACGCCAAAATCTTAATTGTATTTGATATATACTCTGGGCAGGCATGTTGACAAGGGATATTATTTATTTATTGATTAGTTTGTTATTAAATGAGGTTATCAGTGAGGTTTTGCCAATTGTTCTGACATATCAAGCTATATATTTCCAATATAAGCTGACCTGTCACTGTATGGAAATCATATACAATGTGGAATCAGCTTATACTGGAAATGTATAGCTTGATATGTAGCCGTGTGTACAATCAAAATTTAGGAATCCTTTATGAATATTACAGACTATAGTTGCTTGGTCGTTCTAATACATTAATTTCTGACGGTATTTCCTTCTGCGGTCCACTGGACCTACCCACTGGACACTGGGTTATGAATAAAATAGGTACAAATTTTATTATAGCGAAGCCTTCAGTCGACTAGTGGACTTAGCTGTGATCTTTGTCGGGGTGAATGGAACATAATAGAACTACAAAATTAATAATAATTAGTATAGCACTATGCGT
This sequence comes from Pseudoips prasinana, assembly GCA_951640165.1. Classification (NCBI taxonomy): domain Eukaryota; kingdom Metazoa; phylum Arthropoda; class Insecta; order Lepidoptera; family Nolidae; genus Pseudoips; species Pseudoips prasinana. The sequence goes on from OX621260.1 coordinate 6,158,674, forward strand.
GCTAATTGTCTGAATGTTCACCATTGAGGTCGCCAATTAGTCAAATATGACGTTAATTGTTAAATCAGCCCGGCATTACGTATCTATCCTCCTAAGTTAAACTAGTTTTTTTTATGTATATATTACGATGGTAAACGAGCTAGTGGGGCACCTGATGGTAAGTCCGCCATGGACACTCGCAACACCAGAGGACCCGCAAGTACGTTGCCGGCCTTTAAGAATGGAATAGGCTCGCTTCTTGAAGGTGGCCATGGCATACCGGATCGAAAATACTTCCGTAGTTAATTGATTCCACAGAGAAAAGTTTCTAGTGAAACACACGGTGGTAGATGACTATTAATCCAGGTGATAGGGATGAAATTTCCACTTTTGGCTAGAGGGTCTGTGGCGGCAGGTATAAGCTCGAACAATGCCTCTGAGTCCTTTAAGACTCACATTTTCTAAAGCTTTTTCTGTTGTGCTACTCGTATCATATCCAAGATGCAAATATAATATATAATATTAAAAAGTATCTTGTTTCATTAGTTAAGAAGCACATGGCAAAACTCCATTTTAGGGGTTCTCTACACGACCCTATTTATTACGAAGCTTCCGCTGTCAGTTCGTCTGTCGACGCGGTGTATCTCATAAATAGTTATAGGTAAACAGTTATTTTTTACAGAGTGTTTATTTCTATTGCCGCTATAAAAACAAAGAAAAGTAAAATAAAGACAAAGAAATAATAACCCCTTGAATGTTACAGAACCCATCGTGTGCGAGTCCGACATGCACGTAGGCGGTTTATGTGGATACCGTGATCTAAAATTTAAATTATAAAAATGATATAATGTTATAATTCAAGCACACTCATTTTTAAAACACCAATAAAGTGTAATTTCCGTGAATTTTGCTCAATGTCTCAATGTTAAATGAGTGAGTCGGACTCATACTTGGCTGGTTTATTATTTTTGTTGAAAACAATTAACAACCATCAAACAGTAGCAAAATTTCGCCACTATTGTAACGAAGTATGAAATAGAAGCGAAATATTGCAACTGTCTAATGTTTGATGTTAATAAACCAGAAAAAATACTACTACCCCAATCTGTCAAATTTCCGCAATTGAAAGTGAACCTTATGTTTTTGTGATAAAGTTGAAAATCTATAAAAGAAATTTGGCGGATTGGGGTAGCTGGATGTGCTGGCGTCTGTACACAAAAGATACACTTCAAACAAGTGTATAGAAGTCATGAACAAAAAGCTGTAACTTTTGTAATAAAACTTAACTTAGAAACATCTCGATTAAACTAAATATGTAACGAAAAAGAGCTGGTTAAACTTCGTCCCCCTGTTTGGAAGTATTGGACGCTACTGTACCGCAGACGCAAGTCTTCTCTTATGGTGAATATACACTAGAACGTTTACTTGTATATGTCAAAAGTGACTTTGAAATGAAAGGCGAGTTGAAAAAGCAAATACATGGACAAGTATATATACTAATATTGTAAAGAGGTAACGTTTGTGAGTTTGTAACGTTGTAAGGGGTAATCTCTGGATAGAAAGCTACGTTATTGTGAACTGTCATAGGTTGAAAAAAAATTATCCCGAACTTTTAACCCGAAGTATTACGCGGGACAAACGGGCTGGGACAAAAATATTTATAACGCGGAACGAAATCCACGGGCACTGCTAGTTAGGTATAAAGGGCCAGTTGGCGTGGTTGCCTTTCACGCCGCAGATCGTGGGTTCAATTCTCAGTCTGTTTGTCCTGAGTCTGAGTGTAATTTCCTAAATAAGTATGTATTTATCTGGTTTCCATAGTACAACTTGCGCTGCTTAATTTGGGATTAGATGGCCTGGTGAGAATAATGTCCCAGGATATAACTTTATTTTTTTACCACTACTACGATGTCTTACAGACAACCAAGTATGGAGTGGATACACGGAGGAAGGGGGAAACGGTAGATTGATGTAACAACAAGTCATCTTAATGTATACTTACCTACACTAAATAAAAATAATACATATAAAACGGGATTATTATTCTGTTTTAATTTCCTATTTGGAAGTGTATGTTTTAAATCTTTCAATGTGGGCTGCGCACCGACAACCAACATTATAATATGAATAATTTGATCACATTATTTTTTTTATATTAATTTTAGTTTTATAGTAAAGCGTAAGCTAAATCTTATTAAGTAAATAAATGGGAAATCATAAATTTAATCATCCGGCGGGTCTTGCATATTACAACTTAATTTATATTGATATTATATACGTAGTAGTGTACTTAATGATTAGATAATTATGACTATTTTAGGTCTGTCAAACTGTGTCTCCCCATATTCCGATAAAACCTGCAAAATATTGAACAAAACACTAAATAACTTTTCTATCTTGTTTCAGGTAATTGGCGTTTCTTATTCACCATGTCTAAGTGAAGGCGAGTTCCCACATAACAAAATTTTTCGGCCAATGTTCCGTCCGTTCACAAAAGAGAGGTATGTTTTACCGCATCGACCTTAGAAAAGAACTATGTACTGGTAACCTAGTTCCACTTGGATCGATGGATTTCGACCTTTTACTAAATGATTATGATCATGGTATCATGCGGTCCGGTCATGATATCATTCGTTAATCTATACATATAATAAAATCGTAGGAAAGTCAAAACTGTACATTGAATATTTTTTTAAAAGGATGATCTAGAATCGACATCGACTCCAAATATATAGTTTTTAGAATTTTTGTCTGTTTGTCTGTATGTATGTCCGGGCTAAACTCAGAAATTACTGCATAGATTTACTTCAAATTTTGCATAAATATTACTAAGAGGTCGGGTCAACATATAGGCTACATATTATCACACTATCACCTACGGAGGAGGAGCTGGGATAATTTATAAAGTTTAACGCGGGTAAAACCGCGGGGAACAGCTAGTAGCCCAATAAGCCGATTACGATTGGCTACCATCGTAAACTGAATTTGTAAATGGAGGAGCCGTTTAAAGTACGATTGCCATTAAGTTAAAATTCGATTAAGTTATAGTTAGAAAAGTTAAAATTTAAATAACTTAATGTTAGGTTTAAAGATTTTTTTATTTGTCAACTAGCTGTGCCCCGCTGTTTTACCCGCATTGTTACTTCTTCACGTCTTAACGGCTGGAGTGATTTTAATAAAATTTGGTATGGAGTTGGCTGACACCCTGGATTAACACATAGGCTATAATTTATAAAGTTTAACGTGGGTTAAACCGCGGGGCACAACTAGTTGTAGATAAATTACACCCAGACGCAGAACACAATCGAGCTCACAACAAAAAGATTCGTCCCGGATGGGGATCGAACCCACGACCTTCGGGCTTAGCAAACATGGTCACTAACCAATAGACCAAAATGCCAGTCCAGTGTTAGGAGCAATATCTTAAATTTGTCATTTAGTTTATATTTGCTCTTCATTCATAAGATCATTGGTTACTTAGAGCTGAGTAAATATTAACGAGCGTAGGCAGTCGTCTAACGGCAACGACAATCGCCCCATTATACCTAGCACGGCCATCGAACTCGCACCCACATGGTTGTCATTACTGCATACGGGTGTAGGCCACACTGCACTTGAGTCAATACGTTTATTTGGGACTTGTCCTGAGGAAGATGTACTACTTGTAACATGAGTAAAGTGATAGCTCAAAAAAGTTTATAATAAGTCACTTCGATTGAACTAAAGACAAGATTTTATTATTAAAACTGACGTGAAGAGCTAACATAATGAAAGATAGGAACGTGTTACTCACGTAATTAATTTTATGTTGGATTTGGCCAACCGTTTCGACTTCTTCTGTCGCAACGAGCCGCGCGCGCCCTCGCACAAAGTGCGAGACGGGACGCGACGTCGTGCGGGTCGCATTCGCCCTGAAGATGACTTCCCGAAGAAGTTGAAACGTTGTAAATCCTACATAAAATTAATTACGTGAGTTACTCGTTACTATCTTTCATTAAGAAAAGATTTAACTAAGCTTTTTTTAAACAAATATACGGCCCACGTGATGTTAGCGGATACTGTGTCATTTAAATGAATAAATATCTTAGTACAAGTTACACGCTGCAAAACTAGGCAGAACCTGTACTACGGCAAACAGACAACTGAGAAATATAATAATGATCAAATCAACGATCAAAACCCACGACTTTAGGAACAAAAACCGGGACCAACTGCGCTCCGAATCCCGGAGACGCTCAGAAATTATACAACTTTGGGTATACCCATCTATGGACTGACCGCGAGCCAAGCATGATCTTCTGAGAAGGTCGAAACTGTTGGCTGATTCCAACATAACATTGATTATGTGAGATGCCCGGTACAATTTTTAAGAATACTTGACTCGAAATAGACCGCGCGTACCCATAAGATGCCTATTCACTCTAGCCTTGAATAAACCCATGTTGTATGAATCTGGCAGCACGTCGTTCGGGAGGGTGTTCCACCGCTTAGCCGTGCGTATGATAAAGGAGAAGCAAAACGCTTCCTACGGCAGAATGGAATGTCAACAAAAAAGCGGTGAAAACCCTCCCGACGCCTGGTAGCCCGATGAAAAAAGGGGGAAGAAGGATAAGTTCATGGAGGTCTTGAGCGCATTCTCTGGGCTAGCCAATACATACATAGACTCACGCCTGTTTCCCAGAGGGGTAGGCAGAGACAACGAATTTCCATTTTTCTTCGGACACCTCCTTTGCCTCGTTTACTATCATTATATTTTCTATACATGCTCGCCGGTTTAGGGTACTTCTGACTTTTCTTGAGAACATCTCCGATTTGGTGAGAGAATGTTCTACGAGGTCTTCCCCTTCCGGTTGTGCCATTCACACAGGCCAGGTATACTTCATTTGTCAATCTTCTTTCATTCATCCTTTCTAAATCCCCAAACCAATGGTGCCAATAGTCTTGCAGTAATCGTAACGTAGCGGAAAAGCCTCATATTATCTAGCAAATAGCCATGAATATTCACTACCCGTCTCTATTGCGGGTACATTCTACAAGTAACATTAGATTAGGGCTGCCATAGCCCCGATAAGCAGGCTGCGGTGCTGTACGAAAACATGGCTAAAATCTCAATGTATGCAGTTCCACCATAAGCAAATAAAATCAATGTAATAGTGGAAGTATAACAATTATTTAAATGATCTATATTTATAAATAATTTATTACATATGAATGAAAGAAGATTGACAAAAGAAGTATACCTGGCCTGTGTGAATGGGACAACCAGAAGGGGAAGACCACGTCGAACATTCTCTGACCAAATTGGAGATGTTCTGGAAAGGGCAGGTCAGAAGTACCCTAAACCGGCGAGCATGTATGAAGAATATAATGACAGTAATCGAGGCAAAAGAAGTATGCAAAGATCGTGACAAATGGAAATCCGTTGTCTCTGTCTACCCCTCTGGGAAACAGGCGTGAGTCTATGTATGCCTTAAGATAATGACTGTGCCGAGTTTATATGTTTTGATTTTATTGACTAATCTAGCCAAATATATTCACGAATACGAGACGTCAGAGGACAAAATAGTGCGAGAAAAGACAAGGCGGAAGGACTTACCTTCCAAATTAACGCCTTCTTTAAATATAGTGAAGCATAGCTCGTACTATCAATCGGTGGAGGTTTTCAATAAGCTTCCTTCGGAATTAAAAATTGCACTATATTTGAAACAATTCAAAAGTAAATTGAAAGCGCATCTCCTCGAAAGATGTCTGTACTCTTTAGATAGTCTGTAGTATTTTATTTTACATGATATTATTATTATTGACATTTTGGTTGACATTTTATTTTCAATTATGACATGTTCTAGATTGACGTATGTATTATTTTGATTATTTTATATTTATGTTTTTGGTTATAAGATTAGATTGACGTATGCATTATTTTGATTATTTTATATTTATGTTATTGGTTATTAATGCTTATTAGAGAATTAAGATAATATTGATAATTGTTATTATATTTTAATCATTTATGTTACATTCAAACACAATTGATATTGTTTATGAATAAATGACTATGACTATGTATGTAATTTATTATTTGGCCTGTTGGTATAGTGGTTAGTGATCTTGACTGCTACACCAGTGGTCGTGGGTTCAATCCCAACAAGGAATAATCAAGGTGCGATAAACACGATTATTTGTTCTATTTGGTTGTAATTTATCTATTATATGTAGGTATATATTTCGAAAAGGTTAAGTACGTCAATCAGTTGTCTGACTTTTTATTTATTACTAGCTGTGCCCCGCGGCTTTACCCGCGTCAGATTTTATAAATGCTTATGTGTATAAATGCCTATGCCTCTGTGTTAATCCAGGGTGTCGGCTATCTCCATACCAAATTTATAAAATCGCTCTAGCCGTTTAGACATGATGAAGTAACACACATAATATATTAGTGTGATTCCTTACGAGTACGGTTTTATGTTTTTTGTGTACTCGTATTGTAATTTTTATCATATATCTTATGCATATATATCTCATATATTATGTTTACTGTACCTATATACAACATTTAACGTAATTAACGCACACCCTCAAACACCCCAATTAGAATATTATGTTGTAATCATAAAACATACACTGAATTTTTAATTTAACATGTATACGCATTGTTATTTACTAAATTACTTTCTTGAAATAAAGTTTATTTTTCTTTATTTTGTATTGAAGGATGGAATTTGTATGAATACAAATAAAACTGCGATTTAAAAAGTCTTATTACTTTGACTTACGGTCCATTTCAATTTGTTTTGACTGTACAGGGTTAATATAACAATAACTTTCATAGTTTTAATTAGTTTTGGAATAAAAAATACCTATATTCAAAATTATATACTTAAATCGATTCAGTTAATGATTCTGAACAAACTATTTTCAGGATGTGCGTTAATTAAGTTGTATAAGATGTTGTATAAGAAATTATCGAATTTTACTAATCATAATTCTACTACTTGTCATAATTTGGTGACTAATAGTTGTATTTTAGGAAAACAGTTCAAAGATTATTATGTTGTAAATAAATGAAATATTTAAAATATGAGGAACCTGAATGACACTTTAACAACCCTGTGTTCCACTGTGGAACAAAACTTCTTCAAGCAAAAACATATATGACAACACGACGTCTATGACATAATCAGGTTAGTCACATCGCCACTGATAGCGCAAACAATTGAACCATTAAGTTTTTGTGGCCGGGCATCGAACTGGCGACCGTGCCCCCATGTCTCCCCTGTTTCCGTTGCCGATTTATTTGTGGACTTGAACTTTGCAGCTTTGTTCACATTAATGGCTTATGTGTGGTCTACTGGACTACTAGAATAGCTTGTTTATGCCTTAGACAATTTTATAAATATTATTAACGTTGGCCCAGCAAATTATTTCATTTTATGGAGTAGATGGTCCTTTCAGGACATTAGCATTTTTTGAGGATTATTTTGCGTTTCTAAGAGAATGATGTATGATTGTGTTTTAAAATCAATATTTAAATACATACATACAGAGACTCACGCCTATTGCCCAAAGGGGTAGGCAGAGACAACGGATTTCTATTTGTCACGATCTTTGCACACGTCTTTAGCCTCGTTTACTGTCATTATATTCTTCATACATGCTCGCCGGTTTAGGGTACTTCTGACCTGGCCTTCCTTAATATAATAGACGAATAAGCGAACATATATCAGTATTTATGTTCGCTTATTAGTGTTTTGAATGATTATTGTAGTAATTATCTTACATTACTGTGATTGGTGTTATACCATTTTAATTAATTAATAAATGATAATAATAATAATCATATTTTGTACGATCAAATGTCGAGTGGTACAGAGTAAATAATATAATAGAATAGAATACTCTTTATTGTACACCATAAGAATACATAATTTATAGGATATTACATAAACAAGTTGTACAAAGGGCGGTCTTATCGCATAAAGCGATCTCTTCCAGACAACCTTAGGATGGATAGGAGCTGAACAATAGCTAATAGCAGTGGGTGTGCAACAAGACATACACCAAAATTGTGGTATATCCATAAATAAAAGATATTTAATAAATTTACTGTTAAAAAGATGGAAATGTAAAATAAACATAATTAAATAGGTAACTAAATAAGAAAAATACTTTATTTAACGTAGGTACCATAAATTATACAGACAAACAATGTTCTTTGACCAGCTTTTTAAAAGCTGATATAGTCGGGGCACGTTTAATTTCGATAGGCAAGGCATTCCATAGTCGAACTGCCTGCACACTAAACGATTTTCCCATAAAAATATATTATCAATAAATATGAAAATGAATGAAATAAATGAAAATGAACAAAAGGATAATTTTGATAGAAGGTTGTCTAAGGATTTTCAGACGAACATTAAGTTTTTCTGGAAATCCGTTAGATCAGTAAGAGGCATAACTCAAACCTCAGAACTGAAATCCATACGAGACCAAGATGGAAATATTGTGAAAGGGGAAGAATGCGTGTTAAAACGTTGGAAGGAGTATTTTGAAAGTTTGTATGAAAGAGGTGTAAGTTCACTAAGTATAGACGAGAACAAATGTAAAGATGAAATTGGTATGGATGAGATTGTGAAAGCTATTAAGGGTATGAAATCAGGTAAGTCACCAGGGTATGACAGGATAACTTCCGAGATGCTGAAGGCTGGACATGGCGTCATAGCGAGTCAGCTGTACAGCCTTTTCAATCTATGCTATACCACCGGCCAAGTGCCAAGTGATTGGTGCAAGGCTGTCATTGTACCTCTTTACAAAGGGAAAGGCTCACGGCAAGACTGTAAAAACTATAGGGGCATTAGTCTGCTCAGCGTCGTTGGTAAGTTGTATGCAAAAGTATTGGTTGAAAGAGTTGTGAAAGAAACCGATGCGAAAATATGGGATGCACAGGCGGGTTTTCGGAAAGGAATGGGATGCACGGATCAGGTCTTTTCTCTGCGAAGTATAGTAGAGAAGTTTTTGGGCAAAAACCAAAAGGTCTACTGTGCCTTCGTAGACTTAGAAAAGGCTTACGATAGAGTGTTGAGGAATGAACTATGGTCGGTACTGTCCATGTATGGGTTGAACGACAACCTTGTTCAAGCACTGAAATGTCTTTATAGGGATTCCAGAGCTTGCGTGAGGATTAACGGGTCATACACCGAGTGGTTTAGCATCCAAAAGGGTGTTAGACAGGGATGTGTAGCGTCACCGTGGTTGTTTAACCTATTCATGGATAGCTGTTTAAAAGATTTGAAAGAAAGTGAATGCGGTGTAAGGATGAATGAGTTACTCATCAAATGTCTGCTTTACGCTGATGATCAAGTTTTACTTGCATCATCGGCGGACGAGTTGCAGGTGATGGTAACAAATATGTATGAATCCTTTGAAAGGAAAGGGATGAAAATGAATGTAGGTAAGACGAAAGTAATGGTATTTGAGAGGGATGAATACACGACAGCGTGTGATATTGTGATTGGAGGAGAGAAAGTCGAACAGGTGAATGAGTTTGTATATTTGGGAACTTTGTTTACGAGAGATGGGAAATATGAAAAAGATATTGTTAGAAGAGTAAATGCGGGGAACAGAGTGAATGGGGCACTACACGCCTTTATGAGTAGCCGGCAAGTATCAAAGAAGGCCCGACTAGCCGTGCACGATGGAGTGTTAGTGCCAACTTTAATGTATGGAAGTGAAAGTTGGGTATGGCAGAAAAAGAATGAAAGTAAAATAAATGCAGTGGAAATGAGAGCTCTGAGAAGTATGTGTGGTGTGACTTTGAGAGACAGAATTCGAAATACTGATGTAAGAGAGCGTTGTGGTGTGAAAGAGGATGTAGTCACAAAGATTGAAAAAGGCATGCTGAGATGGTTTGGCCATTTAGAAAGGATGAATGAAAGAAGATTGACAAAAGAAGTATACCTGGCCTGGGTGAATGGGACAACCGGAAGGGGAAGACCACGTCGAACATTCTCTGACCAAATTGGAGATGTTCTCAAGAAAGGGCAGGTCAGAAGTACCCTAAACCGGCGAGCATGTATGAAGAATATAATGACAGTAATCGAGGCAAAAGAAGTATGCAAAGATCGTGACAAATGGAAATCCGTTGTCTCTGCCTACCCCTCTGGGAAACAGGCGTGAGTCTATGTATGTATGTATGTATCAATAAATATAATATAATATAATATATAATAATATAATATCATATAAAATATAATATCTGTTCTATAGTTCTTGCTTGGTCTTAGCTCGGATAATGTAATTGGGTTGAAATTACTATTATTATGTAAATAATTTAAATTCCGTGTGGTTTCCGACCCATAGTGAATAACAAGGCCACCCCATACCATGCCATCGGTGTCGTTAAAGGTGCCTAAGAGACATACATTTAGATTTTTACAAGATTTAACTCGTTGAATTGAATTCGCTTAATTAATTATATCGTAAATGTATTTTATTTGAATTTTAATTGATTAATATATGTTGTTTTATATAATGTATTTCATAACTTTATGTACAAATTGTTTGATATGTGTTTTCTATTTGTTATTTATAAATGTTATAAATGTCGCTGTCACAGGCACCAGTCTCTCACAAATGCTGGTTGCATATTTACATATATTCCCTAATTAAGTATGCATAATTTTCTTAAATTGTTATGTATGTGAAATGTAACCATTTCTTGTGAAGAGTGAAATAAATAAATAAATTGAAATTGAAAGTTGTTATCTGTCAATTATTTAATTAACTGATACTGGTCAAGGTAATGTAAAGTACTTCGTCTGCGAACGTTGTGCATACATGTAAGTGCCGATTTCACCGTTAAAATTAAACGCGATCAATGGACGCTAAACTCAGTTACAGGAAGCGGAACCGAGTTTAGCGCCCATTGATCGCGTTTAATTTTAACGGTGAAATCGGCTCTAAGTGGACCTACTCACAGTGGATTAATCTCTCTGTATTAGATTCGTACAAACAAATTGTGAATAGGTTGTTGGTGTGCCTTATCAATAACAATGAAAAATACATCAGGTAGTCGGGCAGCAGTGCCACCTGTGTACTAGCTACCACCTAACTGCGGTCACCAACTCGCATGACAAGCGCGGTGACTAAGACAAACCTCTCCAAATGGCAACGTTATAGAAACCTTTGGAGGAGGCCTATGTCCAGCATATATCAGACTGATCATGATGACAAATGCTGTATGTGCATCTATTAACGGGCTTGGCAAATGCTTGCTTTATACTGCACCCAGGACAGATATTTGTGGGCATGAACATGTCTGGTTGTCCTGAGTCTGGGTGTAATTATCTATATAAGTATGTATTTACAAAAGAGGCAGTATATGTAGTATATCAGTTATCTGGTTTCCATAGTACTAGCTCTGCTTAGTTACGAGTCAGATGGCCGTGTGTAATTAATTTCCCAAGATCTTATTATTCTTAAATAATTAAATTCATTGCAGATTTGCTGTCAAAGTGTGCTGATGCGTGATCTATCACTAATAGCTTGCTCTTTTTCTTTTAGAAAATGATGAAACAAAGAATGGTTTTCCGAGCAACAAATTTCAATTCATGACTCCTCTGCTGGACGTTTGCATTGGACTTGACCTTTCGGGAAACCTGGACAGTAACATTTTCTACCATGTTTCCAACCAAAAAACAGAACATCCATAGGCAGAATACGTTTTTATAACGTTTATATCATAACCAGATTAGTCACACCACATTTGCTAACACAAACAATTCAGTTTTTGTGACCGGGCATCGACCTAGACCGCGCTTCGATTGCTCTTTGCAGTTTTTTTATCATTGGGTGCTCATGTGTTGTTTACTAAAATGGCTTTTTTAATTTTTTGATAGTGGAAAAATAGACGCAATTTCTTTGCATAAACCAGCTTTACATTTTACTCGGTGGTATAGACTTTCTCAGCCCTTGCGGGTAAAACTAAACTTAATCTTATACTTTTGGGAGCCTGGGCGGCAACCTTGGAAATCCTGTCACCCACCATAACGCAAAGCTAAGCAAACATCGTTATAAATACGCCTAATACCCGATTTATTCGACCATTTTGCTTGGGTGACCGGACATAGCACTAGAGACTACTTACTTTCTTTTCGTATGGGCAGTGGTCATCCTATTGTACTGTGTAGTTAATACCTTTTTTTTTCGTAAAAGGAGGAAGTTCCACAGGGTACCCAACTACCATAAAAAATGGCGATGGGGCTGCAGTAACGGTGTTAATTAGAGTTGTTCAAGCCATCCATTAGGCCTCAGGCATGGTTTAATGACTGTTGCCTAATGGTTAAAACCGTGACCGAAAGCTTAACGTGCCCTCCGAAGCACGGAGACGCTCAGTAATTAACCCACTTTGGCACAACTCACCCATCTATGGACTGACCGCGAGCCTAGTTGCCTAACCAATCGCTTATGCATATGGCTACGAGCGCCTAAAGACCATGCCCCCATGTCTCCCGGTTTCCGCTGCCGATTTATTTATAAATGAACTTCGCAGCTTAACAAAGTTGCTAAGTTCATTCATGAAGAAATAAATAAATCCTTAGGTTACTAGGAATGGTTTGCACTTTCTCTTGTTGTCTTTATCCAAGCAGCATATTTCACTTAATGGAATAGACCGTCTCTGCCCTTGCAGGCCACTTGCATTTATATATAGAAAGAACTCTTGGAAAACCTGGACGGCAACATTTGCAACTATGTATTCAAACATTTCAAACATAAATCAAAACCTCTTTAATCATGCGCTCTTAGCCAGATGCTCTCACCGGTGCGTAAGTGATTGACGAGGTTAAGCAACTGGGCTCACAGTCAGTTCATATATGGGTGACCGCCATAGTGGTTTAATTTTTGAGCGTCTCCGTGCAACTGTCATTAAGTCATGTCAGAGGCCTACTGGGCGTCTTGAACAACTCCGACACTAGGGTAACCACTGCCCATACGATAAGTAAGTTATCATCATCATGTCAGCCAAAGTACGTCCACTGCTGGATAAGAGCTTCCCCAAAGAATGGGGGGATATGCCATAATCGCCACGCTTGGCAGACGGGTTGGCAATCGCAGTTTGATGGTCATAGTGCACAGAATAACGCTGCTGCCCGTTCTCTGATAGGTATTCCCTCGGTCGATTTCTACGCCCCTCACGGGATGAGATGGGGTGATGTTATTCTATGCCGTCACCACACAGCAAGTAGTAAGTATCACAAAATCAGCCATTACCGCTGTTATAACATTTGAATTATTAAGTTTTCGAGACTGGACATCGAACTAGCAACGGTGCCCCCTAATGTCTCCCCTGTTTCCGGCACCGGTTTATTTATGGATGGAACTTTGCAGTTTGTTATCATGAGTTGCTTATGTGTGGTCTACTAAAAATAGCTTGGCCTTTGTATTTTCGTAAGTGGTCTAACAGATTTGATGCACGTGTGGCGCAGCGGCTAAGACAGTCGCCTCGCTGCTTCATGTCGCGGGTTCAAGTCCCGCGCCGGACAACTATTTGTGTCACCCATAAATAGTCGTTCTGAGTCTGGATGTAATTTGTGTCCGTCTATTATATGTTTGTTAAGTACCGCTACACAGGGATTAGATTCCCTAGTGCGAGTGTAGTCTTTTTTTTAAACAAACAAAACAACTTTATAAGCTCTGTCCTAGGAGCGTATTTTACTTTCCGTTTAAGACTGTTTCCGCCAATGCAGACAATTAGCATTTAAATCTAGAGATGCTCGATGTAAGCGGTCGGCGAGGTTAAGCAACTAGGCTCGCGGTCAGCCCATAGATGGGTGACCACCAAAGTGGTTTAATTACAGAGCGTCTCCATGCTTTGGAGAGCACGTTAAGCTGTCAGTCCCTGTTGTTGTCATTAGACAATCGTTAAGCCATGTCAGAGGCCTACTGGACGGCTTGAACAACTCTGACACTAGAGTAACCACTGTCCATATGATTAAGTAGGTATCTAGATTTTAGGTAACTCGGTTCTTTTATCATTAAAATAGTTTGATCGTGATAGTTCTAAGCTATTCTTTAGTTGTGTTTTCAATTCTTTGTATACTTTTATTCCTTGTAAACCAATAGTCGGTAAAGTGGGATATAGAATGATAAAGCGCCGGTTTGATGTGAGAACCAATAGTTAGTATCGTTTTTTACCTTGAAAAGGGAGGAGTTCCACAGGTAACCACCAAAAATGGTGATGGGGCTGCAGTAAAGCTGTTCCTGCAGTCAGACCTTCCGTCCGGACCTCGGAATTCACTTGTGTATTTGCCTCAGTCCCGATAGGTGCCAGCCCACAGTTAGCGGACTCCTCCAATATTTGACCCCTTTTTTCTATGCAGGCTATCGCTCATGGAGGCCTGAGATCTTCTTCTGCGTCTCCCAACTCCTAGATCTCCTGGCGTGGGCGGGAGGAAGTCATTAGCCTTTCCCGTTCCACTATTTACTATTAAATACATATAGGAATATGAAATTCACATCCTACATTCGACCAGAAGATTCATTCATCATCATATCAGCCGAAAGACGTCCAAAGACAAAGACCTCCCCCAAAGATCTACACAATTGCCGGTCTTGCGCCATTCGCATCCAGCAGTTTCCAGAGTGTTATTGCAGCAAAATGCAGAATTTTACATTATTTTACTAGTCGAAAATAATTCTAATGGTTTGTTTTACAATACATTTGAATGCACGAACTTTTTCGAGCTTGTTTACATATTTGTAGAGCGATGTTGACTATGGAGGCCTATAAATCCAAATAGGCACGATTCCGGCGCAGAACCAGCGGAGCACGCAACGCTCGCGTCAATTCAATACTGCCATTCACCACCAGCTTCCAGTCACCGTCACATGGGTAGTAATGACCTTAGCTATTGTAATTTAAAGACCACTTTCCAATGACAAAGTGTATATTGATATGAAGTTGATTGTACTATACAAATGAATAATATGCTATGAAAGGTAAAAATGTTTGTTTATTATTTTGTTTTGTGGTTTTTTAATCAGGTGGTATATTAATTAATGGCACTTCGTTTCTATTCCTTAAATTTTATTCATTTATAAACTGATGGCAAATAATGTTATTATTTTATTTATTTTTCCTGAGTCAAAAGGTTTTTATAACTGAAATTCCTACTACAATAAAGTAGTTGTAACTGAAAATGCAATAAGCAATCAAAAGATTAAGCTAGAAAAAGAAAAGGTCCGTTTCTACCTTTTATCTTTTATCTAGTACTAGCTGTGCCCCGCGGTTTTACCCGCGTTCAACTTTATAAATTATCACAGCTCCTCCCCCGTAGGTGATAGCATGATAAAATGTAGCCTATATGTTGACCCGACCTCTTAGTAATATTCATGCAAAATTTGAAGTAAATCCATGCAGTACTTTTTGAGTTTAGCCTGGACATACATACAGACAAACAGACAAAAATTCTAAACACTATATTTTTGGCTTCGATATCGACTGTAGATCACGCCCCAAGTATCCTTTTAAAAAAATATTCAATGTACAGTTTTGACTTTCCTACGATTTTATTATATGTATAGATAACATTTTTATTCACCTTGCTTTTTAAATTAAAATGTGCTTCGGTCATCTCGAGTCTAATATTCCAAAATATTCAGTACAAGTTTTAATGTTAATATTTTTTGTAAGCACCAAAATGTAATGTTGAAAGTAATAAATAATTAAAGTAAAATAAATATCCGATACATACTACGTTGCGCCATCTAGCCCAAACTAACCAAAGCTTGGATACTAGACAACGAATAGAAATACTTACATATATGTATACTATAGCGCAAGACCGGCAATTGTGGAGATCTTTGGTGGAGACCTTTGTCCAGCAGTGGACGTCTTTTGGCAGATATGATGATACATAAAATACACAGAAAACACAGACAAAGACATGTTCGTGAACATAATTATTTGTCTTTTGCGAGGATCCAACCCGTAAACTTTGCATCAGAAAGCAAGTTCACTAACATCTGAGCCACGGCTGTTGTTAAAATACTTTTTCTATTTCTGTCTTGGTAATTACAAATCATTTAAAAGAGAAAACTTGTTCTGAAAATTTTCAATATTAATCAAACAAAATTACCGATGCACATTTTTCGAAAGGGCTTAAAATAATTTTAACCTACTAATATAATAAACGCGAAAATATGTAAATATGGATGAATGGATGTTTGTTACTCTTTCATGTAAAAACGACTTAATGGATTTTAATTAAACTTTACAATAATATAGCTTATACATCAGAATAACATATAGGCTGCAATTTATAAAGATATTGTGTGAATTGTCCAAAATATGACGATAAGTGTCAAGTAAGTAGGAAAAATCTACCATCTGCGAGCCATTCCGACGTGCACTGCCAAAACCGCTAGAGGTACACATCCTACTAATATTATAAATGCGAAAGTTTGTGAGTATAGAGATGTATGGATGTATGTATACTTTTTTACGCCAAAACTACTTTAACGTGGGTGAAACCGCGGGGCATAGCTAGTATCCTATAAAACATCTAAATAAGCGTGATTAAGTGATAAAATAAATATCGAAGATAACCAAATGGCCAAATAAAGATGCCACAAACGTCTTATAAAGTACAGACGCCAGCACATCAAGCTACCCCAATCTGTCAAATATCCCCAATTGAAAGTGAACCTTATGCTTATGTGATAAAGTTGAAAATCTGTAAAAGAAATTTGACAGATTGGGGTAGCTGGATGTGCTGGCGTCATTAGGCTAACGCTTCCTTTGACGGGTTGGTTGGCGTGGTTGGTATATGCTTGCTTTTCACGCCGCAGGTCGTGAGTTCGATTCCCACCCAGGATTTGTGTTCATGAAAATGTCTGTTTGTCCTGAGTCTGGGTCTATATAAGTATTTATTTACATAAGAAAAGTAGTTAATGTAGTATATCAGTTATCTGGTTTTCATTCCAAGTTCTGCTTAGTTTGGGATTAGATCCTGGGACATTATAATTTTTTTTTTTTTACAATGGCACACAGATCATCCTAGCCTCAAACTAAGCAAAGCTGTACTATGGGTACCAGGCGACGATGTACATACTTATATAGATAGATAAATACTTATATACAAAGAAAACATCCATGACTCAGAAACAAATATTCGTGCTCATCACACAAATATTTGCACTTACCGGGATTCGAACCCAGGACCACCAGCTTCGTAGGCAGGAGCACTACCAACTAGGCTACGGTGACCGGTTATTATCAAATAAAGATGCCACACACAAGCGTCTTATAAAGTACAACGCTTTTTTGATGCGTCATCACTCCTCAAATTTGCATGGCAAGAACGTTACGACGCTACGAGCCTCTAATAAACCCATTGTTGTCTGTTGCGAATGATTAATGGGGTTTTAGGTATTTTCTACACTTCCTTTAGGTTACTGATTTCTGCATTTTCGGTTTTGGCACAGTTTCTACGGCTCCAAGTTATCTTAATAAAGACATTCTCATATTGATCTCTCTACTCAAACTACTGATAACAAAAAACGAGGACGTTTTTAATTCGAACATATTTGTGTTTATTTATTTATTTTTGTATAATTTCGATGCGCCTGACATGTTGAAAATATGTAAATTATTGTATTATTTTTCTGCACTTTTTAGTATAAACAAAAATGTGAAAAATTTTAAGAGAAACAAAGTCAATTAATAAATATTTGTGTCTCTTGCATTTTTATACTGACTTATGTTTTTTCTAAATGAATAAATATCTTGAGACAACTAACACGCTGACATGTGATCTAAAACTAGGCGGAGCCTGCACTATGGCAATTGATAAACATGCCTATTTATTTCTTAATACATACATATCTATACATATAATAAAATCGTAGGAAAGTCACACATTGGATTTTTTTTAAAGGATTCTTCGGGCGTGATCTGACCTTTTTTTTTTGGTAAGGCAGGGGGAATGTCTACGCATGCCACCCGCAAAAAGTGTCTGCGTGGGTATGTCGGACTCGCACCGACTAAACCTAACCTGCCGTGGACTTCTCTTGGCGCCTAATGGGGGGAGCCCCGGGAAAGCGGGTATGCTGCTCCGGTGCCCCCCTTTTGCACCATGTCCCATATGTTTGGGACACGTACCCTAAGAGGGCTCTGAATTGTCCTCGCATATTGCCCACTCCTGCCAGTTCGGCACAGCGACTGCGCCACAAACAGTTCGCTATCTTCCCGGGACTGCTTGCAAGTGGCGGCAGTAGAGGACACTTCTGTGACTACCGCCGCAGCCCCGAGGGGGAGTTGGGCTACCGGCTGCCGCCGCCGCCCCGACGCCTCCTCCGTCTGCTTTTCTTAGCATTCCATGGATTCACCGTGCAGTAAGCGGGTCCGTCGCGTGTTAGTGGAGGGAACACTCTACAGAATCTGAGACTTGCCACTCAGATGTAGGTTTAAGGGGCCCCCTGTGATGCCCTTTTGCCCCCTCACCTTCTCTGTCTCTCAGTGTCTCTTCCTAGCCCTATATATTATTTTTTATATTTCGGAAACCTATTAATGTGGTACTTAGACGTGTACGTTATCGATCAATTATTTTGGAATGGTAGTCCTCTGAAGACTGGTAATCGCTTAGGAAGCAAAGTTTCTGTCTCCGTCGCATGGTCTTTAAAAGTTTCTGTATCGTTTGCTTTATACAATTGAATAAGTAATTTGGTTTTTCGGATATAATAATTTTCTCTTAGCCGAATTTGGGCCACGGCAGCCAGTTTCCAATGGAGACTACCCATCTGCGCGAGACATATTATAGTGCACAAGTGTGTACAGGGGCACTTCCTATTCCATTCCTCTCATGATCCGATGGGACGACTAGCGACTCGACCGGAAATAGGCCTGGTATACGAACGACGGCTTTACCTGCTCTCTGAGGCACGGCGGTATAACACCGCCAACTCCCAGACTTCAGGCTGCTACCGAGATATTTTTAATTTTTTGACACAACCCGGGACTTGAACCCAGGACCTCGTTCTCTGCTGGTGAACACGCTACCGCTAGACCAACGAGGCAGTTCTTTTCTGATATACGTAACCTTCAAAGCTTTTATTGGCACATTAGTATTCATTCGGTCGATAATCCCTACGATAAGACGAGAGACGATAAATTACAGACTACGAAACACGTAGAGCCACTGAACCAATTTATTTGTACCAAAGATATTTGGGCGTAGTTTTACCTGAAGTTGTTATTGTGAGTGGAGTACGACCAAGCTCGGAGGGCGGAGAGGGTCAGCAACGCAAATGTGTTGCAAGCGTCATAGGGTCTGGTATCCGTATATCTTCAGCGGGCAGTGTAGTTCTACCGGTCTTTATTTTGTAAGTTCTAATAAAGAGTGGAGTAAGGTCGATAGAGTTTGGAAAGGAGAAAGGATCAGCAATGCAAGTGTGTTGCAAGCGTCTATATTTTATGTTTTTTTTTATTATTGTTTTCATTATACACATATATACATGGAGACCTTTTAAATTAGTAACACAAAGACCTCTCAGGGTCTATCTGGGCACCATTGAGCCGTTAGTTAATAATTTGCACGGTATTTCTTTTATTATATTAACGTTTTTTTGTTAAGCTTTATGTATCAATAAATGGTATGAAGTGTGTTTTTAATTTAGATTTGAAGCATTTTTCTTTATTTAGTTTTATGTATGGTTGCAAATTTTGGGGACTTTCGGTTTTTACCTAATTTTTGTGGAGAACAGATTTTTAATACATCCCAAAACGTGGTAAACAAGCAAGATGCAGTAAGTGACGATGAATGGGTGGTTCCTCTGTTTCGTATGTCTCTCTTTGTTAGGGATCCCGTATAAGTCTATAGTATATGTTCCGAATTAGGTATGCCCATTTGACGGTTGGGTATTAAATTAAAACCCAACCACAGCAGTTTGTGGCATTCACATTAAAATAAGGCAACGACGTCTTTTGAAGATTTATTTTATTTCCAATAATTAGGTACTTGAAATTTCGAAGTAACAAAGTTAATTTGTACGTTTGTAAATGCATGGTGATTGCCCATTAAGATATGGTAATTTCGTTATTTTGTTCATAGTTTTATGAGGTGTTTGTATGTTTTCATAATAAGTTGTGAAACGACTCCTGCTGTGATTCGTAATATATGTTACAAGCGACCCGGCGCCGCGGCTTCGCACGGGTAGTTATACAGAAAGTAAATTACTTTTTTTGAATTATTACTACTTTGGGGCTAACACTAAGATAACAACAATTATTTACACTTACTGTATCTGGGTAGCGCTGGTTATCGTGATGGGACTTGCCTTTCACGCCGCAGGTCGTGGGTTCGATTCCCACGCAGGTCAGATATTTGTGTGCCTAAACATGTCTATTTATTTATATAGGTATGTATTTACAAAAGAAAAATAGTATATGTAATATATCAGTTATCTGGTTTTCATAGTACAAGATCTGCTTAGTTTGGGATCACATGGCCGTCAGTAAATAATGTCTGAGAATACTAGTATTGATATAATATTGAATTATTTTTTAAATTTTATATTTTTTCTAATTTTAAGCTGAAACCAACTGTGCGACATCTTTAAAATAACTTGTATAAATTTAAGTTGACACATAAATTATTGTTTGATTAGATGTTAAGTACGTCCCTTCATATATTACAAGCGCCTAGACTTCAATATTATTACATACCCTGTGTTTAAGTGCAGATACAGTATGGGAGAAGGAACGTCACCTCTGAACCGGGCGGGTGAAGTCACGCCGATTGTTAGGTTCCGTTCATATTGGGGGAAGCTTTCTACATATTGCCTTGTTTATGTAGCGTCAGTGTGTCAAAAAGGGCTCATTTTAAAGGCAAGATCTGAGTGTGCCCTGAACGGGGCTGAAAAGAGAAAATATTTCGTTCAATTGTGTTGGTACACACGGCTACATATCAAGTTATACATTTCCAGTATACGCTAATCCCGCGTTGTATAGGATTTCCATACAATGACAGGTCAGTATGATATGTAGCCGTGTCATGTCATTTTGTCTTTTCCGTTATCAGTAAAACCCAAGAAGCTACGAAATAGTTAGGATTGGTATAGGTTTAAAGAACTTTATTTCTCATAAGAACTTTACAGCTCGCTTGAATGAGATACACAGATATGACAAATTAAGCATGCATAAACCAAATAGGTTACATCAAATTTAAAATTTCCTAAATATTTCATTTCAACGTGCACAGTTAACGTTACTTTAAAATATGTAATATACAACACAAAAATAATCAATTAACTAATTCATTGCACGTCAGAATAAATATTTAAATTATTAAGAATCAAAATTAAAATTAATATATTGTATAGTATTCTTCTTATGTCATTTAAGAATATAATTTGTTTTTTTTTTATAGTTGTAATTATAACTTTTGTTATTTACGAGGGCTAGTTTACATCATCACTGTGTGGTAAAATACTTTTTTAAAGTGGAACGGAATCTGCCGGAGATACACCTCTGACACCACGTATAGCCATCGGTCTTAAGCCTGAACTCTACCTATGGGTAAGATTACTATATCATTGGACCTGGTAGAGAGTCTATCTGTGTTTGCACACATGTGTCTCCCATAATTTTTCCTGTGTTTACTGCTTATATCTCTTTACCGAAGATTTTACGTGACCAGGAGCACTATACACAGTAAACATATATGTATTATGGGATGCGTGCAATGACGATGACCCGAATTTTATACGCTTTTTGTTCGCCCAAAAGTTCATATATACATATAGCTCATGGGAAGTTTTCGGTGACAATGGCGCAATTTTCATGAATTTTGTTCACCCAAAAAGCGCTCAACGCCCCCGACGTAGTTTTCGCTCCAAAAAAGTATTATTGTGCATTTATTTTGGAAGAAAATTTCCCAATTGGAGCCTAAAATCTGGAATTTGGCGGTGTCCTGCGTGTTTTCGCACACCTTTGTTATGAGTACTTGGCTCGTCTAGTCTACTGTTTCTATAAAAGCCATTCTCCATGCTACTAAATGCAATAGTTGCCTTCCGTAACCATAATAATCCTAACTTAACGACACTCCAAACAGGATTCTAACGGAACCATTGAACTATTCCTAGTTGAATAACCAGCGATGGAGTATAAACCCTGACAGCAGTGGCGTAAGCGATACATCTTATAAGTAATCCGATCTGCTTGTCTTGATTGTAGTTTTAAAATTAAATGTACTTATTTATACAGCAGAAAAGCCGCTATAGATGCAATATATCGATAAAGAAACTGAACGCTTAGTGTTACTACGCCATTGGCAGACAGTAGATTTCAAACAGATCTGTGATGGCTTTTTTAATATGTCCTTTACAGTTCGCCTCTTAGCTAGAAAAATCTGAAGTTTCTGCGAATGACAGATGCTTCTGAACAGATGGCTGTAGAACATTAGATGCGAATATTATAAAAATGGTGGGATTTAAGGTGTCGGTGGCAGTGGGGAAGGGCGATATTTTATAAGTAAAGCCACAGCACAGTCACATGATTGTAACGCATGCGGCATGAATAGGTTAATTTAATCAAAAGCTATTCTGCTTTATAAAATTATTACTTGTTCTTATTAGTATTAAATTATTTAATATACATTTAATTCTATTATGTTAAACCTGAATTGTAAAAGCATTTGGTTTTTATTTATTTATTTTGATAAGAAACAAACGGTCATACAGAAGAACTTAAATATTTCATTTTTTACTTAAAGACCTATAGTTTGCTCATGGATTAACAAAGTATTAGTTGATGAGCTAAGTTCTAAGATACTTATGAAATTTAAAAAGGTTATACTAAAGACAAAAACATTTTTTCAATGATGTTACTGTACAACAGAAAACATCAATGTCTGCTAGTTTTTCGCTATTATTATAAAGTTCACAGGCACGCCTTACAAACATGTTCTTACAATAACAGGTTCTACTTTTGGGGATAGAAAATAAATCTTTTTTACGGCATTGACGCTCTTGTCCACGAGGTACTCTAAAAGAAATGCTATGCAGAAGCGAAGCGAAGATTTTGCGATACATATAAACGCAAGGTCCATTTTGATAATAATATTCAATTCTTACAACTATATATCGTCTAAATTATTCATTACAAACCGCAGATCGAAATATTTACATGTACCTAAAAATTATTATCCAGAATCACTATAAATATGTATGTGTGACTGTTGCAAAGCGGTTTTTTAAAGTCTACATGAGTAAAAAAGATATTTATTATTTATTCTATTTATATAAGCCCAGTGCTTAGTGCAGAGGCTACCAATAATGTAAGATAGAATTTTATTTGATTTCCGTATTAAATAGAATCGATGTTGTATATAAAAGAAGTCGAGGTGAGGAATCGTTTTATTTGGACCCTACGCCACTAATCGGTGTAAGCTTTTGGCTTCGCTACGGACATCATTTCAAAAACACTATCTGAATTAAATTACGTCACGAGCTATACTTTCGGATATGGTTCCAATGATTTATAAAATAAAAATAATATTCTGGGACATTATTCACACACGGCCATTATTTTATTGTAATACTTAATAGCGACTTACTTAGCACAGATAAGCTCTTTTCGTGCTTAGAATTAAGGAAATAAAATAAATTACTTAACTAATTTAAAAAAATCTGATCGCAAACTAAGTGGAGCTATGGAAACCCGTAACTGATATATTACACTAATTTTCTTTTGTAAATACATACTTATACAGATAATTACACCCAGACACAGGACAAACAGACATGTTCATGAACACAAATGTCTGTCCTAGGTGGGAATTGAATCCACGACCTGTGGCGTGAAAAGCAAGCATTTACCAACAAAGCCAACCGGCCCGTCTAAAATGATTAGGATAGAAGTCTAATACGAGTAGGAATAGGATCATGCTTGTATCTTATTTTATGCCAGGTCAGAAGTACCCTAAACCGGCGAGCATGTATGAAGAATATAATGACAGTAATCGAGGCAAAAGACGTGTGCAAAGATCGTGACAAATAGAAATCCGTTGTCTCTGCCTACCCCTCAGAGAAACAGGCGTGAGTCCATGTATGTATGTATCATGCTTGTAAAACTGAGCAGAGTTCAATTGGTTAGGTATAACAAGCAAATGCATTACTACAGTACTGGGGCTCTACCGGCTAAGTCGCCGAACATCGATTTCTTAAATGGCGTTCAAATAAATAAAGGTTAAAAATTACTTAATCAACCGTTAAATCGGCTTACATGAGCACACGTGACGTCATAAATAGTCCGGAATAGATTGTCAACGTTGAAGCCGATTTAAAGATTGATTAAGTCATTTTATTTGAAAGCCATTTAAGAAATCGATGTTCGGCGACTTAGCCGGTAGAGCCCCTGCTTGATAAAATGATTACTTGTTCTTATTAGTATTATATTATTAAAAAAAAACATTAAATTCTATTATGTTATACCTGAATTGTAAAACCGATTATGTAATTGTTAACCTTTATTTATTTGAACGCCATTTAAGAAATCGATGTTCGGCGACTTAGCCGGTAGGGCCCCTGGAACAGAACTGTTTATGTATGTACTTGTAACATAAAACGTTGACATAAAGATAACCATCAGACTTTCGTCGAAAACTTGCAACCTTTATCTGCAGTGTAAAAGTCCCGCAGAATGCAGCGTGGCGGTGTGGCCACCCGCGGCGAATGCGGTATGCGAGCATGCTAAACTATGCCCTGGGTGCCTGACTCTGCTAATACCTGTATATATTAGAAAGGATTGGGTTTATCGATCTGTTTGACTCCGATTGTTTAGGGACGCGGGTCAAGGTGCTGTTGTTAATTGGTAACGATTCAATAGGTTTGATTAAATATGTAGCCTGGCCTATTGGTGTAGTCGTTCGTGACCGTGACTGCTAAGCTAGAGGTCGCGACTTCGATCTCCACTCGGGACAAATCTTTGTGTGATGAGCACGATTATTGATTCAGTGTCAAGTAATCACACTAATATTATAAAGAACTAATATTACAAACATACACACTCAACAGTATATGTTTGTTACTCGTTCACGCAAAAACTACCGAAAGGATTTCGGTAGTTTTTGAGTGAAGCGTGAACGTGACCACGACGTCACTTCGAATCCCAATTTCTTAGGTAGGGTTCAACGAAGTCACCTCTAATCCTATTTTGTTTCGTGGGGTTGCTAGTAAGTATTACATAAAAAATAAACGCAATAAAACATGCTACTGCACATCGTACAACATGCTTACCAATCCTGGTACTATTCTCGTAGCAGCTTCCGTCAAAACAACAATAAAACGAAACACAGAATAGAACGTCTAATCTAAAAATGAACGCCCAATTTCAAGACTTAAATCGACTTCGAGAAAATGGATGTTATTAATTGTGATGTTACGCAATTTCTCCGTTATTTTAACGGATCTTGAAAATTCTTGAAGTCTGTTTTCTATCTTTAAACAGTAATGATTATCTGTGATCTTACTTTAGCAACTGGAAGTTGAGAATTTATTTATTTATTTATTTATTAAGGTTAACCAACAATTGTTTACACATAAACATTTACAACTTAAACAGCTAGGGTGACAATTACAAGTGCAACAATTAATTACAGGTTAACACCACATGCACAAAAATAACGGCTTTATATAATGTTTTAACATTATTATAACTAATTATGGTACTACTAAGTGAAATTATACATACAAAAAATAAGTAATCAATTATTATCATTCAATAAAAAAAAAAACAAAAAAAATGGTATGAGAATGTGTGATTAAAAGTTAATTGGTTAAATTAGGTTGATTAATATTTAAATTATGAATAAAATTTACATTATTATAAACAGATTACAAAATTACATTAATAACATTAACAGAATTAAATTATAAGAATATAATATAAGTTAAAAATAAAAACAGGTTAAAAATAAAAACAGGTATAAAAATAAATTACATAGGATTATTTACAAAAGCTCGTAGGATCTTATTTATATTATCATGGTGTATATCAATAATGTCACTGCGGCCATTAATGATTTTGCAAAATCTAGGTAAAGGAGAGTTCGCACCAAGCACAGTTCTTCGAAGTGGCGGACACAGGGGTGTTATCTGATTCCTAGGGTATCTAGAGGGCGCATGGAACCTAATAACACTGCCGCACGGAGTTGATAATGTATTTGTCTTTAACCTCCTTGATATCTAAGCAACTAAATATATTGAACCCAAAGGTTCAATTTAATTTTGGAAGATGCGAATGTGTATCTTGATTTATTTATTCGACAGTTGTCTCAAACATCCTCTTAGCATGTGTGTTAAAAGTACACTTAGTTAAATGAGCTGTCGACGTGATTTTCACTACGAAAACTATCCTTACTGCCTCCGGAACAAAAACCTCGTTAATGTGTATCCAACAAATTAAAAAAAAATATATTATTTATTTTGGAAATGACATACATTACACTTTACATAAATAGTGTTCAATCTCCACTAATGTAGTATATATTAGTTTTATAATTGTTATTATTATTACTCACTCACATGCAATTATTCTTTTTGGTGCTAGTGCTTAAGTGGACGTTGATTCTTCCAACGTGTTATGTTTATCGTTAGTGAAGTAACGTTATAGGTTATTTTTAATTATTTATTTGCAATTGTTTAGGATTGAATTTAAAATTTGTGGATATACATATAACCATTCATCCAGACGTCCGCGTCGACTGTACTTTAACATATTGCCAGAATATTTATCACCCAATTTAAAGTTAGTCAACTTTATCAATAATATATTATAAAATCCTGAATTATTTAACCACTAAACGTATGGGCAATGGTTACCCTAGTGTCTAGACTAGTTCAAGCCAAGAGGTATAAGTTGTCTGATGGCTGAACTCGAGACCGATAACTTAAAATAAAATCAAAGCATAGACACAAGAAATTAAAACCCTCGCCGCCTACAGACTTACCGCACTCCTAGGTGACACAGCAACAAACTCACGTTCAATTTTAGATTAGACGCACTTACGACAGTTTTAGACGCAACTCAAAAACTATATTTATCGGATGACGGTACAATTGAAAGATTAGGGTTGTAACTTGTAAGTAGGGTTGTTCCTACAGCTATTTTCGTCTGGTGAGTCAGAGAATCCCGTGTGAAGTTGCACTCGTTTTTTTCTCGCATACTCGGCGTTTTAATGAAGCTCAACACAGCTCAGTCCTGTCTTTTGTTTTTCAGTTTTCTTTCTTTTTCGGGACATGAGACGAGCTATTGTTTTAGTAATTTGCACATCGTACATTTGGATGATGTTCTGGAGAAACTTTTTGGAAGCCAAGATGTTAAGTAGTGCTTTAATGAGAAATTAGTTTTGACCATAAGACACACATGGATTTATTTTACTTTTTTGAGATTTGTATTTGAAATCAATGAAAATTAATTTGGTCTCATATAGTCCTCACCGTCGATATTTAAGCATTTATTTCGTTGATTGCGCCCATGGTGAGTGTAATTAACCCACTTTTCGTTTAACACAAATATTAAGGCGGACAAAAAAAATATGTCCATGTTTGTGACAGTCTGTTTTATAGTAGTTCCTAAGAGGATGGATAGAAATTTGAATGCTAAATAAATCTCGTAGCTCTTAAATATAAAAACCGATTTTATTTCATCAGAAAGCTAGTTAATTGAGAATGAGAGATGGTTATTCACACGCTTTGTGAATACATGTGACCCATCCATCAGGTGACCCACTTGCTCGTTTACCACCCTATTATATGAAAAAAAAATGTCCAGCCGTTCAAGAGATACCTACAGAATATCTATTAAGTCGTGGATTTGTGTAGCTCAGATTATAAGCATTAGCTTATTGAATTAACTTAGTTAAGCACCTTATTAAGGCTTTACACACATTTTATAGACGCAGGCGCACGTTATATAATGCAGTAAATCGGCACAAACGTTATTTATTCAAGGTCAACGGTTACTGCACCGTGTCACCGTGTGCATAGGTTCATATATGCTAATAGACAGACCCTAGAAGCAGGTTATGGAAACAATATTTTTCTAGCACCTTACCTGGCAAACGTTAAAAGGTAAATATTTTTATACTTACCATATCTTTCATGGGAATGT
Source organism: Pseudoips prasinana (assembly GCA_951640165.1). Taxonomy (NCBI): domain Eukaryota; kingdom Metazoa; phylum Arthropoda; class Insecta; order Lepidoptera; family Nolidae; genus Pseudoips; species Pseudoips prasinana. The sequence goes on from OX621260.1 coordinate 6,186,818, forward strand.
GTTGTAAGATGAGGTGTGCTTATTGCAATGGCGTAAAAGCTAAGTGCGTTCATTCCAAGTCTGGCTGGTTGACTCTTGCAATTAGCGCGGAACACCACGCTGAAGGGAAATCTTTTACTTACGCCATCTGCTATACTGTGGGTCAACAAGTTTCGCTTACGATCTTCAACTACCGGTAACATCATATGAGTATAGTTTGCCATCTGTATTTGCATTGAACAGGAGTGCATAAGAACGATGAGAAAATTTGAATAATATTAATATAAAATACTGGCTGAAAAACTCTTCTTTGAACAGAAGTGCTGGAGAAAACTGACTTATCGAAACCTTCATACAAAACTGATTGATATATTCTCGTATTTTCTAGAAGGTTAACCTACATGACTGCCTCGTTGGTCTAGCGGTACCGTGTTCACCCGCAGAGAACGAGGTCCTGGGTTCAAATCCTGGGTCAGGCTAACAGTGATTTTAGGACTTTTCTGTGAGAGAAAAATTCTCAGCATCAGCCCGAAGTCTGGGAGTTGGCGGTATTATACTCTTGTGCCTCGGAGAGCACGTAAAGCCGTCGGTCCTGTACCTGACCTGTTTCCGGTCGTGTCGCTAGGCGTCCCATCGGATCAGGAGAGTATTGGAATAGAAAGTGCTCCTGTGTTTGCGCACATACTTGAGCACTATAATATGTCCCGCGCAGATGACTAATCTCTGTTGAGACTGGCCGCCGTGGCCGAAATTCGGTTAGGAAGGCATTATAACCTAATTTTTCACATAATTTCACGGTTCACATTATTATCGAGTGGTGACCTAGAAGTGGGAAGTCATCGTAGGCCGATCCCCTACAAGGTGGACCGGCGACCTTAATAGGGTGCCAGGATGCGTTTTGGAGGAGACCTTTGTTCAGCTATGCTCATCTTTTGGCTGTTATGATGATGTTGATGATGGGTTCATATAACAAGTAAACTTTCTGTATCCTCAATGTTTGTCATCGATTATTAGCAGCAGTCTTACTCTAAGCATTGATTAAAAAATATCGTAGTATGTAGTAGTAAAACATAGTGCACGCGGCAAGATTTGCGTGCATGACTGATTTATTTTAAGATCTCTTATAATATCAATTCTTATCATACTCATTCTGGCATCAAAATAATTAGCATATTAACAATTAGCTGTGCCCCGTGGTTTTACCCGCATTAAACTTAAAAATTAACACAGCTCCTCCCCCGCCGATGATAGCGTGATAATATGTAGCGTATATGTTGACCCGACCTCTTAGTAACATTCTTGCAAAATTTTACGTAAATCCATGCAGTACTTCTTGACTTTAGCCCGGACATACCTACAGACAAACAGATGAACAGACAAAAATTCTAAAAACTATATTTTTGGCCTCGGTATCGATTGTAGATCACGCCCCAGGTATCCTGTTTAAAAAATATTCAATGTACAGTTTTGACTTTTCCTACGATTTTATTATATGTATAGATAAGATATGTATAGATTTTATTAATCTCGTGTAAATAAAGAAAGCGAAAATACTGTAGACAAATATCGTGTTCTATGCCAGACGGGTGTCGGATCATCTCTCGATGTATCGTCACGCGATATCGATATGAATATCGAAATACCATGGAATCGATGCTTGCACGCGATTGTACTCATAACTTGTTTGAAGTGAGAATGGGTTGTATAAGGAACTGGGACTTAGGAATGAGTATTGTATATTGGTGGTATTTGTGTTGGAGAATCCGAGTGATATTTGTACTACTTCCATGATAATTCAACCGAGTGTCGCTAGATTTTAGTAGATTTTAAATAAAACAGTCGGGTAGAGGTGGTTAGTGACACTTACCGCCAAGACAGAAAAAGTTAAAGGCTAGTAACGCAGTTGCGGCCCCTCTGGTGTTGCATGAGTTCTCGGGTGGCGGTGATCACATACCATCAGTGCCTCTAGCACGAGTTCCTGCAGTTTACTTACTTCATCACAAGTACAGTTTCGTCCCATACATTGAGCACCAGAGTTTTAGTTCTTAATAGTTTCCGCGAGAGGCGCTGGTGCTCAATGTATGGGAGGAAACTGTACGTGTGATCGAGTAAGTAAACTGCAGGAACTCGTGCTAGAGGCACTGGTACCATATCGATATATTACATAGCTTGGGAATACTTGTCTGTCTGTCGCGATTTGACGCCAAAACTAGTGAATCGATTTAAATGGAATTTGGTACACAGAAAGTCTAGAACCTGAGAAAGGTCATAGGCTAATTTTTGATGCGAAAAAGGGGTTGAAAGGGGGGGATGAAAAGTTGTATGGAAATATCGTAATTTTAAGAGATATTCTGAGTACAAAATGTGCGGTGCGGGCAAAGCTGTGTTTATTACGCCGGAAGTACGTCATTATTACCCGGATGTATCAATAAGCACTTTCTTTTCGTTGTTACGTCCACCGAAATGGCCCAATGTCGCAATTTCGTATTAAATTGCTGGAACCTCTCTAGCTATATCGGTGGCAATTATTTATGAGGTCAAGATTCTTGAGATGATAAATAAAAATATCGGCCAAATCGAGCACTTACGTAGAAGTTGCATAGTTGAAGGTTACATGTTCATCCAAATAAGCTGGGGCCCGAGACCTTTTATTTTTTACGTGGTGGAAATGCTCAAGTCGCCTGTAGTGTGGGGCTCGACCCACTAAAGCCTAGCCAGGCTCACAGTGCCTGTAGCGGGGGCTCTGGGTACTCGTGAACGATCTCGCCAGTACCCCCGCTGCACACTTATGCCCGGTTCCTTTATTTTACGATCCGTCATTGGACCAACGTTACCATCCGTAATTCAGCTACCGATACCGATGCAAAACTAGTGTTCCACAATGCCCTACCTGCGACGAACATCCGTAGTTTAAACCACCTACGACTCGTTCGGCGATGAACCTCTCGCTCCTCTTTACGATTAGTTATAACAAAACGTCGTACGTCAATTATGCAACTAAAATCATTTATTATTCTGTAATATTATGTGAGTAATAGTACAAATTACTGTACTTATAGTTACAGTAATAATTTAATTTGCGTTTAGGTTTAAAATATTTATAAATCATTAGTATTGAAAATTTGATGTTACGAGTGCATGGTGTGAACAAAACGCGTAACAGGAAAGCGCATGGCGCATGCGTCTGTCGTCTGACGTCTGTCCAAGAGTATTTCATGGTTTCTAAAGAAGTTTTTAAATTGAGTATTTAATCTAAGGTTTGTGGTTATGAAATCTTAGAAGATAGAAAAATAATCAACCCTTTCTAACGGAAAACAAAGCCATGAATTCTCTATCAGTTTCAGAGCTAGACATCACGGAAATCTCCTCAAACACTATGTTAACTACCAAAATCAAATACAAACGACTGGTATACCGACCGAATTCGACTAGTAATCAAAGCAGTAACGCCTCGTTATTTTGACAGTTCCGTGACAGTAGAAAATATTTATAGGAACACTTTCGAACGCATCTCCATACAATAAGCTTACTAACGACCTCCCATCCGTTAGTAACCAGACGTTGGTTATTTGGATAACGACTAGTATTTTATAGGAACGGTTTTGGGTTACGGCTGGTAGAAATTCTAACTATTCGTAGTAGAAACGATTCGTTTTTGGAATATAGGAACCGGGCGTTAGCGTCCGCGAACCTCTCACCCGGGGAGTGGCCCGAGACCTGCCTGAACCTTCACTTTGTGTCCCACTCTCTACCCTGACTCACAGGAGCATATGACATGAAATCAACCCGTCAAATTGGAGTTTTGAGGATTTGTTTGATTTAAAACTATGCTTCCCGCTTTCGCAGGCGAAAACAAGAATCTTCTTTTTCTCTTTGAAGTTTGTGGTCAGATTTAAGTGCGGGTAGTATAATAGTGGTACGCATGAAAGTGAACTAATTCAATGAAGGCAGTTTGTGAAATACGATAATTCTTTTTTCCCTCCCCATACAAAATGAATCAGCTATTAATTGTATCGTTATTATTAGTCGTTAATATTGTATGGGGAGTTAATACTACTATACTCACTCATACTACAATGGTGACGTGTACCATTATAGTATGAGTAGAGTTAGAATAGAGTTCAGTCTCGTAGACAATATCTACAATTTATCTTGTATAAATTATCAGGAGTACACAATATTGTATATTACCTGTTTTTGGTTCCAATAAATATTTTTATTTGTATTGTAAATCACATGTTAGTAAATTTAATGTGTGGACTATTGTATCGTATTATTTTATTTTGTTGTTTTGTTATTATTTCAATTTATTGTTTTTTCTATTGTATAATTTAATTAGTATGTATTCTATACGGATTCAAACACAATGCAAATAGTTAATGAGTAAATAAATAAATATAAATAATTTTACACAGACATAAAATATCAATTTGTACATTCAAAGTCTTTACATGTATAGACTTTTAACATCCAAGACAGTTTAAAATTTTAATCGCCCTCAAATAAGTTCAAGAGCTACTATATATTGTTGCACGCGTTAAGACAGTCGCCTCACCGCTTCGTGTCGCGGATTCGAATCCCGTGCTGGACCACTATTTGTGTGACCCATAAATAGTTGTTCTGAGTCTGGATGTAATTTGCGTCCGTCTATTATATGTTTGTAAATTACCCCGCGACACGGGGATTAAAATTCCCTAATGCGGGCGTTGTCTTTTAAAAAGAAAAAAAGTATGTTATGATATATTTTTTTGTTATTTTCCTATTTATATGCCAGGGATATAACTGGAAACACTTCATTATTTTGTTCCCTTTCAGTAATTCTCAGTGATTGACTCACACGAAGGTCGTGCGATATTATCGTGAACTTGTTCTTTTTTTACTTCGATAAATCTGATTCATGCATTAGTGATGCCCGTGCCTTCTATCGATAAGTTGGTGCTTAATTTGGCTGTTACGAATTTTCAGATCGTTATTCTTGCGTTAAAATGTATTTACCGAATGAACTCTGTGTCTTTTCATTAAAGATAATTTATAAATTTTAACGTCATTTTATTTTAATACTAGCTGACCCGACTTCGTACTGCCTCAATCGATAATTAAAAGACCTAAACGTTTGTTTTAGAAAACGTTTATATGGGAAAAAGAAAAGGGCGGTTTTTAGGGTTTTTGGCACGGCAATTATTTTATTTTGTTTTATTTTATTACTTACGGAAAACTTACAGCTAGAATACAAATGACACACAGAATAGAAGATGAAGGCCAATTAAAAGTTTTCACAGATATACACAGGTTTAGGAAGAAAAAAGTAGGTAGACAGATAGACATGGCAAATAAAGAATAACATAATAAAATAGAATACGTAAAATAAAACTAACATAAATCTAATTTATTATATTAACAACAATTAATATAATAAAATAGAATAATATAATAATAAATAGGACGGCTTATAATGCGTTAAAAAAATAATCCGCAATTTGTTTTTTTAAATGTAGTGTATCTTTATGATACAGGTCGACATCTATTTTCTGAAACACCATGTTGAATGTCCTACTTGCCCTTACCATGTAACTGTTCTGTCTATAGTTGGTGTGAACTACCGGTACGTAGAGAAGCCTATGGTTTCTTAATTATTCGAATTTTCTTCAACTTTTAAACCTCCACGAACATTTCAAGGCCAAGATAAGATAAATCCGATCTTGTCTGTGGCATCATATCCCTCTAACGGAGGATATTATTAAGAAAATATCAAGCTATCGATTTTTACTTTTTAAAGTTACTAGACACATAATAATAATTATTTATTTCAGATAATTAGAATCCATTTTCGTCAGTAAATAATTTATAATAAACTTAAACACTATTGTTTAACATACCCCAGTGGGGTGTTTTTTGAATGTTTAGCTGTAAAGTATTAATTTACGGCTAAACATTCAAACACCCCACTAGGGTATGTTTGCGCATCCAATGTTCCAGTATTGGGCAGTCCCACCGGTCCACGATCGTATATAATATATAATAATATTTTTCATATGCTATCACTACGTAATACTAGTTTTAGTTTAATAAGTGAAAATATAAGAAAAATTGAGAAGATTATCTATACATAACAAATAGTCATAATATTGGACATCCCCAAAAATGTCGATATCTCCTTAACCAAGCTCAATCGTTTTATTTTCGGAAGAAAGAAAAATAAACTGAGTTCAAAATACATTTTATACATAGACTCACGCCTCTTTTCCGAAGGGTTAGGCAGAAACAACAGATTTCCATTTTATAGTTTGCTTGTATTATCAGAATCCATTAAAGGTTATGCTTGTATGATTTTAATTGCTTCCTTTCTAATGCGATTGCATCGTGTTAGTGTTTGCGTTTACTCGGATGTTTTAATGCATCATTAAGATAGTGATGAATGACAACTATTGTCGTTTAAACGATATCATATATTGCTGTGTGGTGACGGCATAGAATATCATCACCCCATCTCATCCCGTGGTCGATTTCTACGCCCCCTGAAATCGACCGAGGGAATACCTGCCAGAAAACGGGCAGCAGCGTTTTTCTGTGAACTATGACCAAAAAACTGCGATCACCAACCCGTCTGCCAAGCGTGGCGATTATGGCATATCCCCCCCATTCTTTAAGGTGGCTTTTGTCCAGCCGTGGACGTGATTCGGCTGTTATGTTGATGATGAAATAATAATAATATGGGACATGCCGATATCTCCTAAACCAAGCTCAATATATTTAGTTTCGGAATAAAGAAAAATAAACTCTGTTCAAAATACATTTTATACATAGACAGAGCAGGCAGAAACAACAGATTCCCATTCTTTATGGAGGCTTATCCAGCCGTGGACGTACAGACGCCAGCACATCCAGCTACCCCTATCTGTCAAATTTCTTTTATAGATTTTCAACTTTATCACAAAACCATAAGGTTCACTTTCAATTGGGGAAATTTGACAGATTGGTGTAGCTTTATGTGCTGGCGTCTGTACTTTGGCTGTCATGATGATGATGATGATCGACATCATAAGATAAATGTAAAGCTGAGAAGTAGTATGGTATTAATAAATTAATTAATATCCGCGGAGATAGGAACATCTAGCCCAAACTAAGCAAAGCTTGTACTATGGATATTAAACAATGAGTATATAAATTCGTATTTAACATTTTGATTTATTAATACATAGGTACAATACACTGGAAAAGACAGAATATATGTATACATGTTCATGAACACGAATATTTGGCGTGTGCTTGAGGATCGAAGCCGCAAAAATTGTTTATTAAGAAGAATCCAAATTATTCCTTATAATACACAAACTTAAAGTCATTTATTTGTGTGATTTTTGGTATTACAAAGTCTTAAAATAAACATAATTAGTTTTTCAAAAATAATACATAAACTATCTAATCCTACTAATATTTTAAATGCGAAAGTTTGTGAGTAAGGATGTTTGCCACTATTTCACACAAAATCTACCGAACAGACTTGGATAAAACTTTTTTTTATTTTATCCTGGGACATGATTCACGCACGGCCATCTTATCTCAAACTAACTATGGGAACTAGATAACTGATAGACTACATATACTACTTTTCTTTTGTAAATATATGGTTAAACAGATAATTACACCCAGACACAGGGCAAATAGACATGTTCACGCACACAAGTATCTGTCCTGGGTAGGAGTCGAACCCACGACCTGCGTGACAGTCAAGCATCTACCAACGACGCCAGTGGGCCCGTTAAATGACCATATCTACATGTGATTCCCAAGCATGTTACATCACAAACTTCATTATTATTCAATACATATCCTTTCCTCATTGTCAGTGATTCACCAATATCATTAAAATGTATAAAAAGGGCCAGTGTTTGTCATTGTATTTATAGAATTTGCGTCATTGTTTTTCTGTTTATATGTTGACATATACGTACATACACATACGAGGATGTACATATGTAAAATATAATATATTATTACACATCAGGAAACTTCTAGAAGACAATAACGTCGTTACGCATAGTCCCAATTCAGGGAAAATTATATATGTAGTCGAGCACTTGACTTCAAATATAATCTTAGTCCGTACATATTGCACCCAATTCTGTTCACACCCAACTAAACTAAGTTGAATATCATTGTATCTCTTTCTAACATAGATCGTATGAAAGGGACAGGACATCTTTAGTTGTGACATTTGCGTTTTGGCGCGAAATACTGAGTACAAATAATGAATGAATGATGATTTGTCGGTTTTAGTAGTTTATAGTATCTTGGGTCATAATAATATTCTAGTCCATTAATCACATACAGCCATCTGATTCCACACTAAGCAGAGCTTGTACTATGGAAACTAGATAACTGATATACTACATATACTACTTTTCTTTTGTAAATATCATCATCATCATATCAGCCGAAAGACGTCCACTGCTGGACAAAGGCCTACCCCAAGGATCTCCACAATAGCCGGTCCTGCGCTGCCCGCATCCAGCGGCTTCCCGCGATCCACACAAGATCGTCAGTCCACCGTGTAGGAGGCCTGCCCACGCTGCGTCTTCCGGTTCGTGGTCGCCACTCGAGAACCTTTCTGCCCAATCGGCCGTCAGTTCTACGAGCTATGTGCCCTGCCCACTGCCACTTTAGTTTGGCAATTCTTTGGGCTATGTCGGCTACTTTGGTTCGCCTGCGGATCTCAGCATTTCTGATTCGATCTCGCAGGGAAACATATTTACAAAGGGTTTCTCTTTGTAAATATATGCTTAAATAAATAATTACACCCAGACTTAGGACAAACAGACATGATCGTGCACACAAATATGTGTCCTGGGGAATGGTCCCACGATCTGTGGCGTGAAAAGCAAGGATCTACCAACCACGCTAATCGGCCCGTCAAAATAATCTATCTATACATATAATAAAATCGTAGGAAAGTCAAAACTGTACATTGAATATTTTTTTAAAAGGTGACTTGGGGCGTGATCTACAATCGATATCGAAGCCAAAAATATAGTTTTAATAATTTTTGTCTGTTTGTCTGTATGTATGTCCGCGCTAAACTCAAAAAGTACTGCATGGATTTACTTCTATACATATAATAAAATCGTAGGAAATTCAAAACTGTACATTGAATTTTTTTTTAAGAATACTGTGGGCGTGATCTACAGTCGATATCGAAGCCAAAAATATAGTTTTTAGAATTTTTGTCTGTGTGTCTGTTTGTCTGTATGTATGTCCGGGCTAAAATCTAATCAATCTAATCATAAAATTAAATTTTGCATGAATATTACTAAAAGGTCGGGTCAACATATAGGTTACATATTATTACGCTATCACCTACGGGGGAGGGGCTGTGATAATTTATAAAATTTAACGCGGGTAAAACCGCAGGGCACAGCTAGTAAATAAATATTCCATAAGTAACGTAGGTGTGCAATATCTTAGGGGGAGAAAAGGGCTTGTAAAGTTTGTATGGAGAAATGTGTTTTCTTGGTCTGATTAACTTCAAACTTGGTATTTATATTATTTAAAAATACCACGCGGAAAAAGTCGCGGGCTAAAGCTAGTCATGAATAATAGTTATTGTATGTCTTAAAGTAACGATTGAGTAAGTATTAATTAATAGCTTTGACGTCTTCTCTAATGTGGTTTTCCTTCCAATGAGGAAACGGCCATTAGCACCGATCCTTACGAACACCTACTAAATAATTTTAATATTATTGTTTTTGTAGCGCGTCCGGAAGGCTTGCCGACGCGGCCGTTTATAGTTTTACAACACTAACTTCTTTATTTGTTATGATACTATAACACTTAATTAACCTTTGAAAATTCGAGATAGATATTGTTACATTTTTATATATTTATCGATTATTCAAATTCTAAAAATCGATACCGCGCATCTCTGGCCAACTAAATATAGTATTTTTAGTGAACATAAACGATTCATTCATATACCGGAGCCGTTCATAAAAACTCGACCGTGACTAAGTTGAAATAGGAAACATTAGCATAAAATCGCTTTGTTCCCAATTTGATTTTGTTACATTGTTTAGGCTACGTAGTACCCTAACTATTAGTATAGTTAACAATTATTAATAGTTACCAATTGCACTCATTATAGTCATATTTGCCTTAACCTGGTAACTCTTCTTAGCGAGTAGATGGCAATCCACATTGTGTGGCTACGCGAATCGTATTATGAGTAGCGTCCATCAGATTCTCCATACACTATTGCTAAAATTATATATATAAGAGCAGCCCGAATGGGGAAGTACAACCAATTTAATGTTATTGGTGACACGCAGAAAGCGTGTGAGTAAGGTCGCTAGAGCTCATTGGGGTGGGGGTAAGGGTCAGCAACACTTGTCTACTGACTCTTAAAGGCCGGCGAAAAGGGCGGGGCGCGGGGTCCTTTTCATGTTATTGGTGACCTTTATGACACGCAGAAAGCGTGTGAGTAAGGTCGCCAGAGCTCATTGGGATGGGGGAAGGATCAGCAACACTTGTCTACTGACTCTTATAGGCCGGAGAAAACGGCGGGGCGCGGGGTCCTTTTCATGAGAAATATGTTAAAAAGAAATGAAATTATATTGAATCTGTATAGGATATAATCGGGTATACTCTAATATGCACAAGCATTACGTATTAAACTTATTGGATAAATTACACGGTGCTTTCGTGTCCGTAGGCTGTGGCTCTAGTTTCCCTATACTTACTTATCGTATGGACAGTGGTTAACGTGCCGTCAGAGTTGTTCAAGCCGCCCGCGCCCTGTAGACCGTGGCGTGGCTTAACGACTGCTGTCTAATAACTACAACGGTGACCGACAGCTTAACGTGCTCTCCGAAGCACGGAGACGCTCAGAAATTAAACCACTTTGGTGCTCACCCAACTATGGACTGACCGCGAGCCTAGTTGCTTAACTTCACCGATCACTTACGGACCAGTGAGAGCATCTAGCTAAGAACCCGCAATGTTAGTTTCCCTAAGTAATTCCTGGAAAAGGCAAAACAGTAGCAACAATTAAGTGATGTAGAACAAAGGGTCCTTTCGCTCAATCGCTGCTCGAAGGTATATCAATCAATCAATATCTGAAGGTGGATGCAAGCGTCATAGCCGACCATAGCATAGTGAAAGATGACTCGGGGCTGCGGTAGCAGTATGAGAAGTGTCCTCTACTGACGCTACGTGCAAGGAGCTCCGGGAAGACAGCGATTGTCTGTGGCGCAGTCGCTGTGCCGGACTGGCAGGAGGCGGCAATAGGGGAGGGCAATCCAGAGCCTTCCCAAGTTAAGTGTCCCGCGACCATCTGGGACATGGCGCAAAAGGGGCACGCAGCAGCATACCCGCGTTCCCGGGGCTTCCCCCTTCAGGCGCCAGAATAAGTCCACGGCAGGTTAGGTTTAGTCGGTGTAAGTCCGACATACCCACCCGCAGACACTTTTTGCGGGTGGCATGTATAAGCATTCCACCTGCGTTACCAAAAAAAAAGTTTAATTGACATAGACCAAAGTACAAACTCCTTATACAGCTAAATGAGAAGACGACTGTACATTTTAGTAACGCCCTTCGCCCAATACTATTATTAACCTTCTTAGTGTTTCGTAAATGTAGTTATGGTGTTTTGAATGGGACAAATCACCCGAGCCGTACAAGAATAGCTTGTACGGCTCGGGTGATGGCGGCAATGGACATTATTCGAAGGTAATTCATGGATAGTATTGACTAAACGGTAGGTCTTAAGGTCAAGCGATGAGATGTTGTGGTCCTTTATGAGTCGTACCACGATGGAAATGTTTGTGTGGTCCACTGTTTATTTCTTAGATTCAACGAGCCCTGTATACTAGAAATCCCACATGTTCAACATTCCAGCATTAAAGGTTATAATGTCAAAGACTATACACATTAAAGACAAATAATAGGTATATATCTGTTCTTAGATTCGATACTATGTTTCTCATCTATTCTAAGTTTGTCAGTGTGTGTGTGTGAAATGTTTTTTTATTAAAATAATATACTATAATAATATATAAAGTATAATATAAAAAAATGTATTTTATATAGATAAAATATATTTTTTATATTATACTTTCTCCATATGAACTTCAACTTCGAGTTTTCATACACCTCCGTCCGCGCAATTTTCTTCTAGAATCGGTAAATAGAAGTATACAAGAGATATAAAGGCAAGGACTGCGCTAATACATAACAGTATTTTCTGTATGGCTCCGAAAATTTACAATAAACTGCCGAAAACTCTTAAGGAGACAGGAATGGCCATATTTAAGACTAAAATAAGAAAGTTGCTTGTTGAAAAGTGTTATTACAGTGTCAGGGATTTCTTATCAGATAAATTCTAATATAGTTTGAAGTTTGATTATATTTGACATTTATTATTCATAAATACAGACATCTTTTTATTCATTTTAGACTTTTTGACATTTTTGCTTTTAGACATATCTCTGCTTATGACAACATTTTTGTTAAATGGATAATACATGTAGTATTATCCATTTAACAAAAATTGTACTTACGTACAAAATTGTACTATTAGAATTATAGATTAATTTGCATATCTCGTGAGGTTATAATACTGCGTACTTATAATTATTTTATGTAACCAACTCTCTGTACCTAACCTGTATTATGCGAATAAATGAATGAATATGATAATACACATTTAAAATAAATAGAGCCTTCTAATTATTTCATTGCCATCGCAATACTATAATTTGTGTAGTTTCCAATTCATTTGTAGTAAACTACTATATCAAAGTTTAACTGCAAATCTTGGGCAGGCCCAAAAAGTATTATCAGGATTACTTATTACCCTTACTATACCGTGGGTATCGTGAAAGGCGACTAAAAGATTCACCAGGAAGCAGCGCCCCCTGTGTACTAGCCACCACCTAACTGCCATCGCTTCGGCAAGTACAGTGACTTCGGCAATCCCCTCCAAATGGCAACGTTAAAAAAATCTTTGTGGGAAGCCTATGTCCAGCTGTGGACTATCTGGATAATATCTACTATACTATTTATTTGACTGCCTGGTTGGTCTAGCGGTAGCGTGTTCACCCGCAGAAAACGAGTTCAAATCCCGGGTCGGGCCAAAAGTAATTTTGAGACTTTTCTGACAAAAAATAAAAATTTCTCAGGATCAGCCCGAAGTCTGGGAGTTGGCGGTATTATATACCCGTGCCTCGGAGCGCACGCAAAGCCGTCGATCCTGTACCTGACGTCTTTCCGGTCGTGTCGCTAGGCGTCCCATCGGATCATGAGAGTGATGGAATAGAAAGTGCTCCTGTGTTTGCGCACACACTTGAGCACTATAATATGTCCCGCGCAGATGGCTAATCTCTATTGAAACTGGCCGCCGTGGCCGAAATTCGGCTAGGAGGACATTATTTATTATCTGGATAATGATGATGAGTGACTGTACTAGACCTCATAAATCTTGAATACCGATTTAAGATGAGTAGTGATTGTCTGGAATGGACCACCCAAAATGTTGACACTTTACAATACAATGCAGTCCGCTTTACGAGTCTGCAAGCTTTACGAGCTTTAAGTCATTACTTTGACAGTGTTACGATGCCAAACGTATCCAATTTTGAGGTCCCATAAAATCGGCTTTGTTTTAATCTGACTTAAGTTCGCGCTTTTGATATGGAGATTAACGAGAGATCAAGAATTATAACCCGTTTAACCAGTTGGGCAAATGTACCTACAAGTGGGCAATTTATTATCTGTAACAATTTATGATCAGACTCATGCCTTTTATTGGAGACTTTAATGCCATATAAAGTAATTACACTTGATCTGGTACTTTCCCGATGAAATAGATGAACATTTATATTATTATAAATTTTACATGAATCCTATTTATTAGATTTTTTTTACTGACAGTGTGCTATGCTGTGTGTACTGCGATCGTCAACTCGTCAGCCAAGCGTGGCGCTTATGGCATATCCCTCAAGATGATTGCAGGGGGAGGTTTGTCCACGGGACGTATTTCAGCTGTCAGGATGATACTAACAGTAGTATCGTGTACTAAAATCCTGAAATATTTGGGTCAGAAAACATTGTTTCCCATGGATTTCTTACAATCTGATAATGGAACTCAAAAAAGGGACGCGTCACTTGGTACAATTCCATGCTTATCAGATTCAAAGAACGGACTTCAAATTTGGTGTGGGACCTACGTCCCGAAGCCGAAGAATTACTACTAACAGGTGATGAAAGATGGACTTACAGATACGATCTCAAAAGGAACCAGCAATTCAGATGAGCCGAAACCAACCAAGTGGCGAGTCCGCGGCTGGCGCTAAGCGAATGACAACAGCTGAAAGACGTCCAGAAAAGCCTCCTCTAAGATTGGAAGCTTTTGTCCAGCAGTGGTCTAATTACACTGATAACTGCCCCGACAACTAGTCTCTATTCCGTTGATATCGGGAAGAGATAACATGTTAGTGATAACATGTGATCTCTTACCGACGGACAAGAACACATTGCCATCTGATCCCAAACTAGCAGAACAAAGAGTAATAAACATACTTATATGTTTCTAAATACATACATATTATAGAGAGATCACACCAAAACCCAACACATAATCGCGCTCATCTCACAAAGATCGTGGGTTTGATCTCCTCCCAGATTCTCTGGCTTAGATGTCAAGGTCAGTAATCACTAGACCAACAATTCAGTCGAATAATTATATTAGACCCAATGAAAGACAGTAACGGGTAACTCACATAATTAATATTATGTTGGGTCGCATTCGCCTTGAAGGTGACTTGCTGAAGAAGTCGAAACGGTTGGCCGAATCCAACATAAAATTAATTACGTGAGTTACCCGCTACTATCTTTCATTATGTAAGCGTCTCACGTCAGTAATAATTAAATAAGGTTCAAATTTAACTTTTCAATGAACAATACAGCTGCCTCGTAAGCTTTTATGGATATCTTCCAACTGTGAGCATTGTCCGCGTGGCTCATAATAATAGAATTTATATCGGCAGGTATGTGGCGCACGGGCCATTAGCGTTGAACGCTCTTAACTTCAGAGAAACTTTCACTTTGTTCAGGAGACTCGTAAAATAAAACTTACTAGTTTAAGACCTAGAATACCGTTTGCGGATATCTCGTTCGCCCATTTAGATGTTCGAAATGTTTGACTTTCGAAGAATTACGCTTCAGTCATATTTAGGCAAATATTCCATAGATACAGAACCGTTTGCCGTTTTTATATTTTTTTATACAACTTAGTTGGCAAACAAGCATACGGCCCACCTGATGGTAAGTGGTCACCGTAGCCTATGAACGCTTGCAACACCAGGGGCATTATTAGCGCGTTGCCGACTCTTTAGGAACCTTACAACTCCCTTTTTGAAGGGCCCCATGCAGTAGTCTCTTGGGAAAACCGTAACAGGGAGTTCATTCCACAACCTCAATGTACGTGGGAGGAAGTTTCGCTGAAAGCGAACCGTACGTGATCGAAAAGGTTCGAGGATGTGAGGATGCATACCCTGTGTCTGTGGCGAGAGGTGCGATGGTAGAAGGTGGCCGTAGGCATCAAATCAAATAATTCCTCCGAACACATCCCATGATATAGACGGTAGAACACACAGAGAGAGGCGAAACATACATATTTTTTTTGTATGTTTACAAAATCGATTCCTCCAATTAAATCCCTTCAGCGGGGGACTTTACAAAGTTGCTTTTCACGGACAGATCATATAAATGGTTGCCCTGTTCGCAACGCGAACTCGTAACACAAGGGCGCAGAGGAAGTAGAGATGCGTCCACTTTAACCAGTGCACCACACGTGGAGTCAATGTCATTTTCTATCTAAGTTTGTGAACAAGCATATCTGATGGTAAGCAGTTATCAACGCCTATCAGTGCTTGCTACACCTGAAGAATAACTCGCAAGTTGCCGACTTTGTCCTTCTAGAAACGTTATTACTCGTTTTTATCTTTCGTCTTTGGGAAAACCGAGACAGCTCATTCCAATACTCAGCATACGGGGGAGGGAGTTCCGCTGAAACCGTACTGCACAAAATCATAAAGGTTCAAGGGTGGAAGAATTAGCTCTCTGTCATGGCAGGAGGTATGATGATAGAAATAACACAACCCATTATACAGGTGGTAGAATACACGTAAAGGAGTGGTCTCTCCTCACACTTAAGGGTTCAATACGCCTTGGGAGGTTGTGTGATTTAAGGCTGTATAGAAAAATTAGAACTTGTTCTAAATTAATTGAACAATAATAAATATCTTGGGACAACTAACATACTGCCATCGGATCCCATACTCGGCAGAGCCTGTAATATGGCAACTAGACAAATAATAAATAGGTACTACACACTTTATTAATACATATGTGCAGATCATAGATAAATTACACCCAAACACGAGGCCATCACACATAAATTTGCACCGCATGGGGTTGGAAACCTAGACCTCTAGCTTACCAGTTAGGCTGACCATTAGACTAACAATTAGGCCTGTTGGACTAGCACCGGAGCAGCATACCCGCGTTCCTGGGGCTCCCCCAATCAGGCGCCAAGAGAAGTGGACGGCAGGTTAGGTTTAGTCGGTGCGAGTCCAGCATACCCACCCGCAGACTCTTTTTGCGGGTGGCATGCGTAGGAATTCCACCTGCCTTATCAAAAAAAAATCGGAATGTAAGTCTCAACGTAATCGGTGTAAGTACATAAAAAATGCGCGTGTGCTAAAAGGCTACATGCGCTACCAAAAACGACCTTATACGCACGTATAAAACGCTAGTCTGAAGCCCTTTATGTTCACCTCAAGAAACACTTGATCAGTATCAGCTATACTCGCTAAGATTCAAAAACGTCTTGCCAAAGTCAATTACATCGTCCACATACAATAATAATTTTCATTAAAAATGTTCATAAAATAAAAAACACTGGGCCAAACTATGTAAAATCACGAAAAATCAAAAAAGAATCACGTAACTCGGATCATTAATCTTCGAGTAATCGGTGTATATACATAAAAAAATATACCAATCGACTTGAGAACCTCCTCCTTTTGCAGTCGGTTAAATAATCTGGATGCGAGAGTGAGATATGTATAGGTATAGGCATAATTAATCTTCACGTTTGTTTAGATCGTATACCGGTGAGTTCTACCTACAAAAGAGGATCGTAAAATAATGTACCATAAATAACATCTGTGTTTTAATGTACTGCAGTTAATGGGGCGACGGGAAGCGCAGGCGCCGCTGTAAGTGCCTAATAGAAAGTAGAAAATCTAATTATTAACGGCCAGTTCGTTGCTAGAAGTTATATTGCGCTGATTTGCTTTTAGGTCAGCAGCAATTATTGAAAGCATTGTGTTACGTGCTCCCTATAATAGTGACCTCCTGCTGGAATTTCAACTATGACGGCCTTGCTCAGTGGAGACTGCGTAGGACATATTGAATAATAATAATATCCTGGGACATTTTTACACATCGCCATCTGATCCCAAACTAAGCACACCTTGTACTATGGAAATCAGATAACTGATATACTACATATACTACTTTTCTTTTGTAAATACATACTTATATCGATAATTACACCCAGACCCAGGACAAACAGACATGTTCATGCACACAAATATCTGTCCTGGGTGGCAATCGAACCCACAACCTCTGGCGTGAAAAGCAAGCATTTGCCAACCACGCCAACAGGGCCGTCAAATTATAGCGCACAAGTGTGTGCACAAACATACATAGGTGCACTCTTGTTTCACTGTGACTCAGCTGTTTGATTTTTGAACAAGACAAATATTTGTATTCATGAATATGTCTATTTGTCTTCGTCTGGGTGTATATATTTATAAAAAGTACATAAGTATTTCTATTAGTTGTCTTGTATCCATAGTAATAAGCTTGCTGGATATTTATTATTTCTGGAAATTTATTATATTACCGTCGGTTCTACAAGCTTTCTGCCCTACTCACAGCCACTTCAAATTGGCAATTCTTCGGGCTTTGACAGTTTCTTTGGTTAGCATGCGGATTTCAACATTCCTAATTCGATCTCGCAGGGAAACTCCAAGCATAGCCCTCTCCATTGCTCTTTGGGTGACCTTGAGCCGTCTGATAAGGCAACCCTACCCACTACTCTCAAGACAATCCCATGTATACTGAGTCTTTGCATCTTCTTCTGCCTAGGTTGGGGTTCCATTCGCTACGGAACCCTAATGACATATGAATTTTTGAAAAATACGGTTCCATTAGTTAGGAGGTTCATCATTAATCTTTATTTTCTGTTGTCGATCCATTCAACGTGGATCAAAATAAAGGTATTTTTTTCCACCTCGAAAGGCACGCCTGAAATAAATTTTCATTACGTGACTGTAAACATTTTATGCCTTAGTTTCTATTCAGGTATTAATGATGAAAATTAATATTCATTTCAATGTCGACCTTTATCTAATTAACACTATCAAATGGGACAATCGCAAAAGCACTTAAACTCTTTACTAATGAATGGAAAATCAAATATGACAAAATTCACTCAGTTTCATGATATTGTGAACATTTGGAAACACTATAAGATCTATAATAACTGTAATATAACCGGTGACAGGTACCGTGACAAATGTACGAGGCTTGCGCCATAAGAGGGCTATTAATAATGTGGAAACGGATATAATGGAGGATTTAATGGTTTCGGCTGAACTGTTACAGTGTTGTGATTATTCAACAACATGATTCCTGTTTCTATCTAAGTGTTACAGGTTTTGAAAGCCTTGTTAGACTAGCAGTATTTATGACAGCAGTTTTTAAACAGGTACCATTTGCGGATCGGTTTATTAGATGTTTACTGTCAAGGAAAATTCTGTAGCAGCCAGGATCAATATTTTCCTCCTGGTCGAATTTTGGCGATGGTGGGTAGTCGCAGATTTATTTCCCATCCCACAGCCATAGATTTTAGATTTATTATACATCCATTTATTTTCAGGTAAGTTGCACCATTATAGTGCACAATTGTGTGCTTATACACAGGGACACTTTCTATTCTATCACTCACATGATTCGATAGGACGAGCAGCGGCACGACCGGACAGAGGTCAGGTACAGGACCAACGGCTTTACATGTCTTTTGAGCCACGGGCGTAGTACCACGGACTCGGAGGACTTCGGGCTGATAGCGAGAAACGAGGCAGTCGAAGAAAGTTGGCGATGTTAGACCAGGCCGTGCCGCAAGTCTACAGCCATCGAACTTTATAAAAGTAGGGAATAGGCTGGTGAGCATTTTCACATGTCCTACGCAGTCAAGAACTACAATGGATGTAAAGAAATATTCAACATCCAGTACCTGATATCAGGGTTATTACTTTCTAAGAACTGTGCGTTGGTGTTTGGAACGACTTAGAGATAAACGTTTGTTTAGAGGTGCAAAATACCGTTAGGAAGATAAACTCCGAAGTCCATAAATACCTGTGAGCCTTCAAAATGAGCAATCGGCAAGAAGCGGAGGAGCACTGTATAAGGTGGCCCGTATACGGAAGCTAATTCCTCAATAACTCGTTGAGCCAAAAAAGTACGTCCATTATTAATGTTTCTAACTAGTTTCTGTCATTGATGCGTAATTGGTATGAAAAACGACGAAACGAACTAAACCACCTTTTTTCCGGAGTCAGCTTGTGATGGTCAGTTACTACTTAGCCATTGGTGTAGTAAGCAAAGCAGCCTTTCCTGCCTCTCTTTGAATACATGTGACAGATCATCGTCATCGTCCCATTGTCATCTTCAGCAGCTTAGGAGGCCGAGCAGTACGTCTGTCATTAATGAACAAGATGCGGCCTAGATGACTTGAGTAACCATCAGCTTTTTTCTAACTGATGAGATCGTCTAGGTAATGCTACCTCACCGCACGCTGGAAAAAATAAAAAAACCAAGGACACTTAGTGGAAATATTTTTGATCCGCCTAACTAGCTTCCACCCTTATTTAAGCCCGGCGTCATGCAGTGTTTACTGTATGCTGTCGCCTAAGGAGGCAGTGATTAAAGAACTGCCCGACTAGGAAAGTACCTACATCTTCTTTGCTGAACGCGGTCCGCAAGTTTATTTGCTGACTCTGTTGTTAAAAAATCAACCTCTAGAATGAGATTCTTTTCAATGTTGTCCTGGATTTTTGAACATTGTATGCTGTTCTAATATTAATGAATTCAAATTCAAATTCAAATTCAAAACTTTTTATTGTGGTCCATAGTCATTTATCGAAGGATGTAGTCGATGTGTAGTCTTTGATAAATTACTGTATCTAGTTATCTAAATACGGTGTAATGTAACCTTTATTCGGTATGTCTGTCTAATACAGTTAGGCTCATTCATTTTATTCATCCGTCAATCACATTTTGATTTGACCCATTTGTCAGCCACGCACGGACGATCAACATCGATCACAAACTTATGATTGTTTCAACTTACATGATTGCTAATGAGTGAATACAAGTCAAGTCATTGTTATATGATATGCGACCTTTTTCCAGCGCAGTGATTTGGCAATTTTGATGTACTCTTTATCAATACAGATGTCCATGACCGTTATTGGGGTAGACTTGGACTTTAAACTTGCTTTTTGTGTACCCATTGTGCTCACTCTTGTAGTAAAAGGTACAGGGAATAAGGATCTGACCTTCTTGAGTCCTTTCTGGGCTGATAAGACGAGATTGATGTGCTGCGGTTGCACACTATTTACCGTTAAACTTCGCACAACTCCTTCGTAATGGCGAATATTAAGTATAATTGTCGTGGGGTGCGAACTTACTAATTAGGTTGTGGTGTTGGTGTTGTGGTTATATAGTACACATGTGTATGAAAATAGGAGCACTCAATTCCCTCACTTTCTTGGGTTGCCAATCGGAAATATTAGAAAGGTTACGCGTAAAATCAGCGGTTTTATACATGATCACCTAAGCTCAGACCTATCCTTATTCAGGGATGCTACGGAGATATCTTTTCCAGGAGGACCCAATAACACTTCAATTAATTTATTTGTATGGGCAGGTGGTTATCCATTTGTTAGAGTTATTCAAGCCGCCACAAGGCCACTGATATGGCTTATCGGGACCGGTAGATTGTTGTGTCCCGAAGGACAAAGACAAAAATGAAATCTACTTTTTCGGTGACCCATCTATAGTCTGACCGCCGCATATAGTCTAGTCTTGACGTTCAATTTCAAGGGCAATTGGCTATGAGCGCCTTCGAATGAGAAACTAAATTGGAACAGTTTACATTTCGTGGGATTGCAACAATGCTAATAATTTCGACCTCAACCCGAATTTAAGAAGCCAATCCATTAGGCGGGTCCATATTTCAATGTTCCTCAATTTCCCACTTACCAGTAAATAGGTACATTATGCTAAGTTGGATGATGAACCGCTTCGTCATGCAGGCGCAGGTTAACGACCGATGATCGCCAATATTTAACATGATAGGTGATTAGGTGGGAGTTGCTCAGTTTTTGTTTCGGGCTTTTTGTTCTAGAGAGTACAGTAAGCAACAGAAGAAGCTTCACTAGTATTTTAGTAAGCTTCTTCAATAGTATTTGGTATAGTATTCAAGCGCAACTTATGCGTTGGCTGGGTTCACATCCCGGGTCAAGTCCAAAAATGTTATTGATATTTTTCTAGTACAAAAATCTGCTAGTAGTTCAACCCAGAGTTGGGATGTTGGCGACACTAGCCGTCGTTCCTACTCTTGACTTCTCCGATTATGAGGGTCAGGGGATAGAGAGCACACTTGCATTTGGCACTCATGCAGGATAATATGTCATGTCGGTTCTGGGTAGTCATTAAATAAGAGTCGTTAAGCCACGTCAGCGCCTACTGGGCGGCTTGAACAATTCTGGCACCGGGTAACCACTGCCCATACAATAATGATGAAGAATTAAGATGTCAATTCTCCGTTGAGTTAGGTTTCCGTAACTGAATATTGGCCAGGAACACTGAATCTATATATGTTCTTCGATTAAGATTTATATTGTTCCCATCCTAAACGCGGACATGGAAGAACCTCTTGAGAATGATGCTGGTCACGAGAGACAAAGAAGCAAATGTGCACTTTACCGATATTTATAATACAGGAATGTTATATTCTGTTGATGAATTTATACATTTCAAATCTAATTGTTTGACATAATAATATTTAATGTATGATTTTGACTTAAGTTTGTTTTAGTATATTTTATATGTAACCATTGTTTAGACGTTTAATATATTCTTATAATAATTTTCATGACGTGTAAGAACTGTAAACTTAAGTGTTTATAAAACGTTGTTTCAATAGAAAGCTTTATTTTAAGTTAGGAACTTATTCTACCTAGAAATTTTATACGGTACAAACTTTTCACTTATCCGCCGTTTCTATGGCTAACAGTAGAGTGGCATGGACGCAACACAAAGAAGTTTTCCTAGTTATTAACATGAACAAACAAATATCACACGGTGCTGTGAAGTCATCAAAAACGCCTCTGTTGGTACTACTAGAGACTACCATGACACTTTTTGTCTCCGCTCGTATATTGTGGTGGCCTGCGTAAGTCCCATAGGTTAAGTAAATATATTCAAAGCGGCCGTTCTAGCTAGATTGGACTTTTTAGTGCCATAACGAGAATAGCTGTTTATTTAAGGTACTGGCAACGTCTAACTTGGTATGTTCCGCAAGTTCTTTTTCGGTCATCTGGCTAAAAAACGTGTATAAGTTAAATACATTTTATTGCATACGATTTATGGAGCATAGTTTACAAAATTCCTTTGATAATTAAAAAGGTACTAATCGCTAACAGTGATCTCTTCCAACAATTTTACTATATCTACTATATAAAAATAAGTCGGGTTTTCCTTCCTGACGCTATAACTCCAGAACGCACGAACCGATTTCCACGGTTTTGCATTCGTTGGAAAGGTCTCGGGCTCCGTGAGGTTTATAGCAAAGAAAATTTATAAAATTTAACGCGGGTAACACCGCGGGGCACAGCTAGTTCTCCTATAAATGCGACGTTTGTGAGTATGGATGTATATTAAGGTCTCTAATTATGCGAGCCGCTATCTCGCTCGCGCATTTATATTTTCTATTATATATAAAATTATCGTCATTACTTTCGAAAGTGTTCTGAATATTTTAGAATTACTTATTGAAAAATATTCAGAACAAGCTTTACGTCAATCAGAACTAATCGAAAAAATTAGGCATCTTGTGTAGGGTCCAGTTAAATATTCTATGCGGCATTACAAATAAACACTCTGTGAAAGCTTTAATTACGGCCGGGATAAGTAATAATTCCGTTGGTACCGTGTGGTACCAAACCCTAAAAAAGAGCCTGTCGTTTTGAAGGTGCGAGATAATTATGAATCTTGAGACATACCGATACCTATCCTGTACTCAAATCTCTCAATAATAAACTTGCCTTGGAGTTTGAATTTGGAAGTTTCTTACATTTCATTTTATAGCATTATTCGCAATGCAAAGCGTGTATCTAAACTCAAAAATGGGAAATCATAAATTTAATCGTCGGCTTTGCATTGCGAATAATGCTATAAAATTAAAATGTAATAATTTGGAAGGTATTATCAACATGATATATGATCTTTCACATGCAACTGTGAACATATCAGTCGGCCATGTTTCTAGAAAACAAAACCGATAGATAATACTTACATCCTCCGGAAGGGTGTTAGCAAGGGAATCCTAAATTTGATCTGCCAGCGTGTATCGTTCGTAGCTTAACGCAGAGCGCCTACCCCGGATTGGTAGATGGTGCAGGTTCGAGATCCGCCGGACGATTAAATTTATGATTTCCCATTTTTGCGTTTTTGTAAGTTTCTATACAAATAGTTCAGTTTCATTGGCAAGTTTCATCTTTTTAAGTATCTCTATTCATGTTACACGTTGTATAAAAACCAAGATAATTACTATTTGCTAACAGAATTTCATCAACGGGGTATGCTACCTACAAAACAGACCACACCTACGAATCGAACGTGTGGGATCACATCTAGCGATCATAATTGAGAACACGCCAGACTATTCTCAACTATGCTAATATAACCACCTGTAGGGTCCAACTACACGCAATAATATACTCTGTTACCTTCACTTTAAGTGTGGTTATCTCCTGGAAGTAGTGGAACTAGTGAATCATGAGATGAGACGTGATAGTGTTGCAGTAATGAAACGGGTAATAGAAGTGGTTCATTCCTATGGGCGTGGGAAATGCTACTCGCTGATTACATACTAGCTAAAGTACTCGTATACCATTTATTTATAATAACTATTATAAACTCGTAATATAAAATTGCAAAGTAAACCGGTTGATTTTTCATAAAAACATCTCCGAGTTGCACCCGTATGCCCAAGGTTCCGCACATTCCTTAAACATATTCATAAGTATTGTGCAAATTTTAGCATTATACCATTTTCAAACGAAACGGTACGACCGTTTTATAGTAGTTATAAACCAAAAAAAGCCTATTTACAACTGCCTAAAACGTAATGCGCATGCACAAATATATACAAAAACAATTAGGCTACACACATGTAGCAAACAAAAAATAGACTATTCAATAAATAAATAAATAAAAATTCGTCGTTGTATTACTGAAAAGTAAATCGGCCGAGTTTTGGAGGATGAAATAGGAGAATACTAAACCTCGGTTTTGTATATTGTATTTAGTATTATTGTTTGCTTTTACCCATGATTCATTCGATTTTGAAATCATTTTGATAAATAAAATAAAACAAATAAAATATAAACGGTTTTTATTCACATATACTTTAAAAAGTGCTTTTCAGAACTTGGTTTGTAGTATTAGAAATTAACTATTATATTTAAATTCAGATTCAAAAAGATTATTAGATCGTGACTTATCTTTGATCATATAGAATTATAATTTAATTTATAATAGTATTGGTTTAATTAAATAGCAAATTTCTTCAATTTATTGTCATATACTGAATCTCAAATCACTAGTGATAGTAATGTTGATTGCTCAATAAAGAACCTGATAAATATTTATTCTTCACCTCTTGATTATCTCTTTAATATCCATGTGTCTCACTAATGCGGAACCCTTATTGCAAACCCCTGATTTAGTCGTGCGTGTGACCCGACAATTACTGTGCGCTTCTGGTATTGATTGCTCCTTAATACTTTAGCATTTAATTAGCCATGAGACCTATTTAGGTACTCATGTTACCCGTGGCGCAGTGGTAGCTGCCGCGCGCCCGTTGTTAGAGTTCAGCGTTATCTTTGCGCGTGACAACTAGGTATTTTTTTTCTATGTGACCTACGTAGTACTTACTTACTTACTTATTGTATCGTGCCTCGTTGGTCTAGCGGTAGCGTGTTCAACCGCAGAAAATGAGGTCCTGGGTTCTAATCCCGGGTCTGGCCAAAAAGTGATTTTGGGATTTTTCCGTACAAAAAAATTTCTCAGTATCAGCCTGAAGTCTGGAAGTTGGCGGTATTACACCCCCGTGCTTCGGAGAGCACGTAAAGCTGTCGGTCCTGTACCTGACCTCTTTCCGATCGTGTCGCTAGTCGTCCCATCGGATCATGAGAGTGATGGAATAGGAAGTGTTTGCGCACACACTTGTGCACTATAATATGTCCTGCGCAAATGGCTAATCTCCATTGAGAATGGCCGCCGTGGCCGAAATTCGGCCGGGAAGACATCATCACTTATCGTATGGGCAGTGGTTACCCTAGTATCAGAGTTGTTTAAGTCGCCAAGTAGGCCTCTGACATGGCTTAACTACTGTTGTCTAATGGCTACTACTAACCGGGACCGACAGCTTAACGTGCCCTCCGAAACAAGAAGACTGTTAGAAATTAAACCACTTTGGCAGTCAGCCTTCTATGGATTGACCGCTAGCCTAGTTGCTTAACCTCGTCGATCGCTTACGGACCAGTTACCTATACAACATGTAACGTAAGTAACGCAGTTCCTGAAAATAGTTTGTTCAGAATCCTTTACTGAATCGATTTATATAATATTTAATATAGGAAATTTTTTATTCCAAAATAATTAAAACTACGGAAATTATTGTCATATCAACCCTGTAGAGTCAAAAGGACCGTAAGTTAAAGAAATAAGACTTATAAATCGCAGTTTTATTTGTATTCATACAAATTTCATCATTTAATAAATAGATAAAAATAAAGAAAAATAAACTTTATTCCAAGAAACTAATTTAGTAAATGATAATGCATATATATGTTAAATTAACAATTCAGTGTATGTACTATGATTACAACATAATATTCTAATTGGGGTGTTTGATTACGTTACATGTTGTATATGGTCGTGAATTTTATGTTTGGAGTTTCTGGCGAAGTTGGCAATAGCGTTCTAAAATCTGCACCTCATGAGCACTTCGTGGACTTGGAGATCTCGCTCAGCGATAATGTCGAGTTAAAAGTTGGAGACATATAATCTGGAGGCCTCGCGTTTTCTGTAACTGTGGCGTCGCAAATTTTATCGCACTATCAATTTTTGAATTTAAGAATGGATCCTATTTGGAATTTGGTTTACCTTGTAAGTCGCTACGCCACTGGGAGCCATATAAATAAATAATTAAATAAAAAAGGTTTTTATTCACGTAGACTTTAAAAAAGCGCTTGTAAATAGTCAGAACATGTTTGTAGTAATATAGTTGTATACATTAGATATTATTTCTAGTAACATAGATATTTAGGTACATCTTGTATGAAAACATTTATAAAATTTATTTTATTACAGCAATGATATTTAGCTAGCTCGTATCAAGTTATTGTCAAGAGGTTATGTTTAATTATCTAGTTTAAGTCTAATATTTTTACTACTATATATATCTAGAGGCCAAAAATGAAATGAGATGATGTCGATATGAGTGAAGATGCAAGGGTGTTAGATCGCACAGACAGACACGGTAGTTACGAATAGTGATTCGTAAAAGAAAGAGTAAAAAGACATGTTGTTTTTTGTAACATTCATAAGTAAGTTCAGATAATTTTTCACGGCTTTAAGGCCCTGGATTAATATTAATGCTCACGCCTGAATTTCGTCTACGATGGCCAATTTCGACAGAGACTAGCCATCTATGCAGGTTAACTCTCTATTCCCACAATATCATAATAAGTATTTAGAAATATATAATTGGTCAGTTTCAGTTCTGCCTACTTTGCGACCAGAATTATGATAGCGTGTTATTAGTCTCAAGATATTCATTTATTTATAACTAGCTGTGCCCCGCGGTTTTACTCGCGTTATGTTTTATAAATTATAGCCTATGTGTTAATCCAGGGTGTCAGCTAACTCCATACCAAATTTTATTAAAATCGCTCCAGCCGTTTAGACGTGAAGAAGTAACAAACATACACACTCAACGACTCACAAACTTTCGCCTTCATAATATTAGTGTGATATTTGTAGGTACTACATTTCTGCACTGCTATTCTTCCGCTGGATCAACGAGGTGGTCACACACACACTGGCATAGCGATTACTGAACTAATATTATACATTTGTTACGTAGCGTTAGAATAAGATTACGTTAGCACTTAGTTTTCCAAACAGGTTTAGGTCAAGAGCAGGCGCGTGCGCCGAGTGACGACTACCCGTACCTTGATAACTAACGAAGGTAAATAGTTTAGATACTTGGACAATTGGATAAGCTTGTGCGCTTCAACTTGATCCATTGGTGGAGACATGAAAATTGGTTATGTAAAAGATATTTGTGTGCATGAAGATCCATGATCAGATGGCCATGTGTGAATAATATCTCAAGAAATTATTCAAACAAAATTGGCTACCATAGTCCTAGTTCTATTAGAAAGAGGAAAATATTAAATACGGTAAAAATTTAAAATAGATTGTTTGCTCTGAGTAACTTTATTTTATTTATTTATTATAATAGATACATCATCAACTTAACACTAAACATTTCAAGATGACAATTTATTGAGTATAAGACTAGGTGTTAAATCTCTACAGATGTATACAACATTCATAAAGAAAAATAGTCACAAATATACTAAACACAAAAGAAACAATACTTAATACTATACTACTAATGCAAATTAAACTTAACCTAAAAATAAACATTTAAATTTGGATAAAAGTAAAAACAGAGAAACATAATTTTATTAACTAAAGACTAAATCATTTTAATAATTAACAAATAAATTATGATATCTATAAATTATATCATTTATTAAATAACTTTAGTGTATCATATAATATATACCAAAAGAATACTGTAATAAGGTGTAAACAGACAGAGTCATAAGCAACCGGACATATCATTATCAAGTAAAACATTGTAATCTATATAAATAAAAATGAATCACCGAAATGTTTGTACGTTCATAACTTCCAAACGACTGCACCAAGTAGGATGAATCTTGTTATCGTGTTTGTAAATGTCAGGAGAAGTTTTGTATGAAAAAAATAGAAAAAAATAATAATAGCAAATATTTAGAATGAGACAGAAGACTATGAAACATTTTTTTGTAGTTTTCTTTAACACTATTTCTTGAAGGAAAAACGAAAATTTTAATAATTTAAAATCTTTGACTTAGTATAGACGGCAAAAAATTGTAGCGGTAACAAGTTCGTTAGGACATCTAGTGTTCCATAAATTAATCTACAATATAAAAGGAGAAGCTGACTGACTGACTGACATATCAACGCAGGGCCTAAACTATAGGGGTTAGAAACTTGGAATTTTGCACAGGAGTTCCTTTAATAGCGTAGGGGAGCACTAAGAAAGATTTTTGGAAATTCATCCCCTAAGGGGGTAAAATAGGGGATAAAAATTTGTATGATAATCCGTCATTTTTGAAGTTAAAGTCATGAAAATTGATATTTGGCTTTTCAGTTAAAAATAAAAATATGCATTTTAGGTTTTCTGGAAATTCCACCCTTAAAGGCGTAAAATAGGGGATGTAAGTATGAAGTGACAAGTAAGTTTAACGCGGTTGAAGCTGCCGGGCCCAGCTAGTATACTTATATTTAGCGATTATCAGAGTTGATCTTGTGTACCTATGGCCTAATGTGTGGTCTTCGAGGCACATACCCTCAACAAAGAAGGCCCGGAAATAAATCTGCATTCTTACATACAGGTACTCGGACTCAACACGCATGCATAGATCCACGCCTGTTTCCAATAGTGGTCAGACATCTGTATCCTACTAATATTATAAATGCGAAAGTTTGTGAGTATAGATGTATGGATGTTTATTACTCTTTCACGTTAAAAAGTACTGAACGGATTTTGATGAAACTTTGTAGTTAGTTAGGTACTTATCGTGTGGGCAGTGGTTACCCTAGTGTCAGAGTTGACATGGCTTAATGACTGTTGCCTATTGACTACAACCGGGACCGACAGCTTAACGTGTCCTCCGAAACACAGAGACGCTCAGAAATTAAACCACTTTGGCGGTCAACCATCTATGGACTTACTGTAGCCTAGTTGCTGGACCTCGCCAGTCACTTACGGACTGGTGAGAGCATACAAAATAAAAAAGGTTTTTATACACGTAGACTTCAAAAAAGCGCTTGTAAATAGTCAGAACATGTTCGTAGTAATATACTATAATTAATTTATAATAATTTCTAGGTACATATAGATATTTAGGTACACGGATTGTAGGAAATAATTTACAATAAGATTTATTTTATAAAAGTAACGATATTTAGCTAACTTAAATTAAGTTATTGTCAAGAATCATGTGTAGGTTTAATTATCTAAATGGCGAACCTTGTGTTTATAACGACGGTCGCGATTTAATGCTACCACAAACAAATTCAGCGGGTGTCTCTACTACCGGTTTCAACACGGCCCAGTTGAGACGCTCCGGCGAAACATACTCAATGGGGCATATACACGAGATTTGGTCCACTTACTGAAATTATTTAGCAGGCAAACACAATATATGCTCGATCGGTTGTCTGATTAAGTATTTATTTTAGGTTTAATATATTAAAAAGAGAAAATAAAAACGTCAAAATAAAAGTAACATTAATCATTTTGAGACACAACCAACAGTTCTGAAATTCGTAGAATATTTGAATAATAGATAGTTTTATTACAGATAGTTCATGTAATATAAAAATGTCTATATGGCTATAAGATTCCCAGCGGACTATGTGCAGGTAGATGCCGACCGCCAAATGTCCTCCGTGTGTGTCAAATGTCGCCAAATGACGATTCACAATTAACCATACACTGATATGTTTATACCATAATTATCTACCCTCATATGGAGAAACCTTTCAGCTCTTAGCACTTACGTAACTAGAGCAACAGCTTCTGCGCATACGGCCCATATGTGGTCGGATATAAAACTGTCCAATTCGGACCGACCATTACCAATTAATGTACAAATTGCACTTAAACAGTATGTCCTTACATTAACCGAATGTGACGTCGTCTGATAATAGACCAGTTTTGTAGCCGTAATAGGGTTGTCCACTTAAACAAGGTGGCTAATTTCTGCCACAGTTGCCGACGCAGATTCATGTCTCTACAAGATTCGACTTATCCCCATGTTCGCCATCATAGACTGTATTTCTGTGATTTAATATCGTACCTATTACGTAAATCGCAATCGTACACGTAAAAAAAAAAAAAAAAAAAACTGTATTTTAAAAGGGTTATGTTTCATCACTTATAAATACGGTCGAACACTGACTTCCATCACACAGGTTTCCTCCTAGTTTGGAAGTCAGGGTTTAACAAGTAATTTGTACAGACTCCAGCGGGTCAGGCAGTCCGGGGTCAGGCATGTCCCAAAAGAACATGAACTACCTCACAAACCATGTTTTTTATGTTATGTATGCGGGTTAACCTAGTGTACAACATGCTCATTGGATTACACTCTGGGCTGATGTATATTGGGTGCTCTTCGTGTACTGTACTGAAATATTTAAGTTACTGTAAGGAATTTTTTTTGACGTTGTTGTGGGTTGCCTGACGTGCGGGCCACCATACTACTGTAGGTAGTATTTAGATTTACTATGAATCTGTACAAATCTTTTGGAGAATAAAGAAATTATTATTATTATTATTAATCGTATCGTACGCACGGCTACATATCAAGCTATACATTTCCAATATAAGCTGATCCCGCGTTGTATAGTATTTCCTTACAATGAGAGTTCAGCTTATATTGGAAATGTATATCTTGATATGTAGCCGTGTGTACGATACGATTTACGAGTACGAGTACGATTACGATTTACGTAATCGGTACGATATTAAATCACAGAAATACAGTCTATGCTGTATGTGTATGTGTGTACCTGTATAGTAAAAAGAGAGTTTAAGGTAAAGGATAAGAGAGAAGAGGATGTTATCAGGATTTGATGAGACCTTATTTCGATCGAAATCCACCATTCATTGGCTTATTTTCAAAATGTTACCACATAATATACTTAATAAATTATGAGAAACCAAAAGTTAATTTTGTATTGAGAGGAAGAAGCTCCACCAACGATACCGATTAAATGTATAGATAGACAACTTATCTTCACAAATTCACAGCCCAATGCACTCCTGAAATAAAAACAAATATGTAAATGGTTAAACTTTCAAATAGCAACTATGTAATTAATATCCATACACGCTAAGACACGGTTTCATGCAATTTCGGTTCAGTATTTTCTTTTAAGATAATTACGTAACTTGAACTTTGACAGTAATAGAGAACAAGTTACAAAATAAGCTAAAAATAGAGTTTAGTTGTGATGAAACATACCACCACATTAAACGTAGCGGAATCGATTTGCAAAACAAGCCTGTTTTGGAACAACATTGCTACCAACAAAAATAAACAACCGTAATTACCAACGTGCCACAGAATTACCAAAAGAAAACTTATTAATTATAATTATATACTGGAATAGGAGAGAGGAGGAAGTTTTTTATGAAAAATTAAAGCAACTATTAAAATACATAAATAAAAAATACTATAAATTAAATATAATAATAGGAGGCGATTTCAATATAAATATACTACAGGATAATCTAAAAACTAATAAATTTATAAACCTCATGCAAGAAAATAACTTTACTCAACACATAAAAAGCGCTACGCGTATCACACCAAACACCGCAACATGTTTAGATCTAATATTCACGAACTTTAACCACAAAGACATGCACGTAACAATAGACGACTTAGGCTTCTCTGACCACTATAGCACAGTCTTATATTTAAAATTACCAGAACAACCCAGTACAAGTAATTGGTACACAAAGAAAAGGTTATATAACAATACAAACATATTAAAATTTAAAGAGGAATTACAAAAAATTAATTGGAATGATATACTTAAAACTGATAATAATATTAACACAAATTATAAAACATTTAACGATAAACTTACCTTAATCCTAAATAAGTGTATCCCACTACTTAAAATTAAACTTAAAACTAAATATAAGAAATATTGGCTCACTGTTGGTATAAAAAAATCCAGTACTAATAAAAGATTGTTAAAAATATTAATTACAAAAACAAAAGATCCCACATTAATAACATATTACAAAAAATATGAAAAAATACTGAAAAAGGCGGTTACAACAGCTAAAAAACTGCACTACAAAAATAAAATGACTAAATCAAATAATAAAGTTAAAACAATGTGGGGAATCATAAATGAACGCTCAAACAAAAAGCGTAAAACCGAGAAACACAACATAACATTACAAGTAGATAATAGCTTAACGGCGAAACCGCAAGAAGTAGCCAACATATTTAATAATTTCTTTGTCTCCATTGGTGGGAAAACTACAACACCAACCGGCAGCAAACCAAAGGGGCTACCGGCAACCTTAACTACACAAAATACATTATACCTTAACCCAGTCGATCCTTATGAAATAAACATAATTATTAAAAACCTAAAGAACAAGAACAGCCACGGAATCGACGGACTCCCACCCAGTCTGATAAAACAGTGCGCTGATGAACTTACCTTGCCATTTTATATACTAATTAACCAATCCTTCGAAGAAGGTGTTTTTCCTGACTTACTCAAAAAGGCCCTCATTAAACCTATTTTCAAAAAAAACGATAAAACTGACCCGAACAATTACCGTCCCATTGCTCTACTACCAACAGCCTCAAAAATATTCGAAAAAGTTATGTGTAATCGCGTTTACGCGTTCTGTGAAAAATATAGCATTTTCAATGATAGCCAAAATGGATTTCGCAAGAACCGATCCACTGTTTTGGCCGTCTACAAGTACATACAAGAAGCACTCAACATTATTGATAATAAAAAATACGCTATTGGACTGTTATTAGACATGACCAAAGCGTATGATAAAGTACAATTCGATATACTATTGAATAAACTTTACAACAAAGGTATCCGAGGAAAAAGTCATGACTGGTTTACATCTTATTTAAAAAACAGAGAACAAGTCGTAGAAATAGAACACTACAATACACAAACACAACACATTGAACTAATTAGATCACAAAACATACCTGTAAACGCCTCCATACCACAGGGAAGTGTCATAGGATGCCTATTGTTCTTAGTCTACATAAATGATCTCCCTAACCACATAAATGAAACGTGCGTATTGTTTGCCGACGACGTCTCTATTTTAACATCATGTAAAAATAACCAAAACCTGAACCAAACACTAACATCTATACTTGATACCACAACATGCTGGATGAACGAACATAACCTTGAAATTAACTTTAGTAAGACAAAAATAGTCACTTTCCACCCGCGACAAAAAACCCCAATAAATATAAATTTTAAATACAAAGGATCCAAGTTGGAAATAGTTAATAAATTCACCCTTTTAGGCCTAGACATAGATACACACATAGACTGGAAACCACACATACAGAAAGTAAAAACAAAGCTATCTAAATTTGCATATGCCCTCAGAGAAATAAAGAAAACTACAGATCTCAAAACAGCAATAGTAACATACTATGCGTACGCGTTCGCTTGGCTTAAATACGGAATAATATTATGGGGTAACAGTACAGACGCACCTTCGCTATTTACAATACAGAAGAAACTTATAAGAACATTGGTTAACATAGAAGACACCGACTCATGTAAACCACACTTCAAAGAACTAAACATCCTAACACTACCCTGTCTCTATATATTTGAAATTTGCAAATTTGTAAGGAAGTAAGTACCCACAATTCTACAGCAAAAGAGAAGACATACAAACAGAAATCAAACTTAGACATGGAAATAGACTCAACCTGCCAACTTCACGATTAAAAATGCACTCCTCTAGTGCGTTTGTCACGTCAATAAAAATCTACAATAAATTACCTGAACACATAAAAAACACAGAAACAAACAATATATTTATAAATAAACTAAAACGATTTCTCTTAGATAAAACCTACTACACAATTGACGAATACTTCAAAGATAAATTCCTCCTAGAAAAACGAAGATAATTAGAATAACCAAGTAGTACCTAATACATCTATTTACCTTATCTACCGTGCAATATCTTTAATTACTTACTATTTAGTTAATAATAAATTACAGCTAATATATAAAATAATTACCTAATTTATAATTTAGAAAATATCTATTAATAATAAATAAATAAATATAGAAATACTAATTATAAACAAAATTAATATAAATCTACTCATAAATAATATCTACTTAAATATCTAAATATAA
This sequence comes from Pseudoips prasinana, assembly GCA_951640165.1. Classification (NCBI taxonomy): domain Eukaryota; kingdom Metazoa; phylum Arthropoda; class Insecta; order Lepidoptera; family Nolidae; genus Pseudoips; species Pseudoips prasinana. Next base: position 6,221,516 of record OX621260.1, read on the forward strand.
GATTTACTCCTTAATTTCAATATTATTATGTTTTTAAACAAAAAGCGCTCATCCTCTCCTCTAAAAACTAACTTGCTGTGCCCGACAGGGTCCATAATTGTTTCTCTATAATTTACCTACCAGCCTTGTATACATTATGGAATGCAATAAAGTATTGAGTATTGAGTATTGAGTATTAAGTTACAATTTTTTTTAAGCTGCCCTTTTGGCCGGAGGTTATAAAAGGATGATAAGATTGCAGATTTGAAGTCTTGAGCGGCTCTCGTGTTGCGGTGTGGACAACCGACGAACCCACTCTGGCACTGGCAATGAGTCGCAGGATCTTCTGACTGTTGACATCCAGGTTCTGGGCTCTCAAATCCGGGGTTGTCACGCGTCTTGTCCTGGTTGCCAAATTTTAGGGCAAAAAATATGGCAAACCTATATATGAGTCACACAAATATTTTTGGAAGTTGAGGACCCTGAAACACAAAGGTGCTGAGGTAACCAATGAGCCATATGTGCGGTCACATATTTATATTGTTACTAGCTGTGCCCCGCGGTGTTACCCGCGTTAAATTTTATAAATTTTCTTTGCTATAAACCTCACGGAGCCCGAGACCTTTCCAACGAATGCAAAACCGTGGAAATCGGTTCGTGCGTTCTGCAGTTATAGCGTCAGGAAGGAAAACCCGACTTATTTTTATATAGTAGACTAGCTGTGCCCCGCGGTGTTACCCGCGTTAAATTTTATAAATTTTCTTTGCTATAAACCTCACGGAGCCCGAGACCTTTCCAACGAATGCAAAACCGTGGAAATCGGTTCGTGCGTTCTGGAGTTATAGCGTCAGGAAGGAAAACCCGACTTATTTTTATATAGTAGATAATTTATACAAGATCGTAATTTTTTTAACAATTTATGATAACTAGATATCAATTACGACCCTATCGTTTTGCGAACTTTGCCGATAAATTATGTAGTACTAAATTTGTTGTTGCCAAGTCTAATGTGCGCACAAAACATGGCAACTGTTGAGGAAACATTGCGAGGGTTGCCAGAGAGATTGTTTTTCCTAAGTATAACGGCGTACAAACCAAAATATTTATAAATTTTCCGCGCGATTGATGCGATCAGGGCATCGGGTAAAAGTTGTTTATTAAATTCGTACCGTTCCCCAAGATCTTAATTATTATTAGATGTTTCGCTATATTTATAGTTTTTATATAATTCCAAAATACTTGCTGGAATTTTTCATATTATAGTCTTGTCGCATAAAGCGATCTCTTCCAGGCAATCTTTGACAGCAAATATTGAAGTAAGAGGTTGGAGCTTAATAGACAAGTTTTGATTTTTTTATGAACTCCGAAATCTCGTGGGTTCCATCGTCAATTTCTACATTCTTTGGTAGTTAAACTAGTTCTGTAAGGCATTCTGCTGAAAATATTGAGTCCTTATAGGTCGTCATAACTGACAGGAGCACAATAAAATACTTTCGTTGGATACCAAGATGTCAATGATCAAACTTCGTGGCGTATCGGATTTTTATAATAATAATATAATATCTAGGGACAAAGTCACACAGATCATCCTAGCCCCAAATTAAGCAAAGCTTGTACTATGGGTACCAGGCGACGATATACATACTTATATAGATAGATAAGTACTTATATACATTGAAGACATCCATGACTCAGAAACAAATATTCGTGCTCATCACACAAATATTTGCACTTACCGGGATTCGAACCCAGGACCACCAGCTTCGTAGGCAGGAGCACTACCAACTAGACTACTGTGAATATATAAATTCAGATATATGCACACACGAGTGTACTACCACTGCGTCGATTTTGAAGGAAATCGCTTCAGCCGTTTGGGAAGAAGAACGAATTATTTCTTACTGAACTCAAAGAATAATAATATTTTAATATTACCTGGAGAGAATCAACCCTATGGGCATACCGTTATAGTATATCAGCCGATATCTGGAAACGGGTTCAATGCCAACCAAGATAGGTTAGTTTAGATGTAGAATCGATCACTAGGGGATACAATTTCATGGATGCTGTTTCTCAAGGCTTTGAAGCTAGGGACGGGTTCGGAATACCCCGCCAGCATCACATCTACGATTTCCGGCGGGGTACTCCGCCAAATAAAATAAATAAGTAAATAATAATAATAAATGTTTATTCACAGTACATTCAAATCTTTAACAACAAATTTGGTACATCTGCCAAACTGCAAAACAGTTTGTTGGCAGTTGTAGCTCCCGTTTTTACATATCTTAAACAACTGATTACCAAATGATTGAAATATAAAATAAAGCAAATAAATTATAAAACACCAATAAAAAAATAAACAATCAAAAATCAACTCGGGACCCAACCAAGCCTTCAACCACTAAGTAACATTGGCTCAAAGCGCCCAAGTAGTTTTCACTTACAAAATTTAATTATTCTTAATTGTTGTAAGGTTTATAATTATTTTTTTTATTCTCCTGTCATCTATGTACTTGATTAACTTTCACTACTACCAAGCAATGTTCATTACTACCACGTCGCCCACAAGTTCTGTTTCAATCACCGCTCAGAGCAACTCTTTGTGTGACCCATTTATAGTTGTACTAAATCTGGTTGTATCTCATTCAAGGAGGAATGCGTGTTTATAAAGTCCCAAGCGCTGCAAGGATTACTTACCTTGTGTGGGCGTCGTCTATTCGAAAAAACGTGTATTACACGTTTTGAACTAAGGGACTGATTCATAATTAAGACTTAAAAGAGTTCTCTGTATTATAATAGCCTTGGAATGGAACATCTATTGGTGAGGATGCCTCCGTTAATATTTAAGTGTAAAACTCATATCAATATTATTTTGTTCCAGGCATCAATGGATCTCCCTCCGGACAAGGCAAAGCTCCTCCGTAACTACGACCTGGAGAAGAAATGGGAAATCATCTGCGATCAGGACATGGTCCAGGCGAAGGACTCGCCAGCACACTACCTCAACAAGCTGAGGACGTATCTAGACCCCAAGGCGTCTAGGAGCCATAGGGTATGTATTAAAATAATTGAGAGGTGTCAAGGGACACCCGGATGGAACGAAGTTATTTCTTATTATTTATTATGTACAAAAACCTGTATACACACAACAAAAATAAACGTCGCGACACCACACTGTTCAATGCGAAATAGAAATGAAAATATCTGGCTTGCTTTCTATAAGAGAGAGAGAGAGAGAGACATGCGCACGCCGCACAGCTGCTAAAAGTGTCGAGACAACTTTTCGTAAGATTTTTTTCCGTCTAGCCCCCTTTCACAACGCGCGATAAGGAACTTAGTTCCAATAAAAACTTTTTTCAATATATATTTGGGACGGGCCTGTTGGCGTGGTTGGTAAAAGCTTGCTTTCCATGCCGCAGGTCGTCATTTCGATTTCCACGCAGGACAGATATTTGTGTGCATGAACATGTCTGTTTGTCCGGAGTCTGGGCGTAATTATCTATATGAGTATATATGTATCAGTTACCTAGTTTCCATAGTACAAGCTCTGTTTAGTTTGGGATCAGATGGCCGCGTGTCGATAATAATGTTCCAGGATATTATTGACACACGGCAGATACAAGACTGATATATTAAATATATTATATTATTGTCCTAAGATATTCCGATAAGAGGTTCCGGCATAGAAAGAATAATTGGGCCACCCCATACCATTCCGTCCTGCGGAAGCCGGGCAGCAGCGCCACATATGTACAGAAGCCAGCACATCCAGCTACCCCTATCTGTCAAATTTCTTTTAAAGATTCTCAACTTTATCACAATAGCATAAGGTTCCATTTCAATTGGGGAAATGTGACAGATCGGGGTAGCTTGATGTGCTGGCGTCTGTACTAGGTAACCAAATGGCAACATTATAAAAGCTTTTGGGGGTGGCCTATGTCCAGCAGTGGATGATATCAGGCTGATGATATATATATAGTATATACATACATAGACTCACGCCTGTTTCCCAGACGGGTAGGCAGAGACAACGGATTTCCATTTGTCACGATCTTTGCACACGTCTTTTGCCTCGATTACTGTCATTATATTCTTCATACATGCTCGCCGGTTAAGGGTATTTCTGACCTGTCCTTTCTTGAGAACGTCTACGATTTGGTCTGAGAATGTTGGACGAGGTCTTCCCCTTCCGGTTGTTCCATTCACACAGGCCAGGTATAGTTCTTTGGTCAATCTTCTTTCATTCATCCTTAGTGTGTACTCTATACTTAAATAATAGTTTAAAAACTAAAAAAAAACACGCTTTTAGCACGCACAAAAATTTACAAAATTCCGCCATGTTGGATTTAAGTCACGTGAATTTTTTTCGTATTCCTGACAGCAAACCCTTTCATTTGATACCCATATCATGGGGTGAATTTCAAACCGTCTTGGGGAGGCCGCCATATTGGATTTGTAATGACGTTTCTTAGCTAGTCATGTATTGTCATCAGAACTCAGAGGGTGTGCAAAATTTCATCCTAATCGGAGACCGGGAAGTGGATCAAATTAAGGTTCCAAGATTTTCTTACATACATCACCAGTGAAGCTAAAAAAAGCGTATTAAAAAGTCTCATGTAACCATTGCTTAGAATATTTTTTGAAGTATCCAAATGAGTCGAAAGAAACTCACCCATTAGGGGTCAATCAACTGTTTGTTGATGAACTGTAAGTAACCAGATTGACGATCGAGATAAAATCGACACGTAACGTTGTTTACTGCTATTAGATACGACTCGCCATTGATTTCATCAATTACTTACAGATTGAAAGAATGGTAGGAGACCAGATCTCTTATAAAATACAATAATGTTAAAGTTATAAAGTTATTTTATACAACCTTTTTGGCATCTCGTTTTAAGAGGGATGTGTAATATGAAAGTAATTTTTTGTTTATTTGCATAAACGAAAAATATAGTTTTAAAACATAGTACATTTTCTTTTAACACATTAAAATTGCTTTATTGAGTTATATGTAAAAAATATCTATACATATAATAAAATCGTAGGAGAGTCAAAACTGTACATTGCATATTTTTAACGAGTAATCGGTATACATACATTAAAAAATATACCGGTGAACTTGAGAACCTCCTCCTTTTGAAGTCGGTTAAAAAAGATACTAGCCAAAAATATAGTTTTTAAATTTTTTCTCTGTTTGTCTGTGTGTCTGTATGTATGTCCGGGCTAAACTAAAAAAGTACTGCAAATATTTACTTCAAATTTTGCATAAATATTACTAAGACGTCGAATCAACATATAGGCTACATATTATCACGCTATCACTTAAGGGAAGCAGTGATAATTTATAAAGTTTAACGCGGGAAAAAGCGCGGGGCACTGCTAGTATAATAATAAAATTGTACGTCGGTTCAAGTGTATATATGTGTGTGTGTGTGTGTAAAAAAAAGTGTATGTAAGTTGCACCCATTATTTAAAAATATCAAGATCGTCATAACATTGGTTGTTAATCCATTCTATACGTACATGCATACATAGAGTCACGCCTGTTTCCCAGAGGGGGTGGCAGAGAACAGATTTTTATTTATCACGATCTTTGCACACCTCTTTTGCCTCGTCTTCATACATGCTTGCCGGTTTAGGGTACTTCAGATCTGGCCTTTCTTGAGAACATCTCCGATTGGTCCTTAGTATGTTCTACGAGGTCTACCCCTTCACCATTCACACAGGTTGTACCATCCACAAAAAAATTAAAAAAGAAATGATAAAAAAAATATTGCCTTTCATAAATTACTAAGTAAATTATTGTAGTTATAATTAACTGTTACTAAATTAAGTAAATAAAATAAAAAAGTATAAATCTTAAAAATGTCTAATGCGTTGAACGGAACGTCGGCCAATAGAGATTGATACTACTCATAGATAGATTGCAACGGAATCAATCGATATTATAAAATCTTCTTCTTCTTCCTCGGTCCCTCAATGCTGAGGATCGCGACCACAACAGCGAGCTCTCCATTCGCTGCGGTTGTTGCAGCTGTGGACGGCCGTCTGGATGTCCGGCCCCACAGTTTTCCTGATGGCATCTATCCATCTTGAGGGTGCTCTGCCCCTGGCTCGTCTTCCCTCCATCTGACCCACTATGATGTGCTTCTCTAGACTATGCTTAGGAGACCGCATGATATGTCCGAAGAAGCGAAGGGCCTTTTGGTGGCAGATTGCTGAGAGCCTTGTCGTGATGTTAAGCTCCTGCAGTATGGACTCGTTGGTTCTCATAGCGGTCCACGGAATTCTGAGCAACCTTTTCCAACACCACATTTCGAAAGCATCGATCTTTTTGCTATCGTTGCTCTTGCAGCACCAGGTTTCTGCGCCGTACAGGAAAATAGAAAATACCAAGGCACGAACGAGTCGCACTTTGGTTTTCCGGCGAATACCGCGGTTCTTCCAGATTTTGTCCAGATTCGCCATAGCGCTTTTGGCCATCCCGGCCCTTCGGCGTATTTCATCTGTACAGTTGCCCTCATTTGTGATCATAGACCCCAAGTACACAAATTGACTGACTTTTTCGTAGCCATTGAGTGCATCGGTTTTTGGTAGAAGTTGCGCTCGGTCCACCACCATTATCTTGGTTTTCGAATGGTTGATCTTAAGACCGAGTTTGGCACTCTCACCTTCTATTTTCTTCAGCAGAGTTGCCATCTCTACTTCACTCGATGCAACTATAGTCGTGTCATCAGCATATCTGAGGTTAGTGATGCGTAGGCCACCTACTGATACGCCTCCGTCCCAGTCCTCCAGCGCTTTTCTCATTATGTATTCGCCGTACAGGTTGAATAATTTAGGCGAAAGAATTCAGCCCTGGCGCACGCCTCGTTCAGTGTGGAAGGACTTCGACTGATGGTCTTCCAATTTCACAAAGCTAGTGCCGTCAAGGTATAAATTCTGCACCAGGAAAATGAGGTGCAAGGGGACTCACTACAATTGTCAGACAAGAACTGTCAGGGAACTCATGGCGAAAAGACTATAGGAAGAACGTTTCTCAAATTTCTAATAAATCATTTCTATCCAGAGAGAAGGAATCATCTGAGAATATTGGTAAATTCTGGAAACTTGTCATAATATATACCTATCTATGTTTTTGATTGACATCTTGAATTTTCATCTAAGTTTCGCATATACTCATATTGCAATACGTAACGGTAAAATTTTACTTTATGACTAAGCTGTAAAGACTAAGGAGCTATTAAACCTTCCTAACTCCTGGTTGCATGAACCATTCGCTAACAGTTTACCTCCAGCGTCGCAAACAACAAAGTAACGCTTTACCGCGCGGTCCCTAAGTTCCCTATTGGGCTATAGTCCCGTTACACATTGTGCACAATGAACTATACTTTATGTTTGATGTCACTGGTAGCAATTTGTGGTGCAACCCTATTCAGCGCAAAATTGGAAACTTAAGGCGACGCATTGACCGTACTGGAGATAGGAATTCAATTTTCCACCGCAATTGTAAATAAATATGTTTGGACAAATAACACATTGCTATCTCATCTCCAGACAACTGATAAATATCCGCGCGGGTTAAGGTCGTCGCGGCAAACAATTTTACTCTTATGAAATAAAGCCTTTTATACGTTTTAGAAAATCTATTTAGAATTATCTATTAGCATTATTCGAATTGTAAAGGGTAAATCGAATCACAAATATGGGGAAACCAACACCCTCTACCAATACGGGGTAGTCGCTCGTTAAGCTACGAACGATTCACGCTGGCAGATTAAATTTAGGATTTCTCGCAGGGAAACTCCAAGCATAGCCAGCCCTTTAATCTTTTAGCATTGCTCGTTGGATGAACCTGATAGGGCCAATAGTGAGCGACCAAGTCCCTTCCTAGCATTTCCTACAGATTTTCTAAAATGTATAAAAGGCTATTTCATAAGAGTAAAACTATTTTGCCGCATAGACCTATAGACAGAAGTTAGAACCCGTGCGGATTTTAATGCAATCTAGCGCCGTTCACTGCCCCTCAGTATACTTATTATTGTTTATTAGTGCATCGCCTTAAGAGTACATACGAGTACTCGTTTGTCTGCAGGTTGTTCCATTATGGAAGAACCTGGACTGACAAGCAATTCCTTTGAGTTAGGTGGTCTAGAGAGATTTATTATTTTCCTTATGGAGCTGCATAGCTATGAGGCGACTAAGACCTGCATTTCGCTACAGATGTTTACAAGTGTTACTACTTTTTTCCAACTCCTCCTTTGCTTTCTGATTAAATTCGATGAGGGTTCCAAGACTGTTGAAGCGATTCCCCGGGACATGTCTGAGCCTCACAGCTCATTGTCATTTCATTGTGTGCCGCTGTTGATCCTGGCTCACAGGAGTTGCATCGGTGTGTAACGGGGAGGACTAGTCCCAATGAAAAAAATACTGACTTCGAGCACGGGGCCACTGGGCTTGACTTGGCCGAACGCTCTCTCAACAGTAGTTGTTCATCGCCCACGTTGAAAACTGAAGTTTTACAACCGGCTGCGCACGCGTGCTCTTTGCTTGAATCTGATATTCTAAAAAGACATACTCGTTTATACCTACTACTTACTAGAAAGAGAGAGAGGGAGAGAAAGTCGGATGGAAGGAGCGTAACGATTTTTCACTGTATGACAATTTCTACAAGTCATTTCCTTTTTTTTTTTTACATGGTGGAAATGTAAAATGTTACGCATACCCGCCGCTTGGGGAGGCGACGGGTTATGTGGGACTCGCCGGGCTAGTCCCGGGATACGCACTAAAACCACCATGGTAGCCTCAGCCTCACAATGCCTGTAGCGGGGGCTCTGGGTACTCGTGAACGATCTCGCCAGTACCCCCGCTGTACACTGAGCGTCTGAGACTCTCCTCCGGGGACGGGAGGGGCCAAAATGCCTCCTCCCCTCCCCATCACGCACAAGCGCGTTTAGGCAACCTGAGCTACAGCAGGTTACCTCTTCCCGGGACCGCTTATATAAGACGAGTGGAGTGCCCCTCCTCCAAACGCCAGCGGTCCCAGGGGCGGCGTCAAGCCGGGGAGAAGCCAGCCGGACGCCGCATACTCTCTCGCGCTGAGATTAGCTCCCAGCGCCGGCGCCGATGAAGCGGACATTAGCGTCAATATCCAGTTCATCGGTGCCGTCTCGTTCTCCTACGGGAGGGATCGTTGCGCTCCCTCTCGCGCTCGGCGGCCTCCTTCTTGAGCATAACAGCTTCACAGAAGGAGGCCACCGCGTTCCATCCGGTACAAGTCATTTCCTACCGCAAGACGCGTTAAGGAACTTGGTTCTAAATCCTCTAATCTAATGATAGAATAAACCAATCTTACCAAATGTAGGGCTAATGCCTCGTCATTCTTTCAAATAATTTAGGCGATTATGGCTTCATTTCCTCTTAATATCAAACACACAGCTGCTCATGGATACTTGAGGCCAGCCAGTAGCAGATAATTATCCATACCGTTTGATGTGACACAATGCGTAATATATCATCATCGATAGGAATCTGACCAGACAATACTTGTAAACGCTCCCTTACACCGCTGTGCTACCAATGAGTGTATAGCGATAACAATCTTTGGAGGCAAATTTAACGGTAGCTACAGTCACGTAGATGTTCACTTGGCGAAAACTAAAAAAAAATAGGAAATGAATTAATAAATATATTGGCACTTATGCAAGCGCGACGCGCGCGCGGGCGCGAAATTAAAAAAAATGCCTGTCACCGACCAATGCCGGCCGCACGCCTGTCTAAACCTTAAAATGCCTGTCAAATGCGGCTAACGCCTGTCATATGGTAACCCTACGCGGACTGTACTATTAAATCTATCCATGTCGATTACGTTGTCCTACTTTTGTCCACTCGTAAACTTGAACTACTGCGCTTTTATTGATACGGCCATTACCCAGATTCGGGACAAACAAATAAACAGTCACGTAGATGTTCACTTGGCGAAAACTAAAAAAAATTAGGAAATGAATTAATAAATATATTGGCACTTATGCAAGCGCGAAGCGCGCGCGGGCGCGAAATTAAAAAAAATGCCTGTCACCGACCAATGCCGGCCGCACGCCTGTCTAAACCTTAAAATGCCTGTCAAATGCGGCTAACTCCTGTCATATGGTAACCCTACGCGGACTGTACTATTAAATCTATCCATGTCGATTACGTTGTCCTACTTTTGTCCACTCGTAAACTTGAACTACTGCGCTTTTATTGATACGGCCATTACCCAGATTCGGGACAAACAAATAAACAGTACTGCAGTTATAGCTTGTGGGGAATATATTTACGTGTTTATTGTTTTGTTTACCAAGTCTGAGATACAATTTACGTAATAGAGATTCGTAATGGTGTTGTTTATTGAAATTAAGAAATTAAATGCAAAATTATTAAAAGGTGTAATATAAATCTACCCATGAAACTGAAAAAATTAAAACCAGTTTGTGTCTTATCTTCTTATCATGGTTCGGGTGTACTTGACTCACTTCGACCCTTCAGGATCTTTTGTACTATCCCCCATTAGATTTTTCTATCCCTAGAGCCCTGAATGGAGTCTGCACATAATCCAGTACGCTTCTTAGGGGTAGATTCTTGTAGTCTCCTGGTTCTGGATATGTCAGGACAAGAATGGTCATTCTGTGTCTTGCCAACGCATCGCATTTACATATTATATGCAGCATTGTTTCATTTTCTTCCCCACAGGTCCTGCAGATCGGGCTATTCGACAGTCCCAGATTGTGTAGGTAATAGTTGGTGCCGTAGCTAGAGGCCCGTAAATACTGCTACTATTAGTCGTAGCTGGTCTATGTAATATGAATGCGAATATATGAATATAATACGAAAGAATTTTTTAAGCTGCTACAGAATGCGTCAGTTAATCGATGTTTTTTATGGGAAGCTAATCTTTCTTTAAATAAAAAAGTTGTGTATTGCACGATTTTTATGACTTTTTTAACTAATGAATTAGGCTGCAATTTGCTAACAGGTAGATTGTATTAAAGAAAATTGTGTGTGTGTGTGTGTGTAACGCGCCATATTCCCAAGTCTCATCATATACAATTAGGACGTGCTAGCAGACACATCCGAAAGCAGGACCGACGGCTATACTTGCTGTTTGCCTAGGGAGCTTTCACTGCTTCCCTGGACTATATAGGCGAGCGTGGGCTCAAACCGTCTAGAAAATATACAAACTACAATCTAAGTACCCGCGCCGCTGTGCACCCGCTTTGGGGTTCGAACCTCGACCCTGGGCGTTTACTGTCGGGGAGATGCTACAGGGCGTATCGTTTTAGGGATGTTTTATGCAACTTTCGGTCTACGCTAATTCGCGACGCGGGCCGATCTTCCGGTTTAGGTCCAGAGAGGGCGTTTTATCGATACAGTACGATATCCCAAAAACTCTTCATAATTTATACCCAGGACTTTTTCATGTGACAAAAGGGCCTTCGAAATGAACGGAAGAAGTAGATAATATTGAAATTCGAACATGAAGGAATTATCACATTATCGCGTACAGCGTTCCGATATAATTGAGTCCAAGGTTTCCCCGGCGTAATGAGGAGTTAACTGAATAATCATGTAATGGCTCGTTTCCCCCAATCATCTCCAACGATGGCGCGGAAAGCTAATAAATTGTCTGCATGGTGTTCCGTCGGCCGTGGAGCAATGAGTGTGTAATTAACTTTATAGCTTAATTTACTTTCTTTTGGCTCGTGATGGCTTAATCGATGGAAGGCTTGTTAGTAAAATGGTAACTTGACAGTTACCCCCTTACTTATATACAACATGTAACTTAAATAACGCACATCCTGAAAATAGTTTGTTCAGAATCGTTTACTGAACCGATTTATATAATTTTTAGTATACGTAATTTTTTATTCCAAAGTAATTAAAACTACGGAAAATATTGTCATGTACAGTCAAAACAAATTTAAATGGACTGTAAGTCAAATTAATAAGACTTTTACAATCGCAGTTTTATTTGTATGCATACAAATCCATAATTCAATACAAAATAAAGAAAAAATAACTTTATTTCGAAAACTTATATATATTATATATAAACGTATATGATTACAACATAATATTCTAATTGGGGTGATTGAGGGTATGCGTTAATTACGTTACAGGTTGTATAACACAACTTTAAGTAAATATGCGTTATTAATTTTTGAATTTTTAGAGCCTATGACACTCCACAATAACGTAGCTTTCTATTGGTGAAATAATTTTGAAAATCGGTGGTCAGTAGATCCAGAGATTACCCCTTAAAACGTCACAAACTCACAAACGTTACCTCATTATAATATTAGTTAAGATTAATTCGCTTAAGATATGTTTTTCTGGAAACCGCTGGATGCGGATAGCGCAAGACCGGCAATTGTGGAGATCTTTCGGAGAGGCCTTTGTCCAGCAGTGGACGTATTTCGGCTGATATGGTCACGTTTGGAAAAATATTGGAGTTGTTATATGTTTAAAAAAATAATCAATTCAACTGTATTAATTTTACTAGCAGTGCCCGCGGACTTCATTCCGCGTAATAAATAGGTATTTTTGTCCCTGCCCGTTTGTCCCGCGTAATACTTCGGGTTAAAAGTTCGGGATAAATGAAAAATTATGATGATGAATGACATGACACTCCAGTAATAACGTAGCTTTCTATTGGCGAAAAATCGGTTCCAGAGATTATCCCTTACAACGTCACAAACGTTACCTCTTTATAATATAATTACTTAATAATTTATAGTATAGATTACGCGATTTTATTTATAGATATTCCTTCGGGTCTTCTCCTGGGAAGCTCTAAAAGTGATTTTTGGGATTTTTCTCAGTATCAGCCCGAAGTCTGAGAGTTCGCGGAATTACACCCACGTGCGTCGGAGAGCATGTAAAGCCATCGCTCCTGTTCCTGACCTCTTTCCGATCGTGTCGCTAGTCGTCCCATCATGAGAGTGATTTAATAGAAAGTGCCGGTGTTTGCACAGACACTTGTGCGCTATAATATGTCCCGCGCGGATGGCTACTCTCCATTGAGACTGGCCGCCGTAGCCGAAATTCGGCTAGACAAAGAATATTAAAACAACTTCAATATGCTGAGCTAAGCTGCTTGCCATGTTTATACGAAGTATACATTATGGGAATAATAGTTGTACAGATGAGCAACACGCAGATTGAGCGGACGCAGTGCCACATCACACTAAGCAGTATATGCTAATACAATTGGCCATTGATATAATATTCTTGAAGCGTTTAATCAAACATAATGCGGAATGTGGCAAATCAGAAAGAACGCTAGATTTTGTTATTAAAAATGATTCTGTAGTTTTTATAGGGCTCGGTATACAGAGGTCATGTATTATTAAGGTTCCGTTGTCTCTCCGCCCGTCTGTCTTGTGAGGCGTAAAGTTGTTATTTTTTTTTTTATAAGACTTCAGTAATTTCGAATTCAGTATGCCATGGCAACCTGCAAAAAGCGAGGGTATTGCTTTCTTAACGGCTTGCACTGGTGGTCCCTCTGCAGTTGGAAGTGTCCATGCGGAGGTGGTCACTTACCATCAGGGGATCCGCTTCCCCCGGGTTCACAGGTGGTTGGAGTGGGGACTCCGGCCGCCCTTGTCCTTGAGCCTGGGAAGAGGCGATTTGTGGGGGGGGGGAGTCTTTTTTGAGACGCATAGGTGCAACAGTGGTGGTTCCGGATGGAAATCGTTTCGAGTTCCCGGAGCCATCACTTTAAGCATCTAGAGGCTAGGCTGCTGTGGTGGTTTTAGTAGGTAACCCTGTGGACTCCCACATACCCCGTCGTCTCCCCCAAACGGCGGGGACCTATAAAAGGTTTCCACCACGAAAAAAAAGGGGGATCCGCTTGGTCGTTAGCCTTGCTATCACACTAATATTATAAAGGCGAAAGTTTGTGAGTGTTTATGTTTGTTACTTTTTTACGTCTGAACGGCTGGAACGATTTTAAAGGCAGTAATTTATAAAGTTTAACGTGCGTTAAACTGCGCCGCTAGTTCCTTATAAAAACAGAAAACTTACGTGATATCAAAATTGTTAGCTATGTAGTAGAATTACTAAATGTAGAAGCAATTGTACAATTATTATTCTAAATTATTCAGCTCCCTAAACTCCCGCCCGTAGCGACGCTGACTCAACGTTTGGTATTTGCTAATCCCTAAAGCCAAGTTACTGCTTGTTAGACATTATTACATTGTTCAACATCAAAACTAATTAAGTAACCGGTTACGTCTAGAAATATATTATCACAATCTAATAGACCATTACCCCTTGGCAGCTTACGCTCTTGCAGAGTAACATTACATGTGCTAGTGTTTTCTTAATTTCGATTCAACCTCTGCACACGGGGCTGTCTGTGACGCCAATCTTGAAGGGTTATTTGCTAAGTGTTCAGTGTCCGGTAATTGTGCCTATTACCATGTGTAGATCCCTTCTGTTCAGATGTATTAGGCTGATTTCAGAGTCGCGCCGGCGAGCGGCGCCGTCCAAACGCGCGCGCTTACAATTACACTAGATAGTAGTTGCGTTTCATAGTCACGCAGTTCTAACGCGCCGCCGCGCCGGTGACACGCGCGCCGTCGGCCAGCGCTGCCCGAGCTCTTCTACTGGCAGCTAGCGTTTCAGAGTGACTCGTCTGGCACGCGCCGTTGCATACACTTATTTATAAAATGGCTGTTGAGACGCGCTGGCCGCCGCCGCGTGCCGCGCGCGGCACTCTGAAATCAGCCTTAGACTTAGAGATTGTTGATCTGCTCAGAGATGGTAGAATTTTCTTTCGTTTTCTATTTTCTTTTGTTTGTCTACATGATTCCAGATCCATCCTCTTTGTCATGTTGCTGTGTCGTTTTCTTAGGCGGCCATGTTTTCTGTTTAAGTTGTGGAGATCTTTGGGGAGGCCTTTGTCCAGCAGTGTATGTCTTTTGGCTGATATTAGGATGATGATGATGAATCCCAATAGCACTTTTATGAATATTCGTGATTTGAATCTATCACATTATTTATCTATATACAGGGTGGCCGAGGAGTTGACGTTCAAACGCAAAATTTTGATACTTTATGATGAGGAGTATCCGAATCACCCCCATGTATGTTCTACGATTTTGCGTTTTTTTGATACTTTGAAAATTTATGAGTCCTGAGCTCAAACCTTAATTTTGAATCGCAGTTTTATTTGTATGCATACAAATCCATAATTCAATACAAAATAAAGAAAAAAAAACTTTATTTCAAAAACTAATTTAGTAAATAACAATGCATATACATGTTAAATAAAAAATTCAGTGTATGTATTATGATTACAACATAATATTTTAATTGGGGGTTTGAGGGTGTGCGTTACTTAAGTTACAGGTTGTATAACACAAGTTTAAGTAAACATTCGTTATTAATTTTTGAATTTTTAGAGCCTATGACACTCCACAATAACGTAGCTTTCTATTGGTGAAATCATTTTGTAAATCGGTTCAGTAGATCCAGAGATTACCCCTTACAACGTCAGAAACTCACAAACGTTACCTCTTTATAATATTAGTATAGATAGACTAATTCGCTTAAGATATGTTTTTTTGGAAACCGCTGGATGCGAATAGCGCAAGACCGGCAATGTGGAGATCTTTTGGGGGGGCCTTTGTCCAGCAGTGGACGTATTTCGGCTGACATGGTAGCGTTTGGAAAAATATTGGAGATCGTGTTAAATAAAAAAAATAATCAATTCCACTGTATTATTTTTACTAGCAGTGCTCGCGGACTTCGTTCCGCGTTATAAATAGGTATTTTTGTCCCTGCCCGTTTGTCCCGCGTAATACTTCGGGTTAAATGTTCGGGCCTTTGTCCAGCAGTGGACGTCTTTCGGCTGATATGATGATGATGAAATTTTCGGGATAAATAAAAATTATGATGATGAATGACATGACACTCCAGTAATAACGTAGCTTTCTATTGGCGAAAAATAGGTTCAGTAGATCCAGAGATTACCCCTTACAACCTCACAAACGTTACCTCTTTATGATATTAGTATAGATTACGCGATTTCATTTATAGATATTCCTTCGGGTCGTCTGTTGCGAAGCTCTATAAGTGACTTTTGGGATTTTTCTCAGTATCAGCCCGAAGTCTGGGAGTTCGCGGTATTACACCCACGTGCGTCGGAGAGCATGTAAAGTCATCCCTCCTGTACCTGACCTCTTTCCGATCGTGTCGCTAGTCGTCCCATCATGAGAGTGATTTAATAGAAAGTGCCGGTGTTTGCACAGACACTTATGCGCTATAATATGTCCCGCGCGGATGGCTACTCTCCATTGAGACTGGCCGCCGTAGCCGAAATTCGGCTAGACAAAGAATATTAAAACAACTTCAATATTTCTTCACCCGTATAATATGATTTTGTACTTTATTAGCGTAAAACACGATTTTGTAGAGAGACGAAGTTTGTAATTATTCAACCTGTACAGTGGTTTGGTAACTTTTACGTCAATTGCAATGCAGCTGCTTGCCATGTTTGTACGAAGTATACATTATAGGAATAATAGTTGTACAGATTAGCAACACGCAAATTGAGCAGACGCAGTGCCACATCTCACTAAGAAATATATTATATGTTAATACGATTGGCCATTGATATAATATTCTTGGAGAGTTTAATCAAACATAATGCTGGGCGGAATGTGGCAAATCAGAAAGAACGCTAGATTTTGTTATTAAAAAATGATTCTGTAGTTTTTATAGGGCTCCGTATCCAGAGGCCATGTGTTTATTAAGCTTCCGTTGACCGCCGTCTGTCTTTTTGATAGCAACCTGTACCTTGTGAGGCGTAAAGTTGTTATTTTTTTTAATAAGATTTCAGTATGCCATGGCAACCTTCAAAATGCGAGGCTATTGCTTTCTTAACGGCTTGCACTGGTGGTCCCTCTGCAGTTGGAAGTGTTCATGCGGAGGTGGTCACTTACCATCAGAGGATCCGCTTGCTCGTTAGCGTTGCTATCGCAGTAATATTATAAAGGCGAAAGTGTGTGAGTGTTTATGTTTGTTACTTCTTCACGTCTGAACGGCTGGAGCGATTTTAATAAAATTTGGTATGGAGTTAGCTGACACCCTGGATTAACACATAGGCTTGTTTAATTTTAACGCGGATAAAACCGCTAGTTCCATACTAAAACAGAAGACTTACGTGATATCAAACAAGCTAGGTAATACTAATGTTACTAAATGTAGAATCAATTGTAAAATTATTATTCTAAATTATTCAGCTCCCCAAACCCCCGCCCGTAGCGACGCTGACTCAACGTTTGGTATTTGCTAATCCCTAGAGCCAAGTTACTGCTTGTTAGACATTATTACATTGTTCAACATCAAAACTAATTAAGTAACCGGTTACGTCTAGAAATATATTATCACTATTTAATAGACCATTACCCCTTGGCAGCTTACGCTCTTGTAGAGTATCATTACATGTGCTAGTGTTTTCTTAATTTCGATTCAACCTCTGCACACGGGGCATTCTGTGACGCCAATCTTGAAGAGGTGTTTGCTTAGTGTTCAGTGTCCGGTAATAGTGCCTATTGCCATGCGTAGATCCTTTCTGTCCAGATGTATTAGACTTAGAGATTGTTGATCTGCTCAGAGATGGTAAAATTTTCTTTTGTTTGTCTACATAATTCCAGATTCATCCTCTTGTAAGGTTGCCGTGTGGTTTTTTACGCAGCCATGTTTTTAGTTTAAATTGTGGAGATCTTTGGGGAGGCCTCTTTGTCCAGCAGTAGGTATGTCTTTTGGTTGATATTAGGATGATGATGATGAATCCCAATAGCATTATTTACGTCTATTCGTGATTTGAACCTATTACATTATATTATATATTTATCTATTATAGGCTAGCCGAGGTGTTGACGTTAAAACGCAAAATTTAGATACTTTATTATGAGGAGTATTCGAATCACTCCCATGTATGTTCTATGATTTTGCGTTTTTTGATACTTTTAAAATTTATGAGTCCTGAGCACAAACCTTAATTTTAAACTTTCGAATAAATTGTAAGTCAGATCTGCAATGATAAGATAAACTAAACTTTTAGGGTGTTAGGTTAAACTATGCTAATTAGTTATCACAAAAAAAACAGAACCAGAAATGTTCAATAGAACGAGAAAAAAAATCGAAAACTGATGTTAGGTGAAATTTACGAAAATAAAACTTCTCAGAAAATCTATCTCAAAAACTATGCAATATAGTAGAACATACATGGGGGTGATTCGGACACTCCTCATCGTAAAGTATCTAAATTTTGCGTTTGAACGTCAACTCCTCGGCCACCCTGTATATATATATATATATATATATAAATCAGAGGTCGACAAACGAGCAAGTGGTTCACCTGATGGTAAGTGATCACCGCCGCCCATGGACACTCGCAACACCAGAGGTTTGCGGGTGCGTTGCCGGCCTTTAAGAGTCAGCAAACAAGTGTTGCTGACCCTTCCCCCCACCCCAATGAGCTCTGGCGACCTTACTCACACTCGGAAACACAACATTAAAATTATTAATGTTATTTTTAAGAAATGCCTTCTGTAAGGTGGAGGTACTTCCCCAGTCGGGCTGCTCTTTGAGCGAATGAACGCTATGCCCAACCTCTCTTAAAAGTGGTTGAAAACGCTACCACTAGACCAACGAAGCAGAGGCGAAGCTAAAGTATGTGGGTGTCGTGGGTGAATACACGTTATCATATATATCTTGTGTACGAATGTCGCGGTACTCGCTGGCCTTCAGGGTCAATAAAAAACAAATTCTAAATGTAATGGAGACTTTCATACGTTTACCGTTACACCGGTACTGGGATCGTAGGTTTATTGATTGATCTGTGTACACGATGTTTTACAAGTGTTTACTGAGATACCAAAATACTTTTACTCCTTTCATGGACTTTTATATAAAACAACCTTGTCTTTGTAAGTTTAATATAAAACTAAAGAGTAGATATATCACTTAATTAAAAGTTACTTTCTTATTATTTACAACCTTAACATTAATAAAATTATGTTTCAGTAATTTCATGCTCTGATACTAAAAATAATACGCACCTACTAATGATTGTAACGCGTCTTTCCTAATTAAGAGTTTATTGTATACTTATTTTTACCATTATATCGCATCTTCGGCACTATTAGGTCTATTGTAAAAAACCAATTGTTTTATGAATTATTTTGTTTGTATACGACTGTTTGTTGCCATTATAAAATAAAAAAAAAAAAAAAAAAGTTTAGTCAGTTAGTTTGGCCTCGCAGACCAGTCCATCGCCACGCTGCTTCATGTCCCGAGTTCGACTCCCACGCCGGAAAACTATTTGTGTGATCCATAAATAGTTGTTCTGAGTCTGGATGAAATTTATGTCCGTCTATTATATGTTTGTAAAGTACCCCGCGATACAGGGATTAGATTGCCTAGTGCAGGCGTTCACTTAAAAGAAAAGAAAGAAAGAAAGTTAAGTCGCATCTGTTGGAGGGTATTCTGATAGTAATAATTCTTAGTATGGAAGTTCTTGAAGAATAGTTTATTCTGGATTTATAATGACTGTTCGAAATACGACCATTAAGGTTCTATTGTCAAAGACTATAGACATTAAAGGCAAGTAATATTAAACTGTTCTCAGTTTTGACATTCAGTTTAGTCATCTCTTCTTAGTTTGTTAGTGTATCAAAAGCATGGTAGTGTGTAAAATGTTTTTTTTTATTAAAATAATTTACTTCTAATGCCTATTAAAAAAAATATTAGCATTTTGCATTCCTTCTCCATATGCACTTTCACTGTTCCAAAATTCATATTCCTCCGTCTGCGCAATTTTCGTCTAAAGTAACCACTTTGAACCCAAAGTTTTTGCTTCATGTATTAATATTATAATGATAAATACAAAGGTAGCAATTTTCAAACTGAGCGCGGAAATGCTTTCTAAGCTAAATCACTACTACTGCGAGCCTTAAATTAACCCTATTTTATTTATCGCATGTGCATTGGTTACTTTGTTGTCAAAGATGCAGTACAAGGCTCTTAGTGGGCCTCTGACATAAGAATGTCAGAGGCCTTCTATGAGCCGAAAGAAAATCTTTGCATAATCAAAATATCTATCTCAGAATAAAATTCTATGTGTTATAATGAAACATGTGGGTTGCATTAATGTCGTTGGATCTCGTACTATTAAGACAGAATTCAGGGCGCAACTAATATTATTATGCACTTTCGAAAAATGTGGTATGGTCATCTTAAGACATTAATATTCTTATAATTCCAGAATAACATTAATACGTTGTTTCTTTAGGAGTTTTCTCATTCATAAATTGGAAAATAGCTTTTGTGATTACAACAAAATATGTAGATGGAAAGCCGTTCTGAATTTTTTTAAGTAATATGACCATTTGTTTTTTTCACGTGTCTATACACGTACAATTTTCCTTAAAGGGAATTCATACTGGCGAGACTATCGACTACCGAGTCTAGTAGTGAACTCCAGAAAGGGAAATGTGGAATATGGCTAATAGAAATAATGGCTCTTAAGCATAGAAAACTTAATCATGACTAAGGACACACAACTTAAACTTGACTGCACGTGTGGCGCAGCGGCTAAGACGGTCGCCTCGCCTCTTCGTGTCGCGGGTTTGAGCCCCGCGCTGGACAACTATTTCTGTGACCCATGCATAGTCATTCTGAGTTTGTATGTAATTTGTGTCCGTCTATTACCCCGCGACACAGGGATAAGATTACCTAGTGCGGGCGTTGTCTTTTTAACAAAAAAAAATACCTTGCAATTATCAAACTAGAGTTTATTTTCCATTTGGCACATTTTATTTATCCAACCTATTCTATATTCACAACCAAATTATGTAATAATTTGTAATTTTAAATAGCCATATTTGCACAATTGTGTTAATAGTTGGGCGACAAAATATCTGTCGACATTGCTACTTTGTGCGAATTAAAATGGTTAGTTAAATTGGTTTCGCCTTATAAGCGCTATTACTCAGACCATAATTCCTTTTTGTGATTGCTAGTTACGAATTTGGCCTTATTAGGTGTTTGAAATGAAGTTGATTTAAATATGTTATCGCGAGTTGTAAACTTGTACCTATTTATTCGCGATTGTGTATGTACAGACGCCAGCATATCAAGCTACCTAATAATCTGTCAAATTTCCACAATTGAAAGTGAACCTTATGTTTTTGTGATAAAGTTGAAATTTGACAGATTGGAGTAGCTGGATGTGCTGGCGTCTGTAAACTTACGAAAAGTGTTCACTTATCACTTATATTAATAATAATTGTTATTGTACAGGAAAAATATAGTTAAGTCGCATAAATCATTGGTCTCCATTGATGATTTCCTGTGTCATGGAAGCGAGTTTCTTTCATCGTGGTTCAAAAATACAATTAAAAATAAATAAATAATATGTTTGTGTGTGTTTGTGCGTGTGCGTGTGTGTCATGTCTCCAAAAATATATATATTATGGTTGGATGTAATCAGTAGTTTAAAAAGTTGCATGAACATGTCTGTTTGTCTCGAGTCTGGGTGTTATTATCTATGTAAGTATGTATTTAGAAAAGAAAAGTAGTATTATGTAGTATATCAGTTATCTGGTTACTATAGTAAAAGCTCTGCTTAATTTGGGATCAAATGGCCGTGTGTAAATAATGTCCCAGGATGTTATTATTATTTATTTATTTACTAGCTATGTCGCGAGGTTTTACCCGAGTTATACTTTATAAACTATAGCCTATGTGTGAATCCTGGGTGTCAGCTAACACCATACCAATTTTTATTAAAATCGCTCCAGACGTGAAGAAGTAATAAACATACACACTCACATAGTCACAAAGTTTCGCCTTTATAATATTAGTGTGATTATTATTATTATCATAATAATTTTGATGCATCTGGGAGACCTCAGCAAAATGTGTGTGATAGCGAAGACCTTATGTCCCAGGATATGATATTATTAAACCATGCATATTGTCGAACTATAAAGATTTTTCTCCAAAGTAGCTGTTACTTTCCCAAAGTTTCCTTCAAATCAATGTTAAATAAAATACAATAGCTTTAACACAATTTCTTACAAAGTTATTAAATATTGAACCGAGTATATCGTTTTACTATATCGGTATTCGCCTTTCAAGCAATGTGAATTCCCACGAAGCACCTACCTTCAGAACATGAGTCAGCGGACAGTTCCGTCGGCGATACGATGAGATTTCATAACATTGATGATACTTGATTCAATGGAGACAATCAAATGGAATTGAGCATGTAATCTCAATAATCGATTCAATTATATAGTTGAAGAATAGAGGCATTGATGAGATCTTGTCGCACTGTTCTTTGACATCCATGAGTGCTCCAAAAATCGTCCACGGCTGGAAGTATGCCTCCTCCAAAGGTTTCTATGAAGTTACTGTAATGATATTACCTGCCCTCCTACAGAATAAAACCTCTTTTGAGAAGATAGCTAACTCTGGTCATTTTATTAAAATAGCTCGACATAGCTTTTAAATTTAGAAGTAGAATTCGAATTAAATAAAAAGTATAATTTTACGTTTGAGTGATGTTTGTCAAGAGTTATAAAAATGGAGTGCTAAAGAATACATTGTGAAATCTAGGTTTATTATTTTTTCATTTTTTGCAATAAATTTTATAAATGTTTTCATACAAGATGTACCTAAATATCTATGTTACTAGAAATAATATCTAATGTATACAACTATATTACTACAAACATGTTCTGACTATTTACAAGCGCTTTTTTAAAGTCTACGTGAATAATATAATAATAATAAATTCATTTATTTCTCTCAAAAGGTTACAGTAGTCTTTACAAAGTAAATTTAGCTATTGATAAGTTTCTAAACCTTGTGAGAGCTGGAGTCCGTAAGAGGTTCCAAGACCTGTGTGACGAATCTCCAGGCTCTCTCCTTATATTGTAGTGAAAAATGAGTAGCTAACGTGTCGTGAATGGGTTATTTTGAGATAATGAATGATCGGATACATAATTATTAAAGAGAAAAGGAGCATGCATGCGTGAGGGTATATGTGCATGTATTGTGTGTGTGTTAGGGTGTATGTGTGTGTGTGAGAGTGTGTGTGTGTGTGTGTGTGTGTGTGTGTGTGTGTGTGTGTGAGAGAGAGAGAGAGGGTGTATGTGAGGGGGTGTGCGTGTGTGCCTGTTGCTGTATGATATTTTAATTTGTAATTATGATTTTTTCTGTTTCAGTGTAGTCGAGGGACATGAGCCAATTTGTAACCGTCTTTTTGCAATTAAATTTACTTAGTGAATGAATACTGAGTGTTTTATTTACCTTATTATAAATGTAACCACCAAGGAAAAAGAAAAAACGCTGGGCAAGTCTAGTGTTTGTTGAGTTTACTTGACAAACAATATGTTTCCGGCGGGCATTGTTAGGTTTCTTGGGATCATATGGAGTTTGTGCATGAGTGGTTAGAATTACTCTCAGAATAAATAGCTTACGGACGGAGAGAACGTCACAGATCTTATGGAGTTCTGTTGTGGGAAACTGATAGGGCAATTTCCACCCAACCTTCAGAAGTGCCCTTTGAGCACGTTCTAATTTTATGAGGTTGGTTTTAGCGGTGCCACCCCATGCTACAATACAGTACTGGACAAGAGACTGAGCCAGTGACAGGTATACAAGTCTGAGAGTGTCCCCATCAGCAGCATGTCGTAGATTTTTGAAAACGAATATCAACTTTCTTAGGCGTGATGTAAGTACATCTATGTGTTGTTGGAAGCAGAGTCGGTCGTCAATCTGTATGCCAAGGTATTTTATGCAATTTGTACTGTGGAGAGTTGGGCAGTTACAAGATGAGGTGACCCAAACATTACAGGAGTGGGCAATTAGAGGGGAAATGGATGAGGGGGGTTTGCCTGCCGAAGTGAGTGAAAAATGCATATAAAATGTTTTGTCGGCGTTCAAGGTGAGTAGGTTTTGTGTGAGCCAGTCCGTGATCAGGTTCAATCCGGTCTGAGCACATGCAACGACGGATTCCCAAGTGGTGTCATGAAATATCAAGGCAGTATCATCGGCATATGTGAAGATAGAGCAGTTGTTAATATTTAATCGACATAAGTCGTCGATATAAATAAGGAACAGTGTAGGACCGAGAATACTGCCCTGAGGCACTCCATAAGACACGGGAAGCTCACTACTCAGCCACTCACCAATCTTTACGCACTGTCGTCTATCCTTTAAATAGCTAGAGAGTAAGGAAAGTTGTTCATTCCTTATACCCAGCCTCTCAAGTTTGCCCAACAACAGTGGGACAGAAACCGTGTCGAACGCTTTTGCGAGATCTAAAAATATGCCTACAACTTTATTTTTTTTGTCCAAATTTGATATAATTTTGGTGGTCAGATCAAGCACTGCATTTTCCGTTGAGATGCCTGCGCGGAAACCATATTGGGAGGTTGAGAGTAAGCTATTTTGTTCGAGATATTTTACAAGTCTCTTATTAATGAGCCTTTCTAGTAGCTTCGAAAGTGTAGGCAGTATAGCAATTGGTCTGTAGTTGTTCACACGATCTCTGCCCCCGCTCTTGTAAATGGGGTGTACGATGGCTAATTTATAGACGTCCGGGAAAACTCCTTTGCTTAAAGCCATGTTGCAAATGTGTGTAATTGGATGGATTAATAAATGTTTATATCTTTTGAGGAATGTACCAGAGATGTTATCTGATCCTACAGCACAGTCGCTTTTGAGGCCCATTATCAGGTGTTCTATTTCTGTCTCATCCGTTTGCAGCATGACAAAAGTGTTAGAGTGTGAGTGATATTTTGTAGTGTTAGTGGTAGGTACTATTTTTTCAGCTAAGGAGCGTCCCACGTCAGCGAAATAAGAATTAACTAAATCGATTGATTTGGTGGGTTCAGGAGGTGAGATTAGTTCATTAGCCTGTGTTTTAATTTTGTTTGTGTATGTTATGTTTTTGATGGCTTTCCACAGTTTTTTGCTGTCATTTTTTGCTGAATTTAATTGATTTGTCTCATAATTCTTTTTGGCTTTTTTAAATATCATAGTACAGTAGTTCCTGTATCTCTTGTATGTAGTTACTAAAATATTATTATTTGGATTGCATTTTAATTTATGATGTAGACTGTCTCGGTTCCTCGCACATTTTAGGAGACCCGGTGTCATCCAGGGTTTACGTAGACGTTTTCGGTTTGGCACTTGTTTCAGAATTTTATTAGCAGTTAGTGTTAGATTTATGGAATTAATAAAATAACTTGTAGCTTCGTTAACATCACAAGAATTATATAATGGGGAAAAATCTAATTTAGTCAGGTCGGATTCAATTTTGTCATAGTCAAAAATTTCAATGGTTTTTTTTTTAGAAGAGATGTTAGTATTATTTTTGGTTGATAAAAAGAACAGGATGGTATCGTGATCAGTGACCGAGGTATGCGCAACGTAACAGAAGGCTTGGTTTTTAGATTTAAGGAATAAGTGGTCAAGGCATGAGCGATTTTGCCGTGTTGGTATTGTATGTGCTGGAAGCATGCCGTGAAAGGCCAGCATGATGAGGTACTCAGTTGACCGTGAATCATTCGTGTTATTCGAGATGTCGATATTAAGGTCACCAGTAAGTATAATATTTTTATAAGTTGAATAAGATATAAGAAGTTGGTTTAAGGACTCGAGAAATGCAGAAATGTTTCGATTAGCCGGGGGACGGTAGATGGCAATCACCACCGTATCTCTATTCCATATTAGAGACACACAGTTAGCATCTTGAAGTGTAGCTGCTGCCACAGAAACCCGATGCTGGGCTCGATGGTATACTACCACTCCCTCATTTTGGGAGTTATGGTTGCATGTAGAGGTAGCAGTATAACCTTCTAGCGTTGGTATGGGTGGTGATTTTAAAAGCCAGCATTCCGTTAAAATTATGATATCCCACGTACTTTGGCTTCTTTCGAGAAGCACAGTAAAGTCGTCAAAGTTCTTACGTATGCTTCTTATATTTTGACACATAACGGAGACCGATCTTCCGTGCGAGTTAAAAAATTGTGGACAGTCTTCTATAATGCATGTGGACGAGTTAGCGACCGAAATCTGATCAATGTCATTAAGTAGATTATTTAATGTATCGAATTGTAAATGAAGTGTTCAATTAAGGTCCTGTGTATAAGCCTGTAAAACTGGTAGTCTAGTATGCCTGGGTAGTAGTTCAAAGGGGTGTGTAAGGATTTTATATGTTCCGGTCGATGTGAAAAGGTAAATGAATATATTTTATTTTTATTTTTTTAAATATAATTTTCTTTAAGTGAGAATGAGCAGGTAGCCCATTTTTTATATTAATTATAGACGCCTGTTTATAAAATGTGAGATTTGTGAGGTAATAATAATATGACATATACATAATGATGGTATTTACTGTATAGTATTGTAAATAGAATGTGATATATATCGTAAATAGGTGTATGTTTTTTGAAATAGTAGTTGTGTATGAATAATATGTTATGTGTACTGCACAGTATATTATTGTATTTCCTGTATAGTATTGCCAATAGTTTGTGAGATATACAGTAAATAGGTGTATGTTTTTTGTAAGGGAATGAGTAAGGGTAAGAGTAGTTGTATGTGTATAATATGATATGTGTATTGTGTAGTCTGATGACAATAATGTGGTGTAATATAAGGTACTGTGTTGGAAATGGTAAATCATGTATTTATGTATAATAAATGAGTAGTTATTTGTTGAGTTATGTCGTGTGTGGTGAATGTAAATGGTGTTTAACTGTATGTGTAAAAATGTAGTAATAGTCATGCATATCATAATTATGATAAAATAAACAAAAATATCTAAGTTGAAAGTAAATAACAAACGCAGTAAACATACTAATTCCGCACGTGATAGTCATTTGGAATGTAGATTTTTCAGGTCCTCTTCGCAGTCTATGCGGATGGCAGGTGAGTCTTGAGTTTTTTTAAGGAATACTTTGCCGTATGAGGTCCACGTTCCGTAATATTTGTTGTCCTTTACGAGTTGTCTAGCCAGGTAAGCTAGTCTCCTTCCCAGCATGGTAAGCGACTCGTCAACAAAAACTGATTTAGTCGGTCCAGGAAACTGAAGATGCCCGGTGTTCAGTTTATTGTCTTTGTTGGTCTTGTTATAATTTCTGGACTGTTTAATGAAGCTGTCTTTGCATATGGTGGTTGTAAAGTTGACGATTACATGGTTGCTAGTCTCTTTTTTGGTTTTAAGTCGGTAAACATCCTGTATATCAGAGTCTGATAATGGTTGTTCTATTATTTCGCCGACTTTTTTAACCATTGAACGCAAAATTAACTTATTTTCAGATGGTAGCTTGGGGATGTTTCTGAGTTCGACAGTGGATGCACGTGAGTTCCGTTCAAGTAGTTCTATTTTTGTCTCAAGTGAATTAATTTTGGATTCGTAGCCCTTATTAATTGTTTCCAGGTAGGACATTCTTTCCAGCACCTCGTCATACTTTAACGATATAAAATCTATGCTTCTCTGTATTTCGGTATTTTGTTCTTTAATACAAGCTATTGATTCCAAAAGTTTCTCAAATTTTGAATTTTGTTGTGCTTCATAGGAGGCGAACATGTCTTCAATATGATCTAAGATGGGGTTGTTATCAAGTGATTTTCTCTCAAGTTTGCGTTTCAGCCTACGCGTAATGTTCCCAGAGTCTTCGAGAGACATAGTGCTTTGAGAGGCAGATACATATAATTGGGAGTCAGACCCGTAACTTGAAACGGGCGCAATATTCAAACTAGATGGATTCGACGACTTAGGTGGGGTGCGTTGAATGGACATTGTAAACAAAGCGAGTGAATACTCACAGTGAGAGCTAGCTGTCAACTCAAGTTGCGCACACGCAGTTGTGAATGAAGCAGTAGTAGGCGCAGGGCTCGTGCGGTGCGGTGTGAAGTATGATTATCTCGTTCTAATTGTAGGTGAGCGCAGTCGCACACATAACGGTTTGAGAATTCACCACTGAGACGCGCGGCGAGAAGACTGTTTGTCACTTTCTAATGCAGGTACTATCCTTCTTTAGCTCGCTGTATGTTGTTCTCTTCGTTGCGTATGAGCGCCTGGTATGTCCTTTGATTTATTTGGCACTATTTAATTTGTTTAAATGATTTAAATATAAAATAATAAATGTGCAGCGGTTTCTTGTATACACGACCGTACACTACGGCTTCCGGAGGGGAGGTTTTTATTTTATTAAAAATAAAATAAAAACCTTTTTTATTTTATTTTTATTTATTTTTCAATAAAATAAGTGATTGGTGTTTAATACGTGAGTTATCATTGTGAAGGTCTCCGTAGATCCCGTTACAGAGTACCTCTTGCTGTTGCGAGTGTTCTACATTACCATTTGGGGTTTGCCGTAGTCATATGTGAGTTGGCCTGCTTCGTTGGTCTAGCGGTAGCATGTTCAC